>OZ024769.1:15508538-16108538 GCA_964017025.1 Stenichneumon culpator
GACTGCAGGGTGAGGTCGAACACTGGGAGACTTGTTACCCGGAGCAAAACCCCCATCGCTGCCCAGCCACGGCGAAGATTCGGCTTGCCGGATCCTGCGGCGTTTCCTCGTAACGTCCGACTTTGCGGACCGATGCCGAAGACTCTCGTGGAACGATCGTTCTCGACTCCATGGGCCTGTCCATCACCGAGCCCTGCTTCGCGGAGATGTGCAAGTAGCGGGCGGAGGTAGGGCTGTTTTTTGTGTTTTTTTTTTTATTTATCCAGACTCCGCGACGAGGGATGAACGGACCAGCTGAATTGCCGCTGGTCGCCGAGCTGGAGGGCGAAGGGTAGGGATGAAGTCCAACGGCGAAGAGTAGGATGAGAAACGTTAACCCCCTAGCCTTATGCCCGGCCGTTTGGCCGGTTTCTTTACGGAACGGGGGCTTCGAGACTGGTAAATGACGTCATTAACGAGGCTAAAGTGCTGACGCGTCGAGACTGACTCCGTGACGACGGGGCCGCTTACTGGTGCTCTCGCTCTCTCTGTGCATGTGTGAGTGTGGAATTCTGTGTAGGTATTCAGCGTCGTTTTCTCACGAGCGGGGAGCTATGGCCGGCCCGCGTCAGCTACGTTCGAACCGGCAGCCCTACTGGCATCACACCCACCCCTTTTTCTCCCTTCAAGATCGATGCGTCGATTTCCGATAGCTCCGCACTCCCCTGTACGAAACGCCGACCCTACCACCCTCTATAAAGTGAGATGGAGCTTTATGGACGAGGGTAGTTCTTGCGGCAGTCGGCACTCGCGCGGTCCGCGCTCTGATAGCCGTTTCTTCGTCGTCCAAAGCCCTTCGCTTTTCGTCTATATTTAATTTCAGCAGAATATACGTAGTCTCTAAAAAAAAAAAACATTCACTGTTGATCGAGCTTTCTTCTGTGTGCATGTAAGTCGAGGAAGAAATATGTTACTGTCTAATAAAGTATAAATCAATTACAGTAATTCATTATCAATACGGTATACACTGCATTAATACGGTGTACTGTATTATTAATATGGTATACTGTATTATTAATACGGTATACTGTATTATTATTACAGCAATTTATTATAAATACACGACATATTGTACTAGCGGTTTTGTTGGCTCGCGCTCTTCGCATGAATCACATACACGGTTTATACCACGTGAAAATACATTCCATAGGGAAGGGAATTACGGAATTTCAAACTCCATTCCATGCAATGAAAATCGAATTTTCGAAAATATAGCATATGCGGTAGAGTTCGAATTTGCGAATTTCATTCCATATGCTATGAGAACCGAGAGAGTGTCAGGTTCATCGAAAAGAGGTGGAGGTGGAAGTCAGCTTCCCTGAAAAGGGGTCTCGCTAGGCGGGGGGATAAACATCCAAACCAACAAACAAGTCCACAATTTTCCAAAAAATATATATACGATTAATATTATTCTATCTGTTTTCGCTCTGAAGACAACTGCATATAAGTTTTTACACCCCCCCCCCCCCCACGCCCCTCCCCGCCGTTTGTGGGTTAAATTTGTCCGGCAATACCGAAACTCTTAACCACGATGGTTTCCACCCCTTCGTGCACGCAGCGAATAATTCAGCGTGTTCGTGCATGGACGCTGCCTCGGGTACTCCCAGCACCGTGAAATGTTCTCCGACGGTGTCTCATCCCCGCACATGTACACACAGCCTTGCCTCGATCCCTTCCACCCCCATAGGCAAGCAGGAGAGACTCGTGTACTACGTACAATCTACACAGTCGCCCGAGCGAATACACTGCGCAGATGTGCTGTACACACACGCAGTGTAGGCATAGTCCAGACCCTGGGCTACTACTATACGATAATTGGCCGTGGGTAGGTATGCAGATAGCAGAGCGGCGTGTATTCTGGCCAGCGGCCACTAATATACTCACACGTGTCGGCGATCGTGTCCCGAGGATTTGATTGTCCATGTTGCCTGGAGAATTATCGAGTGCGAGAGCCCGATGGATTCCAACCAGCCCGCATTTTCCACCGATGCCTCTGGTAGTCCTCGTTGGCCAAACTCCATCTGGTAACCATCGATCCGACCATCCTTCTCGTTACTGTCCCTTTGACCGGTCATCGACACCCATCGGAGAATAAAAAAAAATCACATAAGAGAACCGAACTGACAAAAATTCCCGTTTCCCTGCGTCGAAACGCGGATCGTATACGATCCGATTTTTTATAAAAAGTAAATAGTAAAATAAAATGAAATTGCGATAGGCATTCGCAGCGCGATCGTTCGAAATTATCTTGGTGAAACGAAAATTGCTGCCGAAGACGGATAGGGTTCGGTGTTGCATGGCTCGAATGAAAATAAAGCACGGAAGATGTCGCGACTCGAGTAAGATAGCGGAGTGAATTTATAGGGAGTGTTTGTTGTCGCAAGGACTGTTGGTCAGCTGCTCGGAAATTCAACGACCGCGAGGGTTTGAAAAGCCGAGTCGATGAGGGAGCGGGAGGAGGAGGAAGGGTTGAAAGTTGGCCTGGTTGGGCCGTCGTCGGGTGAGAGAGAGTGCGGAAGCCCGACCCTTCGCGCACCGTGTTTCTGTTTGCCATCCGACGCGTTCGCGCTTTTATCTATGTTAGTGTAAAACACAACCTCGGCGGCGGGTATTTATGAAGACTCGCGGGACTTGAAATTCAGGCCGGTACTTCGCGTACGAAGCCGCATATTAACTCCGACGAAAACGCATGAATAGTTTAGAGCCCGCACCTTCCCGGCGCTTGCCGTTGGGATTAGGGGGAGGTGATCTTGCACCGGAGTTCTTAAGCGTGTGCATACAAAACTTTTCCATCGTCGAGGATAAATAAAGATCTTACTAAAAATAGCTAAAATAAAAAAATCACCAACTCTCTCCCTCCCTTAAGGTAGTCAGAGAAATGAGAGGGAATTGCAAACACTTTTGGATGGTATAAAAATCTGAAAAAATCAAACATCTTACAGGCGCTGAAAAAGATCAATTTTGCATAACAATAATCCCTAAATGTTATTTACAAATTAATTAAAAATAAAATTGCTCAACAAATCTCGTGGAAACCTAACTTTTTTAAAATGAAAATTATTCGTTAATTTTTCTTGCGCGAAGCGCTGCGCCGACTCGCCATCTCGCGGAAAGCGTAAAAAACCTACTGGTCGCACGCGTTGCCTCTTCGGCTATCAGTTTGAAATAAGAGTTTCTTCTCAAATTCACTAACT
This sequence comes from Stenichneumon culpator, assembly GCA_964017025.1. Classification (NCBI taxonomy): domain Eukaryota; kingdom Metazoa; phylum Arthropoda; class Insecta; order Hymenoptera; family Ichneumonidae; genus Stenichneumon; species Stenichneumon culpator. Next base: position 15,511,772 of record OZ024769.1, read on the forward strand.
TCTATCTCCTTCAACTCGCTCCCGATACCACTTGAACTTTTTTTTTTTAACTCGGCACCCAATAGATAAATAGCTGTGATATCTTGTGTTCCTTGTATCGATCGTCTTTAAATTTGACTATCGAATTACCTCGAACTGTGGCACTAAGATAATTTATAGAGCTTTCCCCGTAGCCCCTCCCTTCGACGGGATTTCGTGTCGGAAGCGGCGCCTAATATCCAGCACCGAGAACCCCAGCTCTTATTCGCTCTTCCCTACGTCTAACCGAATAAGGACGCCAAATGGTTTTTGCCCGAATTGGCAAAGACGCGAAAGGAGCGTGCACCGTCCCAGAATTGAGCAAATACTACGAACACAGCAGTGCGCATGCGCGCTCGCGTGGCCCTCTCTAGCGCGTTCTATACACGTTCCCTTCTTCCATCTCCTGTAGCCGGTTCCTACAAGGCAAGAACTTAATTATCTGTGAAACAATAGCCCGGGGAATTATGATTATTGCCCCGGGCCAGTCTTGGGTAACGTTAGGCGGAAAGGCAAGAGGCGGCAAGTAAGGATACGATGGAGACTGTAGCCTAGTGATAAAAGTAGCGAGCGTAAATAGGGGATTCAGTTTCGTTTTCCCAAGGTGTCTCGCCAACTCGAGTTACGACTTTGCCCGATGAACTTCTCTGTTTCTCCTCCCTCCGCGGTCCCCCCCGCTGTTTTCCCGCTAACGAGAAAACGTCGAGGAGGATACGCATTTATTCGCGAACCCGTTCCCTTACCGTATCGAGCTCGCCATTCCATCCGCCGAGGATCGCGCACGTACACGGAAAGACACAACTTTACGGAACGAAGTGCGAAAGGTCCGGGGTATCAAACTCTCTCGATACAAGTAGAAATTGTCCATACCGTCAGTCCTGCAGGGCCGAAACATTAATTCAACGAACTTCGGACTCGGAAGATCTCTCGCCGGAAACTCGGCAAGTTTCACTGCGCCACCCGGCAGTGATCCCGCGTCAGGGTGATGAATCTGATGGATAGGATCGAGCGGAAGTTGTTTACAAGACCGCCTCGCTGATTCGCGGCTGCACACGCTGCCAATATAGATTACCCTGTAACAGTTATACATGCAATGTAGCTTTCGGCGATGGAGGAAGATACAGAGCGAGCGGGAGAGAAAAAAGGAAAGTGGAGATGGAATATAGTCACCGCGAAATCGGATTCGGTCTCGGTACGCGATGCAAATGAAATTGTAAAATTGGTTCGCGGGAGATTTATCAGTTTGAGATGGGGGGGGGGGATGCGAGGGCCGCTCGAAGACGAGAGAGCGCCCGAGACGACGGGGATAGGAAGTGAGCAGTGAGACCGGAGGGTTTGCGCGCCGGTTACTCCTGATGCTGCCTGGGAAATATGATAATGCTCTCGGCGACGGCAAGACGAATGGCTTTCACGATTCCACTTGCTATTTTGCGGTTAACTCGCGGATTGGTTATTGCTGGGCGTCGAGAGGCGATAGCCACCAAGATTTTTCGACACTGCCGTGGCAACGTAGTCCCCCCCCCCCCCGCCTCGTCGGTCGTATACTTTTACCCACAACTGAGAGTCCGCCCCGGCCGCGTGGCGTCGAGCTCGTTCCTCTGCCGTTTCTCTGGCACACTCGTAATTCATTCTTTCTAGCCCTGTTTTTTTAATCCCTTACTCTCTTTTTCTTGCTTCGCGGGCGTTCTTTATCCCGGAACGAAGAGAGCAATGAAGCGCGACTATGCCGCCTATTCGATGTTTTTTGTTACGAGAAGAAACAGTGCGTTCTTTTCAGTAGTTCTTCTGCAGCTGCAGCAAATGTTTTTGCTGCAGGTGCAGAAATTTTTTTTTTAAATTATTTTGAAAAATTTCCGGCTGGCGAGGTCTAGCCAATTCCATTGGTTCCAAGTGGCATATTTCCGCACTAACGGTACCCCCATCAAACCTTTTTACTGTCATTATTACAAGATTTTAATTTTTGCAGTAGCCGCTGCAGCAGATTTTTTTTCTGCAGCCTCCCTTATAGACGCCGAACCCTCGCGCTGTCTTATTCTCTCACTCTCAACGGCGTTTGTTTACGTCGCGTTTTCGCCATCTTGGATTTTGAGCGTCTTGTTATTTTCGTTTGTGCTCGAAAAAGTAGAGCGCTCGGAGTCGGAGTTTAACGAAATGGGGCGATTATCGTATTGTCATTTATTTCGTCGCGTTTCCAATTAACACGGGATAAGACCGGTGTTGGAAAAACCAACGGAAATAATTAATCTATGCTCATTAAAGAATCGCAAATTCATTATTTTTTATTCAGTGTCCGAGACGGTAAAGGCGTCAAAGTTCGTCGGATCAAATAATTCGACCTCGATGTTTTTATCGGGATTTAACATATTACGTAATATATAAAAAATTATATTAATTGATATTATCCATTTTTATCTAATTCTCGCACTCTCAACGGCGGTTGTTTGCATCGGGCTTTCGCCATCGTGGTTTTTCACCGGCGTGTTATTTTCGGATAGAGTTTAAGGAAATGGGGTGATCATCGCATTATCATTTATCTCGTTTCGCTTCCAATTTAAGCGGGATAAATTGTTTTTGCAAAAATCAAGCCGACAGAAATTAATCTAAATTAATTTGCGGCTTATTAATGAACCGTAAATTAATGATTTTTTTATTATTCAGTTTCCGAGATGGTAAAGGGAACGAAGTTCGTTGCGCTAAATAATTCGACTTCGATTCTGTTATCGAGCTTTAAAATATTGCTTAATACATTAATTAATATTATCAACGCTCCTGTTGTTGTTGTTGTTGTTTTCTTTTGTTGCTTTTATTCGCTCCGGGAAAAAATCGTTATATTCCGAGGATACTTTTGAGCACTCCTTGACGAAACACCACGTGTCTCCTTTGACCTCAACTCTCCGATAGAAGCATGGTTTACGTCGTCGTAGGAGCAAACTTTCGATCGTCCACGTGTACTACGGCCCGGGACAGCGTCGGCCAGCTCACGATTTTCGACCAGCGTGTTATACTCCCTCCCTCTCCCTCGGATGTAGCTTTTGGCTTGTGCTGGAGCGCTGGTTTCAACTTTGCGCAAGCCTCTCGATCCCCACCGTCGGCCGGTGTCGCCGAATTGCTGACCCGACGGGCGTCGTCGCGGGATTTCAATTAGTCTCCTGTCCCTTCTCCCAGGACCAATTGCCGTCTATTCTCTCGCACTCTCCGGCTCCTCCTGCCTCTGGCTTGACCCTGTACCACAACTATTCTCTTTGACCCCCATTCTATCTCCCTCTGTCGCTCTGTGTGTGTGCCCGTTCCGGTCCACCCACTTACAACCTTCTCATCTGGATTGGAACTATTCTCGTTTCCGTCCGGACAACGGAATTGTAATTCGCCTCCCCCCGACCCTCCCTCGCTCCCCTCAAGAAATCTTACTAGCGTACATCTCTAATTAATTGGACGATTTATTTGGCCTCCGAAGTACCAGAATGGCCGAGAGAGTTGATGGGATTTTTTTTCTTTTTTTTTTTTCTTAAAGCGTTCGATGGAAAGGTCGTACAGTCTCACAGAGATGCGCATTGCAGTCCCAATCTCAGTGTAATTAAGGCGAACCCTCGATTTCGGAAGAAAAAACGTAACAAAAAAAAAGTTTTCTTTTAATTTCATAAATAATGTTCAGTTTCTATTATTATTATTCTAATTAAAAAAATCTTCCATGAATGATCGTTCGTGACCGTGTTTCGTCGTCTAAAAAAAATTCAAGTCCAAATGTAACCAACAGCGGTTCCATTTGTTATGTACTATCTTTTCATAATCGTGTCTGGCCTTGTTTTGCTTCCTCATAGAGGAAGCTTTTTTTTTGTTTTTCACATAAAATCGGAACATCCTTACGATCTACAGATTCCGAGGGGTTTTTTCGATCCAACTGTTTTATTACCGAGGCAAAATAAATAAAACACTTTCCTCCCTCATAAATTATTTGCCTCGACGATGTAGAGCAGCGCTTGAAGCGGCTAGAGCTTTGCGGACACGCCATCGAGGTCTCTCGCGGAAATTAAGCTTGTGCACCGGTGTGCGCAAAGTGTTTTCGCCGTTTCCGCTTTCGTCGGGTCGATTTTATATTCGGTAACACTTTAACACATCGCGAAACGGATAACATTCATCCGGTCCTCGGTGGATACCCGCGCAGCTGCGATGTCCATTCCGCCGCGGCTCTTCCGCAGCTCGGTAACTTCCGCTCAGTTCCGCGTTCCTCTTTCATGAAATACGTCTTCATTTACGCCGTCATAACTTTTTAATGGCCGTCGGCGACGCGGCGTGAGCGGGTGCGCGCGGATGGTGCGCAGTAGATTCGGCAAGAGGAGGGGGGGGGGGGGGGGGTTTGTGGATCGTATATGTGGAGCACTCGACGAGGTAAACGCGAGATCGTCGCGTAGTTCGTTTCGCGCCTCCGACGTTCCTCACCCTTGCGCTTCACGAGGAGGGCCTCGAGGAGCAAGTTTCCCGTTTTAGAGCGAAGCGCGCGCATAGATCCGATAGGGGTCAAATCCACCTCTCCCCCCCTTTCCTCGAAAAACCCCTCGACTCTGCATCCAGCACTTCATACGCGAAATATGAAATAGCTTGACGGATCGGGGTTAATGGATGACACGGACGAGGAGATTTCGATGGACATCAGAAATCGATAAGCGATTATATAGCTTACAGACATATTGGGATAGCGGCATATCGATAAAGTTTAATGCTGGTCGCGATCAGCTATGAGATCTTTTTTAAATGCAGATAAGACTCGTGGTTCGGGATGGCGGCTATTCTGGGTCAGCGGATAACATGTGTTATATATCTTTTTATTTTGCAAATGGCACATTGTATCTGATGCGTTATAAGAGGCGTATTGTATTGTAGCGCATGGTAAAAATTCGATGTGAGGTCACTTCCGGTTTGAAAATCCCAGCTTTCGACCGGAATTGGCGTCATACCGGAGATGCATCATATCCGGATGAAAACTGATATTTTATAATGGAAAGTGACATTACATCGACATTATTCAAATGTTTCTGCTCGATGTCACTTCCGGATTAAAAGTGAGATTACCAAGACGGAAGTGACTTTACATAAATAATGTGCAATTTCTTTTCTTCGAAATGTATCGTAAATACGGCCAGTAAAACGAACGTGTCAATCAAAGGTATTTGGAGTGGATCCGTAGTGGACTGGAATGGACCCTAGGCATATTCATGGTCCTCGAATAATATTCGCTGACCATGAATCTGCGGAATAGAGCACAGGCTCCAACGCTGTGCCCGGTACAGGGCAAGTGATAATATTGTTCGTCGAGCCGATATATTGGCTCCGACTCAATACCGGGGTCGGGCGAATACTGGCTTGAGCGCCCGGCGACTACAAGGGCCTCGGCAACTGGTGCGGTCGCATTGCCGTGCCGATGGTTAAATCTCACCTGGGAATATATCCATCGTCCAGCGAAACAATGTTTCCAACGCCTCGCCTAATGATCCCGTCATCGCTGGATAATACATAGCAATCAAACGAATAGACACTAACGCTGATAAAACGGGTAGTACATAGACGGAGACACATCGGAGAGAATCAGCGCAAGCGGACGTGTGTCTGGTCGCGTAGAGTTCAATAGAGCATACCTACATATATATATATATATATATATATACACATACATATATGTATATATATATACATATATATGCATATATACATATATATATCTGCCATAGACGTGCATACGAGTAACGTTGAATTTGCGAGTGTACGAGCGTTGACAACGAGCCCGCACGTTGCGTGCGAATTTATGTACTCTCCTTACACCCGCAGCTCTATTGTGGCCGAGTCGTGTGTGTCGGGGGCGGGCTTGAGGGGGGTTGCGAAGGGGATTGAAAGTGGATGCGATGGCCGTACATGCCTAACAGGGAAACGCGGAGGAATGAGCGAGGGCGGGTTCGGTTCGACTGGATGGCTAGGCAACGACGAGGCGTCGTGCCGACCGACGCTTGTCATTATCTTCCCATGATAAAATCGATAATCGACGCCGACGGGCCTCGTCGTCAAGCTACACCCGTTAACGTTCCACTACCCGGTGCTAGACACGACGTACACCGACCCCCTGTGTGTGCCACAGCGACCGTCGCGTGAATCACCGGTTATCGCTTTCGATCCCTGTGATTAGTCAGCCCGGCGGACAAACGCTTGTGCATAATCTTACTCGCGAAAAGAATCGTATCTTCTCGGGTACAAATTATCGACCGGATCGATCGTGAGATAGTTGGATGATTGAATTTTAGCTCATGGAATGGAAACTGTTCAATTCTATGGGCAATCTTTCCTGGCGGTCGAATTTTAACACATGCGATCGAATATGTTCTATTTTGTGGGCACAATTTTCTAGCGGTTGTCTTTTAGCGCATGCAATGGAATTATACATTTTTTATCGATGTGTGACTCAGCGACCGTCGCGTGCATCACCGGTTATCCCTGTCGATCGCTGTGATTAGTCATCTCGGCGGACAACCGCTTAATCTTACTCGCGAAAAGAATCGTATTTTCCCGAGTACAGATTATCGATCGTATCGATCGCGACATAGTCGGATGGTTGAATCTTAGCACACCCTGTAAAAAAAAATTGTAAATTTAATGTACTGGTATTGGAAGTTTTTATGTACAAATATGATGTAAAGTTACAGTACTTTTAAAGTAATTTAAAAATACTTTGAGTATTATCAAATAACTTTTATTAAAAGCACCCTCTTTTACCGGACGTTCATTTCACATAACATTTATATATTACTTTTAATATACTAGTTCATGCATAAAAGCTTCCAACACCGGTACATTAATTTCCAAGCAGACATTTTTTACAGTGCATGCAAAGGAATCTTCTGTTTTGTTTACCGATGTGTGACACAGCGATGACCGCGTGAATCACCGGTTATCGCTTTTGATCCTTGTGATTGGTCAGCTCGGTAGACGAACTCTCGAGTATAATCTTCATTATTAAAAAAAATTCGAAATTTAATGTACCGGAGTAGAAGTTTTCACGCAAAAACTTGTACATCAAATTTAATGTACGATTGTGATGAAAAGTTAACGTACTTCTGTAGAGATATTAAAGTTAATTATTGAAAGAAAGTGCTTTTGTAAAAGTAAGGTAAATTATTCCAAGTAAAGTATTGCTAAAGGTTTTAATTTACTGTACATTAATTCTTCATCACAATGGTACATGGAATTTAATGTACCAGTATGTGCACAAAAACTGCCAGTACCCCTACATTAAATTTCATACAAATTTCGGTTTGCAGTGAAACAAGCAAGAAGAATCGTACCTTCTCGGATACAGATTATCGATCGAATCAATCGCGAGATAGTCGGATGGTTGATTTTTAGCTTATGGAACGCAATTCCTTCCATGCTCCGGATTAAATTTTCCACCGTTTGAATTTTAGCTCATGCACTGAAATCCCACAATGTTTGTACGTCCAGCCACACAATCACAGTATTTTTTTTTCTGAGGCGCCACTACAATTTCCTCCAAATCCGTCTTCTCTCTCTGTAGCCAATTCGATTTTTCAATTTCCTCGGCGAGAGACGATGCGTCTCCCGAGGAGTCTTCGGTGAAACGGACGGACTGAGCCAGCCTGTATTGCATTCATCGCGAGCCATCCGAGCGGACGAACTCAACCGGACACGAAAAGAGCTTTCGGTTATTAATGATCCATTCCAATCCCCAACCGCGGTATCCGCGCTATCTCTCGCCCCCCCCTTTTCACCGCCCGAATCTTTCCTGAATACGTCTCTTATCTTAGCGCCGATTTCTTTTTTTTAATAGTCCTCTTGAATTTCTCTATTCACCGAATTCTCCCCGTTATAACTTCGAGCTAAAAAACGCCCGCTCGCTAGCCCCAGTAAATAATCGTTCGAATTCCCACGAGGGGCGGCGGGAAGAGACGACGGAGAGGGGGGGGGGGGGTGAGAGGCGCTCGACGACGCTCTTCGAGTTTTAGTCTCTTCTTTGTTTGCTCCCTTCCGAGCGATCGTCCTATGGTCTGCGCGCTCGTAAAGCGAGTCTCTTTCGCGAGAGGCGTTCGAGATTTCGAATTCTCAGCGTCGACGTACTCGTTGAATAGAGAGAAGAGCGACGAACGGATATTGAAGTGGCACGAGGAAAACGGGCTGCTGCATGGAGGGTGGCCGTACACTCACGCGTATTTTCTCCCTTTCTCTCCCCCCTCTCAACCCCCCCCCCTTCTCCTGACGCCGGGTCTTTTCGTCTCTCTCACTTTTCCTACGCTACTTCTGGTAAAAGTCGAAAGTGCCTAGATAAATGGTTTCTCCTGAGGTCTCGTTGCGGTTAGTTCCGTGAACGGGCCATAGCCGGGACGCGACGCGGGGGCCATTGTAGCGACGAATGGCCGTCGTAAAGAGTTTAACAACGCTCGGGCCCGGCTCGCCGAGGCTGGTCGGGAGAACAGAAAGGAAAGTTTGCCTCCGCGCGCGAGCCTCCCCTTAAGACCCTTACGGAATCGTTAACTGCGCGTATTTTAGAGGCGGCTGTAAAGACGACGAAGTAGGTCCCGCGGAATTGGAATCACGGAAGCCTGCGGAGCTTCGTCGTCAAAAAAAAAAAAGTAGAGAAAAATAAAATAAAAAGCGCTATCCAAAAGCTCGAGCGAAAAAATATGCGTCACTATCGCCGAGTTGTCCTCGCAAGGAACTTCGAGGGAACTTCATTGCCACGGTGAGTTAGCTGTTGTAGGTTGCCAAGGGAAAAGAGGATTCTTCGGGCTTTGGAGAGATTTCGTCGAGTCAACGCTCGTTGTCCTCGGTGCTTCTTCTTCATCTGTCTTGTTTTTTTTATGTTTCTTTTTTTTTTCCTATTTTTTATTATCGTGCCCTTTTCACGAAAGTCCGCAGAGCGATAATCGCGCTGGGAGGCGCGGCAACGGGGCGGACCGTGAGGCGGCGCAGCGTAAAAGGCTTCGCGATAATAAAACGAATATTTATCCAGATGGATGAACCCCGGGAGGATTTAACCTACGGGCGAAGCTGTCCTCGGCAGATAACTCCGGCGACGCACGCTGCACCGAGTCGAGAGGGTATACAGACACATTCGTATTACTTAACTCGGCGATAAACTCACCCCCGAGACCTGTGAACCCCCCCTCGCCGAACGTACCTCCCTGCACCGGCAACGAAAACCCCGTACAGGTATACACTTCCGGTTTACCCGGCAGTCCCATCCAGTCGAATCCGCACGATGAAGTTGACCGGCTTAGCGCGCTTTTTACTGCGGAGCTCCTTACGGATCGTGTACCGAGCCGGTCAGCATCCTAGCGAGGATTTTTTTGGTTGTTTTTATTTATTTTTTATGACGTACCTGGGCATACTCGCGACCTGCATTTTCGTCGTTGTTAAATCTGATTTGTCGCCTCCGCACACTCGCGCTCTTCCACCTGCAACGTGATCTTCCAGAGTCACCGGGTTTTTCCACCGGATCCGCGAGAAGTAGAAAGTACCGTCACTGGTCGGACACTCGGGAAGTCACGGGGCAGTAGTAACGATGCGGGAATGGTCAGACGCACACCTGTGTCTCATTTTTCTCATGTGTGAGATACACGGGAAAAAAATGGTTATTTTATTTTTTTTACAATTGTTTACTATTTTTTATTCGTTGTCCACGAATTTTCACGATTATTATAATGTTTTTTTGTTAATTTTACGAACAAAACGGCGAAAGAAAATTGTTAACGTGACGATGCGAAATAACGACTATTGTAATTATCAAATATCGAAATAACCCCTCGGCAATTCAGTGAAAAATATCATCCACCGACTAGGCACGTAACGTACGTTCCCATTACCCGAACTGCGCAATACCCCTGCAATCCTCCCGACGGACTGTCGTTATTAATTTACTGTAAAAAAAAAAAAATTGCAAAAAGCTCACCCGCGTTTTAGTCCAGCGGAGTTGTATCTCCGTGTCTCCATATTTGCCCCTGCAGGTACATCGCCGATGCGTCAACGAATGCGCGCGGCACAAAGGTGCACGGGGCACGAACGTGTACATTCGTGGATCGCGAATACGTCCCACGTAACCGATTGATTACCGGCCCTTTTCGCGCTCCGCCGTGGGAGACTCGATGCTCGTTCGGGCGTTGAGCGGTCTCTCTGTATCGAACCTACCGAGCCGTTCATTTCGCGACTTAATTGGACACAGTATCCGCCTCCGCGCGGGCCCTTTCGCCCATCGAACTACCCCCGCCCCCCCCCCCCCCCCCCTCGCGGATCTATGCGAACCTCCATTTATACACTGTATTTTTGTGTTTCATGTGCGAGAATGAACGGAGTGAGGTAGAAAGAAAGGAAAAAAAAGAGGGAACGTATAAAAGGGGGTGAAAAACAAGAACGACGGGTTTACAACGTTTTTCATCGAGGGGTAGGTATAGCGCGCGCAGCCCGGCGCGGTAACGCCGGGGCCTCCGACGAGAGTTGCACGATCGGGGGTTTTACACGAAGGCACAACTCTCCCCCGTTCCAATTCTCTCATTCTCTCGATGAGGCGTCAGTGGAGTGAGGCCCGTTGTTGCCCAGTGATTCGAACCTGCATTTTATCAATTTACGGCAAGAGCAAAAAATAAAAAATAAAATGAAAGAAAAAAACGGATCGGATTTGCATGCGCAACTCTGACGGAGTGAAAGAGAGTGTGTGCGGCCCGGAGCGGAACGAGCGCGATGACGAGAGAGAGAGATGCACCAGGCTTCGGCTAACGAGTGCTCAATTGTAAATAACCAGTTGTAGCAGGCAGGGCCATCGAAACTGGTGGCTCTCTCGGTAGATCGATTGATCGTTACCCGAATGCATCAACCGTACATACACCGCTTACCGTATAGGTATCCCCTGTAAAGCGCGTATACAACGTAAGCGCCGCACTTGGTCGTCCCGTTCGCGCGAACCCGCCACCGGGGGACTCATTATTTTTTGTCATTGCCGCCCCGACACACTCGTGTCACTCGTTCGCCAGCGAGCGCCGGCCAAAACGGACCAGGTTCCTCCATTGCGGACAGGACATTTCCATTTTTATCCACCGCTGTAAAAAAAAAAAAATCCGTCATGATGGTCCATTTTGCCCCTCTCCATACACAAATCTGTATATAAACTCCAGCGGCCCGGCTCCACTCTATATCGCGTTCGATGCCAGCTTGACCGATGCGAAACGTGTCCAGGATGCATTCATATTCATATATATATATATATACACACATACATCATTTTTTTATCCGCAACGATTTCGAGTGCAGAGCTTTCACAGCGTCGAGGGCCGTAGACGCGTGCAATGGAGTAGCGGAATAGCGAGTGCTCGCCGAAGCTATGGCGCTATAGTTGTGGTAGGCCGCTTGTGTTGGCGAAGCTTCCACCTGAGACACGAGAGAGGGAGATACAGAGATGAGAGAGAGAGAGAGAGAGAGAGAGCAGGAGAGAGGGCCTCGTTACTCCCGTAATGGACGGATGCACAACGGCCTAGTCGTGATGTACGGGACGCGGAGGACGCGGCCCTCGAAAGCCCCCCCCACTATAGCCATCGCGAGGTTCCACCCTAGCCAACAAGGCACCAACAGCAGCATCCGCGTACCTATCTAAACCATATTCAGTTGTGTAGTGGTAACAGCGGCAGCAGGAGGAACGGCATCAACTACTACCCGCACTCGGAGAGGGGCCCATCCACCGATGCGTCGGTTCATTAGAGGAACGTGCGACCGACGCTAATGCGACATCAATTATGCGCCAATAACATAACAATACATAACACGTCGCATTGCTTGCATAACAATGAGCCGGCATATCCTTCCCCATTGTCCCTGCTGCACGGTGCTGATTGCTGTAAGGGTAATACGCCGTGTAATTTTGTCGCTGTTAAATTATCAAAACGGGCTATGCGATACACGATTATCGTCCGACACGGTTATTCCGTGGATTCGCGAAGTTCCGTCGTTACGGCGAAACGGACAAGAACTTTAGGCCGAACATCCTGAGGAGGGATCCTCATCGGCCGGGTTCGACCTTCTCTACTGGATCCGCTGACCGGCATTCATCGTCAAAGCTTCAGAGTTTTTCACTCTAGCCGGTAATGACCGCGACGGAAGGGCTGGATTGCGTGAAGATAATCGAAACCACAGCGGCGGATGGAAAGAATACGAAGAGCTGAGACGGGTGCACTGGAGTGACATGGTGTCTAGTAAAAAGTCGGTACGAAATTTAAGGACATCCAAGGACAATTTCCAAGACATTTCCAGGTTGTGTTGAGACATTTATAGAAAAAATGAAAATATGCATATCGCGCGCGACGTACTAAATACCATTTAGTTCGATAATCGCTTTCGTTTAAGTTGGAATGGGTTCAGAAACCAAAACTATTCACTATGCACGAATGTATATATGTATCTCAGCGAAACTGAGATACAATTTTTTTTCGGATTGTCACTAAACACACACACTAAAAAAGAAAAAAGAAATCAAAGGGACCCCGTCGGGACCGCCATAGAGGCCACTTGATCAATATTTTGGATTTTAATCCCAAAAATGCGATTTTAGATTAGACCAAACTGTTTTCAGTGCATAAAATCGAAGCTACAAATGTCCCACTGTACTTACGCACGAAAAGGCCAGCAGATTCATGTTCAGCGCACAAAAGTACGTTGGAATACGTCGCAGTTGATTTTATAAACGAAGAAAAATATTTCATACCAACAAAAAATAATTTATCAAAAATTTTCAAGGCAACCCCTTTAGCGTCCATTTTCCGCGTTTTTCAACGTCCTCAAACGGCACGATAAAACGATTCGAAAACTTCGGACAAGGCCCTATCTTGTGTATTTTTTTTTCCCTAGAACACGATGGGCACCCCGGATTTTCCGTAGCTCCATTGGGAGCCGAGATATCGACCTTCGAATATCACGAAAATTGACGTTTTTCCAAAAGTTGCAGAAAACCCGAGCCGATACAGACGGCCCTATTCGACTGAGCCACTGGTATTTTTGCACTTGACTAAAGTGCAGAAACACCAAAGTCTCAGAAGAAAGCGCCTCCCGCTCAACGGTCGATGCGCCAGCTAGCGCACGGCTGAGCGGTCACCCATCCAAGTACTGACCGCGAACCGCGTTCCCCCCTTTATTCCGCGGTAAGGACGTTCCGTCCTTACCGCGGAATGAAGGGGAGTTTTGGGCCGGATGGACATCCAGCCCAAAAGCAATGAGTGGGCCGTGGGCCAATGAGGAAGAATCCTCATTGGCCCACGCCCCGGATTTCACCTTCTCCTCTGGACCCGCAACCGGCATTCGTTTTCAAAGCTTGAGAATTTCTCACTCTTACCGGTAATGACCGCGATGGAATGGCCCGATTAAGTGAAGATACTTCGAACCGTAGCGGCGGATGGAAAGAATACAAAGAGCCGAGATGGGTACAATGGCCGGCGATCGCAATTGGTCCGATTGGCACGCTGCAAGCGCACTAACTCATTGCTGTAAAGGTAATGCGCCGTGTAATTATATCGCTGTTAAATGATCAAAAGGGGGTATGTGATCCACGCTTATCACCCGACATGGTTATCCACGGATTTGCGAAGTTCCGTCGTTACCGTGAAACGGACAGGAACTTTGTGCCGGATATCCTGAGGAGGGATCCTCATTGGCCCAACGGCCGGATTCCACCTTCTCCAATAGACCCGCTGACCGGCATTAATCTTCAAAGCTTGAGGGTTTCTCACTCTTGCCAGTAATGACCGCGATAGAAGGGCCGGATTGGATGAAGATACTTTGAACCGCAGCGGCGGATGGAAAGGATACAAAGAGCCGAGATGGGCACACGATAGGGAAGATCGCCATTGATCCGATCGGCTCGCTGCACGCGTACTAACTCATATCCGTTAGAGTTTCTCGTTCACACAGAGAGACAGAAGCGTCGGAAGGGAAACAGGGAGAGCGGTAAACGCCGATTCCAACTCGATCGAAGTACGTAGATAACGCTCACGTGAAATTGTTTTTCCGTGTTCGCTATCGTGCCGATCAATGCTCCCTGTTATTAAATTAAATCGTTAATCTGATGACGATAATATAGTGCGGTGTATCGGGGCAGGGGGCGGCAGAGGGGGGGGGGGAGGAGGAAGGCAGTTGGGTTGTACGCTCTGTGAACATGCACGATTGCTCGCGGGGCTACGAGCCATCGATGTCCCTCGTATCGTATCGCATGCTCGGCTCGTTTCAGCATCGATATGTGTTATTCGTGTTAACCAGCGAGAGATGGGAAATACAAACGGTGTGTGACCATTTCATTTATTGGCGAACGCTTGCCGGAAAGGCTACACTTTGCAATCGTCGCCGGGGGGGGGGGGGTTGATGCGACGGGGGTGGTAATAAATTGTATGGAATGCCACGCCAGACGGAGATTTCCGTGCCTGCATGCATACGACACACGCAACTGCGTTGCATTTCGCTTGCACAAATGAATCACGATCGGATGTGTATCTTGACCGGCGGATCCGGCTGCAAGGTTGATCGGGTTCTCGTCCCTAGCTTCTCGACATTCCCCCCTACCTTTTCTCCGTTTCATGCTCAATCGGTAGCAGCGAATCGGCAAAAATTTATTATGTACGAACCGTCAAATGGCCGTAACCGCCGAGTCGCTAAAAGGACGAGCCCCATGAGTGAACACTCGTTAGCTCTATCACTCCCTATATATACATGTACGTACGAATGTATATACATTCAGCCCCGTTAGCTCCCTCTCGAGGGTTTGTGTTACGTACGATTCCACGTTTGCAGTGCGGTGTAACCGCCCCGGCTTTCGGACCCGTTGCGGTCGTGATTCGATGCCCATTCAGTCGCTCAGTTTTGGTTTGCTTTGGAAATGACCCAAGCACTCGGGAAGAGCCTGCACCCCCCAACCGGCTCTGTGAACCGGAAAGGCAAACTGTTCATTCCTCTGGCAACCGCGCGATTCCCTCCCACCTCCTCCCCACCCACTGGCAGAGCTCCTAAAATCTTCTCGATAAACTTGTTCCTCCATCGAGCCGCGACAAGTCTTCGACCGGGTTTCTCAAAAAGGTAGAGGTAAACCGTTGCAAAAGCCACTGCGAGTCTTTGCCGCTCGTTTGACTATGAAACTCAATTTTCCTAACACGATGAGAAACATTCGTCGGTCATCCTTTCGCGGGCGATAACGGTAAATCATGCGACAGTTCTGCAAAAGGATCCTCCCAACTCACCCTTGACGCAGGATTGCCGCTTCCGTGAGGGATGCAGTTGGTCCGCAGCAAAGGCAAAAGGGCTGCGGTAACTCCGTGCATGCAGCCAGGGATGCCGGTTCCGCATAGGCGTTTAGCGCGCACATGCGGACGGTGGTTCGGGCTACGGAGCGAAGGGTCGGGTATTGGGAGCTTTGTGCGAAGTGAGGGAGGCATCGGGTGAAACGCGCGGGTGAAAGAGAATCGCGGTGAAGAGTTTCACAGAGGGAGAGTGAGAGCGTGCGAGAGAGAGAGACGGAAAGCTGGTAAATTTTCGAGGGCGAAACGGGTGGGTGGCGTTGGTTGGGCACAGGGCGAGAGCGAGGGAGAACGAACGAGGTTGTACAGAGCGAGGGTTGTTATTGCAGATTGCGTGCAGTGAGGGTCGAGTGCACTCTGCAATGGTAGCAACGAGGAACTGCAGGCTGGCCCGAGAGGCCGCAGCCAGCCGGGCCGGCCGATGCCAGCCTCTCAATAACGAAAATCTATACGCTTTCATTTGTCCATTCGGCACGACTTTATTTGCGAATCGTTGAAGAGTTCGGTGCGCACCGAATGCGGCCTAGCAGTTCGAGTTCCAGGAGAGGGAGAAGGAGGACGGGAGGTGGGGGGATGATGATGGCGATGGTGGTTGGTAGTAGTAGTAGGGTAGCGGTGAGTGGGCACGGAAACGAAGAGGAGCGGAGAGGACCTACCTACTCCACAAAACTCCCCTCTTCGGTTACCTACTGTGCCAGGGCGCGAGGCCGTTGAGCGTGTTCAAATCGAAAACGTGGCATCAACCTTTCTCCCTCGCTCTGGTACGTTCTACAGTCTGCCCAGCAGGCAACCCTTTCCACACAAATATACACACGCGCACACCAGAGAGCGTCATCGTCGACGATCGAATGGCTTCTCACAAAACCAGCAAGGATTCCTCGATTTGCCTATCCAACGTTCGGTATACCTCACATTCGTATACCTCCTCCTCCCTCCGGAACGTTTCTTCTCTTTCTCTCTTTCCACCCTTCTTCTCTCGTATTTCTACAGATATTTTTCCTATACCCTACTGCCGAACCATCGATTCCATAATACTCTCTCCATTGGGAACACCATTTTTAATATAGCCCGGCCTGATTGCGAATTTCATGCTCGGCCAGAGGCCAGAGATTTTTGTCCATGCTCCGATGGTACACGCTCCCTATACGTAACAGACAATCTATCTGTTTCGCAATCTTTGTCCGCCTCCTTTCTTCCCTCGAAATAATAAAAAAAAAATGAGGCATTGAACTGTACCCACCGTTTCGAATATTAAGCTGGGAGAGAAAGTAAGTGGCGGATTTGTGATCCCAGGGGAAAAGTGATGGAACTCAGTCTCGAAACGGCAGGTTATTAACATTTTTTGCGTTCCACTTCATTTTGCGAAAATCAGGGTTTTTTGTAATATAAAAAAACGCCATCTTCGCTTTTCGATGGAGGTAGAAGAGAATTTATCTATCGCTTTCTGAGGGACGAACAAAAATTATCATAGCTAATCGAGAGTAGCTAAATCTTACGATAGAAAAACCTTTAAAAAAGATTAAAAGAGGGGCGCATTTTCTTCCGAAAAAAATCTAAATTGACTCCACTAATCGAAACGGCCTGGAGCCTAACACGGTAAATTGTTGGGCGATCATCCTCGCCCCGTTGCACGGGAGCCCTTCCAGCGCGGGGAATCCACCAGCATAAAATTCAATCGCCTCTCCCGAAACCAATGTCTCCGCTGATTTATCAAATCATCGTTTCAGCCACGCTCCCGAGCGGGGTGCGTATATACACCGGTCTATAAACCGAAATCGTTTCGGAGATTCACTGGGACATATGAATCTAGCGCGCTCCACCCCCGGACCAGCGACGCAATCGCTCGGCGACAATCGAATCGTTAGTGCGGAGCAGCCCCCCCTCCCGTTAATGAACTCTCCGCGAGAGCGACGTTGGGCGCCGAGTGTTTTATTTAATAGCCGCGGCCTGTACACGCACTCTGGAGTGCTTGCTCCCGGTCGCTCTGAATCCCTTCCTCCCCACCGCCCATCGGTGGCTCGAATTGTACTTCGTAACAAACAACAACTGGGTGCAGAGCAGGGGGTTGCAGGCCGGAGAAAGCAAAATATACCCAGCGTGCCGAACTGCCCCCCACTTCCTCCCTCGGTAACGTGTAGGATCGGATTATTGGATCCTACGCTCCGTCCCAGGGTACAATATAAAACAGCCGCGTGTGTAATTAATTAAGTAACTAATGAGTAGCGGCAATGGCGTCGGGGACGCTTTGCTGGATTTAACGAGAAGGTCCGCGGTCCTCGGGGGGCGGGGGGGGGGGGGGGTCTCGCTCCACGGACAGACCCGTTATAACGACAACTCGAAACTCCTATTCTCGCCGGCGACTTACCTAATTAATGACCGCGAGTCGTGACTCGGCTGTGTTCAAAGGGACAGCCGAGTCATTTCGGCTCCACGAGACCCTTCCCAAGGAACCAACTTCACCACCCTTCCCCCCTCCCGTTCCGGGTTTCCGAACGTTCGGCTATTTAAAAGTCTGCCGCATGGCCAAAGGGTGCTGATGCTGCTGATGCTGGGTATACGCTAACCGAACCGGAAAATCGAGCACCAGCCTGGCATGCAAAATTCTGTCGATCGATGGTTCTCCACGGCGTGCCTGTGTCGCACATTCACGAATACACATATATTTATATCTATGTATGTACATGTGTATGTTTGCTGGATGTTCGAACGTGCGTCAGTGAGAAGAGCAAGTGTTTCTATTTTTTTTTGTCTTTGATTGAAAAAAAAAAAAAATGTTATGCACCCCCCTCTTGAAAATCATAAATATGGTATAGATTCGAGGAACCGTGCACGGTCGTAGAATGTGATCATCGTTCGTACCCGACGCTCTCCGGCTAGTCGATAAATTCAGATTTAGCTCGAAAACCCGTGCGTGAAGCGCGTTTCATAGGACACCCCTTTACACCCCGGCGCAAACTCGTTCATCCACCGACCTACACTCGGTCGCGCAACCATAGACGGAGGGAGTCGTAATCGGGTTGGATGTGTGCGAGTTTATGCAGAGGGAGGGAGGATTTTCGGTGTGCTCGTGGACGCACCGCTGCAGCAGCACCCTTTACTGCATTCTATTCGGTTCTATCCGGTGTTTACGGCTGGAAGCATTAACAGAGAGAATCGCATTATTGCAACGTACCCCCCCCCCCCCCCCCCCCCCGCTTCCCCCCTGGATCGCCGGTTTTCCCGCACTCCGCAAGCGTTGTCTCGCCAGTACTCACACCCCGATACCTCGTGTACGTAGAGTACATACACCCGCGAACCCGACGACCCAGCTGTACATACCGGCCGTGTTGCAGAATCCACCCGCGGCTCTCCTAGCTGCAAACCAATAAGGTCATTTTTCTCGTTCCCATAATCCACCCCGCCCGCGCCCACCACCCAGCCCCGGGTAGTTCCCAACGATCCTGTGCCGGCATACCCCGCGCCTCCAATGGCCAGCCGAGTTAACGCCTAGTTAATAGCGGTACCACAACGTATCGGCCCACTGGAATATTAAGGGATTATAAGCCTGCGAGGCACAGACCTCCCAAGGCAATGCGCACCAACGGCTATCATCATTTTGACACAGTTTCTGCATCGATGAGAAAACAAACTCGCGGATGCGATACACTGTGGGAGGACGGCGAAGTTCTTTTTGTTTTGTTTTCTTGAATATTTATTTTTTTCGATATTTTTGGGGGAATGCGGTTTTGTGGAATAACCGGCAACTTTACCGGTGAGTATTGGATGTTACTTCAATCGTAGAAAAATTATATTTTATTTTATTTCGGTAATGTCTAATATTTTATTTGTAAGTCCGTAATGACAATATCTTTTGTTTAATGTGGCTCGATCTCGCCTCCTCGCTCTCTCTCTCTCTGTGTCTCTTTCACTGCGGCTAATTGCCATTGTATGCGTATTTCATTTTACTGTATGCGACAACCTGCGATTTTCACATCCTGCGTATATTCTTACCTGTGATGTTTTACTCTTAGATTTTTTTCTCAAGTATGCCATTCTCTTACTAACTCTGTATATGTTACTACATTGTAATTAATTTTGCATTTGCGATTATTGTACAACCTCTGCATTGGGTGATCTAAGTGTATCTTCAGCGTTTGAGGGGACGTGTCCCAGGGCGCCAAATCTCTCTCTCTCTTGCCAAATAGCGGATCTTTCACGTTTTTGAAATAATACACTTTTTTTTGTTATTTTACCATTTAAGTATAATCTTTGTAAAGGTACTGGATGCTGTATACTAAATTTCTTTGGTGTCTACTTTATATTAACTATTTTTGCTACTCAATATTATTATAAAACCCTGGAAATTGTTATTGATGGGTGTTACATTAGGCCTTGATAAGGCCTAGACGCGGCCTCGTCCGGCCATTTTCAGTCACGTAACGTTCCAAAATTTCTCCCAGCAAATGGTTCTACTTTTATGTTTTCGTGCCTGAGATTTTCGATTCGTTAGGCGCATAGCAGCACTGTAAAAAAATCGTATGAAATTTAATGTACTGGTTCCAGAAGTTTTCATGTAAAAGCAGACATACTAAATTTCATGTACAATTGTCATAAAAAATTAACGTACAGTATATTAAAAAGTTTAGTTTCAATAATTTACTTGAATTTTACTATAAAAGTACTTTAAATCTGACAATTGACTTTAATTTCATTGTAAAAATCCATTCATTTTTTCTCCCAATCATACGTTAGATTTAATGTACCAGTTTTTACATAAAATATACATATTTTTTTCACAGTGAGGCATATAACTGATGGTTTACCAATTAATGTACACCAATGCTCAGAGCATTAAGGTCGATTCCAGCATAACACCGGGGACTTATCAGTAGCTTATGACCACACGAACGAGCTACCCGTATCTTTGATCCGACTTCCGTGCGAGCCCTTCACCTGAGACATCGCACAGAGCGGTAGTTCTAGGATAAGTAGAACATGCGGCACACGGTCAGACACACTCGCGAACGTCGTCGCAGCAGTCGGAGGCGGCTCTGCGGTCCAACAACTGGGGCCTTCCGGCTAGCGGGCTTGCCTCAAAGCTTCTGGTGCCAGCTCTGGCGGTCTCCTCGAGCTTGCGGCCTGCTAATGTTGTTTTAAGCGTGGCACTTACCGCAGCGACAAATAATCATTAGGCAGAGTTTAGAGCGGCTTGCGTGGCTCGTACTGCACGAGGGATATATCCGCAGTTGAGGTGTCCGCTTTCCGTGGCGGATACCCCCTCCTTCTCGAAAACACACCCTTCTCATCCGTCTTTTACCGTGCTCCCGACCTCTTCCGTCCTTAACGCGCACGTGCATATAGACAGGGGCGGCGCGGGGGAGGAAACTCGTTTCTTCCCCACGCAGGTATTCCGGCAACGTCCTTAAGCCGGATTATCCTGTGAGAGGTAGACCTAAATATTTTAACGTTTTGCGTACGTTCGGCTCCGCGAAGTAGAATAGGATGGGGATGGAAACGAAACGAAGCTTCCAGCGC
The DNA here is from genome assembly GCA_964017025.1 of Stenichneumon culpator. NCBI lineage: Eukaryota > Metazoa > Arthropoda > Insecta > Hymenoptera > Ichneumonidae > Stenichneumon > Stenichneumon culpator. The sequence continues at coordinate 15,532,618 of OZ024769.1, forward strand.
GGTTTCCGTACGTCGAGTTTCATCCTCCACGTGCGCCAGTGCGAATTTTTACCTATTGGAAATTTTCTCTTTTATGGGGATTATTTTTTTTCTTTTTGCTTCATCATCGGCCCAGCAGGTGCGGAATGTTCCGGTGCCGCGCGTTCGAGGATACGTTTTTAGTTTCGCGGCGGAGGAAACGGCAGTTTCGTAACGAGAGCAATGAGCCGGGATTCGAGGCCAACGCACGGATGCTGGCCTCTCTTAGCACAGTATGTTTCGCCGTTCGCGTCGTAGTTTTCCCTGTGCCGTAGTTACGTGCACGGAACACCCCCGGGGAGGGGGACGGGGCCGCCACCGTACTTTCGTTAATTAATATTCAGGCAATAACCATTACCGATACATTTAAACAATCCGGCCAGTTTCGATAATACGAAATCGGCTAAAGGTATGAAAAATTCTCGGCAATTAGAGAGTACCGACTAGGGGCCTCTACGTCGGTTCGGCGGGGCTTTAGAGAGGAGAGAAAGTGCCTCTCTCGCCTCGCCTCTCTCGCCTATACACTCGCCGCCAGCGTCGTCCATTAATAATTACACCACCGCCTCCGGGATTAAAATCAATTTTGCGAACGAGCTAATTTACGAATTCTCATATTATCGCTTCTCTTTTGCACCTCTCCGCTGTTACTGCATTTTTTTCTTCCTTTTCTTCTTTTTTTTTGAAAATTTTCACGGCATCTCTGCATACCCGGCCGCAGAGGGCTTGTACTTATCTCTACAGTTCAACTTTATCATCGATGTTACTATCATTATCGCGCTATGAGAATTAGCTGAATAGAGAACCGAGCGCAGGCGAGAGTCGGCTATGTTGGATGCCTAAATTGGAACTGGGCGAGGAGAAAGACAATTAAAAAATAAAACATCGTTCAGGAAGGGAAGAAATTACTTTTTACGATCAACTGCGTTGTTAAATACGCTGCGGACGGTTTATTACGCCGGGCCTACGAATTAATAGGTTGCAAAATAATTAACTTGTTTGCCAACAATTCAACTGTTTCGCAACCCAATAATTTTTCAACCCAACTGATTAATCGCTCGACAAATTAATTCCCTGGGGCTCGTATAACCGCGCAGTTTGTTCGGGCAAGTAGTTGCTTTTCTCCGTGATGTTTTCACCGATAAAAAAAATTGAAGGCAAACAACCCTCCGTCGAGTCTCCTCTGTAGTGCAAATAAAGACGAGCAGTGGTTCTTAGATTGTTATCATCGGAACCCAGGCGAGCCAACAAATCAACTGTTTCGCAACCAACAAATTCGTTGACCCAACCGATTGATCGATAGACTCGACGTATTAATTACCTGGAGCGCTTTTAACCGCGCAATTTGTCGGGGCAAGTAATTACTTTTCTCCGTGATGTTTTCAACGATAAAAAAAATTGAAGTTATACAACCCTCCGTCGAGTCTTCCCGGTAGTAAAAAAAGCGGAGCAGCGGTTCTTAAATTGTTATCATCGGAACATAGGCGAGCCTCCCCTGTGCTAAAACGGCTCGAAAGCGGGGTAGATCGTAGCCGGGCATGTTCGCGGAAAATGGACAGCCGGAACGCGTCGCATTAAGCTAGTCTCCTCCTACTCCTCCGATAACCGAGGACGCGATTATGGAAGTACGCGGACGAGGTATGAGGGAACACAACGCTCTATCCGTGGCACGAGTCGCAAATTTTACAACGGAATTAGACAGCGGCGGAGAGGGGAGTGGAGCGGGTCCAGCGCGAGCGGTTTTCCGGGGTCCGCGATCCTCATACCAGCCTCATTTGCATCAATTACCTCGGACCACCCCTACCCCTCCCTCCCCCCCCGGACGGAGTTTCTTCTTCGGCGAATTAGCCACCGGGGAGCGCGTCGAACGCGAGATAAAAGGAAGAGCTAGGACCTATTAAAATAAAGGAGAAAAACAAGTTTTCGAGATAGTTGGGTTACGAGCGACGGGGGACGCATAACGATCCGGTTTTGGCCAACGGGACACCCCCTCCCCCCTTAGCCGGCCCACCCCATGGTTTTTTCTCTCTTTCGCCCGCACATATATACATTTTACCTCCGGTCGCGGGGACTCAGATTTACGCGTGTGCCAAGTTATGCTCGTGCTTATCTTTCGAATTCCGTTCTCGTCCCGGTCCTCCACGCTGGTTGAGCCTCCCACGCTGGCTCCGCGCTCGCTCGCGATCCTCCCGTCTCGCACCCTCTCGCACTTTTGAATTATTTCAACTCTTCCATCCCTCGAAGATTACCCGGGTTTGCGGTCAGTCACTGCTACTTGGCCATTCGACGTTACTAATTAAGAGACTTTTTTTTACACGCCTGTCCGTGGGGGAGAACGGACAATGGCGAATACTTAAGGAGGGATTGTATATATGGTTCGGTTAAAAAATGAATTTTCATGAATGAGCTGACCGGCTAAGGGAACGTCGATGTTTCAGCTGAACAGTAATTGAAAATCTTCTGCGGAAGTGATGAACCGATAGATAAAAAACAAATATCGCCTTAAGGCAAGGGGTTGAAAAAAAGTGTTAAAATTTTTTTTAAACTACATTTTCACGATTATCCAAATCCCGAGTCAACAAAAATGATGGGTATCGATAAAAAAAAAAATATATCCACAGTTTCTTGTAAGTATCGCCTTGCAGATAATTTTTTCCACAGCAGGATCGCACAGCCATGGAACAAACTCCCAAACAGTTAACATTCGGAAAAGTCTGAACACGGCCTTTTAAACGATATCTCTCCTGCACCTTTTACAACAATGCTCTCCAGAATTACACCACAATGCCTCCCTCCCTCATTCATATTTTATTAGGTTTAATCAATGTTCTTCAGCCTCCGCGATAAAGGCGCCGAGCGAGTAAACAAGAAACGTAATTGCCGTGAGCCCCGGAGGTTTGAACACCCGGAGTGCTTCTTGCACCCGCGATCCCCGACGATAATGTATGTTGCGCGCGCTCATAACACCAGAGTCGCAGCCAGAATAGAGAGCGAAAAAAAATTACGTATATATATACATATATATCTATATATATATAATATATATATATTATATATATATATTATATATATATCCATATATATATGTGAACGAGGAAATTCCGAGCCGGCCCGGCGTCACGGGCGTAGACCGTGGATATTGTTGGACATTCCTCGGCTCGGGGCGAATGCGGTCATCTGAATGCCGAGCGCGTAAACCACGTCGAATGCGCCCCTGCCGTGAGCCCGAGAGATGACCGTGGAGAGAGACGGAGGAGGATGGAGATGGCGAGAGGATGCGAACGACGGAGAGAGAAGCGAAGCAGCCAGAGGTTTTGGCCGCTGGTGTTGGTACACGGCGGGTGTGGAACGAGGGTTGCTGGCTTACCGCTGGGTGAGCGAGAGAACTCCTCCATGCCCTGCGGAAAATCTACCCTCGAACGCCGCAGCTATGCCGGCAAATCGCGCTCGCGCTATTTTAATTAATCGACGGCTATACCCGAGCGGGGGGTGGGAGGGGGGGGAGGGGCTGGTATGTAACGCAGTGAGAGTGTAGGCGAATCGAAAGAGAGCAAGTGAGTGACGGTGGTTTCCGGGGATTCTTCATCCGGCCGAGAGTCCTCCGTCCGATATGCGCGGTGTTAATGGCATGGCAGAGCGGGATGTTGCGGGGGTGGAGGAGGGAGGAGAAAACAACCAAACGAGCATTCGGCGCGGCACGCATCTCTCCTTCGTTAATTATTCACTAATAATCAGTATTACCGTCGGTATTATCATCACACCGAATGTACGCCGAAATTAATGTAACCCCCGTCCCCATTAATGTATGCCGAGGGAGGCGCGCGCACGCCGAGCCCCGTGACAAACGTCATGGCTGTTCGAAACACCGGTCCAACGAAACGCAGTCGGAAGCGCCTATATTTTTTCGTTAACATCCCCGGCACCGTAGTAATTCATATTAATGACGTTCATTTGACCGTTGTGACGGACCGAAACTGGGTCGTGCGAGGGTAGTTCACCTCCCCTCCCCTCCCCTGGCCCGTGGCAGTGCAAAAAACCATTTCGCGCCAGTATTGAGACATTCAGCCAGCTGTGCATGAAGGAGTGAATAAAAAAATTTATGCGCCAACAGATGGAAAAAAAAATATATATATATATATAAAATTATAAATACATAAAAATAAAAGTGTGAAGCTCGCGTATGTCACTGCGGGTTTTCGGTTCGGAGCAGTTTTTTTCCGGGAGAATAATAATTATAAACGATGCATGAATTCCGGCGAGTTGCGGGCTATCAGGACAGGGTGAGGAGGGGGGGAAAGGGGGTCGGGAGGGCGTTATACGCTTCGCTCTTCTGTTTCCGGGGTGTCGGGGGACGCAGCACCGCTGTTACCAAAACTGCGCGAAATACCTCTCGGTGTCGAACCAAAGGTGAGAGGCTCGATGCGTCAACCTTTGAGCTTTAATCAAAAGCTGGGGGTGATATAGGCGCGGGCATGAAAACCCGCTCTCTCATGCGACCCGTCGCATCTGGATGCCGCGTGTGTTTTAGCCATAGAATAAAAGAAAAAGTAGTAAAAGAAAAAAAAGGCAACGGTATCGTTCGACTATTTCGTTAGCCGTGTGCAATTGAAAAATACGACAAGTGCGCTGGAGGCCCGGGTTGGGCGCGTCGGATACGGCAGGCAGAAGCTACGAGTACGAAGAGTATAAAGCACCGGTTCACCGACGCGAGGTTGTTTCTTTTTTCTGGTTTTTTTTTTGGTTGAATTTTTGGGACGAGGCTGTTGCCGCAGCGTAAAGATCCGTGCCAGGGACCCGGGCGACCATAAACGTACGTGTGCAAACGCTGCTCCGTCCGGATACGCTCGCTTGCCATCAAAACGCTCTCTCCGCACAGTGTAGCGGTACACCCGCGCTCGTTTCTCCAATTCACCTGTCTGTTCGTCGGTGATACGATTTTTTTATGTTTCGCCCCCCCCCCCCCTGTCCAACCTCCCTCCGCCATTCAGTCTCCATCCCGCGCAGAGATTGCGTTTATCGGGCGTGCTGACTTCTTGTATATCTCTCCGCAGGCTGTTACGCACTGTCGTGTAAATCTCGGGAAAAAAAGAGCATGCATATGATATTTGTGTAGTGACGAGATGGAGAGATTGAGACCGATGCTACTGTATCACCGTTGAGCCGTACGGTTTTTACCCAGTTATCCTATATACGTGTATATATATATATATATATATATATATATATATACATAAAAAATTGTTCCTGTGGTAATTACGTTTTCACCAACGCGCTAGCGAGGATTCGCGTACGGCCGGTCGAATAAAAGCGCGAGGGTATAAAATTTCCAATAAATAACCATGCCTCTTGGGGTAGAAGGATAGACAGAGAAGGAGGGTCGGAGGGGACGAAAAAAAATTGTACCGGGGCAGGGTTGCGCGAGAGAGTTTCCAGTCACGCGGCAAGCCCCGAACTCGACGTATATCGTCCGGCGCAGCTTCTGGAAACGATCCCACTGGCCGTAAACAAGCCCTGGACCGTCTACTGCCTCGGATATATGACGTCATATATTTTTTTGTGCGTGACAGAGCCTCCGTCCTGTGGCTATCGATCGGCATCGCCATGCTGCGGCATTGCAACGTGTAAAAAAAATGGGGAAAAAAATCTTCGGCTAAGAATCCCCCCCTCTCGTCTTCGCCGTAGCTCTGTGTACTTAATCGGTCGCTATCGGCAAAATATGCTAGACGACACAAAGTTCGCGGCATTCGGAAAGTTGGATCGCTGATAAATCTTGTTTACCGCTCGAGTCGCCGATAAAACTGCATAATTCAAAAGCTCGAATAGGAAAATTTTTTTTACCCTTTTCTTTTTTGCACTCACTTTTGTGAAATTCTAACACATCGCTAGGATAGAGGGGAACAAAAGTAGCGAGATGCAGAGGATCGGTGTTATATTTTGTTAAACGAGACACGGGGCGATATGGAGAATAAAATAGGTACGCTGGAACGTGCGCGAACCTTTGTACCCTTTTCATCGGAGTTAACTAATTCGGTGTAATCAATTTCGAAGAGTTTATTTTTTGGACCGGAGCCGTTAACGAATAATGAAGTGACCTACATTCGAAAATCTCTGCTGTGTTTCGAATCCAATTATACTCGATGTCATTTATTAAACGCAAGCCGTACACACGTATAGGTATATGATTTTTTATCTGCCGTTATTTAAAATAATGTTACCGAATCCAATCTGAACAAGTATAATATGATGGAAACTGAAAATATAGATTATAATTTTTTTTTTTTGCTTCTTTTGTTTCGATACCGATGATACGTCATATTATATCGATGAACATATTATCGCGATTATTTCTCGCTCGATACAAAAGTGGACGAGGGTTTTCGTTGGCGGTTGCTTCAAGTGGAAAGGGAACGTGAGTTGTGTCTGTGTGGGCAACTCGGGGGTTGGAAAGCCCAAGCGTTTCGGCCACGAGAGAGTAAACAGGAGACGACTGGCGTCGCGACGACGACGACGACGACGACGAAGCTATACGCCCGAGTAACAAGATATTGACACTGGCCGATAATGGCTCTTGGACCGGTCCCCGGTCTGATGGCGGTCCGCGCCGTATCCTATGTTACGAAAAAGCGACGCTCGACAACTCGAGAAAATAGAGATGAAATTGGTGAGAGGCCTCGAGAATCGACGAGAAGCTCTGCTCGGATACCTTCACGCTTCGGCAATCATTTATCGGCCTATACGTATACGGTTTATTGTTTGCCGATATATATATATATAGAGTGCACGTGACCCGCCATCGAACATATATATCGTATGCTAATTTATAAATTAGCCATTGGAGTTGGAAGGAAAATTGACGTGATAAGGAAAACGTCCCAATAGCCGGGCGAGCCCGCGGATACTATGAACGATTTTTCATTAAATCGCCCCATATATTTAGGTATTGGTATTACAATTTAAAAAGATTAATTTTTCGATCCGTTCGTTATTCGTTCAAATAATAATATTTCCATACTTGTACATAAATCAAATAAAGAAATAGAAAAATGTTCGTCCCTATCTTCGTGAATCGAGAGTAACATTAAAAAAATTTCTGCAAGTATGCCAATTACCAATCGTAAACAAAATTTCAACCCCCAATTCAATTTTTTTACCATTAAATTCGCAACAAACTCAAATTAAACTTCGTATCGACGACTAAGACAATATTTTCCCAAAAGTTCACGGCTTCTCTCCCGTTCTACTTAACGTCCGCAAGTTTCGCCGACGCGACCGGAGTTAGGCCTGCGGGGGTCCGACGGTACAACGAATATTCAGCACTGCATCTGCCGGCCAGACTAATATTCGTCTTTGTCCCCCGTCGCGAGTGGTGGCTGACATATGATTTATATGCGAGGGATATTGGCTCCAAGATGGCCTTGTCCCATGATGGATCGGTACGATGTACATGTATCGTCCGCGCTCTCCGCCTGCCATTCGCCGCTGTGACACACACACACTCACACACACACATACACCCTGCAAACGGCCACAGAAGCGTTTTCCTACGAGGGACCTTTTTACCCCGTTCCCATAGACATTTCGTCGTATCCATAGCACATCATCCTCAGCGTGTACCGCAAAACTTTCGGATTATTAATATCTGAAAAACCGTTCCACTATTCATACGAGGATTGTCACATTCGGTGAATACAGTGAATCCCTCTCCACGGCTCATCGGTAACTATTAGACAGGTTTTCCCCGGTCTGTTCGGTGAGAATTTCACATTTGGAAGACGAAGCGGTTTCATTTCCTGGAATTTATTTTAACTCGGGAGGTTCTGGGGTTTTCGGCCTCGCGGAGGTGGTAGGAACATCGGAGGCCAGAAGGCTACCCTTAGCTTTTGATGGAGCCGGTCGGCCCGCGCGCGCGCGAGATCCCCGGCTTTTCGACCTGAGGGTGGTGCGAACCCCGGGACGATTATTCCGTGCGAGGAACGTGTCGCAGGCCATTTGTCGTCCGCGCTAATATTAACCCCCTCAAACCCCCGTTCCGCCTCCTCGGCGAGGAGGGCTGTCTCGAGATTAACGTCCTACTACTACGGCCTCGTCGCTCGTCCAGGACACCCTCTCACGGCTTTATCCGTGCCGGAATTTTGCCGAGCCTCGACGGACAAACTGGCGCTTCTATCTTTCGTGGACTTTAAAGGAGAGCTGCGGGATGAGAGCTCTCACCTTTTCCCGGAGACATATTTTCCTTTCGTATTACGATGTTATTAAGACATATTGCTGTTTGGAATATGAGGCGCTGTCATGGAGCGACGTAAATTAAAATGTAATCCTGATTCATTTCTTTGACATTCGCTTGGATTGCCATTAATAGGTATTGATTCAATGTATCGTCATGTTCTGGGAAAATGGATCACGTAATTGGGGTGGTCCATTTTCACCACTTTTACCCCACTACCGAAAGAAACTACAAAAGAAAATGGTAAATGAAATCCAGATAAACACATAAGAATGAGGAAGTTTCTGAAGAAGTCCACAACACCGTCTATGACATAACGAATGGTGAGTTTGAACGGTGAGACCCATAAATGGATAGTTTCTCTTTCGAGTCAAGGCGTAAGCCTTTTACTTAGGGAAATTATTCCAAAAAGCCGTTTACCTACGAAATTATTCCAAAAAGATATTAACGAAAAATGACGTAGGACGTAACTACGCCATGTGGCCAAAGCCCAAGAGGAAGTTGTTCCACGAGTTCGCAATATATTTTCATATTTCAAGTGTGATCTAAAAAAATGAAACGATGCGGGAAATGAGGAAAGTGATGAATGGCTCCGGAGACTCCAATATTGTCCGAGGTACATCGAAATTTTCCACTTCGCGATATTGTCACGCGCGTTACCGTGCCTAATATGTCAATGACTGGTACTGCGGTGCGGCGGTGTTTAATGTATGAATGACCACGTTACAATGGTCGACCGAAATAATCGAGAGACTCCTGCCGGCCGAGCCGTCGGACTGACGCTGGCTCTCGAGCGTTACAGGCCCTGGAATCTCGTATTTTACAGAGTTTACAGTACACGAGCCCATCCCCCTCCCCCGGCGTACACAGTGGCTATAAACCGTAATGTATTAGCTGGGAAATGCAAATTGAGCGCAAAACCACCGGCCGAAACAATGCTTTTAGTCGGTTCGCGAGGGTACGCCGCGGAGTGAGGAAATGGTACTGGCCGGGTACTGGCGGCTGCCCCGCTGTTCAGAAGCCGCGGGGTGCACCCAGCCACCCCGCTACTTCGTAAATTAACATGAACCCATTATAAATAAACGGTAACTCAAATTAATGCTAATGCCTTCGTTGCATTAAACCGATACCGCGGACGTGGCGGGACTCTCTCTCTCTCTCTCTCCTGTACCGGAGTACACGGTCCTGCGAGCGAACGCGAGAGCGAGGGAGACATTGAACTCCTCCCGGTAATCGGGACTTCCGGTTATCCCGACGTTAACCCACCCCCGCCCTCCCTCGTTTCGACTTCAGGGAATCCCGCCGTTCTGCCGTACAGCTATGCACGGTTCCCCACATTTTTCATTCGTTTTTTTCCTTTCTTTTTTGTTTCTTTGTTTTTCCCTCACCTCTAGTATTGCTCGTAATACGCCGCGGCGTATATACTCGTAACATCCCGGTCGTCCTCTTGCCCCCTCCCCCCACCACACCTCGGCAACTCTGTATGCATGCTAAACAAGTGTATAACACGAGAGCGGTACAACGTTATCGTGGCTCGCCCGGTGCCACGAGGTTTTCGGTAGATAAACGCGTTTAATTTATTTCCTGCCACACCGCCGAATTCCGACGGCTAAGTTGTTGAGATTTTTTTTCTCGTTTATCTTTTTTCCTTTTTTTTTCACGACTTTTTTCTCATTCGTGCCAAATGCAAATGAAGCCGGGGTGGATGCGAATGCGGGCTACCTGCGACTTCGATCGCGGAGACATGTGTGTGTGTTCGTGTGTGTATACGCACACACGCGGTCAGTTTCACGTCCCTCGAAACGTCGATAGCGAGTTCTGGGAATTGTCGGAGATATTTATCTGGAGCGTTGGAAATTAAAATAATGAAGACGTTTGTGCTCGAGGGGCAAGATATCGCGATAGGAGTGTGTTCACGAACGTACCGAAAACACACTGGCAAGATAGCGGGAGACCGCGAGTAAGACGGTCGATATCGAATTTCGATACGGCGGTGACGATTTCGGTGACATAATCAGAGGAGCACCTTTCCGAGGCCCGATGCCTCTGTTGTAATGCTCCTGACACGGTTGATTGTTGCGCGGCTGTGACGGAGCCGAGATAGGTAATGCGAACTCAAAGTTGACGCCGCGATAGGCGACGTTTCGTCGCTGCGACATCAACGATCGCTCTCTCTGCGCTCTTTTCTAATCGAATGTTCTTGTTTTGCTTCTGCCGTGGGTTTTCCGTGTCGAGTATCGAACTAGGAGTAAAATGAGGTATAGATTCGTAATCGGTGGGAAAAAGTACCTCGGATATAGGGTCGGAAAAATTTGGTGCATTTTAGGAAAATCAATGATTTTTGGTATTTTCAAACCGCGATATTTTCACTTCCCAGGGTAATTATCGAAAAACTCGTTCGCCTATCGTGTTTTACGAGAAAAAGTACAAAAGTACAAAAGTACAATAGGTAACACAAAAGCATAAAAGTACAAAGGTACAAAAGTTCAGGTGCAGTTCCAAAAACGTTTATTCATGCCGCTTACAGGACGATGAAAACGTGAATGAAAGAAGTGTCAGATTCATGATCAGCGTGAAAAAACACATAGAATACAATCCCGGAGTGATGACTAACGAAAAAGTTTATCGGGCATTTATATAGCCAAAATTACAAAAATGGGTGATTTTGCGTATTTTCGAACAGCGATTTCTTTGCTTCCCGATGGATACTCTATGATACTTTATGTATTTTTTCGCCTCGAGTACAGATTCGACAGCCGTTTTGACGAAAAGCGCAAGGATGGCGTATTTTTTCGCGCTAAACCCGAGTCGGCCAGCAGTTTTACTTGAAAGTTAAATACGACGTTGATATCGAAAAAGCTGAAAATTGAAATTTTCATATCGCTTCCTCATAAAAGTTGAAAGTTGAAAGTTGACATTTTTATATCACTTTCTCATAATGGCTCTTTATTCGCAAAGCTTCCTCTACGAGGAAGCCAAAAATATAGAAAATGCTTTCTCATAGAAGGAGCTTTGCGAATAAAGGGCCATTATGAGAAAGTGATATAAAAATGTAATGAAGGACCGTAAAAGCGGGGGAATACCCCGCTTCTACGGTCCTTCATTACTCCCACGGGAAATCCATTAACATAACCGTTCATTTCCTCGATACGATTCATAGAATATAATTCTTGCTTAATCGTGATTTCCTTCCTCGTGTGACTTTCCGCCAAGTTTGTTTCGCGGATGGAAAATCCAAAATTGTTTTCACCCCCTCCCGGCCGGTGTGTCCTCGAGGATTTCGACGGCTTCTCGCGTTAATCCAGTTCCCGGTTGAGCATTGTGCGGAGAGGAAACGAGGGAGAGATTTCGGGATGGTACCGCGACTTCGCACGAACGAGTTTGTCAGTGGAACAGCGCTATTAATTCCAAACTGCGTTGGAAAGCGTCGACCGAGTGAACGAGGGTCGAAACAGACGGATAGAGGCGGAAGAGGGACCAACGGAGAAAGACGGAGAGCCGACGCGAGAGTAAGGGACCGCGGGGGCGACAATGCGGAGTGAATGCACACATTGAATAAATTAGAGAGCTGGATAAACACACACCGGTGGATCAAGCTCTGCTCCGCTCGGCTCTCTCTCACCCCGACGGTGTTCTACGCTCGCTGTCGGGCTGAGAACGGCTGTAGCCCGGAGAGCAACCGCTGATGCTGATGCTGCTGCTGTTACCGCCGCCGTTCTATTCTGCATTCTGCATCGGGCCTCGACTCCGGGTGCTCCCGCGATAACGGCACGTAGCACCGATTGTACCACTGCCTCTCATCGCTCCTCGCTCTATCTCACTTAATTGTTAACTTCGTCGCGCGGGTAATTCGGTAATCGAGATATAACCGTCCAAGAATATCCATTTTGCTACGACGCATTTTGAACACTGAGCATTTTTTTTTATCGCTCATAGATCGATTGAATCAGCGATGCGGAAATGGCGAAAATATCATTTTTAACTAACAAACATTCCTGGTCCGCATTTTTTATTCTCGTCAATTTAACAAATTTTTTCGTCAGTTACCGTTCTTGGTAAACGAAAAAAAAAAATAGGAAACATTAACAAGAAATCATGAACGTTCGCGAATAAAATATTTGTTAAACGGACAACCCTCTCTCGGCGCCCGTAAAGCGCTAATTTCATCGACTAAAACGATTCTTGTTTTCCTCCGCGCATCTTTAGCGAACATTTTTCATAATTTTTATTCTTCGCGGCTTTTGTAGCGGCGCAACAACGTTGACGTTAATTTTTCGTTCATTATCAATTTCGGTGCGGGAGATACAGGGGATGAATGGTTCGAGGATCGTGTTTGTGTGCGCGCATAGATTGCCCGTGAGCCGTCTTGGGCTTCCGGACTCGCGACCCGCTATATGCGCCGAACAGCAATGTAATTAATAGGAAACACAATGGCTGTCTTGTGGGGTTAGGCTGGTACTCTCTGCTCTCCGGGATGCCTGTACAAACTCCAGAACGAGCCGGGGGGGGGGGGGGGGGGAAGGGGGTGGCGGTGGCTGGAGCAGAGAGAGGAGATCGCAGGAACGAGAAGGATGGATGTAGAGGAGGAGGCAGCCAAGTAGCGCGAGGTTGGTAATGCGCCCTGACGGATGCCGGCTCCTCGTTCGTGATGAAGAGACGCTGGAAGGGAAGGGAGATTGTGGAACGTCTGCGAGATACCGACTTGTAAGTCACAATAGGGACCAGCCCCGCGCAGCTCTTCGCAGCAGAATGTCGACCAGAATTGTAACGGAATTTACAGTGGTTGCTGGATGGAGTTGTGCGGCACAGCACACGAAACCATCCACTACGTCCAAATTTTTCGTACCTCATTATAAAAATTCGTGGTACTAAATCGGCGTACCTCTGCCATTGTAAATCGACCAAAGCAAAAAAAGTAAAAACATGAAAGCCTTCCGTAACGACGAAAAAACGAAAAAAATATTGGACCCTTACCTATACGGCATTTTACGACTATTAACACCGATGAAAAAAAAAAAAAAATCATCGAGTTCGTGGTCCATGACAGCCGTGTAAAACCAAAGGACCGATGTCAAGTGTCCCGCCGCAATAATAATTGCGCCCACGGAGTGATCGAGGAAGTCGCGACTCCGCGAAGAGGGGAGTGCAGCTCCGGCATGTAGACTCGCGTCGATAGCTCCGGCTGGCACTCCAGGTACGGATTCATAAATTTTCTATTTTTGTTTTTTCCGGCCCCGGAGGCAGAACCGTCGACGAATGCGTGAGGAACCGTCGGATACGGTGACTCAGCCATCCGGTGAGCGTTGCATTCGAGAGGAGTGCCTCTCTTGGCTCCGTTCGCGGACTGTTCCTCGAACTAGTTGTTGCATGCTCTGCGTCCCTGGAGAAACGGCATGAGCGACGAGGCCGCCGGAAGCCTGAGAGTGAAGGGCGTCCGGGAAAAAAAAGGGTACCGTTGGTATATCAGAGGAAGATAGAAAACGAGCCAGCGATCTGCAGCAGTCTCGGCTAAGCATGCACGGCTGAGCACGGATAAATGATTCAGAGTTTTGGAAATATGGAAAGTGGAGTGGCTGGGGATAGGGAGGGTGCACGTAGTACGCGACCCAGAGTACCAGGGTTCGGTCTCAGTATTCTCCACTGGCGCAACCCTCTCCTCGACACAGCCCTCTCGGCGACTCTATCGGGGGTCGGGGGGGGGGGGGGGGTGGGGGGTTAGGCGCACGATTTTCAAGAGTGCTCTCTAGGATACGACCTCTCGAATACGTGTACGACCGTCTCACGGTGGTGGTCACATGGAAGCCCGAAAAATATATATATCTGGGAGGACGGAAACGCCGGTGTCCGCTGCACACTGATGCAGTCGTCGTTTTATCCGCGCTACTGTGTTACATACAAAAACACTATTGCCGGGGTGCGCAGCCTCCTTCAAACTCTTATTTCCATGAGCCGGAGAGAGAATCCTCTACCGGGGATGAAGCGTGTCTCAGGAGTCTCCGGAGTAGTTGGGACTGTGACATACTAGGTATGGAGAACCGGAGAACTCCATACCTGAAGCGCGGACAATTCTTTCCTCCGTCTCGTACATTCGATGTCTTATCAGCTGCTCGCAACATCTATTCTATGGAAAGTGAGGGACATGTTTGTTTGGACCAACCCGGTGTTTTGGCTTTTTCGGGTAAATTGCGTCATCAATTGGTGAGAGATTGAATGGCACGGTGTTGTAGGAAATTTGAAGATTGAGATTTAGATCGTTGCGTTTCAATGGTTCTCTGAGAGAAGGATCTCGGATAAACTATCCAGTCATAGGGTGAATTTCGACTGGGCAACATTATACACCAACGCCAATACGAGCGTTATGTGGAATTTTATGGGCTATAGTAATTTTTGCCCAACCCGTATGGTAATTTTTTACTAGAAGGCGGGTTGACAATATTTTGCGTATCTGGCTAAGAATCTTGTGAGGGTTTCGTGGATTAAAACTGAGAATTTCTCCGATTAAATTTTTTTTATGTATGTGCAAATTGAAAAAAAAAATTTGTACAACATAATATGTCAATATAACGGTACGAACCTAAACCAAACGTTTCGCGATCGCGACGCCACCGAATACTATATCTTCTACTAAGAAGAACTTATATTCTAGCAAAAATTACGGGATATTCGGGTAATATCTGCGACAGCGAAAATTGTCATATTCTCTAGCAGAATATGTTAAGTTTAAAACGAATGTTTGCCAGGATGTCGCTTTAGTTACCAAATACCTGAAAGTTCTGACGGTTTTTACCAGATCCGTGGAAATTTCTATCAGATCCTTCTCTCAGTGTAGCCTGAATGATGGATCAAAGAGAGCTCTCGGTTCATGTGGAGTCTGGAAGTCAAGTGACTCCTCCTCCGGAGTTTGGTTCTCCGAACGGGAGACGGTGCGTCGGGATAACGTTGTCGGTCGGAAATTTTTAATGTCGCTAATTGGATGGCCCGTGTAACGGAGCCCGGGACATTTGAGTTCGGGTTCCTTTCCCAAGTTACCTGAAAGCTCTGCAGCAAGGAAAGTCCCGGAAACTCCGGTACAATTCTTGCGACTATGTTTTCCATACGAAGTGGCGAGGGTCTCGAAGAGCCAAGGAAATATTCAAAGGGAGTTTCCTGCAGCTTCTCTATTTGTTAAAGCATAAACTATTTCAATTACGACTTACACACTTTACCGGAGACCGAACGATGTTTCGCCCAAAAAGTAAAAAGAAGATGGAAACCCGTCTTCCCGGAGTGATCCTCCACGAGCGCGCCTCCGGAGGTTGTTGTAATCGCTCTACTGTGGGGAGGGGCTTCAAAACTGAGAAGAATGTTGGATCTCTACGATATAGTGGATGCGAGGCAAGCGGAGCGTTTCGACGACGGCGAGATAGATGCTGCCGCGCGCCGGTGAACGGGCCAATAATGTTTTCCACGTCGGTGGCGCGAACCTCCCTGCCCCCTCACGGAAACCGCCCTCACGGGGGCGTTGAGCGCCCTTGCACGAGACTTACTCGGGGCTTACCAAACTTGTTCGCAACCCTCTCTCGGCCTCCTCGTGACTCGTCTTTGGTAGTGGTGATGCTCCGGTGCTCGTCGTCGCACGGCCACGAGGTCGAGCACGTATTTATACCTCTACCTATATTTCGCCCGGACGCGAACGAGGATAGGCTCGTTCGGTGTTCGGTAGGAAGCGATCGGAAATTAGAAACCGTATGAGAGAGCGGAGGGTGAGAGGCCGGCTTTTCCGAGCTCGCCCGATGCTCTCTACCCTCGGTTCCGGGGGAATCTCAAAATTCTCAGCGACTCGGGCTGAACCGCCCTATAAATCGAGACGCTCGCATACGTGCAAATACGTTCGCGCCCCGGCTCTCGAAGTTTATAGCCTGCAGCGGCACCGACGCCACGAGCTCTCGAACTCGACGAAGTACCGACACGTATCTTACCACCTAAAACCGATGTTTCGTACGGCGTACGTGTTCCTCGGCTCATCCTGTGCTCTCCCAGCAACCGTTGATATTATTGCGTCCGAGCTCATCGCTGAACGACCAACCAACGCTCGAGCGAGACCGTCGACGAAATGTTATTAATCGGTCGATGGGGATATTTTATATGGACCAGCGTTTGGCTCTCTCCATTCCAGGGAAAACGCGTTCGGAACGATGCTCGAGAGCAATTTTATATGGGACGTTCTGGAATTACCGTCTCTGGAAAGACCTTAAAGGGCGCTCGTCGATTTCAGACACAAATACGCGTTTTATTTATCCTTTTATCGGTAATAGAAAAAAAAATGAAAAATCACCCGGGATCGGTTGTCCGCAAAGGTTTTAGGATCATCCGAAAAAATCCTTGCGACCGAATATAAAAAATTGTAGTTCGATTTTTTTTTATTCGAACGCTATTATTAAGAAAATAATATTCAACAAATAAATGCAACTTTTACAATTTTTTGCATACGGTTCCGTCGATTTTTTCTCATGGTTAGAACACCGTTACGATCGATCGATCGTGGTTGTTTTTAATTCAATTTTTTATTACGAAGGAAAAAAGTTTTCTATTAAAATCGATGAGTTTTGTGGACCAATTTACGGATGTTCGGCCCAAAATCGCGAGCGCGGAACAGGAGAGGGGCTCCGCTGACCGCGTTAGTCAGTGTGCGAGTGAGAAAACGCAGACAAAGTAGTCGGCTAGACAGAGATAAGGTCTTTCGTTTGTTGAATTTATCTCAGAAATAAAACGGTGAATCTTCTTGAAATCTAGACACAATCTGTAAGATAGTATGCCCTTCGCTACGGGAGGTTTTTTATGCGAATCTAACAGAAATCGGCGGAGAAAATCGCTACGTTCTGTCGTTGCCGACCGATTTCCGAAACGTTTACACGGTACCTTATGTAGCTTTGTACACGCATCACTAAAAAACTACACAGTCAAAAAATCTTTCAAAAATTGCAAACGATTCAGTGGATCTTCCCCTACAAAGTAACAAAGTTTTATAGCAATCGAACAGAAACGCATTTTGACCCAAACATCCTTAACTGATTTGTTATCTATAACAATAACGTTGCAGTAATCGAACATCCCACTATAAAACCATTGAAGTTCTCTTAACAATATATGTTTGTTTTTTTTTTCGCTACGGAAGTATAAATTTAATTTGCTCGAATGCCACGGAGTAGGTTTACGCACGAGGGAGGCAGCGCAATAGAATGTAAAAACGAGAAAAGCACGGTGGCTTTGCCGTCGACGTATCCACCGAATTTGTATAGTATACTCACCACCGGTGATTCTATCTCTGTTATTTACAGGAATGTTTTTTTCCCCACCGTAGTGTGTGTGTGTGTTTCGCGGCACTGTTCCCGTCCCCTTACGTTTCGTCGAGTCGGAGCTTGGATATTTATTCGGATCGCGTGGCCGTTCTCCCTTTCACGAGAAATATTTTAAATCTCGCGGAACGAAGGCGAAGTGGGTAATTGGCCCTCGCTCGGGAAAATAAGTCAGTCCTGAAAATCACAGGGGCCTCTGTGCGGATTGTGTAAAGAATGTCGTGCTTTTTTTTTCTTCCTTCGCCGCGGGTGTAATCGCTAAAGGGAGCGATGCGAGTGCTCACGCATTCGCATCGCGTAAAGAAATCACAGAATTAAGTATAGAGCCGGGAGAGAGCTTGGGAGGAATTATGGCCGGTCGGCTATTTAATAGCGGGTCTGCGATGTCTGCTACCGACAAAAAAAATTATATATATGCACGTATATACGTATATACGTATGTAATATCGGTTGTTTGGTTTCAATGTAGCCCCTGTAGTCTGGACTGAAGTGAATTTTCGCTGGCGTGGCCCGCCGAAAAATTGACCGCTAAATTGATTGGGGATCGTTGGTGCGTGTTGGCAAGCTCGTCGCCCGGTCGCTCACGCATCCCCGGCCCCACCAGCGGTGGCCCTTTCTCTCTACTTGTTCAGTATCAAGAATGCATAAATATTTGTTGTTTGATCGGCGAACCGGAACTCGCGCAGAAATACCGCTAAACGTATAACGCGAGCGCGCGCGCGTCGTACGATATCGCGACTGTGCGTCGTTATAACGAAGCACGCAACGCTCTCGTTCCGCGAATGTACCTCGATCGGACTCCCCGACCCTACAAGCCCCCTCCCCCCGCCCCACCCCTCCCCGGTGAAACGTGTGGCTTTGTTCAAACAATTTTCAAATAGCTGGGTATACAAACGGCGAACGAGCCGAGAGCTAAATTTATATCCCGATTAATGAGTCCGAGGTATAGGTGCGCTCGTTTGGCGAGCTATAGGTCACCGACGAAGGTCGATAACAATTTCAATCTTTTTTTTTTCGTGTTTTGGCTGTGTAGGTACAATTTACGGGAGTCACGAAAATTTACTGTAACGATATATTTTTCGGGTGTCTACTTTACTTTTATGATATTACATTAACGCCTTTGTCACCGGCCTATCCCTTGTATCCTGATTCATCGGCTAATTCCATTGAGAGGGTAGCACGCGGAGCACCGCCTCGTCGTAACGATTTACGAGAGTTTCGTTCTGTTTTGTACAGTGTTCCCCGGAGTAATAAAAAAAAATTTCGTCTACGGTAGACTCGCGGTGGAAGTATTGCGTTCGTCTACCAAAGGTCCGTCGGCCGGCTCGTAGCAACTGGAAGCTTGGCGGACCTTCCGCGAGAGGGCGGCTCTCGAAAGTTCTCGCGTGACGCCGCGTCCCGTTTAGGTACGACAAAAACCCGATAATGTTAGCTAATTTTTTTTTTCATCGCATTCAGTGACCGCTCTAAATTTACCCATTAGCAGAAAACACGTCGCTGATGAAAGTTGGCCCGCCGAGTCTGCGACAACACCTTCAATAAATGCTACTTCCCGGCTGGCCAAAGTTTGAGACGAGTCTCGTTAATTATCGGAGGAAAATCGGGTTTTAACGATCGGCCGACGAGAGGGTCCAAGTTCCGGTATAATCGTCCGTGCGATCCTGACAAATAATTTTCAACGGTATAGCCCGCGTTAGCCTGAGGGTAGCATCTTGCCGCACAGCGTGTTTCCCCCATGCCATTTCCTCCCCCTCTCTCTCCCCAGCGCCATTTCTCGCTTTTCTCTCACACCCGATCTCGACGCTAATTCTCGGTACTAATCCGGCAAATCCCAGAGCACCGTCGCACATTAAAGTCAGTCGTACGATGCGGCGTGGGGGAGTGGTTAGCTGCGCGTTGTGCGAGTACCGGCCAATGCTGGATACACACACACACACACAGTCACAAAGAGGAAGTGGTCTCTTCTTCGCGTAGCCGAGAGCATCGTCGTCGTGGAGGCGACCCGGCACGGAAGGGATGCCAGGAGTTGGCCCAGCCCAGCGACGACGACGGGGCTAATATGCATGCGCCCGACCCGGCCAAAGTTCATACTCGGATCGCATTGCATCGCATTACCTACCGTTACAATGCTCCTCTCATCCCCGATGTACGTATGTACAGGGAGCGTTGAAAGGAAACGGTGTACCAGGCGAGAGGCTTCTCCTTCCCGGAGGAGTTTGTGCCCCTGCGGTTCTCTGTTCCAAGCCGGACACTATCCTTGCGCTTTCAACCTGCTAGTACTCCCTGAACCGTGAGAGGTTCGCGGCCACCGTCGCTGCCTCTAAACACCCATGTATCCGTAGCTGGTACCCTCCTCCCCCCCTCCCCCCCCCGCCGTCGCTCTCTCGCCCCGTACACATATCCACCGTAGCTTGCAGCCAGTAGGCAATGGGGCAACGCACGCTTAATAATTTACGCGGCACAAGTGGCCTGGAACTTGGGTACGGTGGCAGAGGCGACGGTACAGTGGCGGCGAGAGAGTGAGTTATGCGAAACTCGCACGAGCCGGCGGCAAGGCGCGCGGGGCTTTAACCGACGGGGGTTGCCGGCGCATGTACGGAGGCGAGGGCGAAGTCAGCACTGCGACGAAGCTGCAACACACGCCAGGAGCCACTTCGTTGCGCACCACTGGGGCCTCTCTCCCCTTGACGTCAGCTGTGAGGGCGAACACAGGGATCGAGGACTACCCTCGGGGCCCGATAGCCCCCGCTGTTCTCGCGATACATTCGCCCTCTGCTGTGTGCACACAGCAGGTAGACACACATGTATACAGAGCGTCGCGCAGTATCACCCCGGCGGGTGAGGGGGTTCATTCCCGCTACTGTTGCCTTGGGATCGCCAAGGTAAGAGCATCCACCCTATCGTGTGTGAATTATTGCCGGTGGCGTTTCTGGGGCATCCACCCCCCCCCCCCACCATCGCGCGCCCTACTGTACCGGCGCTTTTTTACCCCCATTTTTTTTTTCAATCTCCAGTGGTTCCTCCTGATCCTCACGTTCCCCGAAGCTTTTTTCCAACCCTCCCCCCCGCCCCCCCTCCCGGGCCCCCAAGAGCCCGCGGCGCTGTAGGTCCTTTCTGCGCCCGGCCTAGGCAGCCCGCACCACTCCGGTACACTGCATGTATGTATATCGTACTCGGCGTATAACATAGCTGAGTGCAGAAACGAGCGGGCGACGAAGAGTTCCCTCGGTGTATAAAGTGCCCGGGCATAAATCATGCGTGACTTCAGTTTCTTATTCCGCAGTCGGCGAGAGCCGAGTTTCACCTCTCGCGCGTATACGGGGCGATAAAAAGAAAGATTGTATGGCACACACGCGGGGTACAATACGTAATATAGTTATACATTGGATGCCGGTGGAAGTGGGTATACATATATGATGATCAGTGATGATAACGAGAGAGACACATTTTATTTTCATTATTCTCGAATGCGTTCTGTAATATGTTTATGAGATACTCTTCAGGTTTGAGACGTGTCTGTCCGTTGACGGACAGTCGGACGAACGGAAAGATAGAAAGGGCAGACGTATGGACGTATCGACGTCTGGACGTATGGACGTATGGGGGTATGGACGTATGGACGTACGGACGTATGGACGGATGGACGGATGGACGGATGGTTTAACTAAGGACAAATTTCTATATTTTCACCTTACGCGGCTTGTACATCTCTACACCTTTGATCGACATGAACTGCACGAGTTGAGCACTCGCCTAGGTCAGTACGCAGTGAAAATTTAGGAAATTTACCGCAAGTTGAAAAAGCTACTGCACGGTAATAAAGGGTCGATCGATAAGCATTGTCGCTAGTGGCATGGCCTAAGCCCTTTAAAAATTAATCCCAGCGTGCCCTCGGGTTCTTCGACATCTCGCCGTGCTTTTTACTCTCGAGCTTTGGATCATTTTGCAGATTTTGACGCCTAAAGAGGTGTCGTGTTTCTTCATACCCTCGACCTACATCAACCGCACGAGTATCAACATTGACGCACTTCGCTATGCAGTGAACTTTCTTTTTATTACCGCAGACTGAAAAAAGGTATGGCAAAGTACCGATCAACGATAGTCGTCGCCGGTGTCGCGGGAGCTTCGAAAATAAATCTCGCCGAGCCCCCGGGCTGTTCTGCATCTCTCCGTGCTCCGCTCTCGGCCGAGGACCGATTAATACTTGAGGAACTCGATATCGCCCGACTGCGGGTCTATATATAAACTGGTAGAGAGACTACCGTCCACGAGCACGTTCCAGTGGCTAAGTGCATTCACTGGTGTACGAGTTTTCCGCTCGCTCCGAGTATCGAAAGAAGGCTGCGGAAGCCCCGGTGGTTGGCTAAAAGGAATTCCGAACAACTAAGCGTACCGTCGGGGCGTCGCTAATGCCACGCGACCAGTCATCGGCCATCCGACTGCCAATAGTCCCCACCAAAAAAAAAAAAAAAAACAAACAGAAAATCAATCCAAGTACTAAGTATGCCAATAACCATACCTCGACCGTTTGTTCAAAGTGCGATCGCAGCACGCCTTTTACTCCGTCTGCAATCCTTTGAGTTTCCTCCTTTCCGGGCTCCGCCGAGGCGTCTCTCCTTCTCAGAAACAAGCGGAACGGCTCTCGCTGCCCACACGATACCGATCCGCGTGTGTGTTATCGATGGATACGATAGCATATTCGTATGTACGCATATAAACCCGATCCGCCACGGTGCCGACGCCGAGAACAGAGAGCAAGGACGCGATATAGCTATACCGGACGAGAGTTTCGTGCGAAGGGTGGTGTAGTATGACGCGCGATCGAGTATCGCACACGAGCCACGATGACTCAGCTCTTCAACCCCTCCACAGGGACGTACGGTGGAGCCATTATGCCCTTTTCTCCACTGGCCCCGAACCGAACTCTCCGGTCACCCTCGTATCGATCCCAGCAGCAGCAGCGGCGGCAATACAACACTAACCCGCGCTCTCTTGCTCGCACCCCCTTACATCTCGTTCGCAATATAATAGGTATGCAGCACCCAGAGAGATGAGGAGGGTCGGGGAGAGCGAAGGGTGGAAGCATCGCAGCGGCACAGAGACCTCTTTCCAGATGGCCTAATAATCGTTTCACGAATTTTACTCGGCACACCGTGTCCCACTTACTGAATTTCCAACCCCTCGACGACCTATCCGTGGATACGACTCGGTCTGAGATAAATCGTGGGATCGGATATAACTGGGATGAGAGTTTTTCGGAAACAATTTTTCACCCCCGATTCCACGCAGCTTCACGATCAGCAGCTATTTTCTTTCGCCTCGATAACTTTCGCACAAACGATTCTGGGTTTAACCATCTGAACAAAATGAATAACAATTGGTGAATGTTAATTTACTTAAAGTACCGCCAAAGCTCACAGTGGAAAAAACATGTGTTCACGAAAGAGGGCTTGCAGATTCACCAAACATTTTCTCGTCGACGAACTCCCACAATCTTAATTGTCAATTTTACAATGGTTCTACTTTAATCTTACAATTTTTTTTGTTAGAAATACCATTTTTTTTTGTTTTAATGAACAAAAAGAAGTCGTAGTTGCCAAGAAAAAATTGTGAACATTCTTGGAGCACTGAATGTTCGTCAAACGTACCTCTTCACCGCGTGGACTCTCGTCAATGTTTGGTCCAGCTTGAGGTCCAGAGGGCGACACGATGCGTGCAAAATCTATTTATACACCTTAAGTTATATGTAAAAAAAAAAAAACAAGATGGTAGCGTCGATGCAGTATGTTCCTCGTGCGTAGGGGGTGGTCGATGGGAATGCCAATAAGGGTTGCAGCCGTCGAAGACGCCCTCGGTACGGCGTGCCTGGCGAAGAGTCGGCAGGGGGTCGCCACCCTCCTCACCTCTTCCCGGCGTCCCCGCCTCCCGATTCCCAACACCCGATTCTTTCTCTTTCTCCTCGCCGAGCTGGGGTGACGTAGCAGACGCACCATCGAACGGGGAGCTCGTGCACCGAAGAGACGCACCAAGGGTGGAGTGTGTGTACCGTACGGGGTATCAGGAAGGGGGAGGCCCTGAGATCGTGTAATTTTCCCGGGTGGACGGTGTGGGGAGAGAAGCTTCGTGATGTCGATCGGCAACGTAGGGTCGTTCAACCAGTGTGTTGTCTCGTGTCTCGTGCGGCGTGTCGGCCCTCGTCCTCTCGTCATCGTGAACGTGCTGTATTTGTGATCGTTTAGCCTTAGATCCTGTTATTCCAGATCCTTCGAGATCCTCATCCTCCTCGTCTCTCACCTCTCCGGCTCGCGGCTCGACCCCCGCGCGATCCGCAGTCCCGATATCAACCGTCAGCGAGAAATCAGCTGATTCGACTTTATCGACGACCCGGTCGTAAAGCCTATCGGCGAGGTATCCTTGGCCCTTGCGCTCCTTGATCGATCAAGGAGCTATTAAAATTCAAGTGCAACGATTATCGATCAATCGGTGAGACCCGGATGGATAACAGCGATCCTGGAGTGTCGTCTCTGAATTGGTGTGTTTGTGTTTCTGTGTGAGTGAAGTTAATGTGTCGTATCGCGATCGTATTCGGTGTACACCTGATATAATCAGTGACAACACTTGATCCTTTATTTTGTACTAGATATACATATACATATGTGTGTGTGTATCCCGCGCATATGCGAGGTTTCGTGCAACTGGTGTGTTTCCATCCACGAGCTCGGCTGTAACCCGGTTAAACGCGCCGATATATATCTGTTATCCCTTGCGGACTAAGCGCCAACGAGATAACCTCTCTCTCGATAAACATAATTGGCGTTAATCAGCCGGGCTCCCAGACAACGCGACTCATTCCTCACCGTCGCTATCATCTACCCACCACTTGCGCAACTGCACGAGTGGCTCTTTCGTCTCCCCTCAGGTGATTTCGATGCGGGAATAAATTTCAAAGTGAAACGGAAAGTAAACCAAACGGGCAGTTAGCGGAGGATTTTTTTATTTTTTTTTATCGTTTTACCTTCCGGTGCCGCTTGATTATTCGGTTTCCGCGGCACTTTTGAGGTGACTGATGTCCCTCGAGAGACGTAAATCTTAGCGACCGTTGAATTATTGCCGCTCGGCTTCTCAAAGCGGCCGGTAAGACTTATCCGTTATCGCACGCTCGCTGCATTTGTACCGTTACGTTTGACCGTGTCCAGCGAAATAATTGCATCTGCTATTTATATATAAAATAAATATATATATAAATTTTTTTTCGGATAACAATAATTTTCATTCGGAACGCGATTACGTTCGGCTGACATGTTGATAACGGTGTCAGCGTCCCCCACGTGCAGCGAGGGCGACGGTGCGGTTAAACTGTTCGTTGGGCAGATTCCCCGTCATCTCGAGGAGGACACCCTGCGTCCAATGTTCGAGGAGTTCGGTAAGATCTACGAGTTCACCGTCCTCAAGGACAAGTACACCGGCATGCACAAAGGTAAAGCGCATATATCAAAGTCACTCTATCTGCATGAATAAATTAGTCGTAAGAAAATAAATAATAATGAGTAAAAAAATAAAACAATCGCCGTTATCTGCTTACATGTGCAAGCCTCCGGTTCGCGTTCGAATATCGCGGGCGCACGTCCCGACGCCGCCAGAAACACAGCTCTCGTTATAAACCCGACGACATTAATTAATGTATCACTGGATTAATCCGGTTCACGTGACGAGTCGCAATTGCGTGTCGCATGAACTCCCGTAATAACTATGACGATGGCGGGGTAAAAAAATGTATATATATGCATATATATATATAATGTCGAGGATCGAAGTTTGTACGAATGTCCAGGGTGAACGAGCCGGTGCGTCAGTGCGTAGGAGAAAAACGGGGAAATGGTGGTCGGCTAAGGACGATTAGGGGAGGGTGTGCATATTTTTTCTTAGGCCGGACGTTCCGTTCCTGCTAGGGCGTATCCGCAGTCTCAACGCCATTGATCAGCGGCCGAGGCTTTCCGAATAAACTTAGAAGAAATTTTTGACGAAAATAATTATATATCTCGTTACGCGATTAATTCGCTACGCGAACGAATTATCGGCAATCGAGGACGTCTTCGGCAAACCGCTCTTTTTTCCGGCCCTCCTACGCACAATTCAACTGTTTGAGTGCTCATTGTTATCATGCAAGACTGTAACCCGTAAATCTGTTTTGTATTAACTCACAAACAACCTTCCACTTAACTGTACTCCCATTTTGTACAATGGCTCGACCCGAAAATTAATAAACATAAACATAAAAATAACTAGGATATGAGTTATCCGAACATAATAAATCTAAATCACAAATTAGCTGAAAAAAAAAAATTGATTTTTTCAATCTTATCATGCCACCAAATTCGATACAGTTGCATTTTTTTTCTCACAAATCCGTATTGGCTGCGAATCTTAGCTGAGCATTGTGACACACTGCAGACTGCCCCATTCTCCCCCATCCCGAAAATAATAATAGCAAATAGCAATAAAAATACGTCGGGAGGGTGACGTACCATTGGTCTCTCACAGGAGGGGTTGTTTCGGCTAAGAAACAAGCCAGTCCCTCGGCGCTTGATGCTGCTGCAGCTTTTACGAGTTGGAGGGACCAACGAAACCGAAGGGTGAGCGGAGGCTCCGGTCTCCCTATGACCACGTGTCACGTGGACGTTCTCCACCGTCGGGATCGAAAACTGGCTGCGTTCGTCGCGCTCCGCGCCAGGCTCGGAGATTAATCAGGATTTATTCTTTACTCGTTCCTCGATCGCGCATATATGCGTCCTCTCTGTGCCGGTCGCCGCAGCAGCAACAGCAGCAGCTCTCGCGGATGCGCGCAGGCGGCTAAGCCGGCGAAACAATAAATTTCACGGGCATTGACGTCGATCGCCGTCGAGAGTGAGGGAGCTCACCCTCTGCGAGGATGGGAGGATGAGCAGCGACGCCGACGATCGAAGGGCTTTGTCGGTGCGGGAACGAGCGCACAGAAACCAGAGCCTCCCCTCTTCAGGATCGCAACATACTACTACGCTTGTACGAGGAACCTGCACCTATACCCACATAAGGGGGACAGACCACCATCGTCGGCGACCACCGCCTCCTCCTCACCTTGCCGGACTGATACAATAGCGGAGCCTTCGCCCGCCAGTTTCGGACCCGTTTCCGGTGCGGAAACTTGCACCGGAAACGGGGACTTTAACACTGACGCCGCATCGCTGCCTCCTCCGGCTCAGCGACGGATACGCGAAAGGGGTTTAGCCAAACGTCGGAAGAGTCGATCCGGTGGTTGTGTCCTTACGATATAGATTCTAGAGCCTCCGCTCGATGCCTGAAAATCATTATATATACTTAAATTATCATACACTTGTTGGTTTATTACATTTTTTTTTAGATCTGAAAACTTTCTTTTGGAGGTAATATTGCGGACAGTCTGACCCCACGTGAGTTCAGAGATTGCAAACACTTCTCGATGGGATAAAAATCTGAAAAAATCGACCATAGGGAAGGTGCTGAAAAGATTGATTTTGTATAATAATAATTCCAAATGTTATTAAGAAATTAACGAAAAGAAATTTCCCAAAAAATCACCCGGCGGCCTACATTTTTTTAATGAAAACGGTGTTAATTTTTCTGAATACGTATTAATGTTTTCAGAATTTCGTGCAATCTTTGAAAATTGCGTTTTTGGTTAATAAAAAAAACGTATTTTTAAAAAATTACACAAAAGTCTGAAAACATTCATATGTATTCAGAAAAATTAACAAATTGTTTTTATATGCACAAAAAGTTAAGTTGTCGGGTGATTTGTTGAACAATCTTTTTTCATTCATTTGCTAATAACATTTTAGAATTATCATTATGCAATATCAATCTTTTGGGCACCATCCATATTCTTGATTTTTTAAAGATTTTCATCCCATCGAGAAGTGTTCGCAATTCTCTCTGAACCCACGTGAGGTCGAACTGTCCGGTAATGCTACCTCAAATCTAAAAAACATTTTTTTTTGTCACGACTGTGTTGTGAAAAAATAGAAGCTTATTTAATTTCCCAAAACGTTTTTGACGACCGTCGATGCGTCGATTGTGCCCCCCGGCAGCGTAGTATAAACACTTTGCATATTATACCCGCTCTGGCGTAACGTTTATACGTCGATCGGGAGGCGGAGAGGGAACGCAGATATTTTACAATAAATATCCGGCCGATAAGCTGCACACGATCCACCCGGCGTGGAGCTGTGCGTGTGTTTGTGTGTATAAATCGTTGCGCCGGACTGCGCCGCTCCCAACCCTTTTCGTACGTGTAGTTGACATTTTTTTTGTCAATTTTTTATTTTTTTTTATTTTTACTTTGTGTAGGAGCGCACACGCGAAATTTATCGCTGACGAATGGCCGCTCGAGTTTTTGTCGGGAAATAGCTCGTTAATCTTTCGAATTATTCTCGCCGTCCAGCGGCATAGCACTCGCAGTAGGGTGAAGCTCCATCCAGAGGGGGGGGGGGGTTAAGGTAAAATTGAGAGAGGGGATTATATGGAGCCCGCAGAACTTTTTCTTCCCTTCCGAGAGCATTATACCCTTCTGTATAGGTATTAAACTCCACATATACACGCCTATACGAAATTTTTTAAATATTTATTTTTAATTCGATCGAACCGACGACGTCGCCGCCGAGAAAGGAATTCGGATGTTAGTTTTTTACTATCGCTACCGACAGGCCAGTGATGGGGGAGGTGGATCGCTGCCTTCATTAAAATGTTCTATTTGAAAGACCGCCCAAGCTTTCTTTCACCGTGATATATTTTAGCCCTGCGTTTCCCTGCGCCCTCGTGTTCCTCCTTCCTCCCCGTGTTCTCCGCTATTACCACTATGAGTTTCCATATACAACCAGAGAATCCTCGAATCTCGTCGGAGTTTTTACTCCGGTACAGTCGGCGGTGGAGCGGCGACTCGACGCCCGCACTGTGTGTACGAATACCATTAAGTTTATCGTTCTATCTGGCGGTCCCGCGCGAGTTCAGCGGGGGAGTGGATGGAAAGTACCGAAGGGTTGGTAACTTTCATACCCTCTTCCGTTCGTCTACAGCTTTCTCGCTCAATTCGTCATGCTCTCGGCTCTCACCGGCTCGCCCTTTCCGTATATCTCATCGCTCTTCTCTCGATTTGCTTCCCTCTTCACCCCCCCCCCCCCCCCCCGCCCTCCAGACCTCGTTCTTCCCTGGTAGTCATACACTATAGATACATACCGCGAGAGGTACAGTCTCCTCTGGCTGCATCCGACACGGCAGTCTTGTAGTTTCGAAACAGCCCTCCAATTTTAATGAGACCCGTCTATTCCCCCGATTCTGTCTCCGTGTTACGCCGCCTGCCTTTGTGTAATTATATTTTGATTCCTCGGAGCTGTACTCTCTCACCAGCGACGAGGGAGACAAGGAGAGATAAAGGACCGCGGAGATAGCGAGCGAGGGACGGAGATGCGCAGCCCAGTTGCAACCGACCGGCGATGCGGAGGAGATTCACCCGCGAGCCTCGTTGTGAATGCTAATACATCCCGACGGCTCGGCGTGTACTTCCTCTACTTGCTCTCGGGTTCGCCTCTTACAGTGTGTATATACGGCGAAACTACGTCACGGAATCTCTGTCGCCTTCAGTTTCCTCGTCCGCAAACCCCGCGGGCTACTCGGGCGGAGAGCTAGGCTCACGGGTTGCAGTTCTCCGCGTTAGTGGAGGACTCTCACTCTTCCTCAGCTTCCTCCTCACCCCCCCCCCCCCCCCCGCCCGCTCCCCGTTCCGTCGGCACCTTTCCACCCTCGAGCGTACTGCGGATTGAGTTACGATCCAACACAAACAGAAAACTACCACGAACGAGTTACTTTGCATTTACATTATTCCAATTTCGCTCCATTGAGTCGCCACTCGCTGGGGATGAAGCGCGACAAGCTGTACGGGGCGCGCACCTCTTTGGCGATGTTACAGCTGTGTTTCACGGTTCCGCCGGTAGCGTTGCGCCGGGAGGGCGACCTCGCCTCGTACAATTACGGGGCCCTCCGACTCCCCGCCAGCTACCGGTACTTATCGGCTCGCGTGGCATCCGGCCACCGATGCGGGCTGGTTGGCGATGAAAGGGCGCGCCCGGAGAGAAAAGGAGGCGACGTCGAGGCGCCACCTGGAAAGCCAACGCGGGTTGTCTTGGGCGCCACTCGAATACCAACGAATAACCCGCGATGATCGGGGACAAAAGGTTTAAATGAGGTGATTCGAAATGAAGATTTATCTTGTCGCACGGTGAAGCTTTTTTGAGAAGGATTTTGTGAGGAAAGACTTTGTTTTGAGGCCATCGTGAAACCGAAACATTGCTAGTGGAGAATTGTTCGCTTAGGCTTATTGTGCAGGCATAAAATGAGAAACCTCGTACTAGTGCCCAATCTGCTTTGCCGAATGATTTGCCAGAAGCACAAACCCGACTTAATTCTACAAAAAATCTCGATGATAAAAAAAGTTAAAAAATGCTCCCAAGAAACTAAGAAAATTCTCTTAATGCGCCATTACTCGATTTGTCGATGCAAAGAACAAATCAAAGTGTTCCACGATACAAACAGGAAAGACATTCGTCGGCATTTTTTTTTCTTCACTTTGGCTTCTCGCGTCCCAGTGGATATTGCGAAATTCTTTTCAATATGCCCCCCCCCCCCGGCTCGCACACTCCTCAAACTCTCCAGGGAGGTAAGTTGAGGTGACACTACGGGGATGGGGAAAGTGGGATAGAATTCGTCCTACTTTTTGTCTTTCCTTCTATTCACCATTATTCCCTTTGCGTACAGAGAAACGCACGACTCAGCGTTCAAGCTCTCATCTCTGGGTGGCTATTGTTCACCAAGGAATCGGTGGTTTGCGCCGTAAAGGGAGAGAACACCGGAGGGGAGGAGGAGGAGGAGGAGAAAAAGGGATAAGAGAGATGAACGGGTTTTCGAGAAAGAAACGTCGAGGCAAAGTGCAAAAAGAAAGAGCGTAACCGAGAACAGAAGGGTTTGTTCGATGTAAACACACGCCTGGTTGGGGGTGGCTGGAGGGGGGGGGGTTATGTGTACAGGCGAAAGGCGAGTTGCCGAAGAAGAAGGGAAAGCGCCGGAGTACCGGTAGGGCGATAGCCAGTTGGCTAGCGGTTAAAGCGAAAGAGAGAAAGAAATAACGAAAGAAACTACCAAGTACGGGGCTTGGTTGAGGGGGGGGGGGGGGGGGGGGTGGGGGAGGGCTGGTACAGTGAGAAAAAGAGAAAGAATGGAATGGTGCAGCAGAGCAGCGAGGGGTGAGGGGGTGCAGTAGCGCAGGATAGTCGGGCCGCCTTAGTTTCGCGTTCGTTCGTCGGGTGGCTTTTCTCTCCCTCCGTTTCGCCAAGAGAGGCGAGCGGGAAGCCGCACAAGAAGGATTTGCACAAGGGGTAGACGTTGGGGAAATAAGGTAATACGTGCGGCTTTGTCTCGATCGGTGAAGCGGAGGGGAACGACGTCGGTGGATAAGGAGGCGGAGGCGAGGGACCCACTGAAAAAGGAAGCTGTGCCCGAGCTCTAAACTAAAATTGTACTCGCACGGTGACAGAGAGACTCCCGCGGATAAACAGAGGGACCACCGCCGGAGTTTCGTCCGTGAAAAGGAGGAGCGAGTCGTTATCCCGTGAAAAAATTCCACACCGCCGAACTTGAAGAACGAGGAAAGAATTCCTTGCGGAGGGCGGGGACCGAGGTTGAATCTCGTATCGCCGGCAGACGGCGAGCGCAGAGAGTTCGCGGCGGATGTATCTCCGAGGAATTCAGCTGCTGGATACAAGTATTTCCGTATACACAGTTTATAGATATATGCGGGAATAACAATAAGGCCGCCGGTGGAAAAATGGAACGCAGAGAAATTTTCGCGAGGATGGAGATAAGCAGCGGTTTGGCATGATCCGAAATAAAATCGATCGCCGGTACGGAGGGGTAGGTTTATTTTAGCCGCGTTTCGTTTCGGCGTAGGTGTGGTCGACAAGAAGCTTTCGGGGCCAAAACGTGCACGCTTCCTCCTTGCGGAATCACGCTCTCCCGTCCCGCGGCCTCGTCCCACCGGTTAATGTCTTAATCTTTCGTGTGTGAAGAATTGGGCCGGGCCAAATGAAATTTGCATAGTCGTTACGTGATCCCCGCCTTTACGAGGGTCGTTGAAGGAGGGTGCACTCTCGTGCTTGTTTTCTCCGTCCCGCGATGAAAAGAAGACCGGGGGCAAAGAGAATCGCACGGGTGATCCTCGTTTTCCCCGCTCAAAACCTTCCCAATCCCCTCTTCCGTAATCGTGTTTAACATTGAAGTCAACTGTGCGCGATGTATCAGTGACATACGTGTAGGTTTCACCGGTTGAAAATTAGATCGATTTGGCTCTAAATTACATCGTGGGGTTTCTATGTTCGGCTTCATTATTCGATTAGCCGATTGGTTAATGCGCTTAAGAATTGCCGCAGTGTGGTTCTGTGGGGATCGATCGATCGTTTAACCAGTGGCAGAACCAACGCTACGTGTATACGTTACAATATCATTGGCAGTGTGTATCCGTGTGTGCGTGCGCATTCGTGTGTGCCCTGTCCATTGGATAGGAATTCGCGATGGTATGTATCGACTGGATGCGAGGCCTGCGAGTGGAGTGGGTGGCGATGATGATGGCATCGGTGGTTTGGATGGAGGGGGAGAAATCAGTGAGGGTGCTGTAGGGTGGCCGATGTAACGCGAGGCCCGTTGGCCAGGTCAGGAGGTTCGCGAGAGCCAGACTGTACAGCCGATAAGGGCTTGCCAGGATGGAGACCGGGAGAGCGAGTTCGGAAGCGCGGTTGTAGGTGGATCGAGCCGCGGGGCTCGGCCAACTCCGCTTCCCGGATCGTTAACGACTATGTAAATTGACGGCTCTATTTATTCATCGTATCGAAACGGGCCCAGAGATGAAGACATCGAGGCCAATTTTCGGGGCTGTCTCGAGGGGAAAGAAGACCATCGCCGGCAGCGGGCTAAGTAAGAGGATGGCCGCGAAGTTCGAGTGAGCTTCGCTGCTGAGCTTTCTGCTTTCCGTGTCGCGCGATCTGCCGAGCCCTCCGGGGCTCTCCTGCCGTCAGCCAATTATGCTAATACCCCATTAACGTTCGATTCGTTATTCCTCTCGGACGCTTCCGTGTCGAGGGAAAACGCTTCTGCTGAGCTCTGCTCGTCGCTCGGTGCCCACCGGTGCTCCGCTCAGGTGCTACACCGGGGTACACCGTAACCTTCCGCCATGGGCTCTTCCTTCTTTTATTTTACCTACCTTTTACCGTTTTAATTTGAACGAATTCGTAGCTACTTCGCGGAGTCTCGCCACGGATCCGACCGTAGAGAAAACCCGGTCTCGGCGCTCTCTCGAGTAAAAGTAGAGAAAGAGTGTTCTAGAAGGCACCGGTGGCTAGAAGCATCTCCTCCTAGTTGGATTCGAGGGGGATGAACGAGGGGGGTTGCAGCACCGGCACCACCGCCGGCTTGGTGGCATGGATGTACGCTGTCTGGTGGATGCGCTCGGGAAACGACGACTCGGTAGAGACCTCCTTCGAGCCGGAAAAACGTTTTCCCTCGAGAACCCGTGGATCGTGGCCTACTCGATTTCTCCTTCTCGGCACATAAAAAGGTAATGGGCCGCGGTAGCGTCGCACGACTCGTCTCTAACGACCGGACCTTTAACCTCTTTCCGATCCCGGAGACTACGCGCCCCCCACCCCCTCCTCCACCCCCAGGATTCGTTTATTTTTCTCTCCTCCCTTTTCTCTTTCACTCGATCGACAAGACGCCCACCGCTCTCGTGCGATTCACCGCTCGAAGAGCCATCGATATACCGTCGCTGTAATTTGTTTCGCTCGCGGTCTCCTCTCCACCCCCCCCCCCCCCCCTCGACCATTTTATCTCGGTGTACATTCCGTCTATCCGCAACCTCGATTCGCCGTCTTCTCACTGTTAGGCGACTTCGGCAACAGCGACATTCTCGATCCAAAGGAGATCCGCTCTCGAGGACTTCGGGGAAAACTGAAAAGGACAAGAGAAAGTTAGTGGGGTGGACCAGAAGGACCGCGTCTCTGCCGTTCGAACGCCCCGGACAATAATAATACAAGTGGAATTTTTCGGAGGTCGCTTCGTTTCGAATTGAGAAGAGGGAATCCGCGACGAGGAAGCGGACGAAGCGGAGAGTGAGAAAGAGATTATACCTCGTTGGCCTCCGCTCGAGCCGAGAGGATGCAGCACCGGAGAGACGGAGCGCGACCGGTAGCGTAGCATCGTAGAAGAGGAGGACGGGAACCACGTCGCAGAAGCGACCACGAAGAGCGAACGGGACGGAGAGATAGGGGAGGATGAAGCGAGAGAGGAAGAGAATGGCGAGAGGATTGAGAGCCGGGAGGGAGGGATGAGGGTGCTGCCTTGGGGTTCATTATTCAGGGCTATTGATTTCCATCCACCCCCTACCACGGGCCCCGACCGGGCCAACGCCACGAGCGAAACCGGCAACCAGAGGGAGACGGAGTGAGATTGACGGGTAGCCCAAGCTTTTCTCTTGCTCCTTCGCTTTTCCGTGTTTTCTCCTTTTTCCCTCGCCGCTTCTTCGCTACCCCCCGCGCCTTGTCCTATACCGGCAGTCTCATCTCGCTCGTACGTCCGTCCGTCCATCGCGCTTCTTCGCTCTCCAACCGGCTCGCGCGCTCTCGCCGGGGCCCGGGTGTGTACGTTTGCAGTAACAGAAGCGCATCTCGGCTCGAGTCTCATTCCAGTGCCGAGCGCAGCATCCCACCGATCTTCCGCATGCCGCATCAACCTACATACCGACTTGACATGTGGCTTAAACCAAGTGGCCTACCTACCGAACGACTCGACAGCCGTGTACACCGATTGCCACCTCTCACGAGGTTCTCTCTCTCTCTCTCTCTCCATCTGCACACCCTCTCCGCACAGCCTGTTACAGTGAGACTGCCTGTGATCCTTTGATCTTCCGGAGCCGGAGTACCTCGGCTGTATTGTAGGAGCTCGTTGTACATCCATTCCGACCAAGCCCGCGTTGCGACGTGCGGCTGAAGCGCGAGTGCGCGATATACGACTCCGTACACTTCACCCAGAGCTCCGCCGCTTCCGGGAGCCTCGGACCTTTCGTCTCTGTGCACCGGGACTTTTGTACAAGGAATGGGAAGACTTACTTCGACGGTATAAGAAGAGGAGGAAAGTTTACTCGTTGGCCGAGTCGAACGGACGGCAAGAAACGTCAGCTCGCAATTCAGAGCGAACCGGCGCATTCGATTTCCTAACGCAAGAAGGTTTTCATCTCACTCGAGACCAACCAAACCCCCTTTCCTCCCCCTTTCAACCCGCTTGCAATCTCTCCTGGCCTATACGTATAGCGGTATAACACTCGCGTCGACGAACTTTTAAGATTTTCCGCGATGAATGAGCGAATCAGGGATACCGAGTGAGCCTCGCTGGTCGGGCGGGGGGGGGGGGGCGGGGGTGGTTGGAAAGAACGAGCCCCTGGCCCACGCTCGCTGGCTTCTTCTCTCCCTGCCGGGCGAACTTCCGGGACAAAAGCGGATCTCCTCTTATCTCGCGGAGGCTAGGGATATAACTCCGGCCTCGGGACGGGGGGAGGATGCGAGGGAGTGAGATCTCCCGAAGAGAACCGCCGAGAGAACTCCCGTCGATCCTTCGCCCGATTCGTCGATTACGCCGGTCTCGCTGCCTCATCTCTCTCTCCCGGTCTCTCGGCACCCTCCTCCCTAACCTTCCCCGCAACTTCTGCCCGGACGGGAGTCTGACAAAAGTTGAAAACTTTGAAACGGCCTAACGGAGCTCCCGACGATCCAGCCGCGGCTCTACATGCTGCTCGGTTTCTTTGAAGTGTATATCTGCCCGAACGGCGATATGCATCAAACCCAAACCCCAACCACCCCCACCCCAGGCCCGTTTTATTTTTCCCCATTTTTCGATCTCACAACCAGAGACAAAAATGCGGCTCGATGGTAGGGTCGCGTAATCGATTCCGAATTCGGCGACGTCGGTCCATCGAGAGGACTTCCGGTAGCGGTGTTACATGGAGAACGGCAGCTGCTGCGGAGAAAACGTATTTATTACGTATACCCCGTTGACCGGTGTGCGGTGACTGGGCTGTACACATACCGCGCGCGATTCCATAAGCCGACGATGGCCGAGAGAGGAGGAGGAAGCTGGGGGTGCGAGGGGGTGTTGGAACCGCGCCGCGTCGATGGCGCCGGCGCGAAGGGGGTCGCGCTCGCGAGAACCACCTCCGCGTGGTGGTCTCGTGACGTCAGCCATCCTCAGTGTGCGGAGAGCGACCGCAGTGTACACCATCTCCACGTTTCGGCTAAACCGAACCTGTGTGCGTCCCCCTAATCGCCACGTCGCGTTGGCGAACGAACAATTTCTCCGTGACACGAGGTTCGTTGTTCGTTCACGGTCTGGACGAAGACCCAAAAATTGTTGCGTAATTTTTCGGCGATTTTGTGATACCGCGGACAGCCCTTGACCGCGACGTGCTCGGGGCAGTACATCGCGACTTTGTTGCGGTGCACCGACGTGACGAACCCTCGAAACGAAAGGCGTGTTTTCGTCATTCACTTTTTTTTTTTTAATAAGAGAACTGTTTATAAATATCGGTCGAGCGGTGCGATAATTCTTGATGAGTACGAGGACTATCGACAGTGCTGGTAGCCACGCGGTCGAGGCTCCCCGACAGGACCGGGCCGGGGACACCTAGCACGAGGTTTGCTCTCACCTTCGTACCGAATCCTTGAAGAATCGAATTCGGGCAATGAGGAAATCGAACAACCGCGAGACTGCAGTGAGGTGTATTTTTATCGGTAAACAATAAATAATAATATCGAAAAGAAATAATAGTAACGATAACAATAACAAGAAAAATAGTAACGATAATAATAATAATCAATCGAGAGCTGATCTGTCGACGAACGAACGAAGAGCGCCGCCGAAGAGTCGTCACGTGAGATGAATCGCGGCATCCACGAGGTCGCAGCATCCCCGGCGACTTCGAAGTCTCGTCTCGCAACGTCGCGGTCGGTCTCGTTGTGATATCGCGTGTGCGATCGTTGATCGATATCGTTAAGGTGCGTGCTCTGTGAATAAGAGATATTTTTGACGAATTGTTTCGGTCGAAGATTTTTATAAATTTTTATTTTTTTTTTTCAGTGGCAAAAAATATTATCGTATGTGCTCGGTAGAGTTTTAATTTGAGACAGACGAGAAGATCGAGTCGCTCGGAGTGTCGGTTACAAACTTTGCGTGTTGCTCTATATGTCGCGCAACCCGAGGTCGGATCGACGGTACTCGCGATCCCGATTATCGTCCTCCAAGCCTTAGTGCCGCGAAGGCTCTTATCTTTTTTTTCGTTGTTGTTTTGTTTTTTTTTTCGTTTTTTATTTTCGTATGGTAATACTTTTGTTTCTGTGGCTTTTTTTTCTGTTGCACGCCGGTTTGGTGAATCCGTGAAGAAGTAATCCGCAAGCACGCGGAATCCAAGCAGGCAGCGTGGAGCGCTCGGCGATCGTGTGGCCGCGCGCCGCGGACCTTTACGTCTATCAACCAGGTATCTCGCTCAATCGAGTTATCATCGTTCGATTTTTTATTTATAAAAAAAAAAAAATGTCTTCCCCTCCTTCAATTTAACCGTAGCCAACTGGGTGCACAGACATTCCATCGACTCGGCCGAGGATGATATGGCGAAAGGCGCGAAACTAAAGTATCGCGAGCCTGCCGCGAACTCGATCGTGCCAAGTGCCGCATTCGCACTCCGACGATTCAGTTTTTATTATTTTCCTCTATTACTATTTTTTCCCATGTTTCTCCGCGCATTTGCTCGCGAGTTGATAGACAACTTGGCACAAACACGACCGTATAAAGCCGCGTTATGGTTATCGGGGTAACTGACGTACCCGCGGAATCGTGGCATTATGTCGTGCACGTACGATTTTTCGTACGAGATCTGTCTCCGTCAGCCGTGAGACTTTATAGAGGATAATTATATTTTCGATAATAACTATGACGACACGGTATTGACTCATCGTCCCGTGTATAAAAGCTTTATCCGATACTTGACTCGATTTGGAACGCGCTCCACTTTACGAGCTATTCGCGATGAACCTTGCCAGAAAAATGCTTATAGAACCGTTGGACCATACGTACGCTCTTCCCTTTTTAATTCATTCGGCGCACGAAAAAAAAAAGTGAGTCACGGTGAAACAATTTTTACAATGACGAAATTTTTCGTTGCGATGAAAGGTATTTGTAGAGTTATCTCGAGAGAGTGCCAGATATGTGTCGATATTTATTGTGGAGATTCTTTTTTATCCCGAAATTTGTCCCAATGATGTTTTCAAAGCCGACAAAAAAAGCTGGTAATAAAATAACGATATCCTGCGAGAATTCGTGTATCGCGGCGTATAACAACTACCCCGTGAGTTTTGGTTTTGGCAACGTTTCCGAGGGTGGGGAGAGAGAGAGCGCTTCGCTTCTTTCCACCGTATTTGCAATCGTGGCAGCGGTTTTACAGCCCGATAGGAATTCTCAAGTCATACAGACCCGCGGCACTTGGTAATCTACAAACTCTGGCAGCCGTCGGCGATAGGCCGTAGGCTCGCGATACTTTTTCTGCGAAACCCGTTCGCATAAAAAAAAATGTATTTAAAAAAGATAAAAATACACACCCAACTTTATAAGTGTCCCCTCGAAGTAACTGCGAATCAAATTAGGTTTAAGAAAACCCAACGTTCAGCACACCATTTTTTGTTTTATTTTATTCTCCTTTTTTAGTGAATAAGACACTTTTCGATATTATTTTTAACACCTTATCATACTCTGTTACAAATTACGACCACCGAGAAATATTCCATAATGCTTAAACTAGGTTCCATAACTTTTTCTCACCAATCTGACGGACATTTAAAAACTTAAAAATAGTTTCGAAAAAAGTGGTCCATTTTACCCCCGACTTTCGCGAAATTTTGGAGAAGCGTGACTACGGATATTTAGTTACGCAGTGTCGCAGCCAGTTACGAGCCTATGCACACTATATATTATTTTCCGACTATCTCGTGTGTCGACGCGATTCCCGGATATTGCCGTTTCATCTGTACACAAGCAGGAACAAATTTGCTCTTCCCTCTTCGATTCGGCGATTTCTCGGTCTCGTGCAGCTGCAAGTCCTCGCCCTCTCTCTCTCTCCCTCTCTACGTAGGGAGAAGCGAGAGCGAGACCGAGCAATGCCGGTCGTGCGCTTCGGGGGGGAGGAAATCCTTAGTATTCCGGTCGCATTGGGAAACGCGATGTTGGTAAAGAGTCGCACTTGTTGGCGTCGAGGGACGGTGCTCGTCCCGACGTCGCGGAGAGAAGACACACGCCGAGCGAAGGAGGCGGAGAATCGCTCGGATCGAGGGTCCGGACGAGGAAGGAACCGAGAGAGGAAAATCCCCGAGAGATGGATAGAGAACGAACGATCGGATCCGCGGGGACAACTGGTCTCGCTGCTGGCACAAGTGAAGTGAGTGCAGCGCTCACTGGTCAGACCGGACGCGGTCCCTCGGGAGATTTCTCGACCGCAGTCCTAAATCAGGTTTCGTTCCTCTTTCTCCGTCCGTCTCCGTGTCTTTCTCTCCTTCCCGGTCTCACCAGACAAGACCCTACATCCTCGGTGGCCCGTGAACTTGCGACCGTTACACCGAACAAAGCTCGGCCCGCTCCCGGCTCTCCGCATTCAGGAAGATCCGATTTTCATCTTGGGGGACATTCGCCGCGAATCGTCGCCTCGACTCTATCGTATCGATTCCCGATGCGGCGAAAGCATACGTGAACATTAACGTCGAGCATTAAAGAAATTGTTATTGCTCCCTGTTTGCCGAACGGTGAGGCTCCCGGGATGGATGGGCGTAAACGTAGATCACCGGCAATGAAGGACCGGATATCGGTATCGATTGTCCGTAGCGCAGTCGTTGAGGCATGGCGTCGAGCGAAGATGTTATTAAAATAAAAATATTTAAAAGTTTCGAGCTTCGATTTTATTGAAGCCGATACGGTAACGACTGCGAAATGGGACGATACACTCGTGGGGTATGTTTGGCGCTGAAAAAAACGTTCACAGCCGAGTTAGTGATACGTCGATGAATCGGTTCGCGCCGGAGCGGGTCAGTGGAAAATGCGGTTATTAGTCAGTCGCCCCGCGCTGCAAAATGGGTGCGATAAAACGGAAGAACTCTGGACTCTGTTTTTGCACAAACATTGTTGTAGTATTTTTTTTATTTTAATTTTTTCGATAAGTTTGTTCGAAAATTGTCATTCGCATCAGCGATCCGAAGTAGGATTTTCCGAAGAGTCGAATGGAATTCATTTTTAAACATTTTTGACGGTTTATTTAGATTTAAAAAATCGGTAAACAAATATCCTCTAATTATTGAATTACCGTCCGATTCTCAAAAAAAAAAAATCCTAAAAGCAATTGTTACTCCTAAGTTAGACACACGCGAATGACAGACGAAAGCTGCAAAGAGGTTTTCGGTTTTTCCCCGGCTAGTTTGACTTATCCGTCGGTAGCCCCGCGATATCACGCGCGAGAAGTGCCTGTGAGGTTGCGAGGTGGTTTTCGCAGAAGATCGTAGGATAGACATAAGAGAGATAAAATGGAATTCATTAAAAATAAAAAAAGGTAAACAAATGTTCTCTATTAATGGAATTACCGTCCGATTCTTAAAACAAAAAAAAAATCCTAAAAGCAATTGTAACTCCGAAATTCGGCGTGCGCGAATGATAGACGGAAGCTGCACATAGACTTTCGGTATTTCCGCCGTTAGTTTCATTTATCCGTCGGTGGCCCCGCGTATCGCACGAGAGACGTGCCTACGAGGACGCGAGGTGGTTTTCACAGAAGGTCGTAGGAGAGACGAAAATGGAATCCATACAAAAAATATTGACGTTCCATTTAAGATTTATAAAATCGGTAGACAAATATTCTCTTTTAATTAAATTACCGACCGATTCTTAAAAAAAAAAATCCTAGAAGCAATCGTAACTCCTAAATTCGACATACGCGAATGACAGACGAAAGCTGCAAAGAGCCTTTCGGTATTTCCCTGGCTAGTTTTACTTATCCGTCGGTAGCCCAGCGATATCGCGCGAGAGAAGTGCCAGCGAGGTTGCGAGGTGGTTTTCACAGAAGGTCGTCGGAGAGACGTACTCGTGGAGAGGGTAGCTAGGGCTTTTCACCCGGCAGACAGGGCCGCGAGCTAGCGCTCACATCAAAAGCAATTTATACGATTATATGCATGGCGCCTTCAATGCGCCTTAATCAAATAAGCCGAGGCGTATACGTTGACGTCACCCCCACCGGCAAACCCCCTTCAGACGTTGGAACTTGTGAATCGGCGGTTGTACGTGTACAGTACGGTTTTCAACCGTCATACACTATATATATCTTGGAGGCGCGCACACGCCCCGGAAAATTCCTCGCTTTTCCGCGCTCACCGTATGCCACACAGTACATCGCGAGAGCCAAAAGAGAGACTCGTGAATACTCCCTGCCTCGACATTGTAGGCACCCGGTGCTCGCGTCTCCCGCTCTGTATAGTCCACTATATCCAACCAGTATGTGGCTGTATGTATATATATATATACATATATATTCGTGTATATATATATGACTTCATACGATTTCACTTCTCGCTCTCAGTGGCTT
Source organism: Stenichneumon culpator (assembly GCA_964017025.1). Taxonomy (NCBI): domain Eukaryota; kingdom Metazoa; phylum Arthropoda; class Insecta; order Hymenoptera; family Ichneumonidae; genus Stenichneumon; species Stenichneumon culpator. The sequence goes on from OZ024769.1 coordinate 15,573,962, forward strand.
TCGTACGTTATGCCTCTCTGTGGAGACTTACCTACGCGGATACAAGAGAAGAGAGCAAAGAGTGTTCCCAACAGTGCATACATACTATTTCACCTACGTACAATATATCCTCTACGGCGGGAGAGAGGGAGGCTCTCGCAAAGCAATGGTCTGCCAATTCGTCCCGAAGTGACACCGAAACTTTTTCCCCGGATTTCGCCTCTCCCGGCTTCCGTTTGCGCGAGTCGAGAAAATGTTTTCAAATACCGGAGGCTGTGGGTATGAGAAAGCAAGATGTATGTCTATGTATGTGAGTATATATGTATATGTATATCGGTGGAAGGCGCGAGAACGAGAGCCGTGAGAGTCCCCGATGCTTGGAATAGGCGGTCGAGAGCGAGGAATACGAGCCCGTCGGGTAGCGGTGCCAAAATCTCAAGAAGGACCGTACGCCAGGGCCTCCTCTTGGCTGCGCCGGTTCTGGGCCGCTCCTCCTGCAACACAAATCCCCGAGACCGTACCACCACGTAGTAGCCCCGTAGCCCATCGCAGCGACGTCGTCGAGTCTCCCCGCGCACCCCCGTCAACCCCCTCGCGCCCGCGCTTTGTTATGTTAATTGTTTCAAACTCCGGGCATCATAGCTACGTTTATTTTCCATCCTCGTCGCCTTTACTCCCTTTTCATCGCCGAGGGAAGCCACCCGCTTGTTTACCGTCGCCCCGACTCTCCGCCCTCTCTTCCCATCCGTCGTCACCAATATCACCACCTCGGCAATGGCGCGGACGAGGAGAAACCCTTTGCCGGGAAACGCGCCCGACATAAAAATCAAAAAACTTTAACCCGAAAACTTTATTCGGGTCTCGAGCGCGTTAGACACTGCTGTTAATGGTTAAGCGAGATTTTCAATGACTATACAATGGGGGGTTCGTTATAGTTTTTTTTTTTTTTTTTTTATTAAGTCGAGTACAAGTTTTATAACATTTTTGCGAAGATTTATTAATATTTAATCACAAACAGATCGGCAGGCCAAGTTAATCGGGTAAGCACAGTGAACATGAAATAATGCCCGACATGCTTAGAGGAACCATCCCAGAGGTCTGCGTCGATACCTCAGCGAAGTAACTTTAATCGCTTAGACATAAAAATCAAAAAACTTTTACCGGAAAACTTTATTCGGATCTCGAGCGCGTCATATCCTGCTGTTATGGTTAACCCTTCACATACGGGATCCTTGTTCAACGAGGAATTTAATAAGACGCAACCTTCGAACGATTCGAATGACAAGTTGGTATGCTAAAAAAAATCTAAAAATTCACAGACGTAACTTGAAGTTTTGTTTTTTCTGAAGTTTTGTTTGAAACTTGAAGTTTTGTTTTGCGGATGTTCGTGATAAATTTTCTTCTGCGTTATCAATAACGCAGAAGAAAATTTATTACGAACATCCGCATCGTTTTGGTGCTTGAAAGAAGGCATGATCACTTTTTCTCGGCAAAAAATTTTCCGCACTTGAAGGGTTAATCGAAATTTACAATGACAATACCTTGGGGGATTCTTTTTATTGATTTTTTATCAACCCGACTTTAAGTTTTATAGAATTTATGCGACGATTTATTAATATTTAATGACAAACAGTTCGGCAGGTCAAGTTAGTCGGGGAGTGTACACGCCCAGAGGGACCGTCCCGCAGGTTTGCATCGATACTTCATCGAAGTAACTTTAATAATCGCGCCGAATGTGTCTGCGCATCGGTCTATCCAGCATTCGCCCAGCCATGAAGGTGGAGCGCGTAGGGTAACGTCTCTGCACTCTGGCAATCCCGACTCTTAGGCCCGTGGGCTTTTGGACGAAATTGTACTTTAATTTGAAAGCCTCGGGTGAATGTGGAAGGTGGGTCTCGGGGCGGCCGGATGAGAAGCTAGAGGAGGTAAGGCGCGCGCGGGGGAGTTTCGGTCAGCCGGTTTCCGTGGGTAGAACGGTGAGGCTAGATTTTGCGAGAGCAAGGGAGCAGCCTAGGCCAAGGGATAGAGCGTGGCGCCGGATCAGGGGAAGAAGGGGAAGGACGAGGAAGGCCGTAAGAGGGAGCGAGCCGGAAGATGGGAGGCATCGCCTTTGGTGCTGGCTGTAAGGGGTGACCGCAGGATGTCGGCCTTGGCTATCGACGTTGCCGGTGGTGCTGGTCCTGCCGTAGCTGCTCTCGGGGTCTCGACGGTTGCAACCCCTCTTGCCCTCGCCCAGTGCGGCTAAGGTGGTACCCTCGAACCATCGCCGGACCCTCGGTGTATGGTAACGGACGGCCTCGCTAACACCAAAGATGTCAGCGCGGCATAATATTATCCCAGTGGGGGCGCCCTTCGGTGCACTTCGGAATTTACTTCGGACGCGTTACGTAAGCTTGCGGCCGGCTAATATCGCTCGGGCGTCTCTCCACTTTGCCCGCAGAAATTGTTAACCCAAATTGAACCGAGGGCTCCTCCACGGCCCCTCCGCACTCTTCGCCCCTCCGCCTGTACGACCACTAGAGAACGGCTGTGTTCCAGATCGCCGTATACCAAACCCGGCAATCTTCCCTCGGTATCTCATTCGCCGCCTCGATCGTGCGCGAAAATTAATCCGTCGCCGAAAGCCTTTGCCCGGAAGGTCCTTAGGTTCTCCAAAAACGGAAGGTTTTGGAAATGGACGGGAGAGAACGGGAGATCCGGTATCGATATCCGAGACCAAGACCGTGGTCCATGTGTGCAGACCGGATCCCTACCAATGATCCTCAATCCGTCCGTGAACGCGAGAGTGTTCCTGGAAAGGCAATAAGGACGGGCAAGGACAAAAGTGGGAATTATAGGAAGGTGCGAGAATGCCGGATCTTATCCGTAATACGTGACGGGGACTCTGCCAGCCGGGCTAGCTCCGTGGTGTTCCTCGTCGGAGGATCTCCAGCCCTGGCACATAGGCGGACCGAACCGACCGGGCGTATTATCTCGGCCGCAGTTCAATAGGATGGACCGAAACAAAGGCGAGAGCCCGGGCGGTTCGCCCCGGCAAAATAATGCCAGACGTTCAGGGGTGTGTGCACACGGCCACCGAGCGAGAAAGAGATATGGGGCTTGGCACGCGCTACAGCAGGGTGTGGGGTGTTGTTTCCGTGGGCCTCTGGGCTCCTCACGGATGCATCTCGGCTCTCTCGCGTGCAAAGCCGTGAGACACCGACCTCGGACCCGGGTGTGCGTTTATGGAGGTGGCGTACGTGCGAGCCTCTGTGTATAGCGATTTCAGGACACAGAAACTCGGTTGCGCGTATGCCGCGCCGTGTAAAACAGCCGACTCACCGGCCTTCCGTGTATACGTGGGCGGCGTTCTCACGTGTGCGTGAAAAATGAGGAGAAGTACGTGAGGGTTGCACCCGGGAGGAGTCGAAACAATGGAGGAAATAAAATAAAGCTTAGGAGAGCGAGGCGAGGTAGTGATGGGCGACGGGGAATGAGACGGGACAGAACGGGCGGGCCTGAAACTCGATGCGAATAAAGTTTTATTTAAGAGAAAGGAAACCATGGAGGAAGCTCGGTATTACGTATATGGGTTTTATATGTTACGAGGCGGGGGAGAAAGTGAGATGCGGAAGAGTTATGCGAGAGGGTGCGGATGAAGAATCCGAAGCGGCGAGGTACTCATACGGCTGTGTGTGCAGCAATCTTTCGATTTCCGGGGCTTTATTTTTTTCTATTTTATTTTTTACATGTCTCAGTGCTATTCGAAGATTGATGTCTCGTTGGGTTGTTCCTGCGACGATCGATATAAAGGGGAATCAAGGAACAGGAGTGTTGCCCAGCCGCCACCTAAAGGCTTCCGGCTATCGCAAGTGGTTAAGGAGTCCGTGGGTCAGACGGTTGGCTCGTCGCTGGCATTAATCGTTTACCCGAGATGTTTAAATTGAACGTCGTTCCGGCGCGGCTTCCAAGCAGTTCGTCTATCTTTCTCTTTTGCTCACGCTCTACCTCTCTCTCACTCTCACTCCTTCTTCCAAGCAGGAACTCTCTCTTTCTCGGGCTACGTGACTCGAGGTTGCTTTACGTGTTCAGCGTTTTACTTTCAATTCCACTTTGGAACTTCGCTTCCACTCACAAATAAACGGTATCAACCTGCCTATTTGTTTCCCTCGCTCTCTGGCGGCGGCGGTCGACTTTTATCCCCCCTGAACCCCCCACCCCACCCCCCAAACCTTTACCAACAGAAGACACGACATTTCGTGCCGCACGTTTTAATGCAGTGAAAAGATATTGCGGGCACGCATATGCTAGTACAAAGAATCGTGTACGGTGTTTGTACGGTGCTTCGTACCGTTGCTAAAGCTCGACGACCGTCGACGTCTTGCAAGGATATACATGTCAGGATATTTCAGCGAAAATGATCCCTCGCCAAGGAATTACGGTAGAGGAGAGGGGGGACCACGGTGCGCAAGTTCTTTTTCTGAGTGTAATGTCCTTCGTGTCGAGGAGTATTCCCAACCTTGTAGCTGTCGACGTAGGTTAGAGCCTTCTAGACGAATTTTAAACACGATTTTTTAAATGAAAACAATGGAATTGGGCCAAAGAATAAGGAACCTTAATGGAAAACTAAAAATGCACAGTAAACCACCGTAAAGTTCCACGCTCTTCATTAATGCCCGGCCGATCTAGATCGAACTGAAATGAGGAAACCAGATCATGCATCAAAGAGGACCAGTGAAATCAATGAAAAATTGGAACATGTTTTCAATTTTTTCAGACGTTAAACTTGGCTGCAAATCGCAAGTGTTCTCTATTCCCCCGTGCATAGAAGATCTCGAGTTCGAAATTTGTAAAACAGGCCAAGGCCTACCGAACAAATTTTAAACATTAATTTTTATGAAAACAACGGAATTAGGCCTAGGAATAAGGAACCTTAATGGGAAACTAAAACTGCAACGGAAAAACATCTTAAAATACAATGCTCTTCATTAATGCTTTGATGATCCAAATAGATCCGCTATGAGGAAACCAGATCAGGCATCAATAGAGAATAGTGAACTCAAAGAAAAATTGAAACAGATTTTCTTTTTTTTCCACACATCAGAGTCGACTGCTAATCGCAACTGTTCTCCACTCTCCTCTACGCAGAGCACCGCAAGTTCGAAATTTTTAAAGCGGACGCGAAGTCGGTATATCGAACGCTCGAGTGTGTGCGAAGAAGAGCCACAGCGATTCTGGGGCACTTTTGGATGGTGTTGGGAGCAGGATAAGCTAACGTTGGAGCTCGGAGAGAGTTAAGCGCACAGGACACAGAAGCTAAAGCCGGACGACGACCCCGGTCACCCATAAGCCTCCCCGCTTCCTGCCGACCTTTCGGCTATATAGCCTACATTCTCGGATCTCTCACTCTCGTCACGACCATAACCACCCTTTGGCTCCGATCAATCTGGCAGCCCTGGAGTCTCGCTCGTTCACCAGCGAGAACTCTATCCGCTCGTCCGATGCTGCGAACTGCTCCTGGCAACGTCGCTCGTTCCTCTCCACTCGGCTTCTTCCTCGTCGCAGGCATTATTCTCCATTGTACTATGTATAAGATCGCCTCGACGGCGAAGCTGCCGGGTGGTACGGAATTCGTCGAGGATTGATGAATGAGATGGGAAGATGGATGCGCGATCGGTATAAAGTTCCCAAACTTGGCTGCGCTCCGGTTACTCGATTTGAAATTGATAGGAGATTTTTTTTTTCATACCGAGAATCGTCGACGGTTTAGTGTCAAAGTAATCCGGAAGAATGCATTCCTTTTCAGTTTTTTTTTGGACGAGATAAACGATATTCCGCGGATGCTCGGTTCGTTATTGCTTGAGCACGATGAGACGAGACAACGTTGATGAATCCGTGCGCGTTTGAAGTTTAAGCCAGCCTGGCGCAGGTAACGTTTTAACACGAATGTGCAAGCTCACTCTTTCCACTTTCTCCTCCTGTACCGGCGCTTTTCGGCCGGAGCAATCGGACAGAAATGTTGTTCGGCTTGATTGAAGTTTCAGCGGGAAGGTTCCCCACTCTCAAAGAGTTCCAGCGAAGCGCCCATCATACCGATCTTCCGGCTCCGGGAGCTCACTCTCATCTCGCCTCCGGTTTAACAGATCCTCTCGACTATTTGCGGTACTATTTTGTTTTTCCTATCGTCGTCACTCTCCGTTAACTCTGAATTCCATATGCATTCCGTTTGAATTTCGTACTACGTGGACGGTTTCAGCGATGTGCGCAACGGAGAAGTTCGGGTCGGATAATGCATCATAGCTTCGTCCGGATTTCGTTCCGAAGGCGTTGTTTTCTCGTCTCGCTTGTATTGTTTTATCGTTCCCCTTGTCCGGAGTTTCCTCGAATGGCCTGTGAGCCTCGTGCCGGAGGTGGTGAGCGGTATATTCAAAGGGATAACTTGGCGCAGCTTTAACTACCGGTTTCAAGAGCTTTCCACAGGTACCTGTACTATTTATTGGCGAGTTGGCAGTGCGAGAGCGAGCCGCGGGTGGGCTCGTGTACGCGTGCGTTGATTCGCGACGTTAAGGCAAACGAAACGAGAAGGAGCCCTCGGTTTCCACCCTCAACCGCCGCCAAGATCAACGGCATTCATATTGAACGAGGCGAAAGTCTTTGAATATTCATGACAGCCTGTAGCGACGCTGTGCCAGCGGGAGCTCACGCTCTCACCAGCGTTGTATATATCGCGGGGGTGACTTGCGGGGCCTTATTGTGCTGTTGCTTAAACGTCGTGACTGTTGGATAGGGAGGGTTCAAAATGCATCTCGATACACCAGGGACGAGATTCCGTCGCAAAAAGACTTTTCTGGACCACATATTGAACACTGAACCGATATCAATTTTGGCCCAAAGTCGAACCCAACATTGGTAGATATAAAAAACAAGCTCACTCTCTCACCAGCGTTGTATATACCGCAAGGGTGACTGGCAGGGCCTCATTGTGCTGTTACTTAAACGCCGTGACTCTGTTGGATCGGGAGAGTTCAAAATACATCTTGATACAACCACACTGAGGAGAAGAAATGGTTGGATTAACCAAGGTGTTGTTCAAAGGTGTTATTGGCTTGGTGGAGCAAAAATGTTTGGTTGAATCGACAAAGTTTGAATCGATTGATGCAAATAGTCGTTTATAAAATAGTCGTTTAAAAAAACAATGGTTTATTTGTACCAGACAAATAACAGCTTTTAACGTATGTCACCGAGTCTTTTGATTAATATAGCCATTTTTTTTAATTAATGCAGACATGGGAGTCTGTTGTAAAAAAAATATTTCTGGACCACATACTGAACGCGAACCCAATATCAATTTTGGCCCAAAGTAGAGCCGAACATATAAGTTTTTCATCTGCGCCATTTACTCTATACAGGTTTTTCATCTTCGGCATATACCTTATAAAAGTTTCCCATCTTCACATTAGTAAATTATCATGTGTCTACCTTTGTTTTCCGACATGTAATACGTAAGCTGTCATCGACAACTGTGTACTCAAACTCAAACTTGTTACAATTGTATCGCCTTTCCGTTTTATCCCAGGACAAAATAAACAACATATTCTATTCCATTGTATTTTAACATGCCTGCATGTAAAAAAACAATTGTTTTCTCGTCTTACACGCCAGCCGATCAGTGAACGAACGAGTTGCCGGATAATACTCCCGATTTTATCGATGCGTCGACCCACGGATGATTTCTACACAAGAGTAAATGGACGTTCAGCGCTCCAATGCCATTTTTCATTTTCGTGGCTTATTGGCCTTCTGTAATTGGTCAATCACCCGTATCTGCGCGTGCGATACCAGCGGAATTATCTATTGATTTTGACCGGATGACCGGGTATACCATGACCGGATTAGGCCCCCTCTGTCTCTCTCCCGTGACCAGGAGAGCTTGCGGTGATTGAGGCTGTGTCTGGCCTTCTGCCCTTCCAGCAGCATCAAACAGACCGGTAGCTGGCAGCCAGCAGCTTTATCACGCTCGGCCACCGGGCTTGTACTCTCGGCCATTCGGCCGTTGAACACGTGTAATCAGCCGCCGATCAGCCAAACACGAGTTTCGAGCCAGCCGCATATTATTTTGCGGCTGTAAGCGGGGTGCACCCCTCTTTCAACCTCGGCCTCTTGCGCGGTTCATCCCTACGTCCCCGCAGTCTCTCCACCTGGGGATGATTCGTGCCCCAAAAATAGTCCCGGTGCCCCGTTCCGCTCCAAGCGTGTTTCGCTTGTATCGCCGGAAAAATATGTTGATCGCCGATAATACAGTATAATAATGCCAGAGTGATAGAGATAATCGGGGGTTGGATACGATACTCGTCTTTCGCCGAGCAGACAGAACGACGATCGCGGTCGCATTACGTGTTCCCTGGCTCGTACCCAGAAAAATCTTTCCTCGGGTTCTCGCGAAACCCGCCGAGGATCGAGAGGAGAACGGAGACGAGAAAACGAGTCCGGAGAACCTCGAAACCGATCGCATTCTCGTTATCAATCCTTTCCCCTCTTCTGTCCCGGCCACCCAACTTCTGGCTCATAGTCCAACGTTTTTTTTTTTCTACACACAATCCACAACGCCGCGTCCCTCCTCCTGCGGCGTGTAACGCGGGCTCTCCCGAATGCGGCTACGCGACGGCATCGATAAATCACCATAGACACGATTCGTTTTACACGAGGGAAATAAAAGCCGATAAAAAGCTCGCGGTTGCCGGGTGGATAGGGGTAGTTCTCGCTGTATATACGGACACCAAAGAACCGGAGGGAGAGTTCTCCGCAGAGAGTGCAGCGGAGAATCGGAGGATCGCTCGGGCAAAAGAGTATCGATGATCTCTCGTCGGTTGGATGACGTTCGACCGGGCTAACACAAGCGAGAGATACCAGGGGAAGGTCGGTGCGTCTCCCTTTGGCGCCCTGAACCGATATAACGTGCTCGCACGTCGGGCCTTACACAGAGGGAGAGTCCTGCTGATTAATCGGCCAAATTAAAGAAGTTTCCCGTCGGCATTCCCGTTTCTGGCACTGCGAACGGGGGACGAGGGCTGTGTGTCGAGAATGGAGGGGGAGAGGGGGGTGAATTCGAGCTCTTTCGCGCACGCGTCCTCTCTCGTTCCACAAAGTGGCTCTAATTAAAAGACCATAAAGAGTCAGAGAGTCAGGCCGCGCACGCTGTCGAGAGGACAGCCGGTGGTGGAGGGCGGAGGGAAGGTTGGAGTTTGTGGAAGGAAGAAAGAGTGAGGCGGTGAAATAGTAAGAGAAAGAGAGAGGAGGGCATAACAGTCGCGAAGTGCTGCTGGTATGGAGTGTCTGGGAAAGCACAACCGCTCCTTTCATGTCCGCCAGTCGGTGTAACCGGGTTTGCACGGACGAGGGGCTACAGAGGGCACCACCGAAGGCATACCGCCACTCGCGGCTCCCTAATTATTTCTACCTCGGTTTGCCAGGCTAATGGCTATATAACGGGATTCCATTGTTTAACTGTTAATTTTTGCGGCGGCAAAGTACTACGTCTGGCACTGCACGAGGCAGAGTGAGAGACGCCGAGCGGAGAGACACGCGAGCCCCCTTTACGTCCGATATGCCAGTAGCAATTAGCACCGAGAGGCCTGCCTATCACGGCCGTCCGTTCGCCAAGCGCCTCGAACGATTTTCGTGGAACTCACGCCATTCGTAAGGTCGTTGATAGATACTCGTGCGAAAGAAGCGACGAGGGTCGCACTCGGTTGGAAATAGACGCGGCTGGTGTCACGTAAGACGGTAATCTAAATCTGGTAGACCAAGTGCGGAACGGACGACATGATCGATATCAATTTTTTCTTCAATTCGGCCCACTTGCCTCGAGACGCTTTTCACCGATCAATATTGAAACGAACACTCGTTCTTTTTTTCATGGATGTTCAAGCAATGATCTTTTCTCTGACGATTTTGGACTCAAAAAAACGCTGGATCGGTATCGTCAAAGGAATTTCAGGAATTTTCTCGGATTTATATTTTTTAAATCATCCGTAACAATTGCAGTTGCTCGTCGAGGATCGCTTCCACAGCTGCACAGCCTACTCGAGATATCTTGGATCCTGGAGAGTCGCTGTACGCTCCAGAGATAGATAGAGTTTACAGTCAAGAGTTTGCCGTCTTCCATAGGCGAGCCGGTGAGAGGGGTGTGTAACAGACACAGGAGCTTTGAGAAAGGCGCGCTCCGCGCGATAGAGGGTGGGTGGTACCAGGGGCTAAGGGGGGTGGTTTTGGTACCTAGATAGAACTCGTCGGGAGAGCGATGCACAGAGAATATCCCGTGCAGCAGAAGCGTTGCGCGGCGCCTACTTACCTATCCGCTGAGCCGAGACACACTCTCGCGTCGGTAGTCTCGTCGCCCCCGAAATACGTTTACACGAGCAACTCCGTACTCCATCTCTCGCCGGAGTATCCGCAAGGCTCAGGCCATGCAGACTATTCGTCACGGAAACACGCCTTCGCCCTCTCTACCCTACCGACATTCGTCGCGCACCACCCTCATCCTCCCTCCCGCTCTATCTTTATCTCTCCCTTTTGAATAAATAGCGCGGTACCTGTGTCGAGAGCAATCGTATACAAATTTCCAGACCCGCCTACCGCGCAGACGCTCGCTTATCCAAGTTTCTGCCGAGATTATTTCTTCTCCGCCTCCTCCGCATCCTCATAGACAAATTTTACTAAACTTCGCGAAGTCCTGCGAAGTTCGACTACACTCGACTACATCCCCATCCATTCTCATTTGGATATAACTATGTAAGGAGGTGAGATTTTTATGTCGGAAGTCACTCGCTCTCGGGATTGCCAGTACCGGAGTGAAAGATGACTGACTCGTGTGTCGAAAGATGTTGAAACTTCCTCTTTAATGAGACGCGGTAGGGTCATGGCAAAATACAGGGTGGCGAGGCATGCAAGGGCTGGTTCAGCGGGCAGGGGGGGGGCGGAAGGGTGGCATTTCTGGCGGCGTCTGCGAGAGAGGAGAGTCGAAACTGTACGACGAGAAAGAGGGGTGTTAGCGTTAGGCTTGGTATTGGTGTTGCCTGGCTCCCTCGTCCACGTCCCGTGGGGTAGGTTGCTGCCTCTGCTTCTGCCTCGGCTGCCGCGCGGTGTACTCTCCTTTCGGGGCCAACCGGGAGATGGAACGAGATGGAACGGGATGGGACGAGGCGTGTTGGTTCGAATAAGAGACAGATCTATAGCAAGCAACGCCGAGGTGGAGCGGAGAGAGTAAGGGGGGGAGGGGTTGGGAGTAGGCGGAAGAGGATGAGGAGGGTTGGTAGAGAGAAACAGAGCGAGCCCGTGCACTACGGCGAGGGGTTGCGCGCGGGATACTAAGGGAGCCAGCGAAAACGTTACCTATAGTAGGCCGTGGCTGTATTGATCAAGACGAGGCGGGACGCGGAGCCTCCTTCGGAGCCTCTATTTCCGTTGTTGCCCCTATTCCTGCCTCGCGCCTACGAGAAAGCCTCCGGCCCTCTCTTATACCATTTCTCTTTCTATCTCCCTGCATACACCGGGCTCCGCTTCTTCGGCTCTCTCTGTCTCCTCCACCTCATCCGCCGCTCTCTCCATCCCTCGGCGCTATCCCGCCGTTCTATCCCTTTTGCTTCAACCACCGTATACCTGACGCTTTCTCTCTGGTTCACTCACCGTCGGTGGTGGGTTCTCCTCCGTCCTAACCTTCGCTTCTTCGCGCGGAGGCAACCACCCCTGCGGGAATCGTCGGAAGCCCCGCCGAGTTCCTAGGATCCACTCATTTTCGGAACCATCCCCGCGGCGCTTGGCACGGAGTTAGATTACCAGGCCTCTGTTTCTTCGTCCTCAGACGCTTCCGTCTTCCTCCTCCCTTTTCGCCCTTATCACCCTTTTCTCGGCGGGTCTAATGAATTTTTTTTTTTTTGCCACCCTCGATCGCATTTGGAGTGGGCGATCGTGCGTAAATCGACCTTGTGAAATCATAAGGGATGTTATATATTTTCTCTGGTTTGGTGAAGAGGTATCGTACGGATATTTATTCGACGAGAATGAGATACCACCGTGGGGTCGAGTGTGTCGCGCGCGTGCCGGTATGCGAGAGAGCGTCGACGAAGAAATATAATTTCTCGGGTTGCGAGGGTTGGGGGTTTGGGGTTGTAAGGAGGGAAGCGGGGGCGTGAAGGGAGCGTCTTCCGAGACGGTATATCTTTCGCATTCAATAAAGGACAGCTGGATCCGTGATAGCGGCCCTGGTACTTCCTTCGCCGAGAGCGGAAGAGGAGAGAAAAAGGAGACGGGCTGCGCACGGTCGAGCTAATATAGGCGTGCGGGGAAGAAACCTCTCCGACCGCCTCGTCCTCGCACTCCGGATGTATATACGTACGTGTCTATATAGATATATACGCGTGTATACGGAGCGACAGAGTATATATGTGGGAAGAAGTACTCGTCTGGTGGTAGTACGCGCTCGGGGGACCGAGACTATTTTACGCTCAGCTGCTCCGTCGTATCTCATTTTTCCGGCAGGCTCTCTCCTCCTTGCCGCCTCCGTTTCACCCTATTCCCGGGATACTTTTCCGTGACCGCAGAGAATTCATCCCGGGTACTACCGGGGGTCTCTCTTCTGCGGGACCGAGACAGGAGCCATGCGGGATCTTTAATCAAAATATGAATTGTTATTGAATCTTCCGCCTCTCAGTTCTTTTTTTCCTTTTTTTTCTATCGCCCCCTTCGTTAACAGAATCCAGCGAAGCCGGCGGATGATACTTTTTTTTATAACGATACGGCGCTCGGCGATATAAATTTGGGAAATTATCGAGACGGAAATCGCGCAGATATATAAAGAGAGTCTGTATCGCTCGTGTACAGCTCTACGTGCGGGAAAGTTAACGTTCCGCCCTTAATGCGAATCGAGCAAATGTACGGAAAGATGAGGGATTGCGGCTTCGCGGTCGCGAGGGTAAATGGGGAACGTCGGTACTGGATGGAAAACCGGCGGTGTAGCGCCGAGCAGGGCTCGCTCGCAGGGCTGATGTTCATGGTCGGTTGGCAGAGAGTGAAAAAAGAAAAGAAGAAAAAAAAACACCCTCTCCCGCCCCCCTACGTGCACTGACCGCGCGGCTTGCTGGCGTGACCGCGCGTGTGCGGCGTCCGTATATTTATGCGAAACATTACGTATTCGGATAAATGACACGTGGCTTGATTTACCGTCGAGCGCCAACTCTGAAAAATAAAATGCTCGACGTCGGATGGATTCGTGCGATTTGGCGGCTGCGGAGCGCAAAGGGGGCTTATTTTTGCCACTTGCGTGCTGACGTGGACCCCCGACGGTGAGTGCGGCACACGCTTTCCCGCACTTACACGCGCGAAACGTGACCGTGTATACGTGACCGTCGACGCTCGCGGTTCTACAGCCCTATAGGCGTCTCGCGAAGCCACGTTAGCCTCGATTTATTCGCCGCGCTAATTATCCCACCTCCCCCGCCCCGCAGCGTGTTGTACACACAAGGACTTTAAACATCGTGTGTGATAAGGCTCTCGCGAGAACTCCGTCGACTAATGACGATCTATCGTACCTGTTAATTTTACCTCGTTTGACATAACGCCGCTTTCCCATCCACACATCACCTGCCTCGGTGCACACGCGCACCCGCGTGCACGTTTAGCCCCACCACACCTTAGATCACGGAGCCGACTCTGCGCGAAATGCATTTCGCGTGTTCATATATATCCCACGGGTTCCCGTTCGGTCGGGTAACGGCGGGGCAGAAAGTCCCGGCAGGCGCTGATATTAATAGACTCCGGGGATGTTTCCTCGCGAAACTCGGGGTATCGCGCTGGAAAGCGTTCGATTGGGAAAACATATGCGCTTACCCTCTATATATTTTGCCGGAAGTCCCGGCCTCTCCCCCCCCCCCCCCCACGTTAGGTATCGCGTGGATCTATGTGTATATACATACATGTACATATAACTACCACTCTCTTCTACCCCGTTTTGCTATCATTGCGAGGATGAAGTGCGGAAAGACCGGGGTTATAACGGAACTGGCTATCTTCGAGTTACTTGCCCCGGCGGCTATCGTACAGCGCCGGAGAGCCTTGGCTGCCGGCTCCACGCCACCGCCGAGTTTGCCTTCTCCAAGGAAAATAGTTGAGTATTTGCCAGGGGCGGGTATTGGAAGCGGTACAGACGAGAGAACGGGAATATAGCCCTGCTGCTGGTTCGCTCGATCGAGGAGTCTGCTCTTTCGTCCCTATATATACATACATATACACACATATATATATACACACACACATATATATATGTATACCGTACACACGAGGAAAAGATCTTCCTTCTGTTTCTGCTCTCTATATTTTCTGCTTCGCGGTAGAGCTGTTTCTCGATACAAAACGTAACACTCGCCGGCAGAAACTCAGCGATGTTTAAATAAATTGAGAATCCTTCCTCGATAACGAACAAAGAGATACCTGGAGTTCCTTTTTCGTCTCTCGCCGTCAAGAGGCCCCCCGGGCGTGACGGTATGCTCGATCGAGTTAGTCGCGCGTTTTCTTCCCCGGTGCGCGCCACGGAACTCTCTTCCTTCTGCATCGCGAATTCGCTGTCTGTGCCTCATTTGAATTGGGAATTCGGCCGGGAATTCTCGTTGCGAGACCGGAAGTGAGCGTCGGGCGCGAGGGTGCTAACGTTTAAGCTTGCCCGAGAATCGTATGCGCCCCTTCAACCCCTTCCCTCTTCCTTTTGTGCCGAAACACGCATATCCGTATCGCGCCAACCCTCCCCCCCATTCTGAACCCCTTTGATTGCTCGCAAACCTCGCGGTACGTCTTTCAAGTTCGGGGTGCGAACTACCACTCTCGCCCCTCTCGGCCTCTAATTGACGTAGTTTTTTGCCTATCGGCCGACGCACACCCGGCAAGCCGGGTGAGAGGCTTGCTATATATACGAGTATGTTCTTTATTCATTCGGGCTCGCCCCCTGGAACCCTCCCGACGGCCCTCGCTGAAAGAAAAACCGCATCGTTTACCGCGTTTACACCCTGACTCTCGGGCCTGTTAGCATCCAGCCCTCTCCCGACGTGTGTTGCTCTTTCAACACTCGCGGCTTACCCTTCACACGCTCCTTTTTTTTTTAATTTTTTTTTCTTTTCTTGCTTCTTATGTAGTTTTTCTTTCAACGAGGGAGACGAATCGATAGGCAGCGAGTGACGGGGTACGACTCGGGCTCGTCGGAGCTTCGCATCGAGACTCCTACGAAGCACACATAGTTTGAAAAAAAATAATGGACCCTTTAATGCCTAAAATGTATTGAATTGAAACTTGAATTTTGAGTCTCGAACATTTTTTTTTCACAAATAACATTTTTAAAAATATTTTACATATAATATGCGTACTTATTTAATTTTACATATATACACGTACTTATTTAATGATAACAATTTTCGTAAAATGTTAGACGTAAAAAATTATTAGTGATATTAAAAAAAAAATTATGACTAGAAGTTTCAAGCGTTTAAGGAATTTTTTGTATTATCCGGAAAGAGGACTCGGGGACCAGTGTTCAAAAATGTAAGGACCTTTGAGAAAATTACTTTGCATCGAGACTCCTGCGAAGCAGATGCAGATTGAAAAAAAGGATCCTTTACTGTCAAAATAGTACTTTGCGATACTAGTACGGAAAAGCGGTCTTTCGACGAAGGTTGTGAAGATGGCTGAACGAGCCGGACCGAGAGCCACAACGGCACGAGGCGAAACCGAGTGACGTTTGTAGCTCGAGAGGAGGCGAGTGCTGCCTACTTCCCAACCCCCATCGGGAGACCGCTTTTTCGAACAAGTATCGCATACTACTTTTTGTGACAAGTACACGAAAATTCCCGCTTTTCGTGTCCGTAAAGTGTGTGCGGGAAAATAGCCAGAGTGCCAGATAAGTGTGCGCGAAGGTAACTACAATGTTAAAAAAGTGTGTGCAAAAGTAGCTAGAGTGTGAAAAAAGTGTGCGCAAAAGTAGTTAGAGTGTGAGAAAAGTGTGCAAAAAAGTAACTAGCGTGTAAAATAGTATCCACAGCAGTTTTCGCGCATCCTGCACTAGGAAGCGCCACTTTCGCCACACTTTGCAGGCACGAAAAGCGGGGCTTTTCGTGCACGTGTTACAAAAATGTATTAAATCGAATCTTGAATTTTTAGTCTCGAACATTTTTTTTTAATTTCACAAATAGTCATGCACCCAAAAGAAAGTCTTTCTCACTAATTTATATATAATAATATAATAATTTTCTAAAAATTGAGACGTCAAAAATGTTAGTAATATTTTTTAAAAACAAAAAGAAATTGTGAAGAAAAGTGTCGAGCATTTAAGCAATTTTTTTGTATTATCCAGAAAGGGGCTCCGGGGACCGGGGTTAAAAAAATGTAAGGACATTCCAGATGATTAACGGGTTCGAGTACCCTTCTGATAACTTTTTCGGTTTGGTCCGCACGCACCGTCCTTTATGGGTAGACACGCGCGCTATATAATTCTATAGAGCTTCGCAGGAGCACGCCGGAGTCGGTACATCACACAGAGATCGTAGCGAGGGTTCGCAATAAGGTGCCCCGGTAATAAACGGTAATAATATGCAGGCCCGGATGGAAGAATCTCGCGGAAAAATATTATACGCCGGAGATAACATTGTCATGCATACGTGCATACGTGCGAGACTCGACTCGCGGGGCGGAAGGGTGGGGGAAGAGATCGCGGAGGCTCCGGAGAAAATGGGACGGCAGATCGAGAGGGTCGATAAGTTTTCTCGAAAGTACACGAGGGACGATAGCAGTAGAGGAGGGATGCTCGAGGGTGAGAAACGGACGGGACGCTGGTATGGTAGCGGACGGGGCGAGGTGGACCACATTCTTAGCCGCAGCGTGTTCGCGACCGGCGAGAAAGAGAGCTGTTGCTCCGGAACGCCGATGGGAGAATCAGGAGAGCGAATCGAGCGAAGAAAGAAGAGAACCGCGGAAGAGATAGGAGGAGAGAGGAAACTCCTTAAGAAGAGTAGTCGGATCTTCGTGACCTAGACAAATGCGCCGGAACCACGCTTGTTTTATCCCCTCGCCGAGCGCGCCGCTCGTCGCGCGAGGTAGCGAGCGTTTATTCCATTCCGGGAGCGGGGCTGGTCTTTATCAAATCGCACTCGGTGCAGCGGCGTGCGCTCCGAGAAAGCGGAGAGTCTCTCTTCCACCCTCGGAATACGTATAGAATTCAGCGAGTTCCTCGAGATAACGCGCCGTCTCGTCCGGAAATATATCGTGACTTCGGAGTTTTAACGTCTACGGCCCGGATCGCCCAAAATTATAAATCACTCAAACGCCCGGGTTCATCCGTATAAAAAGATCTCCTTTGATTGCATCAACGCGGTTACACGGTGGTCCGAGCATCTGCAAATTTCCATAGGCAAAGCACGGTTCGTTCGGCTCATTTCTCAACTTTCTCGATACCCCCGAGAAGTCCCCCCCCCACCCCACTCCCTGATGGTGTGTTCGCAGATCGTGACTCTCCGATCTCGAGAGACTCTCTCGCGGATTCTCCGTTTGCGGAATCCGTCGGATATCCGGCACGGATTTGTTTGTCCGCAAAGTTTTCACCGCACTACATCAACCGCACGGCACCGGGGATCTACTCGTCGTGGGGGTTGTTGCGCGCGGTCGCGGGTGCGGCTCTCTCTCTCTCTCTCGCTCTTTCGCCGTGGCTGTTATCGTTCGACGACTCAGCTGTTGCGAACTCCCTCGTCCGCAAGTTCTCCGGCGGACGGCGAGGCGAGAAGGAGGGAGGAAGAGGTGGTTTGCAACGGGGTAGTTCGTTCGTCTCTATCTATCTTCACCGTCGCAGCGAGAAGCGCATTTCACTCGGGAAACGCACGCGGCTATATTGCAGTTTGGGAAAGTCGTGACAGCACAGACGCCCGACAGATTAATCTGTACCGGGCCCTCGAAGTGGTTAATGCCCGCTATAGTCAGACATCCATTCGCGCTGGGTATTCACGCCGCGCGCCGAACACACTCTTCGAAACGTCCCCTTCAGCTGCTTCCTACGATTCTTTGAATAATTGCGGTCCCGAAATACTAATCGCAGTTCGGGAGTGGATAGCCGTCGAGATAAGCCCGAATTGTACAGGGCACATAAATAATCCTGGGTGATGTATTAACCGCGACTAACAGCCTCGATAGCCGAGCCGTGACACGTAAGACGGAACGTCGGACAAACTAATGTGTGGCATGATACAGAGCGAAACCATCCTGGTAGAAATTTTAGAACTTTGCAGCGGGCCTTGATTTGACGTTCCAAAAATTCGACCAGGGCGTGTTAGGCCTTACCTGCCGGATCAACTTTTTTTTTTAAGTATCGATGACAATCAGTTGTCAATAATTTTATACGGTATTTGCCAATCGAAATCCCAAAGCCCGCACACATTAAAGACTTTTCGTCGAAACTTTGCTTTAAAGCTGCCATTGCGGTACGAACAACCCTGGTACAAATTTTAGAACTTTTCAGCGGGCCTCGATTTAACGTTCCAAAAATTCGACCAAGGCGACTGGCGTTAATTCATACATGCTAGACCAACTTTTTTATAAACTATCGATAACAGTCCATTGCCAATAATTTTATACGGTATTTTCCAATCGAAATCCTAAATTTTGCACGCATTAAAGACTTTTCATCGAAACTTTGCTTTAAAGCTACCATTAAATTTCACCCTTGGCCGGCATTCGGTCCGCTCTCCCCATCTTCGCAAAGCACGTCACCGAAGCTGGATGTCTCGGAGGTCTAGATGCCGGTCAACGGGTCCAACATTATCGGTCTATATAATCCAGAGGCACATAGGCTAATTAGGGGTTAGTCGATCGGATTCCTGGTCGATGGTTATCACTCCGGCGTCGACGTGGTCACGAATTTCTCAGTGTGACGGAGGGGTTCCGGGGAGGGGTGGGTCGAAGGGCCAAGGAAGGGTTGCACTGTACACCATTTCGAGAGTGTACATAGGGTTGAGAAGGGCGAGTTCGTACGTAATAGATGTGGGACGAGGGGGCCAAGAGTCAGTGGCATGAGTAACACACCAGATATACACTATACATTATACACAGCGGTACATACACACACAGGGCGCACAGTGTAACAACCGAGCGGAGCGCAAAGCGGAGCAGGTTCTCTGCGGGCCTGCTCGATCGATGTGCTACACGAGAGGGAGAGTGAGGTCTCGCGATGTGTTCCACAGCGCGTATCTAAACACGACGGAGGAGAAAACCCTCCCTCCCCGCTCCGGTGAAAGTGAGATAGATACTATAGATATATAGAAGAAAAGTATCGTGGTGTCGGACCCGCGGCTGCGGCGGAGGAGGGACCTCCGGTGTATAAGCGAGTCTCGCGATAAAACTCGATGCCGGGCGCGGGCATGCAAAATATTCCGTGTTGAAGCACAAACGAAATGCAAATGGGGCCACGGCTACGCGTCGCAGACGTTTGGCAACACTGTTTGGATTTCGTATACGCCGTGGGGCGAGGGGGGGGGTGTGGAGGAGGGGGGCTTACTATGGCTAGCAGCTGAGGGTGGTTTTGCCTTTCGACGGAGAGGGTGCGAAATGGAAGAAGATGGAAAGCGCGCGTGGAATGGATGAGGAACGCGGACGAGCGAGAAAGAGTGAGGTACACGCAGTCGTTCGCTCGTCTGTGTGCAGAATGTCGTGTAGAGAGTATATATATTTATATATATATACATATACAAGGGAGAAAGTGCGGGTGAAATAGAGAGGGAGAAAAGAGAGCGAGGGACAATACAAGAGCCAGCGTTGGGTCGTTGTACCGCGTTCCGTCCGTCAACACCTCACCGTTCCCCGGCACCGGGCGAAACTATAAAACACACGTGACAACCCCCTTCGCGCCACCCCTGGTCGCGCGCACTGACACCATCGTACTTCTGTGCACTCCCGCTCATGAATCCATCCCCCGTTCCCTGTTCTACGTCCCCTCCGAGCACCCCCTCGCCGCCCCACCCTTCGCGGGACTCTCGTCACTGCGGAACTCGATTCTCCCTCGGGTTTCTTTCTCGCTCAAGGTCACGCCATTCCGAGTCACCGGGGTGCGATACCGCGTGCTCGCAGGGAGCATGAAGGATCCGCTGGAACCCGAGTAAATTAAGAATCTGGGGTTCATTTCGTTAAAAAGTGTTCGCAACTGCTGGGGTTGGAAACTTATCTTAATTCACGCTTATTACGGGATTCTATTCGCGCCATTTTTTTATTTTTATTTAGTAGCAAAGAAAGCGACGGAGAAAATTCTCGATACCGTATAGCGAGAGGTTCTTCCTAACGTGTATGCTGATCGTGCACTCTTCGGGATGTTTGCAGTGTATACGATCAAAGAAGTTTCGACGTTACTCCGAATACGTTAGAAGTTCAATTTCGCGGTGTAATTATAAGTTCGAGGAAGGGTGACTCTCGATGAGAGAGCGGGCTTCGAGACGCATGGTAAACTCAACTATTTTAATATTTTATGTAAGGTGTACCGTCTATGGCTGATGTTGATGCATGTTCACGTTATAGTGTACGGAGAGTGTGCTGTGCATGGAAAAGCCTAGCCACGCTCGTATAAATGATGGGTTTATGGTAATATCCGTGCGAGCAGACTCGATGGTGCAGCGAAGGGCGCCATGCACACAGTGTGAAGACACCAGTCGAGAAAATTGAGGGTGCGTGTTTTCAAGTCCGCCGTGTAAATCCTCGTGTCCCGACGTATTTGTCGTTTAATTTAGACATTTCCTACCGCCCTCGGTACACACAGGCCCCCTTCTTGCTTTTGGTCTTACCGGTGCATACTCCACCCAACAAAACACACTTGCTCACCGTCTGCCTGCCGTGCACTCTCAAAAAAAATTCGTATGAAATTTAATGTACCCGTACTGAAAGTTTTTATACATAAACTGGTATAATGAATTTCATGTACAATTGTGACAAAAAATTAACGTACAGTATATTAAAATTTTTATAAATACTTCACTTGCAATAATGTACATTAATTTCACCGTGAAAGTCAATTAACTTTTCATCACAATTGTACTTCCAGTCCGGTGCATTAAATTTACAATATTTTTTAACAGTGTAGGCTTCCAACGCTTCACACATCAGAGTGGACACTGCTGAGAAGGCTTCGTTTATTTCTGACTTGTTTCTCATTAAAGATATCGTAAAAAAAGATCTGAAAATCTATGTAGCGTAAAAAAATGGGAAAGGATATTTAGGGCACGCATTGATTGTCTGACCAGGAGTCCCGTACCCCCTATAGCAGAATATTCTCCAGACAATTTCGAAATACTTCCGCATGGACGGACGACGGATATGTTCGCCGAGGAGATAACTGTGTAGGGCTACATACGCGGCATGGCCGGGAACATCGGAGAAATTGGATTCTCAGAGGGGTTGCCCGGTCCGCCGAGGGGGGGGGAGGTTCGTGGGTCGGCGGACGTACCAGTGGAGGACCGACGCCGGCTTCCCGATTAAATCATGACGGCGAACATGGTAGGCGCCCCCGCGCTCCCATTTCCCGTGCTCTCTGTGCGAAATAACGTAGCGAGGCTGTGTGCGGTGCGTCCGAGGACCGGGATCAGCCACTGGCAGAGTTATACGAGGACTGTTCACAATCAGGCTTGATGCCAAACAGTTCCCAGGCACTCGTGGCTTCTCCACCGCGCTCTCTGTCCCTATTCCCCCGTCGCCCCCGCGCCGCCCGAACCCCCCTTTCATTCGCGCGCCGACATCATACCTATACATCCCTCCGGTCGCCCACCACCCCGGTGGGATTGGTTGGCAATTACAAGATGCGCGATAATCCGCAGACTTGGCAGCGAACGCGACTCCCGTTAACCCACCGAGATTAACACTTACCTACGCGTAACTCTTGGCTTCTCCCGCCTCCATAGAGTTCTCCGGCCCACCAGGCCCGGGAAATTGTGTCAGCGCGCAAGTTTCTCGAGGCTTTAACGTATTACATCTTAGATGCGTCGTATTCATCTGACTTCCGTTGTAACTCTTGGTATATATTACGTATATACGTATGTTCATACCGGGCCTCGTGCGACTATGCGACGCGGTTCGCACTTCGTTCCTAGTAATACTTCGCTCGCGCTACTTCAACGTGCTTCCTTTGACTGACGATATTAATAACGTACCTCACCGGCGAGCGTGATGGTAGACATTATTCCTGAGCGGCAGTGTGCCAGCGGTAGAACCGAGAAGCGTTGAATTTGAAGCCGAATAGCGTAACAGCCACGTCAGCTTTCAGAGTGAAGTTCACTGATGCTGCTTCGAAATTCAAGCTGCCGCTTTCAATTTCCCGTACCCAGCCTGAGTGCGCATCTCCGATGTCGCGAAATAAGGCCGGGAATGACGTTATAACGCACTTCCTAAACGAAGTGTTCCAACATTTTGATTTTCTCATCAGAGTCTGGTGAGGCTCTCCGGTAACGGGTCTTCGGCAACACCTTATGCGGGGGTAAATTCTCAGAGTAGCTCACGGAAATAATGAGAGGGAAAGAGGAGTAATGAGCAGCGTCGTTACATCTTTCGTAACTTTTCCATGCTAAACTCTCGGAAAAGTCTCTCGAGAACTGCGAGATCAATGGGGTTTCAGCTATCGCAGTGAATCGAATCCATCGAACTTCCTTTGCGAGTTCCACAGTCATTGATGTGTTCGGTTCGTTACACTTTCGCAAGCCAATGCGAAATCGAAGGGAGAAGCGAAAGGGCGCGTTACACGGGGATAGTCGTCGCGGTCGGTTTTTATTCGCGCCGGGAGTTCGCGAAGTAGAATGTATATATATATATATATATATATATATATATATAACGAGGAAGTGCATTCAAGAAGGGAAAGCCTGAGAAGACGTGAGATTGGTCCGCTTTCTGCGATCATTATCATTAGTTCTCTCCGGTGCTCCGGCCGACGGCGAAGTGTTCAACGCGAGGAGAGTCTTCCGGACGAAGAAGTCCGCTGCCGGGTATAACTCGGGCCGGAGCGACCGAGGAGGGCCGAAACTCTCTCTACCCAGGGATTAGAGTTGCTCTGGCAAAAGTCCCTGAATCTTGGGAGAGGGCACTCTCCTCCGGTCTGGCCCCTCACATCGAGGAGAAGAGAGGCGAACGGCCGACCCTCTCCTCGTGTACCCGTGGAAGTTAGATTTATGCTGCGGACCCCACGGAATTACCGAATCGAAGATTTATGCGATTTTCTTTTGCGAACCCTCGCGCGTCACAGCGCCATATATAAGCTGCCGTGTGTGTGTATATATATATATATATATATATATATGGGTGTAACCGAGCTATATGCTGGCACGCGTTTGCGGCCTCCGGAGGGTGCGATGATGATACGCGGAAAGTACTATAAAAAAAAACGCTCGAGGAACGGAAGTCGCGGGTTTTTTTTTCCTGAGATTAGCACCGCGAGCGCGGTTATCAGAATGATATAGTCTTGATCGTCGGACCTAAATATCGCCGATAATTCAACCACTGGCACGTCTTCCGACTCTCCGTCTCGCAGCGCGAGAGGACGAATAATATCCATTAATTCCGCGGGGATCCTCGTGAGGCGAATGGGGATTCCCCAGGTATACACACATAGCGGTTACGAGTGAAAGATGCGGACGTCCGGTCCGATGGAAACATAAAAGTCACATTATCTCCGCAACGATCCTGTGCGATCGATCCTTCGAACCGGTATACGTTCGCCGGCCTCCTCGCCGATGATCCTTTCCGCAGTTAGTTACTCCGCGCGCCCGGTCACCGGACCGTTCCCACGATCACACGCATCCGGCGATCGTCATCAATCTCTCTCGCTCTCGCGGTGTACATCCGGCTGGTTTTTTGTCAGGAAAGAAATCGTTCGCCGATCGGTGATGGCGCACGGATCGCGGCCCCGATTGAACCCCGGCTGTGCGCTAAATCACGAATCTGTTGGGTCGATGTCGAGCGGGTTTTCGGGATTGACACAGCCACCCTCCACCCACCCACCGGTAAACCTTGTGTGCGCAAGGGATGCGTGTGTATGCGAATGCACGAGTGACCCTGGGCGAACGGGGTGGCCATGTGGATATACAGGCTGGGCTGGCCTCCGGTATGGTAGGTGACACGTCCATTCCAGGGACACCTTGCACCAGCGGAGTAACAGGCGTCGGTGGGGCTTTTGGCTCGTGTGGCACGGGCACACGAGCCTAATCACCGCCCGGTGACGTCGCATTGGTTCGGTAACAGACGGGGCTGTTGGTAGAGTACGTATTCAACCAGAAAGCGCAGATAGCCGAGGTGGCAGATGCAGCGGAAAGCAGCACCAGCGGCAGCAACGGTACGCGGATGGGTCATCGATCTTCTCGTTAGGACACGGAGTCGCCTGGCGTTCCACTGCCGGCGGCTCATTGACACTATCCTGGGATGGAAACGTCGATGCCGAGAGACGGAGGTGGAGAGAACGAGGGAGAGAGCGGGATAGGGATAGGATTGAGAGCCGGAACCCGGCGAGCTTCGGTCCATTCTCTACGTCATACCCGTCGACAACGACGCGACGAAGCCGTCTCGAAGCGCTTCATCTTCTCTCTCCATGCATACTGCCGTATACTGTATTGTACTTGGCGCGATATAGATATATGTGCGTGTGTATGTATCATGGGTGTGTTTTGTCGTAAACGGGTCTGTACATTACACAGAGCATGGTTTGGGGGGGGGGAGAGGGCAGAGTTACCCAACAGCGAGAAGCCACTGTGCACCGGGTGCGTTTTCTCGTTAACGCAATGGTGGTTTAACGTCGCGAGGCTAATGCGTCCGACGCATTAAATTTCAACGACTGGCTTCGACCCCGGGGAGAATAGGTGCGAGAAAACAATATACGGGACAGAACGGGAACACCGGTTTACTCTCCGATTGTTTTCTTTGTTTTGTTTTTTTTTTTCGTCCGGACGATGGCTGTTTATACACAGTAGAATTGGTATCAACGTTTCTTGTCCACAAATGGCCACAATTCTGTTCTTGTTAAAATTACAAGAAAATCTTGTCCATTTTACAAAAATGTCTGTCAATTTTACGAATATTTTTGTAAAATTAACAACAAAGTAATTGTGGGCGTTTGTGGATAAAAAAGGTTTGTTAAATGTACAAATATTTTTTTACTGTGTATTTGATATGTTCTCGGTTTTTTTAAATCTATGGAATATTGTTATATCTCCATTATTGATTGTTTTTTTTTTGCACGATGCTACACTGTAAAAAAAATTGGTACGAAATTTAATGTACTGATATTGGAAGTTTTTAAGCATAAACTGGTATATTTAATTTCATGTACAATTGTGATAAAAAATTAATTGGCGATATTGTACTTTTAATAATTTTCTTTAATTGTTACTATAAAAGTACTTTAATTCAAATAAATTATTTTAATTCCCATGAAAAGATATATTAATTCTACATCACAATAATTGTACATTAAATCGAGTCTATCACTTTTTGCATAAAAACTGTCAGTCCGGTACGTTACATTTACAATTTTTTCACAGTGTAGTAGATTTTACCGCACAGTACAAAATAGCCGTCCTGTTTGGTCCTCTCGGTTTTCACGGACGAAAATGGAAACGTACGCATTGATAGGGTTGAGTTATTCCCGAGCAGCAGGAGGATAGAATTCAATAACGGTTGCCGTTCCGCATCCGCGAGATCTTTAGCAGCCGCGCACGAACGCCTCTAATTTTTAACCATTAAAATGGCACGAGTCATTTTCGTGCTCATTGTAAGTGTAACGTGCACGCCACAGTTTCTCGCCCGTGCCTCTTTCCCTCGCCTCGAAGGGGTTCTCGGGGGGCGGCGATGCAGTTTGGCGCGAGTTCGTGTCAGCAGTCGATTTCACCACGTGTCTGACTTCGTTGAATGCGGGCTCTCGAGAACCCGCTGGATAATGTGCTATAGCAAACGAATAGTACTTCTTCCGGGTAGACAGGAGTCGCTGTTCGCGTCGGACAGGCGGGAACGAAGTGGGTAGGTACGAGACATGGAATATAAGAGCCGGCGGAACTTGTTGCTGTTCCAGGCGAGCGTGTGGTACACGACCCCGAGGCTGGCTCTTTCCTCTCGCTTTCCGCCGCATCTCACCTCCCGATATAACCTTCCTCGCCTTTCTTTCTGCTCGCTTTCGCGCGCGGAGGTCTGATACCGAAGGAATTCGATGGTTTATTGGCTTTCCTCGGACGTGGGCGAACAACGGAGCAACGTGGCGGGCGAGAAATCGGTCCGAAGCTTGCAGGGTGGGCGCGCGCGCGCCGCTTTCCAACCCCCCTTGGAACGCTCGCTACCCGGTCCCGGGCTTATAGACCGCGGCGCGGCATCGGCTTGTTTATGGCAGTGCCGATGCCCGCGCGCCATATGCTCAAAAAGACTTGTTGTTTTAAATTTGAACGGCCACGCACTGCCAAACCCGTCCCGTGCACCTGCCGCAAGAAAAATACCTCGGCGAGCGAACGTATCGGCACGGAATGTACCACCGAGCGTACTCGGCCTGGCACGGATGGAGAGGGGGGGGATTCCACTACGAAATTTATTCAAGCACCCTCTTCCACAATCCTTGGCAATCGACGGATCGTACATGGAAACCTCAACATTCCTCAGAAGAAGCCGAACTATCGTTCGCCGGAACATCGGGAATGAAATGAATTTGTTCATTTATTTTTTTACACCTTACATACGCTCGCTCCGTTGCGAATCGTTCGTACAAGAGGGTCGGCACTGCACCGGCTCCCGCAACCCGGCGCACCGACCGATGCCATGGGGGTTGTATACTCCGCCCCCCGGCAATAATCGCGCGGGTAGCACGACGGTGGAGTAATTAAGCGCGTTAAAGCGAGAAGTCACAATGTTGTGCCACTCCACTCCCAGGCTCTCTACTTTCGTATAACTGCTTTTCTCCGAAGGAACTTGACTCCGGTCGCTGCGACTCCCCCGCGCCCGCGGTGAAGGCGAGAAATTGCGCCAAGGGGTTGAGAGAGCATTCTCGGGTAGTGGAACGAGGAAGCGGGACGGAGGCTAGAAAGCGAGAACCTTTAAGGGAGAGGGGAGGGAGTTGACGAGGGGGTAGGAGTGCCACTGCCGCACGCGCCCCGAGCGAGTCGACCCCGGGACAGAAACAAAGAAGCCGACGAGAGGAGAGAGCACAGTGGAAACGCGACGGCGAGAGTACAGTGAGGATCTGGAAGAGCCATGAGCGCCGGCCAAAGCTCGTGGAAACGGGAAAAGGAGCCCCAACACCGTAGGCCGACTCTCACAATGCCTTCGGTGGAGGCGCGGGAGCGGGAGCCTTAAAACTCACCCTAGCTGGTTAGATTCTCGCTAGTTTCTTGACGAGTTGCCAAGTCGCCGAGAGGGCTAGGCGAGAGAGCCTGCCTCTCCCGCCCGCTCCTCTGTCTCTGCGGTGTCTCTCTTCAATCTCCTTTTGTCGAATTCGCGCGCTGGAACTAACGGAAAGATAGGCGTTTTATATATACAGGGATCTCACTCGGTCCTCTCTCACTTCGGTCCCGGAGCGCGGAATAAATGTCTCTCTCTCTCTTACAGCCCCTCCCGCTCCACCCGCTGTACCTCGATTTCCTCTCGTTCGTTTCTCCGCGGGTTCATCCCTGACGGTTGCGAGCCGGCGACACCGGGACTGTGGCGGGCACCGACACAAAGCGCGAAAAAACGAGGGGCATCGGGCACAGAGAGAAGCCGCCGTGCACCGGGTCCGGGCGTCGAGAGAACGCGGTGAACGGCCGACGAGGCGTTTGATCCGTTACCCGGCCGATTGAAACGGTGCCAATGAAGCGGCGCGGAGCTGCAACGACCGTAGGAGAACTACGAGGTGCAAGCTTCAAACCCAACCACCCCCCCCCCTCCCTCTCCGCAGCCCGTTGGAGGCTTTGAGCAACGGCCTGCAGCTTTGAAGGTCGAACATTCATTGTGCTGTTGCCAGAGCACCGATTTTTCAAGCAACACTACCAGCGGGTTATACTGTAGCATGATGTATGCTATATAGGGCGCGGACACCTTTCACGGTAAAAAAAGAGAAGAAAAAGTAAAAAAAAAAAGCTCGCATGGATGAGGCTACAAATTTTCGTTCGTAAAAATCCTATGGCGGGCTGAATACAGAGGAGAAAAACGGTCGTTGTATGTGGGTGTATGTATGTACAGCGGGCCTCAGATGGCACGTTTCGTTCGGCGCAGAATCTCAAAAATTGTTCTTCCGTACGTGAGAATCGAGTCGTGGACGAAACCGATTTATCACTGCACCGGTATAGCTCGGGCGCAAATTTGAGGACGATTTGCGCGATCTTGCGGGCCTCTGGCATACGAACGTGTTTTTCGCTCCGGAGGCTGAGCCCCTCATCCCTCAAGCCCATCGAGGTATCGCACGAACAGAGAAGAGAAAATTCGAGACGTTTATACGCGATCACACGGAAGCTTTCGGAGCAGAGCCAGAGCTTGCGAGCGGGGAGGTCGTACAGCAACGGCGGCGGCAGGACAGTGGAAGACGAGCGAGCCTTCGCCCCCTATGTGCGCTTGCTCTCCGTCTCGTTCTCTTACACGGTGGAAAGTCAAGCTTTCGGAAGGCCGCGCACGTACGGGCAGGGGATAGACGCGCGGCCATCCCCGTAGGTGGCTTGGCAATGATCGCCACCCGGTGACTGTGCCAGCCATTAACGGACACATGTCTCTATCCGGACTTTGCCAGGAGATCGAGAGATTTATCGTTTCTTAGCCAAGAAAAACCTCGACGGGTGTACACTGTGAAACCCGGTGGAATCCCACTCACGAACAACGATGTCACGCCAATCGGACGGAAAATATTTTACCGCGTACCGGTCACCCGTTCGACCCACTTTTCTAAATTTAGTTGGCGTTCGATTTGTGGAAGGAAAAAAAACATTCCATCAATTATCGGCAATGAAGCAAAGAAATGCTATTGGATAATAAAAATCAGTATCACAGGTTGCTTGGGCGAAATTTTTCTATTTCGCTGGGTCTGAGAGTTTACGAGGAAAAAAAAGAAGTCGACGTTCATTACCTTGCTATATTGGTTCGCGAAGCCGGGGAGGGGGTGAGGTGAAGTATATCCCGAGGGCGACGTTTCTCCGGATCAGCCGAGCCAGACCTCGAGTGCTTCTGGATTATCTTTAACGGCCATTAAACGACGCTCTAAAGTTTCGAGAGTATCGGAGACGTCAGCGTCTAGTCGGTTTAGCATCGGGGACGGCTGCGGGGCTGCCTCCGGGGCCCACCCTTTAAACTGGCGTATATATGTGGGTATATATATATATATATATATATATATATACATATATATATGTACGGTTAGAAGAGTCGAGGCGGCAGCCGTAAAACAGTGACACAGCTATCGTTTGCCGAGGCGAACTTTCTTCCTTGCCCGAACGATCGGGATAATTAACGGACCGCGTGGAAAGAGCTTTTCTTTGGGTATACTCGAAGGGCTGAAAATGGTCGACTATATTCCTCTCGGGGACAAAATCACCAGGACAG
Source organism: Stenichneumon culpator (assembly GCA_964017025.1). NCBI lineage: Eukaryota > Metazoa > Arthropoda > Insecta > Hymenoptera > Ichneumonidae > Stenichneumon > Stenichneumon culpator. The sequence continues at coordinate 15,603,503 of OZ024769.1, forward strand.
TTCGTACTTTCAGCAACGTTTTGTATATATATATATGAGGCATTCCATACCATTTCGACCTTCGTTCTGGCCCCCGATTTTTTATATGACTGAACTAATTCTCAAAAGAACTCAGATTTTTTATTAGATCTTTAAATATTGTTCATAATTATTTATGATAAAAATGAACGTATTGATCGCCACAATTTAAAAAACTGCAAAAAAAATTTAGATTTGAGCCGGAGTGGGCGGGCGTCATCTTTTATTTTTTACTAATTTTTTTCCGAAAATAAATAGTGAAAAAAATGAGAAGAAACGATCGGTTGATTATGGCTTATCGCTCGATCATTTTTATATGCAACACTGCATTTTTGGGAATTTGGTTAAATTGTTCGGAAGAGTTCTTATTCTTTAAAGTGTAACGCTTCAAATACGAGGGACTTTTTGCCGATCGCAAACGATTTATTGTTATTCCAATCGTTCAAACGTTGTGACTTGGCAAATTCTAGATCGTTGTTGAAAAAATGTCCGGTGCGTGAAGGCTTAAATTTAAACAAGACATTTAAAAGAAACTGAAAGAAATTTCTTCGTGACATTACATGTGGTTTGAAAAGCTCGCTTTCGACCAAATGTGACGTCACACTGAAAATACGTCGCATCCGATCGGAAAATGAGATTTTAAAACGGGAAGTGACGCATGCCCGGTATGAAAATAATATCGAAGGAGCCCTTTGATGGCAATGATAGCCTATATTCGCGATGATAAATGCTCGTTGATGGCTATGTTTAGCGAATGTTTGAGAGTGGCATAGACAGAGAGGGAGAGGAACAGAACTAGTGTATGTTCCCGTTACGTACGTGTCTAGGCGACAGCTGGACCCGGGGATGCTCGGCGTCGACGTCGATAAATCGAACACGCGCGCCGATTCCATTGCAGTCGACGATTGTTATGCAAAAGTGGCGAGCTTATGCTCGATGTAAAGCAATTCAGCAGTCGGTTGAGCACAATGGGGCATATAGCAGAGCCGGACGGTCGAGCCGCATGCGGGGCGGGGTGCAGGCGCTGCGCGCTATGTCGAGGATCCCGCGCGATATAGCAACGCAAGAGTGTACGAAGTATGCAAATTTTTTTAGTCGCTCGTCGCCGGCCTGGCCCGACAAAAACAATAAACGAGACCGATTGCATGTGTTCATACGTCGATGGACTCATAAAAATATCCAACGGCGATACACATAGCGCGGGGCTGCAGCTCGCGCTCTATATGCATCCGTTGCTCTCCGAGCCGTCCGAGGTTTCAGTTCCGTACTCTCGCTCCCGGGCGCCATTATTTAAGCGACACCGAACTGTCCGCCTGCTATACGTTCCCTCCACTCCGGACTGATCGTCAACGAATTTACGAGCTACCAGGAGTGTCGTTGTCCTAACTCTTTCGCCGGAACAAAAATTCATTCCGACCGTATTTCGTCACCTCTGTTTTACAGGTTTTTTTTTTTTAAATTTATTTTTGTTCACTCCAACATCAACGATTCCGTCTCGGATGCGAATAATCTTTCACGGACGTTCGATCGCAGTGCAAGTGGCATTAGCGGGCCTTTTCCCCAGCGAAAAATCGCTACCGATCGAACATCCTCAGGAACCAAGCGATCCTGTCCGGAAAAGAAAAAAAAATAATAAAAAAGAACGTTCTCGGGGAGCGAAATTGCCGGAAGGGAGTACCGGAAAGCTGTGGTGTTAGCGCCGCGGCGGAAGTGGGTGAGAAAAATGGGAAGGTTTGGCCGGGGAGATCGAGAGAAGCGAATTACCTGCTGGCGTTCTCAAGGAGAGAGCTAGCTGATGGCGGGACCAGCAGCAGCAGCAGCAGCAGCTGCGAGGGTTGACGCGGGTTTCCTTTCGGGGGTAGGATTTTTCCTCGGCGGAGAGCGGCGGCGTTCCCGCGGAAGGCGAGGAGGCTCTGACGTCTTCCTTCGGCCATTTGCTCGACGTCGGTGGTAAATATGAGCAGTGCTTCGTTCGGACAGAGAGCGATAGCTCCGACAACTTATTCCCCGAGCGTTGTTGGGCGCCGGGCACGCCATAGTTCCCTCGGGGGTTGGAGAACACGGGCATGCGGGAGAGGAGGGATCCTCCTGCGACAGGGTGGAGAGAGGATCGGTATAGCAGTGGAAAATGCGCCATTCCTTTCTCGCGAGCAAACGGGGGACCTTGGGACTCCCCCGGCAATCAACGTCTATGGCGCCGCGCCATCGTTCTTCCCTCGCTTTACGCAGCCTCGTAAAAGATGCTTGTTACGAGCGGACGAACGAAATGACAGATCATAAGTCGGCCCACGGTAGAAAACATTCTGCGTGGCGCCTCACGACTACTATCACACCCATCCGCGACCGCATCGAAATAGAAAAACGAATCCCTGAAACAAGAAAATGCGCTTTCGCATAGAAATTAATATACTTGTAAGCCGCATAAATATTCGAGTATAATTGAACATTTGTAATTCTGTCAATGTTACCGTATAATTGAGACAATTACAAGTGTACGATTATAATTGTTTGTACAATTTATTGACTTTTTTCTAAAATTTTATTATCGTTTCTAACCCCACTTTAGGCGCGAGTATTCTGCGTGTAATATGTGAAACAAAATTGTGTTTTAATGCTATCACAAATTCATATTATTCGCCATGTTGGTAAAACAGGTTTTTTTTTAATTCAATTTATATAAATTTCAATCCAAATAATTTTGGACAAAAAATGTCCATAGGCGAGTCATAGTAAAGAAATTATTTATTATTCACTAAAAAAATTGTATTTATTTGCCGATACATAGAACCAATCTGCGGACTCGCCTGTCCTTTATCGAGGTCACGTTGAGTCGACGCAGGAAGCGCGCAAACGTGCTCGCGCTTCTCTCCGGTCGCGAGGGAGGGTAGTGCGCGAGGAAGGAAGGAATTAATGATCTACCCTCTCGAAGAAGGGAAGCACAGATCGGAGTGAGAAGCGTACTCGGGTTTTACGCTTCTCCAGGGAGGGCGAGCTTGAACGACCCGGCTTTCGAAATGACATTCGGCAAGCCCGAAATTATTATGTCTGCGCGCCGCTACTGTCCCGCAGGCTCACGCGCGAGCCGGCTGTGCAAAGGGTTGGCTCACCAGTTCATTATTGCTCGAAGCGTACATCGCAATTAATTAATCCAATAGAGGTATCTCGTAACAGCCGCAACGGCTCGTTGGTTTGACACTGGCAGCAGTTGGTATAATATCGGTCGCATAAAATACATGATTATCGAAAAACTATGTGGCGCATGTATACGTCGGTATAAGCAGAGTCTAATTAAAACAATCCGCCCGAGAAGCCCGCGTTACCGGTACACCGGGTAACGCGTCGAGATTTCATCACTCCGAGGTTTCTCTATCACACACGTCGTCGGCTCTTTCATTTTGGCAAGTGTATCTATTACTTATTAATTAATTCTGGAGGCGTGTAGCGGAGGCGAGAGGGTAATATCTCGTCGGAGTTTCGGGTCGACCTCGTCGAGGCTGAGACACGGAGGGAGGAAGAGGGAACCACGGAGTGAGTCACCCGGCGAAAGTTTCGGCGAATATTAAGAGAACACGAATATATCCACGAGGCGAGCCGTAGCGATTCCGGGCGAATCGAATGCCAGGCTCGAATTAACTCGGTTACTAATTTCTCGCCATTTCTCGGGATAGAAAACTCGATAGGTGCACTTCTGTGTATACGACATGATCCAAGAATCAAGCCTTTTTTGTGTGCATACAATATGTATTTTTTAATTTTTCAACCCGACGCTTTGGGCATAAAAATTCGACACAGGAAGAAAAATGCATTTCATACCAGGAATTTTCGTCAATTAAAGGAAGGAAAATTAATTTAAAAAGTGATAGATAAACACCGTGGTGTGACAATAAAAACAAAACAAGATTGATTTTGTATTCTCTGTACCGGGGGAACGTACTTACTAATTTCTCGGGCTAGATAACTCGACAGGTGAATTTCTGTGTATAAGACGTGCTCCAGGAATCATACGGTTTTTTTGTGTGTGCATAAAATATGTATTAAAATTTTTTATGTTCGACTCGTCGGACATAAAAATTCGAGATACCAAAGAAATTAATTTAATACTAGGAATTTTCATAAATTAATTGAAGGAAAATGAATCAAAAGAGAAATGAGTAAACATAGTGATGTGAAGATTAAAAAAAGAACAAGATCGATTTTGTATTATCTGTCCGGGTGAACGTCCTTACTAATTTCTCGCAATTTCTGGGGACAGAGAACTCGAAAGGTGCATGTCTGTCTATACGAACATGGTCCAGGAATTAAACTGCATTGGGTGTTTATGAAATACACATTATTTAATTTTACCCAATTATTCCGCCATTAAAATTCGAGACAGCAAAAACATGCATTTAATACCAGGAACTGTCGTAAATAAATTAAAGACAAATTACTTAAAAAAGAAGTAGGTAAGCATAGCGGAGGTGAAAAATAAAAAAGAGCAAGATCGATTTTGTATTCTTTGTACGAGGGGAACGTACTCTACGGAGGATAGCTCGGTTTACTCCCGGTGGGAGTGAAACCGACCGAACGACCCACCGAGGACTGACGTGCCTCGTTCATCTTTGGCGCCTGGATAATTTACATATTAACGAGAGTCGCGTTGCTCAGAGCGATAGGCCTCCGTGCAGCAAGGGGTGTGAGCACAAAACGTCTTTCCTCCGAGGTTCCCTTCGCTCGGGCTCATTAAAATTAATCAACCGGTATCCAAGAATTCTAATTACGAGGCCCTGATGAAAGGCGGCGGATTATAATATCGAAAATGGAGGAATACAGTCTGCGGGTGCTGCGTATAAAATTTTTCGTGAAATTTAACCGGATGCCGACAGGATGAATCCGTCGCAGCGGCATAATTTAATTTCGTCGTGATGCCGGTAGCGCGCTCGGGAGGCGCAACTGTGACGGTTATATCGCGGGTAGGCGGGGGAGGATGGGAGAGATGCTGGAACGACGAGAGCGCGAGATGGAGTGTGTCTCAGGGTTGTGTGCCTAGCTTGCGAGGATCTCTCGGAGAGCCGGCAGCTTAGACCTCACGGAGTCTTAATAACTCGGCGGGGGGCGGTACGAGGTCTTCGCGAGCGGTACCAGTTTTCGGTTCGGCGACCGCAGCGCCGTCTGCATCGCGCCCTCGACCGGTATTTTTATATTTCTCTCCGTGACATTAAAAATCCCGGGCTAAACTTTCGACATACATTTAAGTTAAAGCCCGGGGGCTTGGCGAGCTGGAGGAGGCCGGAGGAGAGTACCAGGGAACGCTTACCGAACGCTGTCTCTTGAATAAAAATCACCCTCAATGGCGCACTTTACTTTAGTGCCTGGGTGCTCTTCCGCGCACCCGCGACAGGGAGTGACTTTACCGGCGGGGCACTACGAGCCAGCCGAGCGGAGGAGAACCGAAGAATAAGAGCGAGAGCACGCTCGAGAGAACTGCCCGGCTTCGTCTGTCGTGGGAGGGTGGGAATATGGCAAGATTTCATCCCTTCCGAGGAGGACGAAAGAATGGCTACGACGAGAATCGAGCGTATTGGTATCGGTAATAGGGCAAATTAGATGGAGTCACGATCGCGGTCCATCCGGATGAGATACGGATTACCATTCGCTTTCGATACTCCTGCCTCGAGGCTCTTACATCGACCTTAAAATTCCTAAACTCTCATACGAAAACATTTCTCCGGCGAGCCCGCTGCAATTTATCTGAAGCGTACGTTTCCATTCTCATATACACGGGAATGAAAGATCGAGAATGTGCGGAGTGTGAAAAGTAGTCGGAGCCATTGGTGAAATAGAAAAGAGGAGGTGGAGAGGTGGAGGAGAGCGTATTGAAAAGACCGGTGTGGAAGAACGTGAGGCAGAGGAGAGTAGCAATGTAGGATCCAGTGCTGTGAAAGGGGACGAACGCGCGGGGAAGGTGGATGGGTCAGGAAGGAGGCGAGGTCGACGTTCCGTACCAGAAGATCACTTTACTCACGCGCTCTGGTCGGCTTTATGGGCCGAGACTTCGCGAATGGAAGAGCCTCTGGAAGCTCCGTTTCCGACCCCTAACGTGCTCTTGCCTCTCGCGAACGACCCGCAGGACGAGGAACTCTCTCCTTGCTCTCGATCTCAGCCTGACTATACATAACTTTTGCACCGCTCTGTGCACTATAGCCTGCTTTCGACCGTCAGCTACTTCGCAGTAAATTGTTTTTCAATATATATATATATATATATATATATAGCTAAAATGGAACACCTTTCTATGGTGCAGTGTCTTTAAGTAGAAAAATATATTGACGCTTTAGCGGCTTGATACGCAACTGTCTGAGTGCTGGAATCGAGATAAGATTACAGGAGATAAATTTTCGTATTACCGGAGACACGCTCGGAGCGTATTGGGACTCGTTTCCATTTAAACGAAGAAAATAGGAAAATTTATCTCCGACATTCATCGCGTGTTCCATTTTCTGTCACGGATATTAATAATACTGTAGGAAAGGGTTGTGAGAAGCACGCAGCTGCCGATGGGTAGACGTAATACCCGGTTACGTGTCTCTCCCGGTAGGAATCGGTGGGGGAAATCTCGGATAGTGCGTGCACATTCGAGGATGGGTTACTCGACGAGACATTCGCTGGTAGTGATTCGAAGCAAAAGAGTATGGAGACGAAGGAGCGAGCAGAGAGAACTCGATACTCAAACTCCGGTGCATATACGAAATACTAGATTCGCCGAGTGGGGAACTCGGCAGCTACGGAGGGAAGGTGGCGTCGGGCCTGCGGTTGTTTGCATATTTCAATTTCCTCCGCGCAAAACCATCCTCGCTCGCGAGTCTGCTTCGAATCGCGCGCTGAGGGTAACTCGAGGATGCATCGTCTGTCTGTGTTTCTTCCCGATACATGCACACGTCAGATACATTGAAGTTACATGAACTCGTACACCTACAGATGAAAGTGGCGGGGGGATAAACTCGCAGAAATATTCTAAAACGAGTACCGTGTTGGCTCTCGTTTTAGAAAAAAAAAATTAACCGTCTAAACGACGAGCTCTTTCTAGTTCTATCATAAAAGTCACTTCGAAGGATACCGTACGTTCGTCGTCCTCGTCGCGTTTCAATTTACGTCCAAGATGCAAATTGCGCCGTTTTATATTAAAATCGGACAAAAAATACGGGTTTTATTTTTTTTTAATCCAAAAAAAAGCGTAGTACGATGGAAATTTGCATTTAGCAGTTGTTGTTCTTGCAAGACCATCGCAATTAATATTTCTCTTGGTTGAGGACACATGCGATAATACAAATCAACCTCCTTTGCTGTCAATAAATGCAGACAATTTTGGATAAACAATCGTAAAAATTTAGTACTGATTTCACTGGTGTGATTCATTACGCCTGATACATTAATGTATTACGTGTAAGTAAGTGTAAGTGTAAATGATGCACATTGTGTGTGCAATGCATAATGTGTGATGCTCATATGATACACATATGTGTAATGCATTATGATGCATCACACATACGTTCCCAACCAAAAGTTTAATTACATCAAAATTTCAGTACTTCGCGATATGCCAATTATTAATGTCCGTAAAGCCGTATTAATGTCCGTATTAATTTGTCCTCCATTACCGCAACTCTGATCGCGGCGCTATAATCAACCCAAGATAATGGCTGGACTGCGTGGAGGGATATTCTCGCTGCAATTTTCTATCACGCGTACCCCGTTGGCCCCCGTTTGAGAAAAAGATGTTAAACCAGCTAACCAACTATTTCATGCTAGTCCTATCATAAAAGTCACGCCGAAGGACACTTGCTCCGAACGTCCATCGTCCTCGTCGCGTTTCAATTTGCGTCCAAGATGTAAATTTCCCCACCGTTACCGCGATTCCTAACGCTGCGCTATAATGGACCCGAGATAAGGGCTGGACCGACGGTGGGAGTGCAAGTGAATTATACAGTATAAGTGAGATTCGTCATGTTCTCCGTTCCGCTTCCATTCTCCCTTAAAGCACCTCGGAATATAAAATCCGAGCTGTACACAATGCTGTTAAAAATTGATACAGTTTTTAAATATTTTATTTGATTTTTCTTGGCTGTCTCGATGACTCTTCACGAACTCAATGGTGAATTCGTTTCCATTTGCTATTTCCATTCGAACAAACGATGTAAATGGATTACTCACCCCGCCCCCCCTCCCGCCACTACCCCCGGGTTCTATCGTGACTCGGCAGTCTCTACTTTCCGTCGCTCAACGAAGTGGATTCGAAAAGTGAAGAGGCGTGCAGTCGACGACGACGACCGAACCGGCGGAATTTCTCGGTCGTGGTGGTGGACGTGGGAATAGCAAAGCCGGGGAGTCGAGTGGGGTACATCTCTCCCTTTCTCGCGAGAGATGGAGAGAGGGCGAGCGGGAGGAGTGAGTGCCGGGGGGATAAACTCGGCGAGGACTCTCCGGCGCTGCTGGGACCAGGACGGTGGAGGACAACGACGTTGAAGAGAGGATGAGAGATCTCGTTGTATCGATCGGCGTCATAAAATCCATTTTATGACTTGGACGCTGTCCAGTGACTGGTGTATTAGCCGTCGCATTGCCTCGCAAATAAAACGCTCCTCCATACCCTCCTTCGAGCATCCCGTCCTCCCGAAACTCGTCTCCTCTCTGCAAATAGCGCTCCTCCGTATACTCTCCAACATCGACTGCTCGCTGCCGTTCGCTCTTGTTTCTTCAATTCCTCTTGCGTGTTATTCGTTACTGTAGCGCGGTCGAACATTACATTCGGAACTACATTAAATTCGTATGGAATTTAATGTACTGGTGTTGCAAGTATTTATGCATAAAGTTGTATATTAAATTTCATATACAATTGTGATGAAAAAAAATGTCCAGTATATAAAACTTAAAAAATACTTTACATTTAACAATTTCCATTAATTTAAATACTTTACTTTAAGTACTTTAATTCCTATAAATTACTTTAATTTCACGGTAAAAGTACGTTCATTTTTAATCACAATAGTACATTAATTTTGGAGTGCCACATTTTGCATGAAAACTTCCAGTCCAGTACATTAAATTTCATATGAATTTTTTTTTTGCAGTCTATAATCTCCTAGGTCCCGAAAAGCCACGTAAAAATTTCGTCCATCTGCGCAAAATGAAAAAATACCTACATTCCAAACGAAATGAGTTGACTATAGTTCGTATATTTTTTAGCTGCTTAAAATCGAAGGGTCGCCGTCGCTTCGTGGGGTTTGACTCGTTAAAAGTTTTTTTTTTAGTTGAAAACAAAAATTTAACGATTCGTCTTGAAGAGAATCAGTTCTGCTTCTTGGGCTTCGTTATATACACGGTCGAACTTCTTGAAACCCTGGATCGGCTTTCGCTAAATTTCGTGAGTTTCGAGAGATTAGCGGAAGGGGGGGAGTTCGACTCTAATGGCATTCTGGGATATCGATGGTAACGAACTGGGGGCTGTCTAGTCGCACCGGGTGTGGACCGAACGGCCGGCTCGTAGGTCGTTTCGGAAAATTCACCTCACCCAGCCAGCAACAGCAGCAGCAGCAGCAGCAGAGCGAGTGTGTCCGCACGGACGAGCTGCAACGACGCGGCTACGATAATTAATCCCAATTGAATTAATTACGGTTGCTGGTGAGCATGCGATCGAGCGAGAGGGCGAGGCGCACGATATATGTGAAGCCGGGAGGGGCCGGGGTAGTCGGTTGTCGAGTAAAGTTAAATGCCACCGGGAATCGCATGATGGCTGTATCGTGACTTTTTGCCGCTATGGGACTGTCGGCTTTTTGCCACGCAAAAAAAAACAACCATCACCGGGAGGACATCCCGTGCGGGTTCGCACTATACAGAGAGACGGGCTTTCTTGACTCACTGGTGTTAGCGTGCGATACGAGGGACGCGTGACGACCAGGCCGAAAGATAGCGAGCATTTCCCACCCATCCGTTCCCCTTTTCACCCTTGCCGCAGGCGCCAGATAGACTTCCGTCGAGCTTTGTGCGAAGCAGCCGTGGCAACTTTTTCTCCATCGATGGGTTTTCACCTCGCGACCCGACGAATGGCATGTATTCGTACCCTGTCCATTGTCCATAATCGTTTAATTGCTACACTGCGTGACTGCGAAATGAATTGTATTAAAGTCGATTGGCCGTCGCGCCAGAATGCAGCTAAAAGCTTTTTACGAGGAGCTTTAGCCATGACGAATAAATCAAAAAACACATACATTGGGGTGTTTCTCAAGAAGGGCATTTTGTTTATTTGTATATAGGGAACTGTAAAAATGTCCAGTAGTGTGAATTTGTTGAAAAAATGCTTTCCACCCTCCAAAAGTATAGATTTCAATCTATAAGGGGGGTCTATATAACCCCCCTCAACCCCCCTCAAATTGAACCTTGCGAAAGACGGGCCCATGCAAAAGATCCTAAGAGGTGCCGGATTCAACGTTTGTAACGAACAAATTCGACAACTTTTTTCTTTTTGGGTATAAATGACGAATGCGTCATCTCTTTAGATTATTTGCTTAGACCTGCCGTTCACGAGGTTCAATTTCAGAAAGACGGTCGCCGACAATTAAGTTTAAGAGGTGCCGCATTTTTGGGTAAACCGTCAAATGGGGCACCTCTTAGGATTTTTTTTGCTAGGTACCGCCTTTCGCGAGGTTTAATTTGAAATCGAACTCTGTGCTTTAAAAAGGTGAGACGAAAATTTAAAAAACTTGAAACACCCTAATATATATATATATATATATATATATATATATATATATATATATATATATATATGATAAATGGGGTGAATATGGCCCGCCCGATTAACATGTAAATCAGTTATCCATGGACCGGGCCATATTCGCCCCTTCACCCTATCCATTTAAAATAATTTCCATTCACGAAACATCTTGGATCACTGAAGCTACCAGTGCGAACGGAATATGAAAATTTCGTAGAATAATGGACGATCCATCGATTATAATTCAATCGGCGAGAAAAATTGAAACTCGACGAACGTTGAGCTTCGACGACCCCAAACCCTTTTATCCCCATCGATATCGTGAAGCGTTCGTTCGCGAGAGAATACTGGGCCAAGGGAATATTATAAATTCCCGAAACAGTATATATCCCTCCTCCCCTCCTCCCCGCCCCAACGAGATAAGAAGTAAAGCTAAACGAGCTCGCATTAACGCGCCGGTATAGGGTCGTGACGGGAGCGCCGGGGAGGAAAGTCCACGAGCGACTCGGAGCGAGAGTCGCCTCCTCCCACCCGGTGATGGATAAGCCGATCCTGACCAGTGATAAACCTAGCGAGCTCTCCCACCCTCCTGGCTACTTTGGACAGGGCAACGCTCGAATCGAGGACGATGGCGGGGCGGGTTGTCTCGACGGGTGCGTCTGCGTGCTCTCCAATCCCCCCTACCCGAGTGTGTACACAATCTCGCGTGTCACGCGATTCCACTCAGCAACTGAAAAAAAAAAACAAAAAAAAAAAATGAGCGAAAACAGGAATTTTTTTGGGGGTTCCCAATTAATTTTTTTTTTTCACAAAGTAATCACTATCGCGAAGAGAAAAACGAGCCCAGCCGAATCAGTAGTGCACAGAGAGAGGAGTTTATTATACAGTACACCCTCCGATAAAGTTTGAGCAAGTTCGGTGTGGAGAAAGAGGGAGTAATACAGGACTGTCCCAAAGGCGTGACCCCGAGCGGGCTCGAAACTTTCGAGCGGATCCCCAACCGAGCGCGAACACTCGACACCGAGAACGCGTCGAGTTAGAGCACATTGCACATTCGCTATAGCGTAACACCCTCTATAGAACACATTGGGGGCTGGGGTTTGGGGAGGGGGGGTTGAAACGAGTTTCTCACGGGGTACCAAGAGTACCTACGACACACGAGAGAAGCAGCGTATCAACGGTCGGCGAGTGTCGTAACTCGCCGAGGAGATAAGGCGAAGCCGACGTGGCGCATGAAAAATTACGTGGCTCTTGCCGCTCTCCGGGTTCACTCACTGAGTTACCCCGGCTCACTCCTAGACCCTGCCGTGTTATACGATGAGGAGGGGCTCTCGCAAACGTGGGTACCCGGAGCCAGCTAGGTGGCTGCTCTTCCGCTTGGTTCTTCGCCTTCCCGGCGTATCCGCTGCACCAGGAGGAGCGCACCAGCGGCGAGGGAGGCGCGCCACCTGCTACGACCTCGCGAAATTGCGTTTGCTAGGGGGGCGGTCGGGTTGGGGGGCGGTAGATTGAGACATACGGATCTCTCGAGCGAGCACACACCCGCTGATATACCTTTCATATTACCCGGGCTTTTCTCTTTCCAAGCCCGCGGAACGATGAACGATCAAATTTTAGGGTAGATGCGCATGTAAGGCGACGAAGAGGTAAGAGTGAGAATCGCGTCGATGTACACGTGTATAGACGGAGAGACCGCAAGGAGACCAATAGGCGGGATTTATGTCCCCGGGGATGTCGTTGCCTCGAGATAAGTTAACGGGGATGGTATCGGATGGGCAAGGGGCGAGACACCCCTTGAATAAATCCGGGGGGTCGATAATGGGAGGGCGGCGCTGGGTGACGATAGTCGCGGAGGGCTCAGGGCGATAGCGGAGGATCTCTTGTAGTGGGTGCTCGATAACGGTCCGATCTAGCGGGCGACTCCGAATTCGGGGGTTAATTATCATCGTTCCGAACCCCGCCGCTTCCTTCGACGGTGCGTGCTGAATTAATTTAATAGGTTTATCGTGCGTCGTTTGGTTTTATGTGTACATCTATAAAAGTCGAAATCGCGGCGGAGGTAACGAGGCCACGGGCCGCTGTTCTCCGACAAAATCGCGTTAAACCCGTGAAATATCGGAGTGTGACTAATATTGCGGTCTAGCCGGCCCGGGGGGGGGGGGGGGGTGGAGGACGCACGGGACACACGTACGGGAACACGCACGGCTCTCCCCCACACCGGCAAGCGCGCCCTGAGATAACGCTGGATAACGAGGGAGAAGTTTGCGTGAGTTGGAAACCGGGCCGGATAGGATCAGGCTCTCTCGCTGGGGAGCTAACGGAGCCCGTTCTCTCCTTCGCTCTCCTCTCAACCTACCCCATTCTTCCTCCATTCCGCACTGACCGCTATAAGGTTGACATTATTATCTGACGCGGTGACCGCGCCAGTTCGCCAATACCGTTATTCACTGATTTAAGGCTGTCATAAATAGTCGATAACCCGAGTTGGATGAAATAAAAATTGAAAAAAAAAAATTACTGCCAGCGTTTTTACGAAACAAACGAGGATACGGAGAAAAAAACGGCGAACGAGCTCTGGAATCTAGGAGGGTTTTCTGATCGAAGTGGGTCGCATTTTCAACAACTTTGCACCATCGAATTTTGATGTACGGGTGTGACCCAGAAAGTATATTGCTCTATCCGCGACGGCGATGGGAAACCGGTAGCTAGTTTTCATTTAACTCAATTTTCGTGTCTGTGCTTGTGTATAAGAGAACGAAAGAGAATTCCCGGTAGTCGGGTCAGGTACCGCGGTCCCCGCGTATAGATCTCGGTAAGCGACACGGGCTTCGTAGTTCATAAAAATTACAACATAAAAGTGCTCTTGATACCGTTTTTTTTTATGGGTAATTGTAGTGTTTGAAAAGTTTAATTCGCTCAGCCTAATTATCCGGGGGACCCGCCCCGCCGTGGCCCATTGACGCCCGTCGCGTAATCTCGATGGAAACGATTTCTACGGTTGAACGATCAACCGTGCACTTAACGTTTCGTCCTGCCACCATTCTCTCTCTGGAGAAAGCTTTTACATGCTTCGCTGAATTTTTTTTTATACTTTTTTTTTACCGGCAACTCCGTAGATGATCGGTAATAATACAGAATGGTTCTTTTTTTCTTGTTTCAGGGTGTGCGTTTCTGACCTACTACAGCCGTGACAGCGCGATCAGCGCCCAGAACGCTCTGCATGAGAAGCGGACTTTACCAGGGGTGAGTACTATACGCGAATTTTTAGTACAAGGCTAATTTTGAAACAATCTGATCGGTTGCGAGAGATTTTCACCGTTTTTTTTACGTTGCCTCTCTATATCGACGTCCTAACGCCGAAATGACGGACTGATAATGCTTATATATATAATGCACAGTCGATACAGTAAAAAAAGATTTGTACATTTATCCACTTTTTTGTCTACAAACGTCCGCAATTATTTTGTTGTTAATGTTACAAACAAAATATTCGTAAAATTAACACACATTTTTGTAACGTTAACACGAAATTACAAAAAATTACATAAATTTCAATAAAATTAAAAAAAAAACGGTTTTTTTTTGTGAAATTAATATGAAACGAATTGTGGACGTTTGTGGACAAGAAACGTCGATACTTATTGTACTGTATATGCCCTTATGAAATTGGGTCATCGCTGTTATACCGTTGCGAGCGCTCCACCAATCGGCGATATCCATATTGACCGAAAATAAACTTGCTCTCGGAAAAACTAAATTTTATTTGACGGCTGTCCTGCAAATGAATATTGATTCACTTGAAATAAATAAATATTCGCTGAACACCTGTCGAATAAATAATTGAAAATTCAATATACCGTCCAAGACTTCTTTTTTTTTAACTCGTATCACTAATTTCGCAGAAACCTAACGATAAAATCAATTCGGGCGAGGAACCGTAAAAAAAAACCACGCGAAAATACGAGAGATTTCGTTCGCCGGTATCCCCGGCAAGGAGAAGGAGGAAGGAGAATGAGAAACGTGGCTGATTACCGAAGTAGATAGAGACCGTATGGCTCGGCCTCCGTGTCGGCCGCCGGTACAATAAAAGCCACGGTTCCTACAATAAATAACAGGTGCAACACGCACGACCGAGATACTCGATCGTACGAAAATAATAACTCGCCTCTCGCCCTCGGAGAGCTTAATTCCATCGATTTTCCTCGGGACCACCCGCTCACCCTCCCGCCCAATCCCCCCGTATTAAAACGTGGCTGCGACAAGTTAATCTCTTAACGCCGAAGGGCCCCTCCTTCCCCCCGCCGGTAGTTAGTTAGGAATTGGAGTGGAATGAGGTAGAGACTACGGGTTAGTAGGCAACGGCGCTATGTATCATCGGACGTGCCGTGAGCGCCTCCGCTTCCTCTCTATTACCAGGGCTGACCATGCGCAGGCTCTTTCTACTGCGGCACATCTACAGGCTAGAGTTTTGACTCGGCGCGCTCCGACGTTGCTCTCCCTCCTCTATCGCCCACGTCGTCGAACTACCGGCTGTTTCGTCCGGATGAGGGGTGAGATGGGAGGCTGACACGAATTTACCTATGGTATTTCAGCGATGGAGGAAATGTCGAGAGAAGTTTAACCGGAGAGAGAAATTTTAGGATCGATCCCGCGAGGGAGCCGAGCGAAGCCGCGCCGCGCTGGTTTAGAGGAAGAGTGGCATGCGGGGGATGAACGAGGCTAGGAGGGGGGTGGTTGGTAAAGGGTTGCACAGTCCACGCTCCACACTCGTCCTCCCCGGTCGCTCGCTGCTTAACTGCCAGAGCAGTGCCAACACGCCCCCTCCCCCCATTATCCGACGGCAGTACTGCCACCCTTTGCAAGTCCGTTGCGAGTATACCGGCGTTATGTTTCGTTAATCTATCCCCGAAACAACGCTGCCTAGCCTCGGATCTTGGCACCGCTGCCAGCGGAAATCGTTTTAAATGTTATGCCGAGAGATGCGCCGCGGCGCGCGGGTTCACTTGAGTTATGACTTTATGAAGAGACCGAGACTCACCGACGGTCGCGTGTATGCATATTTTTTTATTTCACTCACACAGATTGAGAGAGGGAACAGCCGAGGACGATGAGCGAACGTTGAAAAAGGAAGCACAAAAGAAAAACAATTAAAAAAAATATTAAAGGAAAAAAGTTAAGCGAGCTTGCGAAATTGCTGCAATCAGTAAAACGCCGAGTATGAGATATAAGAATGAAATTCATGCACCGGGACGACTAAGTGTTAACTCGACACGGTAAAATTTGTTATCTCCGCCGTTCGTTCAGATAAGATAGGCGCGGTCGGGGAGCGCAACGGTATCTCCGCAGATACGCCGAACAGATGTCGAACGGTGGAAGAACGAGCGATCTCAGTGAGAACGTCGCCGGAGCGTCGTTCGAGCGAGGGAGGATAATAATGGTTCTGGGAGGGAGAGAACGAGAGAGCGCCGAGAGTCATCAACTGATTGGATCAACCGAGTCGTAACATCCCGTGAGCACACCTGAGGCCGTAACTCTTGGTCGGGCCGGTGGTGAAGCGTTAATAAACACGAATCTCTCAGGATCCGTGTGCCCGACCGCTGTGCAAGCAATAACAATGCCCGCGGCTGGTAACCGGCTACCGATACTGGTTCACCAGCGTTGCTCGATCCCCGTCCCGTGCTATACTTAGGCGTAGCTCTCTTTACCGTTAGTCTCACCGCGGTTATACGACTATCCGCCGTTTGCCGCCCGCACACGTGCATGCCCTCCTTCCTCTCCCACGGCACCGTTGTATATCCGAGCTGCACAGCGCTCTCCCTCTCTCTCTCCGTACACAGCTAGCTGGAACGCAAAATTAAAAAAAAAAAATTACAAAATGCTCACGACCGAAATAGAAACACGATCGGAAACACGTTCACACCACCGGCTATTCCTACTCTCGGGGGCCGGACGAAGCTTACATCTGCCAGTGCGTTTCCCGTGCCGATGCCGGAATGCTGATATACGTACAATCTTTTATTTTATTTTTCATTGGGTATGTTTTACCGCTTTGTTTGTCAGGCTTGAAAAATTGAATTGAGATTGAACCTTGAATTCTATTATAAATTTAAAAAATATATAGGGGTGGCAAAACGGGAACCGTTTGAACTTTCTTACCTATAAACGACTTGTTTCGAATTTCTGTTCCATACATATGAAACGTGCGGAAAATAAGGCAAATGGGTAATTAAATATATATATATATATATATCTACCGAATAAGAATTTTTTTAATCATTTGTTCAGAACTGTTTCAATATTATCGAAAAAATGTTGAGTAAACTCATTTTTTTTTTACTTTTCTGATCATTCATTTTTCAAATGTATTTTATAAAACCTGTTTTTTATATTTCTTCAACGGCCATCTTTTTTCGGTATAAACAAGTTTCGTATTGTTGCTGTGTTATTAACGTTTCTATCTGCAACGATTGTCACTGGGTAAGCTCCAACCTCTAATAGCTTTCCTTTAAAGTTGGAATTCCCCCACTTTTCAATCAATCGGTAGCGTCTTTCTATGAGCGTCGTGAACTTCGACACGAACGGCACCACCATCTGGCTCACGACTTCGCTCTCGCTCACGTGCGGGTGAAGTGGTTGCGTCCATTGTTTACTTACAATAGTAGAGGAAACATGATGAAAATCTACGGTAGAACTACGAAAAGACAGTCATGGAGTGACGTATGGCAGGCGCTGAAGTGTGTTGTTGATGGGGCAATGAGTTGTACGGAAGCCTCACAACAATTCGCTCTTCGTTGAATTGCACTACAGACCAGAGTACAAACGTTCGAGGAAAAGTTATATGAAAGGAGTACAAAATTATAGTTGTGTAAAAATAAAAGCGAAGACTTGGTAACTTCATTCCATGGCCTTCATTAAGACTTATGTTTTAATTCTAATAAAATTTTGTCAGGGTAGTAATGACGACAAATAACTCAGCCAGATAGAACCGTAATCCGTGTATCATTATTAAAGCGTGAACCGTGAACCGTGTATCATTATAAAAAAAAGTCCAAGTTTCGTTTATCTTTCCGTTTTCGTATATTTTTATTGATAAAAAAGATGTGGGCCTATCACGAAAAATCAATTAAGATAAGATTATAATTTTTTGACTTGGTGCCCGTTTTGCCCGCAATTTTTATTTTTATTCGAGGTTCTCCTCTTGCCCTTATCTCCCCTATGTATTGAGCGAAATCAACAACACACACGCCTATTTGGTTTTAGGGCGGATATTATTGCTCACAATCATAACTATTTATTTTAAGTGCGAACTGTCAAACGTTTGCTCTCTTGGAAAGTCTGATCACAAGTCTCTGGTTATCTTGTCAATAGATAATCTCCACGTTTCTCATTTGTTATACCGAGCTATTCCAGTCATCTATGTAACATCGTGTATCTTAGTCAATCCTCATTTCTATATTCGTTGGAATATATATAATCGAGCTTTTCTCAGTCTGTTCAACAAGAACGTCGATTCTCCTTCAGCAGAACGATGAATGAAATGTTTGATTAACCCGCGATATAAACGTGGATATTCGCACGATGGAATCTCATCGCTGACCGCGAATCATGCGGGAAGTGGGTTTACACGACATTCATAAATATAAATTTTTCCCGTTGGTGCAAAAAAAAAAATTGTAGAGACTCGTTGTCACGCTCCATCGCCGCGCGTCGCTCGTGTAACACTCGCGTGATTATAGCAACAACAAAAAACATAAAAAGAAATAAGCAGAAGCAGCGTTATCACCGGATAAAATACGCAAAATTGCGTGATCACCCTGACGGACCCGTTATCGCAATTTTCGGACGAGCCTTATCCTCTCCCGCTTTCGGCAAAACTTGGTTGGTGGTCGGCTCTCACTCTGTTTTGTGAGGCCACGTGGGTTTGATCGAACGCTCGCGTGCTCGACGAGGTCATCGGGGAGTGGGTGGTCCGCTCGGTTGCTTGCCGTTACTACTGACAGCCTCGCTAGGTAGCAGTTTCGTTGGCTCGTGGCTTTGCCTATTTTCTCGTATACATACGGGATCCGAGCGAAAGAGCTTCCCGGCGAGCAAGCGTGTCCGTTCGTAATACGCGAAGTGGATTTTCTATTTAAGGTCCCGACTCACTTTCGTCTTTTAAGCCCCTTCGCCCCGGCTCTCCCTCACGTGTGCCCCTTCCACGCTCTTGCTCGCGAACCTCGCGAGCAGAGCGCGCCGCTGTTCGATCGATCCCAAACAGGCTTTACTTAGCCGAAATTAAAGATCGGTAGGCGAAACCTTTTATCGGAAACGTGGCTGGCCGGCTCGCCAGCGACGAGAGGAAGACGGTGAGGCCGAACTATGAAGCTAACACACGGTCTCATACCTCCTCGCGGGGCTCCTCTCGGGCTCTAGTCCTCGTTTTATCCCGTATACGTTGCCCTCGCTTTATCGAGCCTGAAAGCGCACCGGCGTTGCTGCATGCGGACGGGGAATCCCCTGCCGTCCCGCGCTCGCGGCGCTCACTGACAGGAAGCGAGAGAGATAGCGGTCGCGTCCGAGAACGGGGAGCACCGAGGATGAAGAGATAGATCCACGCGCGCGATTCCACCGAGTCTCGGGGCCCTCTCGTCTCGCCCGTCTCGCCACGATAAAGCCTTCCAGATTTAATTCCTGTTTATTTACCTTGCCGCGTCTGCCAAGCCTCTGAGCCGACGCTGCGCTCGTTCTTCTCATCCTCCGCTGGTTCTCGTTCCGTGTATCTATCTCGCCCGTCTTTCCGCTCCAATCTTCCGCACCCACTCCGCGCGGGCCGACGCTCGACCGTAACGTTTACGGATCGCCAGATGTTACGGAGCTTCGGCGGTTTATCGGTGTATCGGCTGTATCGCGGGTGACAGAAAAATCCATTTAGCTCCGGCTTTCCGACACATGTGGGTAAGAAAGAAATAACTGAGTGTGAGCTCTGGCTATTAAAAATGCGAGTCCCAATTTCGTGAGTCTTCTTATGTAATACCCCAAGTGGAGTTTGGTATGGCTGGCTGTTACATCCCAGCACCGAGGCGAGATTGGCCCGACCTCTAGGCTTGGCGCAGTGTCGCGCCAGTGCTGGGATGTAACGGTTAATCGTACAAATCTCTTGCAAGTCGTAGCGACATAACAACCGGAATATCAGCACTCATGAAGAAGAGTGTCGGTCCTATCAGTGCGCCAGATCATCGCGCGAAGATAAACCAGCCAAACGGTCATTAGTCGACGTTCGTCCATACAGCTCAGACCGAGCCCATTCGCAGCAGTTAGGTTCCAGGGTAGTATCCTTTCGATTTTAATGGAATCGATCGTTAAGTCGCACGAACTTCGGGGGAGAATGTGCGGGTTAGCGGAATCGATCGTCGGTCTGTGCGGTGGGGGATGCTCGACGAGTACCAAATGCGATAAGGCACGTCGAAATTCAGTCGGTCTGTTCGGGAAGCCTCATAGGATTGCGTCGCTCGACAAATTGGAGGGCCGATTTACGATGTTGTAATTGGAGGGCGCGAGGTCCGGAGTGCGGTGCCGAACGAAAGAAACGCGTGACGTGGCGAAAGCTAGTTGGTATTGGTCGGAGAGAAGGAAAGGCAGAGAGAGTGATGGAGAGAAAACGAGAAAGAGGCATGGAATTCGAGACTCGGGAAGAGAGCTCGGAGGCGTCGAGCAGCGACTCACCGGGCCACGGGAGCCACCATCACGCAGATATTTCATTCGCCGTCGGCTCATTTGCATGAGGAGAATAATTCTACCGAACGCGTGTTAAAGCAAAGAGCGTCGGGCGGGGGCTCTCCCGGTATGGAGGAGCACAAGCCGGTAACAGTGGCAGCAGCGAGCATAGATCGGGCGAACTGGCTCGAGCCAGGAATTGTTTGCGTTCCTCCCTAACGAAGTTTTTGCCGACTTCCGGCGTGCACCTGCGCCACCCTCGCAACCCCGCGAGCGCGACTCGACTTTGTTGAACAGCCACCACCATTGCGCCTTCGTACCCGCTACTCAAGTGCTCAACCATAGCTGCTTTGTTATTTCATACCAGCGGGTTGCTCATTGGTGTGCTCGCGACTATCGTTGCAAGGAGACGACATTTTTCCTCCTCCATGGGTGTCTCATCAGGCATTGTTCCTTGGAGTGTTGGGCACACATGCACGGAACTTCTGTTCTGCACATATTGAACTTGGGTTCTCCATGGTTCACTTTTGCATATCTCGATTCTATTGCAAACACGCTTGTGCAAAGTCGCCAGGGTACACGAAGATAAATCATAGGTTGATCCAACCAACTCCTCGGTCGAATAGGCTCCAGGCGACCAATTTGGTTGGGTCAACTGATTAATCGGTTCGGTCATTGAGTTAGGAGGTTGCTCACCGATTCATTGGTTGTGCCAAACAATCGATTTGCTGGCGACCAATTAATTGATTCGTCCAAACAATTGATTCGGTGGCAACCAACTTGCTGATTGACGCAAACAAACAAATCGCCTGGACCTGTGCCTAACCATACCTAACCATACCACAGAGTTAGCTGGGTCAATCACTTTTCACCCTGCACATCCAACGTAACATAACTACGAGTACGTTGCCTAAAGAAACAAACGATCGAATATTTACACACGACCGTGAGATGCTGATGTTTCCGTTGCGTCAATTTTTTCGAAGGTTTCGAAAGACAACACACAAGATGCTCTCGCGAGGGGATGAAATGGAAGAATCGCGCTACCGGGAGGCGAGTGGGAGGCGGTGGAGGAAAGGGGGCATGGAAATGTAGAGGGGTTGCTAGGCCGCGTCGGAGGTGGCGGGCAGAGGAAGCAGAGGGGAAGTCACTTGCAAGGAGGCAGGCCGAGTGGCGACGCCTCAGTGACCGAGAGCTTATACCCTCTACTCCTCTATCTCGTCGTGCTTTCGTTCCCGAGCGCCCCCCGAGACATATCCCTGAGCCTGCCGCCGATTCTCTCTTTCGCCTCCTTCCTCTAACTTTCTCTCCACCCTTCTCAAACTAACCGGTCCGTCTCACTCGGTCGCACCCTCTCCGAGGGCAACCCTCCGACATCTATTTGCTCTTTCGCTCTCACCCCGAGAGAGACTCCCGACAGCCAGCAACGCCGACGCCGCGCTACTGCCGCCGACGCCGTTCGCCGCTGCTGGCTGCTGCTGCTGCTGCTGCTGCTGCCGCCGACGCCGCCGCCCTCGTGCGCGCCTCGTGGACTCCACGTCAGCCCCCGACGCGGATATCCCGTTCTACGCTCAGCCCACGAGACAGTCTAGTCGCAGTTACGCGCCCGAACCCTGTGGAAGCCGCGTGTCCTCCGTTCGCTCTCTCGAAAAGCTCCCGCGTCAAACTACCGCACCTCGTTTGTACACACTCACTTGTGAGAAAAAAAAACCCCCCGTCATTTCCCCACCCCTCTCAATCCCGGACATCGCGATACGCGGAACTGTGAACTTTTTATCGGACGCGCGGGAAATAAACGTCACGTGGTGGAATCGCGATTCGACTATCGGAGGATTAATTTTATTTTTATTATTTTTTTTTTCTACACCGAATTTCGACAGCTTGGTCGAGGGGCTTTAAAGACAGCCAGACCTGCTCGTCATCTGGGATACACGCTCGCCGGTGCTTCGTTCTATTTTTTTTTTTTTTTTTAACGACAAACGACAGAGCCTGTTCTGGTGGGAAGATTTGATTTTAACTCTAAACCGAAGTGTGATCGACTGAAAGTAATCATTGGGAGTGAATCTTTATTTTTTCGTTTAAAATTTTTTTTTTTTATAAAGTTTGGTGCAAGCGTGACGGAAATTTTCGTGGATTCTGCGCAGTTTTGTCGACGCGAGTGAAAGTTTCGAGGCGATACAGTACAAACGTCGGTTTTCAGTGACCGCGGGATATTCTCGTTGTCGGTGGTGACTCTTGGGTGCTTAGTTTTTTTTTCGATAGTGAAACCACGTGAGATACTTAGACAAAAAAAATTAATAAAAAGCAAAAAGAAAAAATTGTGCCTTCGAGATAATAAAAATTATTCAATACGGACAGGTGTGTGTTATTCTGTCTGTCGCAGTGACTTCAAGACACAGCCATGGTCGACTTCATCGCCTACCCGGAAATTTCCTATCTCTACGATGACCTACTGGTACGAAAAACACAAAAATTATAAATTAACTTAATTACAAAAGTTTAAAAAATATAATAATTCGGATAACATGTACACGTCGTATGTGCGATCTCGTGACCTCCCAAATCGCCAAACTCGCATCATACAACTGCGCCTTAAATGCTACACCGATCGTTTCTTGCATCGTGTCCGTAATCGCCGATCCATCCGATCGATAATCGGCCTGGATCTTCTTGCGATCATCGCGCTCGCCTCGATCATTCATCGATCACGCTCGGTCAAATCTCCCACCGATGCTGGTATTCCCTCGCGATCCGGAGTACTTAGTCAGCAGCATAAAAGATTCATCCCGACTCGGCACGGCGTTACAGTCAGGCCGTCGTGGTCGTCCTCACGTGGCCTGGTTACCGTCGACCCAGAGGGCGTAGAGAGCCGTACAGAGGGCTGACTAACTCGGGTGCTCGCAGTTAAAGGGTGCTCGTTGTAGCAACAACAGCAGCAGCATCCCGGTCCATACATACACATCGGTGTGAGAGCACGACGTGGAACTACTTTGCGAGAATATCACTTTGATCCGGCGTCGCTTAATGAACGATGGACCAGGCTTCGTAAGAGTACCCGAGACTGAATTTAATTAGGGCTTTTAACTTCACAGGGTTGCAGCAGGAGCGGCACCGGCAAGCCTACCGGTTATATATACGCTGTGTGTACGCCGAGATAAAGGGGTTGGAACGGTGGACCCGTTCTCGTCCTGGGATCGGTAAAAGCCTAGATGGAGCTCTTCTCGTATGGCCTCTACCGGCGAAAAGCTCTCGGACTCTTTCTATCCTCCTACCCAGGTACTTTTCACCATCCTCGCTCCCCCGCCCTGTCTTTCCCTCTCCATCTCTCCACATCTCCGTTTCGCTCGATCCTTGGTGATTTCCGCATCTCCGGCGCCCCTCCGTTTCTTTCTCTCCGTTCGCCTTTGACGGTCGCCGAATGGAAGGGACGGGGCTTGCCGCGACGTCACAGTGATGACACCGAGACTACGAACGAAGACGCGACCCCCGGCGGTCTCGAGAGGTCGGACTCGATTGTCATGCAAATCGCGGACCGACGATCAGGCCGATATTAACCCTGGAAGGGAGGCTGGGCGCGCTCTGCACCACGTAACCGCGCGCGCATCTCGACTCCTCGCTCTCTCTCTCTTTTTCTCGGCACGTAGATGGAAAAGAAAATCGTCGGGCACGCATTCTACGGCTGTAGTGGCCGCGACAGCAGGTCATCCTCACTGGGATAATTAAATTCTCGATGATATTCGAAATATCGCCGATAGCTTCGGTGCGCCGTCGATTAATCTGGGTTATCTCGATGGTATCGCGATTCGGGAAGAGTTCGCGAAAATTATATATATATATATGTTGTGACGACCGAGCGAAATAAAAAGGGGCGCGGATTATAAATAGAACGAGAGACGCAATGTTTATTAGCACGAACAGGAAATCGTAATCGTTACGTAACCGTCAATACGTCTGTTCGTGTTCGAGTCCCGAAAAAGACTGTCGGGAAAATCTACGATCGCTGCAAAGTCGATCGTTTGTTCGTCCGTCAAACGTCCTACTGTTCGAGCGGCTCGGCACGCCGCTCACTGATCGAGAAATCCTCACACTGTTAAAAAAAATATATATATATTGTATGAAATCTAATGTACGGGACTGGAAGTTTTTATGCAAAGGCTGGTATATTAAATTTCATGTTTAATTGTGATGAATAATAATGTTTAGTGTATTATTGGTAATACTTTATTTTTTGTAGCAGTAAAAGAGATTTATTGCCAAGTTTAATATCTATACAGTTATCCTCTTATACTAATTTTATACCTAATGATCATTTTACACCTTGGAAAAGGGCCATCGACCTGAGTCCTTCAGCTCTCTCTATTTTTAATAATTTACTTTAATTGCAACGAAAAAATATATGCATTTTTCATTGCAATTGTACATTAAATTCAATGTACAAGTGTTTGTATGAAAACTTTCGGTCTGGTATATTGAATTTATAATTTTGTTTGTATAGTGCACCTTATCGGACGTACGATATTCACAGCAATATATATTTAAAAAATGAAAATTGGATTTCGAAAGAGTCGCGACTTCTCTCGGCGAAAGATATATCACAGAGATCATCCCGAAGGTTTTTCCCCTGGGGGTGCCGGCAGAGAGTACCGGAGCGAGTATCTTCCCTTCCTTCTCTCGCGCCGGAGGAAATTGAATATGTCCCGAAGGCCGAGAAATAATGTGTCACTTTTTTTCCGAAAGTTTGATCGGGGCAAAGTTCTCCGCACCGTTACGGCGGAGGCAGAAGAAGCTATCGGGCTCTTGCGAACGTCGCTCGAACGCTCTTCCGGGCTCGACTTTTCCGCGTACGTGCCCGGCCTGGCGGCGGTGGCTGCGAAGTCGAGCAGCACATCGTTCCTTCGGAGATCAGAGAAATACCAAAAAATAAAAAAATTCGTCGAGTCGAATAATCTCTTTTTTGGACATCAGTTTGTTCCGGAGACGATAACAGCTAGCGAATTCGAATCGATCCGAAGATAAACATACACAACGAGGAGCACCGCGCGCAGCATCCACCAATGGACCAGCGGTCCAGTGAGAGCATCGGCGGAATTGGAATCGAATTTTCGTATCTCGAATTCGCGAGATGTTTGCGAATCGGGAGACCACGCGTCAAGACGTTCGGGGGGAGGAGGGTGAGACGGTCAGGATCGCCGCGCGCGGGATGAGAACTTATTTGGGCAATTTTTTTATCTCGGATAGACTGGAAACCAGTTAAATTTCGTATTCTGTTGGGAATAGAATAAATGGGGGATGATTTTTTTTTTTTTTTTGTGGATATACAGAGTACGTCGAGAGTTTCCGAGTGCAACGCTAAAAATACTGCGACTATCGAGCGAACACACTCGAGGCACCCATTAGCCATTACCATTTCCAGACGGCTACTCTCTTCGGGGCTGGCGTATGGCATTACGCCGGGTGTACTACCCACCGCAACCAGTCTCGATATCTACTGTACTGGTTTAACTTCGCCTCGACCACTCCTACTCTTGCTCTCTATCTATCCCTCGGTCTCTCTCTCCGGGGCATTTATTTAAATCACTTGCGACCGCACAGCACGTACGCGCATTCGCTGCGCGATCCAAATATTTATACGACACCACGGTCGACCTCCACGTCACCCGAAAGTTCGACTGAACGTAAATAATTCGGCTGGATCGAGACTCCGAATTGTTCGTGTGATGGGCAGGAAAAAAAATCGAAACGCGCGAGGCAAGTTTCTGTGATTTATAAAGCGATTGGATTAACACTCGTGCGAGGAAATTTTTTTTTCGCGGTTGCCAATGTTTCGGGAATACGTCACTTCCGGTTTGGAAATCTCATTTTTCGACCGAAAGTGACGTCACTTCTGGCTTGAAAAACTCATTTTTCAACTGGAAATTACGTCACTACAGAAATACGTCGCTTCCGATCGAGAAATGAGATTTTCAACCTGAAACTGACGTATATCCGGTCGAAAAATGAGTTTTATATTTGCACATCACGATAGTGTACACCACTATGTTGTATGGCATTATACTTCACTGTAAAAAACATTCATATGAAATTTAATGTACGGGTACTGGAAGTTTTTATGCATAAACTGGTATATTAAATTTCATGTACAATTATGATGAAAAATTAACGTACAGTATATTAAAAACTTTATAAATACTTAACTTTTAATAATTTACTTTAATTTCACTCTAAAAGTCCATTAATTTTTCATGACAATAGTACACTAAATTTAATGTATCAGTTTTTGCATAAAAACTTCTAGTCCGGTACATTAAATTGACAATTTTTTTAACCGTGTTGAATCCTCGAATTGGCAAAAGTTCATCGACATTTTTCGAAAAGGGTTATTTGGATGGATTCCGAATGGCGGCAGTGATATCGGGCCAGTGTTCCGTTCTTCCCCGTGCGTTTGAGCATTGTCGACGGTATCTCAGCGAGCAGGCAGTGGGCAGGCTTTGTGTTTCTGTCCCAGTTCGTATGGACCAGAAATACGGGTGTTCGGCTACTGGGTTATGCATATATATATACACCCACATACACGTAAGCGGTTTCGAGGCAAAAGGGCTGCACAGCGATAAACCATTCACGCGCTTTGTGTACCCTGGGTTAAAAATATCCCCGTCCGCAGCGTACATCGTGCCGAATGCTAGGTTCACTGGCGTCGTTTCTGCCGCAATTGCAAACCCGCCCAATCGTAGGTACGACTTAGGCAGTCAAAATTCCTCCATCGGGTCTGATGAGAAAATCGCAGAATCGTCTGGCTCTTCGGTTGCGTGATTATCATAGTTTCGTTGGGACGTCAAAAAAAAGGACGGATTTCATTTATCGCCGACGAGGCGACACGGATAAGAAAATGAAACACGGGTCGGTATGCTGGACGACGAGACTCCGACTCCGACTCGACTCGGCTCTTTTCATACGGAAGCAGCGCCCAGTGCCGAGTCGCTCACACACACACACACACACGCGCGCGCACACATACAAGGAAAGGAAAAGGCCAGAGGAGAAAGATACGAGAAGTTTTCAACTCCATTCCGCGAAAGGGTCGAGAGGGCATAATTCCGACGGAGAGGCTGACGAGCCAGGGTTGGCCAACTACGAGGAGAGACACCCTCAAAGACTCTCCCGCTAATTTGATGATCCTCCAAAGGCCCCGGCTGCAATCTGCCACTCTGCGCTTTTGGATGGACTCTTTTGGTACGATCCTCGTCTCCGCTGCCAGTGCCGTTGCTGCCGTTGCCGCTGGTCTTGGCGGAACGTCTCCGAGGAGTTAACCGTCGAGGCTCTTCATCCGGCCGCCCTTAACTTGCCGTCGAATAGCCAGTCGGGCCTCGCACCCGCCCCGCTATCCCATCGAGACCCTTTTTCTTCTCCACATTCTTGTTGTTTTTTTTTTTTTAACTCATTCACCGTACTGTTCCGTCGAGGGTGACGCTGCGAAATGGCTATTCGGCAAGAAGCCTCTGGTGACAAAAATTTCACGGTCAATTTTCAATTGAATCCTCGCTCCCATCCCCCCCACTGTCGGTTAATTCGGCATTCACTACGAAAAAAAAGAAACTAAAAAAATTAAGAGGAACAAAATTAATAGATGAGCCCAAGACAATTCTCTTCCGTCACATCCAAGAATTTAGCCGAGACGACGTACGAAGGCATCGCTTAATTTCGTGGGCAATTCGTTTCGGTGCTCGGTATACTAGGCTCCGGAGTTGCGCAGTATATACGTACGTATAGGGGATACCACGGGGATTACCAGCGGTCTGATGAGTTTCTGTAGGAGGAAGGTGCCGGTTCGGGCGTACCGGACAGAGAGTCGAGAGAAGGAGCCGGAACTGTAAGGCTTTAGTGGGATGAAATAGTACGTATAGAGGAAGGAGCGCGAAAGCGGGACGTAGCGAGGAGCGAGGGGGAGTGAGCAAGCCGACAAGCGGCACGGTTTCATGATGCACCAAGTGGAGAGAAAGGGGGTAGGAGTGCGGGAGGACAGCGAGAGAGAGAGATCGTGGACCACCGTACGAGACGGCCGAGCGAGAAACAGCATCCGCATGCATGCCGCTGGTGGAGGAGCCGAAGGTATACGGTGGCAGTGCGCCGGGTCGCCGGTAGCGGCGGGAAGCTGCGCCGCGCCGGAGAGAGGAGAGCCAAAGGGGGACTGAAAGAGGAGCTGGGTCAGCGTCACCGGAGTGTATAATTGGCTTGATTGCCGGGTTCTAATCTGCTTCCCTTTCAACCTGCTAGTCAGAACGGACTCTTGGTCCTACCGCTGCTACTTGCTTCCAACAATCTATAGACTCACTCCCCCTCCACTGTAGAAGTCGTCTTGGTGTCCCTTCGCTACTCCCTTACTTCGCCGGAATGAAAGCAAGAATCGCGACCATGGCTCTTCCGTCCGCCCCGTTATTTATAACCCCCCGCGCCGAACGGCGGAGCGACCCGACCCACTGGGTCAACAAGAACATACGGCGGCTCCCGACCACATGGAAAAAGTGAGTGAGCTCTCCTCGAGAGGCTGACCTTTTTTCCCCGCATGCCAGATAACCCGGCAGCCGGACGCGTTTTTCCACTTCCGAAATTACCCGAAATTACCCGGTCGTTCTCGTTCACCCGGCATTCATCATATTTTTATATCAGAGATGGGAAGGATTTCTTTCCTCCTACTGACGAATTAATCGAGGCGGAAGGAATTACGTGAATGGCGTATGAAAGGGTTGCGCCCAGATTCGTCGCACTCTCGCGTGATGAACGCACCCGCGCGCCTACCGGAAGAAGGTTTTGGCGAGCGCATCATCGCCCGGTCTCCCCTCAAGACGAATGGCGGTAATAAAACAGCGCGGTTATGAGGAGCGAGAGGGAGTGGAAGGCCAGAACAGAGAACGCCGTTGCGTAATGTGTGGCCGTTATAAACGTTTCGGTTGTTACGTTGACGTTTGTTGGGCGGATAACTGGCTTGGCACCGAGTCTCCAGGCTCCCCGGTCGCCGCTGCTATCTGCCATCTAGGCACCAATAAATATCGTCCGTGCCACCGTCGGGGGCTTCGATCGCGGTGGGCCGCGTAGTTTGTCACTCCGAATGCCGAAGAAGAATATTGCCCCGAGACGCCCGCGAGGGCACCAGGTGGCACAATGCTCGAGGCGTTCGGGGACAACAATTCTTTCCTCGGTTTCTTGATTTAAAGCCTTGTTACCGAACGATCAGCGGAAACTCCCCCGTTGCGCGGCTGGAACATCCCTCCTCGTTTCGCTGGACAGCGAAACGAAGCCGATTACCGAGTCCTCGGCCTGAGGGGCATTAATCGTGGACGAAATGGAGAAAATAATTTAATTTGAAAGTATAAAAACCTCCAACCCTCACTGTGCCGATCCGCGTTTTGCAATTCTGATAGGGAAACCCATTGTTAAACCCTACGTGGCTCTCGGGTCCCTTTCTTCCTACATCCTCCGCCTTGCCACTAAGAATATCCGGTCGCTCCTTCCACCCCGCGCGGATCTCTCTCCCTTCGCGTCCTCGGAGTTACTGTGTTCGCCCTCCCGCGCCTACGTCTCTTTCACCTCGCGCGCCTCCACACCCGGAGCCGGACGGAGCCTCCTTTGTATAATCAAAACTCTCGAACAAATTTTCATATTGTTTGCGATTCAATTGGACGGGCAATTTCCGAGTCCTCTTTGAAAATATCTGTTCCACCCCCGCGGCTCGCTGCTCCCGCCTGCTCCCCCTTGGAAGTTCTCCTTCGGTGGGCGGTGAGAAAGACTTCCCGTAACGTCAGCCCGCGCCTACCTTGGCCAATTTCGAATCGATTGTCGCGAACTAACACAATCGTAACTCTGCATCTTTGCCTACCGGAATTCTCGGAGCTACCGGAGAGAAACGAGTATTGAGAAGACCGCCTCGACGGTAACGAGCCTCGAGTTTTTGCCTGAAGCACACTCGTTTTCGTATTCCATTATCGATCTAGAGCCTCGGTTGGGGAATAAGGGACGGCAGACAGAGAACTTCGCCGGGGTATTAATTTCTGCATCCTGTTAACGAATTCACACCCCCAGATATAGCGACGCCCGAAGGGCTCGGGACGTAGCAATGGTATTCGCTCTCTCGTGCGAGTGTCAATCACGCCGCGAAGAACAATACCGAAAATGATCCTCCCTCCGTCGCGTCGATCATCATTAACCGGGACCTCGACCGAAAGACGTATGGCGGGGGCGCGACACTATATCTCACGGAAAATAATGACTGAGCTGCTCAACGAATGCCACGGAAGAAAGCATAAGCGGCGGACGCAAAAAAAAAATAATTGACACGTTTTTTCAACGGGTGACGTTTACTTTCGGCGAAAATTCGTCGGATGTCGAAAAAAATTTAACGAAGACATTAAAAATCGGCGAATGGTCGGGAATTACGGGGTCTTTGAAAACGGAACCGGAGAGGAATGACGGGAAAGCTTTTCGCTCTGCAAAGCGCCGGAATAATTCGCGTATAAAAAAAATACCATAAAGTAGGGTGGAAATGGTGAATATGGACCACCCCGATTAGCACCGGGCTATATTCGCCCCTTTTACCCTACCCCCCCCCCCCCCAAAAAAAAAAAAACGTTGAAACAGTCCGCCTGCAAATTTTTTTTTTCATTCACGATACCAAATCCGATTTCTGCCTGCGTTACCGTCATATCTCTGTCTGCACAGTTATCCGTCCGCGCGAACCTTTTGTCGGATAATACCGAGGGTTTGAAATTTCTGTATCTTTTTTTACAAACAGCCGAGTTGGCTGGAAATCGCAGTTGAACGGTGGTTCAGTTGCGCCTCACCGTTCCCCGGAAATTACCGAAACGTGATCATGTGAGGTAGAAAAGCGACACAATGCGGTACCGGCATAGCAGCACTCTCGAATTACTCCGTCGAAATATTCCCAGCGTATTTGCCAGTGTTCGTTTGCACCGAGAGGCGAACGTGGACTTTACTGTTGGCTGGTTCATGGACAGAAATTAATTGCGTACTTGCGCGTGTGAATTGCTAGGGGGGAGAAAACAGCGAAAAGCCGTCGGCTCGATGGTTTCCCCTCGTGGGAGCGGAGACACTTTTTGGACCTCATCAACTCGATTCATCGTCGCTGGGTGTATGTTGCGAGTCTCTTTTCTTTCCCTCCCGTTCCCCGACTCATCCGGGAATCCCCGAACGGGACCGGAGATGATAGGACGAAGAGACCCGTCCAGCAAGGCCCTGACGACTTGTTTCGGGTAATTAAATCCGGGCGACCCGACGCGATGTCGGAGGCTGATAAACGAAGAGGTCTCCTCTCGTCCTCCACCGCGGAGAGCAGTCGCCTTGCCTCGAGGGGCCAATCGTCGGGGTTGGCCTCGGAGATGGACGACACCGGCCGCTTTTCCGAGTCCGGGTGGACAGAAGCAACTCTCGCTTCCCCAACGAAACAGTCCACGTCGTCGGGAGACCCAGCGACAGTTTGCCAGGTGTTACCCCCGATGTGTCGAGGAGACCACTGTCCATTCCCTCGGTGAATTAATTCGGATGGCGGAACATATGCCCACCTAACTGGCATAGAACAGTGGAAACGAGAGTTTGCTAAACTCAAATTTCGGACGGCCCGACGTCGTGCGGGGAGAAAGATGGGGAGGTCAGGAGAGTTGGAATTGTGTTTGGCCAGAGGTCGACTTCGGGCAAGAGTATCAAACTCTCTTGTACGACTGCTCTTCATCGTACGCGAGGGAGTCAAAGCTTTCGCGTGAAAAATGAAAAATAAACAATAAAAATAAGTCTCAGCTACGAAGCGAGATCAATGCCGGATCCCAGGTGGAAATTTCTTCGCTGCGAAGAGTCTGCAGTGAATTGTACGGATTTATTTTGGCCCCGGCGACAACGACGCGGGCATCAGCGTCGAGGGATAATCGATAGGCAGTGAGTTTCGCGTGCTGGGGTTTTCCAGGTTCGGCGTGGCCGCAGCTCGAGCCCTTCGAGCCCCCGTCGAACCCTCGTAATTCAAAGGTTTGATATCTCATGGCCGCGGACATATTTCAACATGATCGGCTCTAGGGTCCACCGCGCGTAAGCGCGAGAGAAACCCGCTCGCGCGCGAGCCCGCTCGCTCTATAATCCCCGAGGATTTGTCGTACACATGTCCGCCTGTGCGCAAACTGTTCTCGAACCGTTCGATATCCCTCGGCTTCCCACTTCGTCGATTCGCCGTTTCCACTCGCCAGTTTTAACCATCTATTCGTCTCACTCCGTGTGGACTGACTCTCTCTCTCTCTCTCTCTCTCTCTCCCTCTCTCTCTCTCTTTCGGTCCAATCCGCGGCGAGAAGATGAATGTCGCTCACGCCGACTCTAGCGCTCGCCATCGACCGGACGAATGAATTTCGTGTTGCACACCACCGCCGAAACCCGTAAAGCTCACGACCAACTTCCGAACGCTCGATTCCCACGATGCTCCTCAAACATGTCCCAAAACGAACGAAAAAAAAGTAAATCTAGAACACCAAAAAAAAAAAAAAAAGTAGATTCACATGTGACCGATGTGCGGGTGCATCGTTGGGCCGATAGTTAACCGTCGCTCCTCGGCTGCAGTCATAATCGTTTTTCACCCAAATCTCTCTCCGGTTGCGAATTCTTCGATCAAGCCAAGTTCGTCTAATAAACCCATTGCGCTCACTCTCCCGGATCGAAAATAGTTTCGGTGACGTCAGTACCGAAACGAATAGCAACCGAACCGAACGGAGAGACGAGGCCATGCCGAACGAGAAAGAGAATATACGGGGAGAGTCGAAAAGCATAGAGCCGGGCTGAAAGCTTCGATAACCACTATTCGGTTTCGCTTGCGTTTGGTCAGACCCCGCGCCACTCCTCGTCGTCTCTAATTCCTTCTTTCAACCGAGCAACGAGCGTCACCCTCAGTCACTCGCGTCCGTCATTTTCCTTTTTTTTTTTTTTTACAACCGCCCCCGAGGGTTTACGCGAGAACGGAGGGAGGACGTAGCGAGAGTGAGCTATACAACCGGAGTCGAGCGGCCACGCCGCTGGACCACGAGATGTAATATTTCCACGGTACGTCCTGCAGGCTACCAATCTTCCCAGAAGCAATAATAGCGCACCGTCCGTCCAGCTGTCCGTTCGTACCTCCGGTTCAACCATACTCGCCCTTCACCCCCCCCCCCCTCTGCCCTCTCTCGTACTTCTCTCTACCTACTCAAGCGCAGAAACGCTTTTCTACACACATCTCGTCCTCCTCCGGTACACGCTCTTCGTTCCGGGCTGGTCCTCTCTCCTTGTTCTGTTTCTATTGCTCTCCTGTAACTCACACACTATTCGGCCGATCCGCGTTTCACCCCCCTCCCCCCCCCGCCTCCGCCACAATATATTTCTCTCTTCCTCTTCTCACCGTTCGATCGTCGTTGCGCGCCCTCACACTCGTCCAGTATCGATGGTTCTATGTATTGGTGGCGAAACGAAGGTGGATAAAGGGAACCGCGCATCGGGATCTCGCTCGATCGTTCTCCCTTTTCTCTTCCCTCGTTCACCCGTTTCGCCCGTACCCCAACCAATTTCTCCTCTAACAGCAGCGGCGGCGCACCCTCACTCGCCCTCAGTGGAATTCGTGCGACTATCGGTGCCTCTCTCACTTTCCTCGGCCCTCATCTACCTATCATCCTCGTCCGTCGTTGCTGCCGGCCCGGCCTCCTCTATCTCTGTATTTAGCACCGATATTTGCCTTGACAAAACGGAATCGCCTCCGCATGCCAGGCGACTGGCGGCGGTACAGTAACGGTGGTAGTCGTCACTGCCTGGCGGTGCGGTGATGGTGGTGAGGCCAGCGGAGCTCTCCGTGTTTGAACTATAGTAATTTGAGGCAGGCTAATGAAAGTGCTGCGCAAACAGCGTCGCGACGCCAGGACGTCAAAGCCAAAACCTCTCGCTCTCCTTCTCGCTACATCTCTATCTCTCTGTCTTTTCGATCCTCCACCTCCTCATCCTCATCCTACTCATCGTCGTCGTCGTCGTCGTCGTCGTCGTCGTCGTCGTCGTCGTCGTCGGTTCTGCTGCTGCCTCGCAACCACCCCCGATTCGCGGGAACGACTCTCAACCCCCTCCCCCCGTGCGACAACCAAGCTCTTTTCCTTCCATTCCTCCTTCCTTCGATTTCTAGGATCTCGCGACTCCCTTCTCTGCTCCTTGCTCCATCACCGATTTCTCCATTTCCATCCATCCTCCTGCGTCGGAGTCGCGGGAGGGAGGGAACAACGAAAACTTTTCTTTCCGCTGTGTCCGTCCATCGGACTTCCTCATCTCCTCGGGAGCGACCGCCAGCCGAAAACTCTTTCGTGGTATTGGATATTTGGGATCGGATCGACGGACACGGAGAGGTCTCGCTCCGGAGAACAGCTTCTCCTCCGGTTCTTGCTTTCCGCTGGGAGAACCGCCGTGACGCGGTGACTTGACTAAAACCCCGAACGCCGGGAAATGACCCGGACTCATCTGTGTATGTGTGTGTGTGTGTGTTTGTTTTCCTCTCAACTCTTCTGCTTTTTCGTGAATCGCAATCGCAACAACCCCGATGTACTCTATGTCTGGGGGTATAATTGGAATGGTCGGCCGTCTGGACCGAGAACACATTCTTTAAAAAAAAAAATAGAAACCAAGAGGCATCAGTGATTTTATGTAAGCCTTTAGTGGATTGAAAACCGATCTATTATTATTTTTTGTTTTTTTATTTTGCTTCCTCATAGAGGAAGCTCTGTTATGGTGAAAAAAAATTTCGAGATTTTAATGAAAATGTGTTCGGAATGTTCCAAAACATCGAAAAATCACATTTAGCCCTTTAGAAGTCACACCTCTATCCCTACTCTTGGGCGCTACCGTAGCAACGCGTTGCCCCCAGTCCGCGGTCGTTAGTCCCGTTTCGGTACTGTTTCAGGCGCTCTGACTTATAAAGGGTTAAAAAAAATATCCGGAGGCGTGTGCGTGTGCGTGTCAATGTTTCTTCAAAATTTCTTTAAAAAATATTTTTTTTTGTATGCAATATTTCATTTCTTCGAAAATGTCTGTGCGCGCTGTGTTCTACACAGGGTAATCCCCAAGCTTCTAGAAAATTACCTCCCGCTCCACGATTCAATGCGCCAACTAGCGCGCGGCTAGGCGGTCACCCATCCAAGTACTGACCACGAGGGGTGCTGCTTGACTTTGAGGACCGCCAGGCCACACACCGACCGTGCACCTATCGCTGTCGGTTGGAAACCGGTCTATTATTATTTATGAAAAATTCATCTGGCCGAACATGTTCCACGATCCCAGAGTGATCCCTTTCCGAGTAAGCACCGTAGCGCGTTTCCGTTATCGGGCATTAAACGCTTATCTACCCTATCCGTCTCCCGTACCGGAGTGTACAGTGTGTATGGTCGGGCGAGCGTCTTAGATCTTCGAAGCGTATATAGAGGTTCGGCTGTAGGTGCGGATCGGGGCCAAAGTTATATTTCTCAAAGCTCCGGAGGTCCGGAGGGGTTGGACGCGCAGAGAGGCCGGTGGAGGAACTCCTTCGATTATCCTTCGGCAGTGGATGCTCCTCCGCGTTGCTCGGCTGCCTGCCTGCCTCTGATGTACGAAGAGCCGGATAATCCCTCGGATAGTGTGCTAATGCAAGTTTTGGCATCAACGCAAACGCTTCTTCTTCATTCTTGCCAGAGGCTCCGTCGGCGTCGGCAGCGGGAAGGCGGTGTCGGCGCAGCATCAGCAGCGATGCGGCAACTCTCTCGCACTCGGGGCTCTATCCCTCTTCGCCGAGTGCCGCTCCTGCTGCTGCTGCTGCTGCTGCTGCTGCTGCCGGTTACGAGTAGCAGCTACTGGAGAGCAGCTCGACCTCCCACGGCGTATACCGGATTATCGTTGGATCCGCGCGCGCGAGAGAAAGGGCGTTAATCTCGAGGAATATTTTGTCGTCCCATTCCGCCCTCCTCCGGATAACTGTAACCTAATAACCAGGGGATTCCCGACCATTCCTCGCTGCCCTCTCTCTCTCTCTCTCTCTCTCCGAGTCTCAAACCTCCCGGCGCACGTGTCTCTCACTCGCACCCTCGCACCACCCTCATCTTACGCATTTCGCCGAGTGGTAATTTTCACTAATGTCGTCAGCCGTGCTCTGTTGTGTTTCTTTTAAAGTCGCCAGCCAGCGAATTTATCGTCTAGCCGGAAGATTAAATTGAAGCGTTTTCTCGGGAGCCTCGCGGGCGCGATACCGGGATATATCACCGAGACTCTTCGCCGTCTCGCGCGTTGCTTCTGGAAAATGTATTACTACCGAATGGGATTAAGAATATTATTTATTCTCTCTGGCCGACTCGCTGATACGCGAAACGAGCGTCGGAAGCCGGTTCCGCCGGAGTCGCGGGACTCGCGCAAGCTTCTCGCTGATACGCCTGGCTTATTCAAGGTTTCGGATTATCGTTCCTCTGCCGCGAGCCTACTGCGCACCAACGGTTAAATATAGTTTCACCGGTCGAGGAGGAAAGCGGAGGCAAGAGGAGCCGTAGAGAGAGCGAGTTATTCGTCGAAGCAGCCCGATCAAAGAGAGACGCGCCGGAAGGTATGGGGAACGGCTCTTCGCGTCCGGCGTTATAGAGCCATGTGGCGGCCGGAGCAGCCGAGAGCTTGCTGGCAGTAGTCGCGCGCATCAGGCGCGGTTTATCCAGTCGATATAACGCCTCCGATATGAGGTGGCTCTGGCTGGCACATATCTTTTCATACCGCCGCGAGTCGACGAGCCGGGAGTTAAGTCCTCTCCTTCGCTTCCCGTGTAAACTTCTGCATTATGCCCTGGCTACCCCGGCGTCTCACTCCCATTCCCTATATACCTTCACGTACTCTACTCGACGTACCGTTTCGCCTTCCTTCAACCCCGAGCACCGTCCTCCCTCGCCGAGCAAGCGCCAGCAGGGACTTTCGAAATTCATGCCCTTGGCTCCGGCTCAAGAGTCGGAATAAAAATGAACTGCGCTCTAAAGCCAGCGAGAGCCACCCCCCGGCTTCCAGCCTCGCAGTTAAACCTCTTGCGTCATCGCGTCGCGTCTTATCGCGACTCACATTTAATTGTTCCCTCTTACGTAATACCACGAATCTTCTGCCGGAGTGATTCGCACGGCGCAGAAGATCACCCTGCGGCAAGAAAAAAAGAAAAAAAATGTATAACGAGCCTTTTCAATGTAGACATATGGGTAACGCGAGCAGGATGCAAAAACACGTGTGACTGAGTTACACAAGAAAGGAGAAAATCGGCGATAACTTACGAAAATATTGATAATAAAAGAGCTTTTGAGCCCGGCTTCCAGGCTCGCAGTTGAACCTCTTGCGTCATCGCGTTGCGTCTTATCGTGGCTTACATTTAATTGTTGTCTCTTACGTAATACCACGAATCTTCTGCCGGAATGATTCGCACGGCACGGAACATCACCCTGCGGCAAGAAAAAATGAAAAGAAAATGTATAACGAGCCTTTTCAATGTAAATATACGGGTAACGCGAGCAAGATGCGAAAACACGTGTGACTGGGTTACAAAAGAAAGGAGAAAATCTGAGATAACTTACGAAAATATTGACAATAAAAGAGCTGTTGAGCCCGGCTTCCAGCCGCGCAGTTAAACCTCTTGCGTCATCGCGTCGGGTCTTATCGCGGCTCACATTTAATTGTTCCCTCTTACGTAATACGCGTAATACCACGAATCTTCTGCCAGAGTGATTCGTACGGCGCGAAAGATAACTCTGGAGCAAAAAAAAAAGAAAGAAAAAACAATTGTAACGAGCCTTTTCAATGTAAACATACGGATAACTCGAGCAAAATGCGAAAACACGTGTGACTGAGTTACAAAAAAAAGGAGAAAATTTGCGATATTTTACGAAAATATTGAAAATAAAAAAGCTTATGACTCCGAACCTTTTTACGTACATCGAGGCGTGCGGGTACGATCACCGGTTCCGGTTGGCGTGTCGCACGTACGCGATATCCACCGCGTGGAAAAGCGAATCGGTGCCGGTGGAGGGATTCATTGCACACTCCGAACGATGTAGTCACAACGGCCCGCCGTTAAATGTCGTTAAACGTCGTTATAGCCAGGGTAATTATCGTACCTCCCCGAATCTCGAGAAGGAGCGAGACAGCGTCCAAGGCTCGAAGGGTAGAGCGGGGCAAAATGGAGCAGCGGGGCAAAACGGGGCATGGGGCAAAACATCATTTCCCAATAATTTTTGGATGCCCGAATTCGCCCCATCGATACGTCAGGCTTTTGTGCCCCGTTTTGCCAGCTTGTCCGATCCAAAAATGATTGGAACATTTAGTTTTTCCCAACTGCCCCGTTTTGCCCCGTCGCCCCATTTTGCCCCGCTCTTCCCTACAACCACGCGCAAACTCGCACACGAGAGGCGGCGCAGTTTCTGCACGATGAGTGGGTCGAAGGAAAAAAAATGCATATTCCTCGAGTACTCGTTGGCTAATACCCCGAGCGGGCTTTCGAGATCGCCCTCAAGAAAGAGAGAGTCGCAGTTTTCCCCCGAGCTTTACGACTACCATAAAGATCGTCTTGGCCGATAATTATGCAAGCGAAATTGTAAACCTTTATCGCTCGTTGGGCGACTCGGTTGCACCGGGTCTTTCCTCTCTGCACGGTAGGTGTTTTCAGGAGAACTTTTAATCACCGTGACGGCCGAACTGCACCGGGTCTGGGCGAGCCGGTCGGGGGCGGTTTAGCCGTTCCGGCTCGGGCGCGCGATCCTGTGTTTAATCCGAGCAAACACGCTGCTGATCTCTCTTGCGATTCAATTTTCGGCCGAGCGGGGGATGATAATAATAATCGTTGCGCTATTCCGGGAGCGAAAAAATTTATGTAGATTGAAGAGAAAAAATAATACCAAAAAAAAAGAAAAAGTGGTAAAGGTTTGCAGCTGAGGGGTTAATCAGCTATCGACCGTTGTGGCTCGGGCTCCGCGGGTATATAGAGGATGTAGCAAGTTGCAGCGGGGATTGAGGCACTACTGTTACCGCTGCTGCTGCAGCAGCAGCTACACCGAGGCCGGAAGCAGCGTAGGCGGGCGCGAGTTAACTGAAAACGGGTGAACAGCGCGAGGCCGGAAGAAGAATGGCGGTAGCTGCCAGTCGGCCGGGAATCGGACCCGTAGTGTGTTTGCCGTCCAAATTACATCTGCATAATAGCTGCGGTAGGTTATCGACCCGTGAGCGCGCGTCCCTTCGTCACGGCTCCCTCTCACCCCCTCTCGGGCTATCTCTGTCTCTCTCGACGTGTGTCGCGCCCCGCGGTGCCTCGAATGCTGCTGCGCTCGCGGCCTGAGGCGTACGAAAATTAAATCCTCCTCTCGCGCAATGCAGCCACCGGTACAGCTGGCGTGAGGAGCGAGAGGACGGATCGAGAGAGACTAACTTTGAATCATTTTCGAGTCGCCCTTCGGCCCGACTCTCTTTCCACCCTGTACGATCCGAAATGCTCGTTCGATCCCGCGGGTCGAAGAACGAGATGGAACGAGATGGTTGTGCATCGATTAGGCTCGTCAAAGGGTTGGGATCCGAGAGCTCTCGTGTCGCAACGCTCGACGGTTGATGCTTCTCCATGCCGCTGATACCGACTAAGCCAGGGCGGTTCACGGCGCGGCTAGGCAATCGCGCGGATCAATCTGTGTATATCTATAGCCAAGGGCCCGCGAATCAACCACCCGTGGGCTATCTAATTATATGGGAGAACGTAATGAAGGATGGCGCGCGATGGTACAGAGAGCGATCTCCCTCTCCGTCCCACCGCCCGGCTCCCCAACCTCCCCCCGGATCATTCATCATCCAGTGATTGTTGAATTCTCCGGCGAATCGGATCCCACTACTGCGCGCCCCGAATCGAAACAACCATTGGGACTAACGAGCCGTGCTGGTGCCGGGGATGATGGTAGATCGTGTGGGTGCGATCTCACTACCCTGCTATCGTCTACACGTCTCTCGTTGCACGGTGGCAAAGCTCTTGGTTATTTATTATTATTATTTTATTATCGCTATTATATTTTTTTTTGTGTCAAAGTATGGGACGGCCGGGCTAATGAATAATACAAATCCGTTTCGTCACTGTTGTCTCCGTTAACGATGATAAATTTCGCCGGTGTCACTGCTGAGACAAATATCATCCCGGAATATCGAAGTCGGATACAAAATTGTCGATGCATTTTTCGATGTCGATAATTTCGCCCAAAGTTCGCCCGTGTCCATGCGATATGCACCGATGTCGAGACGTACTTCATTCCCATGCGGCGATCTACGTACGTCGGGGAATAGAATATTTTAACCCGTGCGGAGAACCCGGATAACGCGTGGATGCTGTAAAATTGGAAAATAGAGCAAAATGCGCTACCAAGAAAATTTTAAGAACATTTCATGGGAATACTCGAAGGCGAAGATGGGCATACTGAGTACAATAAGAAACCACATCGATCGGGGTAAAAAATAAATCAATTCCCGGGGCGATGACCAGATTCAGAGGTACCCCATTTTACCTCAAACGGCAATTATTTTTGGATTCTTGGAATAATTATTGACAATTTTATTTTTAGCTCAGTAGAGTTAATTCATAACTCCGGATTCATCCGAACTGCCTTTATTTTTTGGTTGACCCGTTTTACCCCGGTTCCGCTTACTGTATACAGTTCGATCCTGTAGGATGGAACAGAGGCAAAGTTGAAAACAGCGAGCGCTTGTCACTCGCCGTAAATGATGAAGAAGCTCGTGCATCGATACATTTCGACGTTCGAATTTTATTTGTTTTCGCTTCGATGTTGCTGACCCGAAGCTTTCCAACACTCTTTCTCTGCACGCGCAGCCGAGAGGAATTCGCGAGGGGTGAGATAGCAGAGTACGAAAGTTGTTCGTGGAGCGTGTGTGTGTTTGCGCGGCGTCGCCCGGTCCGCGAGAACGAGAATCTCTCCCGTCTGGCTCCCGAAGCATTTTGCACCGGGAGAAAAATGACGTCGCTACCGTAACCCGACAAATGGTAAACAAAGCGCGAAACACGCCTCGACGGCGCTGCCGGGAGTACATCCGATTTGTCACTGTCCCGGAGCCACCGAGAACCGGGAGAGGTATACCCGCGTGCGTACACAGGATAGGGTAATGCCGAGTGATATGGTTATGGTGTTATTTTTTCAACAACGGAGATGAGAGGTGCGTCCATTATAAAATAATTGAATATCGGCGATACCAAAACAAAAACTATAGGGTAAGTCAGGGTACATCTTTTACTGGCCATATCAACCGAAAATTGCAGGGGATATGGCCACATGTCATATCGTACTGGCCCTTGCACATACAATCTTATAATTTTCGTGCAATCATATTGTATGTGAAAGGGTCAGTGCTATATGCCACGTGGCCATATCCAC
The DNA here is from genome assembly GCA_964017025.1 of Stenichneumon culpator. NCBI lineage: Eukaryota > Metazoa > Arthropoda > Insecta > Hymenoptera > Ichneumonidae > Stenichneumon > Stenichneumon culpator. The sequence continues at coordinate 15,645,408 of OZ024769.1, forward strand.
TGCAATTTCCAATTGATGTGGCCAGTAAAGCAGTCATAAGAAATGTCATAAGGAAAGATACCACTTCCGCTTTGAAAATCCCGGTATTTTACCGGAAGTGACGTCATAGACGAAAATGTCACTGGCCGTCTATAAATCTCAGTTTTTTACCGGAAGTAACGTTATAATGGAAATCGTAATTTCCTGTCAAAAACCAAGATTTTCAAACCGGAAGTGAGTTTTCCTCTATGAAACCACTTGTAGTAAGCGCCCGATACGTCTTGCACTTAAGGTCTTTTGGCAGTAAAATCTCAAAAAATGTTAAATACGCCACTTATCTCCGATTGGCATTAGGACATCGATATTTGCGATTGGCCATATAACCCTCAATAACCCTGCGCAGTGACAGAATACTCGCGACATCCCAGACGGAGTACGTGATGATAAGCAACATCCACCTACCCATCCGGCAGAGACGATCCGGTTTCTCGTCTGGCTTCCCTCGAATGCGGAACTCGCGATGGCCGCGTCCTCCTCTCCTCGTCTCTCGCGAACCAGTGCCAGTAGCTCCCGATTTGCAACGAACGAGTTGTGTTCGCAATTACGTATAGCCCATGAATATCCGTGGGGCACGCGGTCGGACACGCACCCTGGATAACGTTGAATAATACATGCTCCATTACTCGACTTGGACATACACGGTATGCATAACGGACGTTCGATAGGCAGTGGGAGGGGGACAGATCTCTCGATATCTCTTGGAAACACAGTAGGAGAGGACGAGCTATACGCCTCCGCATATTGCCCGTCGCGATGTATGTTCGGCGCTCGCGCAAATCATATCGCACCGTGGTCCCTGACGTCGGGGTGTTCCTGAGAAATACGACTGGGGTAATAGGATCCTGCTGCGGGATCGGCAGCGTGTATCCAGTCGGAGAAACAATAAAGTCTCGATGTCCCCGATGTCCCCGAGTATATGTATAAACGATGGAAGCTTGAGAGATGCGCGGAGCAATCGAGGAAGGTAATCTCCGATGGATGCGATTAATTTCGTCCGAACAATAATAGCCGGGTCCCTAGGTTCGGACCATCCCCTTATACCGCTCGCTATCTCGGCTGGCGCAGACGATGGCCATTCATGCTAATCCTCGCCGGTACGGAGTCCTGCGGGAGTGCCTCGGCAGCGGGAGCGAGACGGAGTCTTGCCCGGAACGCTTACCATCGGCTGCCGAGTATACGCAGAACAGAACCAACTCGTTGGAGCATCGGAGTTCGCCAGTCGCCTGGCGCCTGGTTTCCTCCTCGTGCGGCACATCGGCCTGGCAGAGGTCTCACGCCGGAGTCGGCCAATGATGCCGGACTATCGATCCTCCCTCGGTTTCTCGTCAGAAAGCGAGACAGACAGATGGCGCGAGGGAGATACGCGAGGGAGAGCCGAGGAAGATCGTGTGAGACAAGCAGGGGTGTAAGAGACCCGAAGCTGCGCGGTGTCAAGGGTCGGACAATCAGCGAGCTTCCGCGAGAGAACTCGAGGGATGCTGGAGTCGAGTAAGTGGAAGGGAGATGGTCCAGCTCACCCAAATGTCCTTGGCTTGTGCCTCGTTCGGCTCACGTCCGTTTATACTCATCCGGCTTACCTCTGACGATGCGACTCAAGGAGTCAATGGTGATTCGATAGCTCGTGAATTATTGGTCCAGGAATTGGCACATCTGCCTATCCGTGTGTGCAGCTCGTTTCGCCCAAGAGCCGGTACGAAGTGGCTAATCGCCGCTGGATGGACAACGACCATTTTCCTTGCAACGACTGCGGTGTCCTCCCATTCTCCTACTGCTCTGTACAGACATAACTGAAACAGCTTCGGCACTCATTACGATTCAGATAAGGCCGTGAAGGGTAGCACCGTGCGACGTTGATGCTACACACCCACACAGACAGTCGTGCCTGTCCTCGCGCGATGTCTTCTAATCCTAGATCTTCGGGAGCCATCCGATACAGCGAACAACCCGACTCCCAAGAAATTGCTGAAGGATCTCGCTTCCCCGCCAAGATCGTCGTCAAGTCGAGAGGGAGAGACGAATTTCCGTTTCGATTCTCACCGAGCCGTGAAGGGGAAGAGAGTCTCACCCGGAATTTACTCGACTGGCCTCGTTCCGCGTCAACTCTTGGCACCAAAGGAATCGCACTTCGGGATAAAGAATGAGAGTAGCGGTGGAACGCGAGGAATAGCGAGGGAGGGCGAGAGACTTCACCTCGGGCTTCCGCCTCCGTCGTGGAGCACAGAGACGTGTACACACGAGCGAGCGCGGTCGCTCACGCGTTATGAATATCCTCATTGACGCCCGCGCGTGTTTGGCCTTGCGGTGAGCAACCGCGCGTACATTTCTTCCGGGCGCTTACGTGCTCGTTCGTTTTCGAATCGAAAAAGCTACCCGCTGTACGTAGCCGCGCGTGGCTCGAATATACGCCCTGCGATACGCACTGTTTCGCCCGAGGATATCCTGAAAGGAGCAATCGTGAAAGCAAGGCAAGATTGTTACTCGAAGTCGCTCAGTCGGAAGCAGGAATCCTTTAAATCCGTCGAATGTATCTTAAATCCACTATCGTATCGTCTTGCAGCCTCACCCAATCAGCGGACGAATAAATCGGGAAGATAATATTTGTCTTCACGGTGAACATTGAATCCACAAATTTTAAGTTTATCGCGATAATCGCAACATCATAAACGAAACAGTATACGCGTAGTGGTATCACAGAATTAATATATATCTATGCGTGGAAAGAAGGGAAAGAGGGTGTAGCGCCGAGTGAACGCCGGTAGCAACACTAGCCTGTACGGTATGGATGTGTCTGGAGAGAGGATACACTGCAGCGCGTCAAGGGGGTGAGGGGCGAGGGGCGGCAGGACGAAAGAGCAGAGATCAGGATCAGAGGGCTGGGCATGAGCTGGAGTGAGAAGAACAAGAGCGGAGAGTCAGGGTGAGCGAGGAGATGGAGGATGGGCTCGGTCGGCAGGTTCTTGGCACGGCCTCTCTTTCGGGATAAGGGTAAGGGTACAGCCGCCATCCATTACGGGCCGCGCATGACACCTCGGGAGATATATCGACTCACCGCATCCTCGAATTGAATCGAATGCCACCCTGCAAAAACACCAATGAGCAAAATAGAACATTGTGATCGATGCTGGACCCGGTGAAATTTATTGGCGAATGAGTTACAGCAGGGGGGTGAGGGGGTGAGGAGGAGCATATCCCCGGGGGGAAAGTGCAGGCGAGGAGTCGGTTGCCTTTGCCGCTCGGCTCTCGTCGTCCGGCAGCCAAATGCGGACTGGGTATAGTGGGTTGCCTGCTAGTGAAACTGGCTCGGTGCGATCTGTACGCCTCGGTAAATATACCTCGCCCGCACACACACGAGTGTACCACGGCAGCGATACACAGCGTCCTCCTGTCGAGACGGAACCGAAGCAGCCACGGGAGGACCGGAGAATATCGTCGGGCGCATGCATTATTGCGAGATCCGAAGTGTCTTGGCCTCGCGATTTTTAACTCATGAACGAGCATAAAATTAGCACTGGTATATGAATTTTCGAGCGTTACGTCGAGCCCTGTCAAGTCCTATTAGGGGAGAGCAAGGCAAAAATGGGACAGTGGGACAAAACGGGACAGTGAGAGCAAAACTTAATTTTCCAATAATTCTTGGATGCCCTATTCTTGCCCAACGATATATCGGGATTTTCAACCTTATTGGATAATTGCGTTTTGCCTTATTATCCCGTTTTGCCCCGCTATGTCATTTTGCCCCGCTCTCCCCTAGGGATCTGGTCAGGCCTCGATGTAACACTGTACCATTTCTGCTGGAGAGCCTCGGTGAAAGAGATTCTCCAAAGTGGGCGTCTGATCACTTCCATGAACATGCACTGACACACATATAGATCGTTCAAATTCTTATCACCACTGTTACCCGTCATTAATCGCTTCCATACTTGGAATGGCACTCACACGGAGAGCCAAGTGTGACTTTGATCTTTGTTTGATAAATGAAAATGTTGCAATAATCGCGCGGAAACGATTGTCGAGGGAAGGTGGTGGACCATGCGAGTAGTACCAGCAGGAGACGACACTCACTCAACTTCGAAAGCTTCTCGAACGCCCATTTAACGGCTGCTACTGTAATATTCGAGATTATCCGTACCCGGGGGCTGGTGTACAAACAAAAGTTTCACTTTCGGAAAGCGGGGGATTGCCGAGCTCTCGGCGAGGAACAGCAGCGGAGGATTGCTTGCGCGTCGGCTACGTAGGCGCGCGAGCGTTCTCCGGAAAGCCGTATTAGTAGCACAGCCTTGCGCCAGTGTAAACATCGCATAAATCCGGCATACAGATCCCCACCCCACCCTGCCACGTCGCCGTTCCCCTCAGCTTCCTATCGCCTGGCTGGTGCGCGACAATCGTAAATACAATTGTTCACCCTCCCTCGCGCCCCACCCGGTCTATTCAACGCCACCGCCACGTGAGAACGACCAGCAGTGATTGTGCGCTGCTTCACGGGTAACGAAAGCCTCCGAGCTCGCTCGAGCGTCGTTCTACTTTCCAAGAGGATTAAGCGCTCGGTGGGATCATCGAGGAAAATAGATCGACGAGCAGCGGGGGAAAAGATTAACCTGCATTTCTGAAGAGCTTCGCACGTACGGATTGCCCCCTCACCCCGCGAGCGCTCTCGAGTCCCGTGCCTGCACAAATTTGCCCTCTGCCCGTCATCCCTTTTGTCGCCGGTCGCACCCACGAGCTCGCCGCGCACTGTGTTCCCTTCGCAATGCACAGGTGGTAATTGAAAATTAAACTGTCTTATCTTCTCCGCCACCTACCCTATCCTCCACTGCGCTCCTAGCGCGAGCAACATCGCGCCGTCGGAACCCCCTCGTCCGCCTTTCCGGCCTTCCGAATAACCATTTCCAGGGAGTGAATAGTTAATTTCCTAAAGTTTCAGCCTGGCCGCCTGAATGCCGCATCGATTGGTACTCCAATCAGTTAGGGGGATGAGAGGGTGGCTCGTTCGTTGGAGGTCGTTTGCGATGGCTCGGCCAGAGGCACGGGGGGTGCGATGAGAATGAGAAAGATGGAAGGAATCGGTTGAGAGAAGTGGGAGCCCGTAAGGATACGCCGGGCCACGCCAATACCACTGGTAACTACGATTGGAAGAGCGAGCGAGAGAAGGGTTGATAGCCGAAGAAGGGAATCCAGGGTAACAGCGCAGTCCTTCCCGCTAGATGCCGGTGTTCGACCTAAGGGCACGGGGTCATCCGGGAGAGGGACGAAATTGAGTCTCCTAGAGGTGATTATCATTCGAAGTGGATCGGCGAGGCCCCACCGACGCCTAGCGCCTCCGTTCGTTCCACCTTCTCTATGTTTTTTTTCCTTTTTTTTCCTATCTCTTCTCCGATGCTCTTCCTCAACCCCGCGATCGTCGCCGTTGCCGCCAACGATTTCTTTTCTCCTTCCTTCGCTCTCCGCAACGATCACGCTCGGCCGCCCTCTCGCCGAGATTGCTTTTCCAAAGACCATTTTTTAATAACGCTGAAACGGTAGGGTAATCTCCCCCAGTCCCCCGACATCTTCAGCCCCTGCTCTTCTTCCGCGTTCACGCACTCACGGCCGCCTGACTGCCGCGGAGAATCAGTCGGCCTCGATGAGCGCAGAGGCATCTGTCCTCACAGACCATCGGAGCTTTGTCACAGGCGAACGGGGACAGCAGAATTCTCGAACCGTTCGCTTTGTGAGTCACCTATATCTCCCGAGATGAGAAAATCGATCGATGGACTCCGAGATTCAAAGAGGCTTTGGCCTCTCGCTAGTCAATGTTTCCAACGTGAACCGTACGAGTCTGTAATGTCCGCCTCCCCGTCTCCCGGTATCTCGGAGGAGAGGACTATCTTCCAGCAATGACTCTCCGAGTCGAGGTAGATTCCTCGTCGATCCGTCAGGCCATCCCCTCGTCTCTGATGTGGATAGTGTCCTCGAGCACCTCTGCCGGGCCTACAGGGTTCGCTTCAAGAGGGGAAATCCATCCAAAGCTCTCCAAGAATGTTGGAGCGATAAACTCCTGTCGGGGAGCCCTCACCGTCCTATCTCTCGCCGGCAGTGGAGCGCGAGTGAGAGAAAGGTCCCGTGAGGAAGAGAGAGAGAGATAGAGAGTTTCGGGAGGCGTAGGGCATCGCGCCAAACCAGTTTTAAATGCGCTCTTAAATTTTACCAAGTTGCGACGAGCCGTAAACCATCTCGGCGGCTCGGGACGCCCGGCCTCCCCCCGGAGTCTCCTCTCTCCGGGCCAGGTTTAGGGATGCTGATGCTCTCCCGGCCTCTCTCGTCGTGTTCAGACTTGAAGGCCTCGACGCCTACTTCACGGAGTTTCTAGGGCGTTGGGGATTCACCGGTAGAATCCTCTCCGACCGCCGACACATCTGTGAGATTAGGATCCAACTTAAGCCGGATGAATTTCCGTTTCGATCTTTCTCACTCTCTTGCTCCCGTATCCTCACTTTCCGTGTGTATACGTTGTGTCTGAGGCTTTTCGAAGTTTCTACCTCTAACGGAGTAATTGTAGTAAATCCACTACAAAGTGCTATATCCAGCGGTGACGCGGTACGCTCAGCGGGTAGAGGCACTAAAAAGGGCAGGGAAGTGAATGAAAATTCGGTACTCTACGTTGAATCCACATTATCTTGGTCATAGAGAGGATCTCCCCATTCGAGCCCCTGACTCTTCGAGTCTGCCCGTACTCTGTCCAAGCAAGCCAGAATGCTTCCCCGGACCGTCTAATCGAAAGACGTCAAAATTTCGATTACCATTTCGACGCGAGAAAGCCTTTCAGAGCCCGGCCCGGATGTTTAAACTTTTCCGCGGAGACTTTGGAGAACTCAATTCTGCCCTCCATTCAATCCTTCGCGCTTCGGGCGCGCATTGTCGTTGACGAGAGGATAGAGCGAGGAACGGGCGAGAGAGTGAGAGGCTGGGTGTTGGGTTTGCGCGAGGATGGCGAACTTAATAAGGAGGACAATCCCGATTTATCGCAGCGACGCTGCGAGTCTCTTGCTTATGAAGCGACGTAATGAAATCCTCAACCGCGAAGAGACGGTGTACATCGTAGGCGTGGAGCAACGAGGAGATACGCCCGGTCTCTCTCCCTTTCTCAGTTCACAATAGCCGGAACGGCCGGAACATGGAGGACCGGCGAGAGATCGTGGTGTACATCTTAATGCCGCAAACCCATAACGATAACCACCGCGAAACGGTCGATGGGCGCGTGGCCACCCCGGCAATAACGCTGTCTGGGCGATGGTACTCCGCTGCTGGAACAGCAAGAGGAACACACGTATACACACACCCGACATCCCTTCTCGTTCGCCACCCGAACAGACCGGCTTCTGGATATCTCGAAGCAATTACCGACTAAGAGACTGGCGGAAGCGGCGAGCGAGGGGGGGTCTCTCGTTAAGGTAATAGTGTCCATTATCTCGGCGCATAAGGGAAGAAGTAAACCAGAGCTCTAACGCACCGGGTCTAATAATCAACGACCGCGCACACAAATGACCACGTTACACCAGCCAATCTTGCTACACACATGCACAACTCGCTCGGCAACACACAATTCCGAATTCCGTGTAAACACGCTCAATTTCGCGTGCGACGCCAGACCTCTTCTTGCCGGTCGTGCTGTTACAGTAAAGTCCCTCGTAACTGTACCACTTTTTTTCCGATATCCATCGGACGACGCGTCGCTGCGCGGACTGAGCTCATGATTGCGGGAACTTGACTAGGGAAAACTCGTGAAATCGGGTAAATTTGCGAGAGTCTGTGTTGACCGATGAGGACGGGTCAACTACATTGGTCGGCTTGTAGTCGTTTCAGGATGCCCGGACGTTCCTTCGGCCGTAGCGAAGCGGCATTAAGTGAGGAGAAGGACGACGAGGATAGAGTCGAGATTCCATTAACGGCTGTCGTTTAGTCAGCCGATAGTAATGGCTCGCATCGGGCTTCGAGCATTTTACGAGGCAATCAAGCGACTGATGTCGAATAGATTACGTGAGAGGTCTGAAAGTGGAGCACAGTGGCGATGGTGGAGGAGGAGAAGAGACAGGGTGGATCGCCATGCTCGCGGGTGTACGAGAGGAAGGAAGGAAACAAGGCGCAGCCGGAGCAGGGAAGCTGGATGGTGTGAGTGAGTGACGGGGAGCGATTCAACGAGGCTCTCTCAGCCGTGCCGCGAGTTCTCCGCACCATCCCTTAGCCGGCAGTCGGGAAAGGGGGGTTGCCTTTTATGCGCTGTACAGGATGACGATAGTGCGCGCCGCACTTCCAGCATCGTCGAGATGCGACCGGGTACTCGACACAGCTATACGCGGTCTAAGCTTCCAAAGGACTCCGTAATTAAATAGAAGCCACGTCTCTACGACGAGCCGGTGGGAGAGAGGGCTTCGCCGCGGACGCTGACAAAAGCATCGAGGGTAGTCTCGACTGTGACGACGAAATTTCATTCGACAACATTGATCGCCGAGCGATCACTCGTTTATTCGGATGGTAACACTGAGCCATGCATAGGCATCGCCGCAAGTGTGCCTCACCCAAATAAACGAAATAAACGAAATGAACGGTACTACAAACGAGGTTCGGGTCAGACCCCCGAGTATATAGACCTCACGTTAGTTTTCGAGGTACTACAAACGAAATATCTTGAGCTCGGGACATAATGACCCCTCGATAGCTTTCGAAGTACTACGAACTAAATAAAGCGTACAACAAAAGGTTGCTACAAATAACTATAAATCATTTTCGAGGTAGTACTTGCAGTGTATGCAATGCCTGTAAACAAAATTTAATAAAAACAAAATCAAAATTGCTGTAAAAATGTTCCTCGTTACTACAAACGGAAATTCCTTCACTACAATTAACTACAAACGATTCTTCACTGAAATCGATCAGCAGATTTAAAAAATTTCAAAATGGGTAGATTGGTTTTTTTCAAAGTCCCATGACTTTCTTTAGGATTCTGCAAACGAAAAATTTGCTACTACACTCAACTAGTATACAAAACTCTTTAAGAAGCATCTAAGAAATATTTGATTTTTCAAAGTTGGGTGCTAAGATCACACAGTTTCAGCCAAAGGACCTTCGAATGATCAAGCATCGCTCAACCATCGCAATTTTCATTATGCGCTATCCGCGAGCCCCGTTTTTATCGGGTCATGCCTCGATAATCCAATTCCCACCGGGTTTGATGCGGGAACAGAGAACCGGGACAATTGTCGGGACAATTGTAATCGAGTGCTCTTCATCGATCGAATCGAGACGAAAGGTTGAAAAAAAAAAACACAAAAAAAGGAAGAAACGTCGATAGCGTTTCGAACCACTTTTTCCCTTTCACCTTTCCGATCGCGCGCGACCGTGTATAGGCGGCGTACGACGAAGCCGTTGTGGAAAGAGCAGATGTCGCGGGTCGAAAGAGAGCTGGTGGAGAGAGAGTCGAGAAGAAATGAAGAAAGGTTGGAGGGTGAAGGTAGTCCGGGTGAAAGAAGAGGAAGTGAGGAAGAGAGAGAGAGAGACCGTTCGACGACTGTTCAGCCGAGACCCCCGCGCTCCCGCGCTCGCTGTATTTGACGCAGTTGTTAGCGACTGTTCGTGATGTGAAGCACACAGAAGAAAAAGATTGCGACCAGCCACTCGTTCGTTGCTTCGAGGGGGTAGAAAAACGAGGATGCGGGAGGGAGAGGACGAGGATGAAGAGAGTAAAAGGAAAGGGAGGAATATCGGGACGGCCACGGTTAGAAGAACCGGGCTGCAGTACAGAGGAGAGAAGGATAGTGTAGGAGTGGCCTGTGCAGGAGTGTAAAGGAAGGTCGGGAGAGGGTGATGGCTGTTGCTGTTGCGGCCACGGCATTACCTCCGCACCATTAACTCGCAAAACTTTCCGCTTGAATCTTGTTCTCGAGTCGAGTCGGGGCTCTCTCGCGCGCGCGCGTGTACGACCAAAAAGATCCTTTTCCCCCGTTCCCCATCCACTCCGTGACCGGCCTTCTCCACTCGTTCTCCCGATCCCCGTCCCTGTTCCTCTTGCTCTCTCCCCCGTCGTTCTCCATACTTTGCAAGTGGGTATACGTACCCGGAGCAGGCAGCGACATGCGGGCCACCGAGGGACCGAACCCCGCTGGCCGGAATCGTGTATCCGACTCCATTTGGAAGTTATCAACATAAATAGTAGCTCTGTAAACGACCCATGGCCCGTGGCCGAGGGGATGCTTTACGCTCCCTGCCATTAACGCCAGAACTCCCGAGCTACCCTCTCGATCTCTCTCTCACTCCCTCTCTCCGCGCACACTTCTCAAACCGCTGTCCGCGACTCCACTCGACGACATCCGAACGGAACATGCTAATTAATATCGTTTCAACTCTTCCCCTACCGCCCCACCGTCCGTTCGGTGACGACGGAGCGGAGAAATGATAAGTGGAACGGGGAAGAAGACGCTCGGGAAGAGAAGACGATCGAGGCGAAAAAGGCGCCGAGGCTGGGGGGAGGCGAGGTGCCTCGTGTGTTCGAGTGAAATCGAGAAGGATGCAAAGAGGGTCGTGCGCCGAAGTGAATAGTACCTTCGTCCTCCTTCTCCTCCCTCGCGGGAGAGACGAGTGAACGGAGTAATCGATACGGAGGGAAAGGGGGTGTAAGGCCAGTTTCGAGGATAGACACACACGTGGCGCGCTCACGAGCTTCGGCATCTTCCTCTTCGTGCCCGGAATAATTTATCGTGCCCGAACTCCCTGCGAGTATCCCGCTATCGCGCACCCTTCCCTCCGTCTCTATCTGCGCTCCGTCCGTCCGTTCTTCTCCTCTTCATCCCGGTCGTGCCCACCGCGTCTCTCTCTCCGGCCTCCGCCGCCCCGTCCGCCACGCGAGTTTCTTCGGAACAACCACCGCCGGTCATCCCTTTCTTTTTTTTCGATCTGGCCCGAGCGCCGATCGTGTTTATACCCAACGCTATCAGCCCCTACCGAACCCTGTCTGCACGCTCCTCCAGGAGCCCCTCCCGCCGAACCTCTCTCGAGGATTCGCGGTAGCGCCGGGTCCCGGGGTTAATCAACCATGTGGAGCCTGATTACATTAGCGGGATTTTATCGAGTTTTCTCGGAACCGAGTTATCGCCATCCCGAGAGATTCGACGCGGGAATGAACTCCGGTTCAGCTGTGACGTTTCCCGTTATACGTATCTTCAACAATCTTGTTCTCGCACGTATTATCGCGGATCCTCCAGCGGTTTCGTCGAACGGTACACGCCGGATGGCACGAGAATCCGGTTATTTCGGGAATGCCTGGCGGATTTTAGAAGCGCGCAGACGAATCCTCGATTACGATATTACCTCTCGGGGCTCGCGCGCTGCGAACTCACCCGCGTCCTCTCCGCATACTCACCGCTCTTCTCCCACTCTCTCTCTCTCTTACCTGCCAACCTGGTATTGCATATTTCGTTTTACGATGCATAACGTGTACTCCTTTTCCTCGCGTGTTTCGCTACCGGAGTCTCTCGGGGTCATAGGCGGCATTGTATAATACACGTATATATACGTCGAAATATACACGCCACCGGGGCCGAAACGGTATCTAGCTTTGGCGCATCCGCCTCCGTCTTATCCCCGGAGGAGAATCGATTCCGCAAACGTATGCGAGGCATGCGGCAACGGTCTCACGAGCTGCTATCATACAATGCTGGAAATAAAAGAAAAGAAGGGAAAACTGAAGAAAAAAAGAAAACAACGACGCGAAGCGATATATAAGCAGAGATGATGCTCGAGCCGGATGTGAGTGAGGCTGCAGATTTTTTCCGTTCACGTTCCGGTAGTTTTCACGTGAGACAGATATGTGTATACACCGTGCGGAAGAGATCCTCCGGTGTATGTGCAACAGCGGAAAGAGCAGAGGATTGAAACGGCCGAGAAACGCGTTTTCACGTCTCGCTCGGAGGAGAGGCGAGGGAGGCGGAGGAGGAGGGCTGGGGGCGAACTTCTCTCGTGCTTGGCACTGTTTCCCAGACACTTTTCTCAGCCCGAGGGCACGAAAACCCCCGGTGAGGGGGATGCACACGCCTATACGAACAGGCAGCGGCGAGGGCACTCGAGAGAGTCTCTCTCTCTCTCTCCTCACTCCTCACTCCGGGAGGTTCGAGGCTACCGAAGGCTGCCGAGTGCCCACAGGCGGTGTACGGATGTGCACTGTGCAGCACCAGAGTTTACTCGCGTACAGTCGTTAATACCTCCGGGGCTGGCAAACAACGCCGGTCAGATCCCGAGCACACCGGGACGGAGGGACGAAGCGAGGAGGCTTCGGCATAGGTATAGATAGCCGGCTAGGTTTCTACGAGGCGGTAGCTCCGCGTCCTACACCCACCGTCATATACACGTTGTTTCCGGCGTGACTGAGCGCGAACCGCACATACTCTGTAAACCGAAATAACAGGGGGAGAGGGCAAAGAGAAACTGGCGAGAGAAAGCTTGAGCGGTGCGCGGAAGGGAATACAAGGGAGAGACGATTATACGAGCCACCTAAGGGAAATTTGGACCATTTCTGACGAGGCGGTGCGCTCCACTGTGGAGGTTTTCGAGGTGAATTTTTTGGAATTAAATTTATAGAGACGGGGATACCTGGAATGCTAGGTTTTCCCGCAAACTAGGGTTTTGCAGATATGTTCATTGATGGTTGAAGATTTCAATTTGTTTTTTTTTTTTAAATTTTACTATACTTTGTACAACGGGCACATGGAAAAACAAGGAAATCTGTTACTTCTTACTGTTCCTCAAAAATTTTTTCGACCGGTAATTTTTTTTTGTGTGCTGAATTAAACGTACGTGGCATAATGACAAGTCTCTGGGAGATAAAGAAAAATAGATTGGAAAAATGTTCGCGTTTTCGGAGTTATAATTTCACGGGAATAATAGCAGGAAAAAAGAACTATTAAAGCAGCGGAGGAGCGTGGAAGGTAATGTGGATAGAGAGAGAACCGTTCGCGGCGCTGCCTTTTGGCCTCTCGAAAAGCGTTCTACGCCGTGAACAGGCACCGTTCTCACCGGCCTCGCATTCCCGACCTATTATGCTATTTCTAATTAATTTACGGAGTGAAAATACCACGGCGAGCGCGAGGACGGAGAGATCCAGCGGACCGCGCGGGCGTCCCGTACACGCACCTCCGTCCACACGGGCGACCAGCTTGCAGCGAAACGAGAACACTGGCCAATTAACAATGCGAACATGACACTGGACGCGGAACCGGAGGCCTCTCACCCCCTCCCCCTCCCCCCCACCTCGGGCCGTCTCTGCTTCCCTCCGTCGAATCGCGGAACCCCGTGGTCCACAGCCGGGGATAGTTGGTTATTTAAATTCCATTATTCATAATGCATGAGGAAGCCTTTTATTTCCAAAGTTCCCGCCGAATTAAACAGCCACCGCCTGCGAGAATTTTTATTTTATTTTTTTCTCGTTTTTGTTTTTACCGGTAACCACCTATGGCCTAGCTTCGCCAGCTGACATGCGCCGAGCTGTGCTGCTATGCGAGGCTGCAATTAAATTCCTTGTTGATTAAAAAATAATTACTTATATTGTTTGTTTTGTTTTACCTGACTTTTATCTTACACGGAAGTGTGTCAATCCAGGTGGGATTCTGCCGTAACTGGAAAAACGGCATATCGCGCGGACTCTACACTGGCTGTCGTACGCCAAATCGCCATATCGGTCCTTCCCCTGCCGGCGTAGATAGCACTTATTTTTCGACCGGAAGTGACGTCATAGCGGCAGTAAGTCACTTTCGGTTTGACTATTTGATTTTTCAAACGGAAGCAACGTCATAGCAGAAATACGTCACTTCTGCTTTGACCATTTAATTTTTCGACCGAAAGTGACGTCATAGCGGAAATACGTAACTTCCGGTAAAAAAAAAATGAAATTTTTCTGGAGCGGTCCCATAACCATGCCGATTATTAAAGCTCACCTAGCAATTTCTGACGCAACGATGACATTCAATGTCAAATTGTTGATCGGTCTTGCGAAACTGTCACGTGCATGGGTAATAGCCGATAACTGTCGAGGGTTGTAGCAATATTGGAACCAAGCTAAATAACGATATACTCTGGGCGTGTAATGAGAACCGATAGGATCGGATATAGAGCGCGCGAAGGAGCATCGTCGAAAGCCAAAGGGGAGGCTTCCCATCGCGGTACGGTGAGGATGCCTTGTGTTCCGCTCTCATAAATCCACGAGGCCGGAAACGCGAGAAGGGCCTCCGCTCGCGATCTTATCCGCGGGTTCCCTATCGTCCTCGGCACGTCTGACTTCGCACGGACCTTATCTACTCGGAGCACACTCGTTTCACGTGTGGCTCACTACCGCGTGCGATTCTCGCTCTTTAACCCACTCCGGCGTACTCCTCTTTCTATCTGTACCACCGGTACAGAGTGTACCAGTTTACATGGCTCGACGAGCGTGGCGAACGTAAATGTATTTAAATTCCAATTGTACAGCGGCACCGGAATTTATAAGGCCGATTAAAACGTCGGCCGCCTCGGGGCGTCCCTCGTGCACCCGTGGGAGCGAATCACGGCCTGGAGCAATGTGGAAATACGCTGTACGACCCAAGGTGTACGATGTACAAACCCGCCGGAATTCACGTGGAATATTGCGACGAATTAACTGACCTCTCCCAAGACGAGGGAGACCAAAATTCCGGGCCTGTAGCCCTCCCGGTCTGCAGGTAACAGGTCTGAGCGACGAGCAGGAGGACGAGGTCCGCCGGGAAATGAGCCTCGACGCCTCCCACTACTTCCAATTAAAAGTTACGCGGCTTGCGCGGCTCTCGCGCTGTTGAAGCAGAGTTAATGAAGGAAATAGAGAAACTACGAGTTCCAGAGAGAGAGAAAGAGAGAGAGAGACCGGTCGCTCTTTTCTCTCCCTGCTGCTCTCTCCCTATCCGTGGGGCTTTTCCATCCCTCTTCGACCACGGGCTCGTGTCCCCCTTCGGCTTTTGCCCTCTTTCGCCATCCTCCACCCTCTCCGTGTCTTTCTTTCTCGTCCTCACTTTTCCGTATCATTCACCTCGTCCCTCCGCACCGACGTCGACGTCGTCTCTCGTATTCCGTTCATTGATTCTTCCTTTTTCGGGAACCCCCGCCATACCTCTTTAGCCAGCCGAACGCAGATTGCACACTCGGCGAGTCACTCGCGGAAACTGCACCGTTCTCGCGCCCGCCCGCGTCCCGCGCCGTGAATGAAAAATGAATGAAAAACAGACGCGCCCTTCCGTCGTTCGGCGAACCCCCGACTATAAATTTGCATCCCTCGGTGCAGGTGCATCGAGCAGTTACGAATTCACGTCGTATACCCCCCCCCCCCCCCCCACCCCTGCCCGCCACATAGCTCGTTTCATCGGCCTACGGAAGGTTTCACCCCTCCTCGACCGATGCAACTCGGCCAACACACAGTCCTCGTGTCGCCCCCGACATTCGCCCAACACAACGCGACACGACCCCTACACGCGATTTTTATAGCCTTGCTCACCCTGGTAAATCCGATTTTCTTCGTACGATCGATGGCTGCTGGTCCAGAGAGAGATTCAGAG
The DNA here is from genome assembly GCA_964017025.1 of Stenichneumon culpator. Lineage (NCBI taxonomy): Eukaryota > Metazoa > Arthropoda > Insecta > Hymenoptera > Ichneumonidae > Stenichneumon > Stenichneumon culpator. The sequence goes on from OZ024769.1 coordinate 15,661,025, forward strand.
AGAGAGAGAGAGAGAGAAGTGAGGGAGAAAGGGAGCTTTGATTGTAATTTTTTTAAATCCCCTAGGTATCATCTAGGGTACCAGTGTACTCGAGATAAACAGGCATATCCCGTCCCTGCAATGTATACGCTCATGCGGAATAACTTCACTGTAAAAAAAATCGTATGAAATTTAATGTATCGGACTGGAAGTTTTTATGCAAAAACTGGTATGTTAAATTTAATGTACAATTGTCATTAAAAATGAATGTTCAGTGTATTATAAACATTGGGAATACTTTTTTAAAAATAATTTTCCTTAATTTTACTACAAAAATACTTTAATTTTAATAATTTACTTTAATTTCAATGAAAAAGTATATTAATTTTTTTATCACAATTGTACGTTAATTTTAATGTACCAGTTTTTGCCTAAAAGCTTGCAGTTAGGTACATTAAATTTACAATATTTTTTTACAGCGTTTGCGAAACTTGCATCCTTCCGTAATGGCTCGAAGGATAGTCTTCCCAACCTCCTCACCAGCGTGTAGCTTAGGTACATGCGTTCTCCTATAAATCGTGGTATTTTAATAGTCCAACGATAGAATTATTGGTCTCTATTAATTTGCTCCCCGCCCGCCACAGAGCTCGTTCCATCGGGCGACGGAAAGTTGCATTCCTCGTGAACTGATGCAACTCGCCTAAAACACAGTCCTCGTGTCGGCCCCGACGTTCGCCCAACAGCGACACAACCCCTAATACGCGATTTTTATAGCCTTGCTCACCCTGGAAAATCCGATCTCTTCGTACGATCGATGGCTGCTGGTCCAGACAGAGATTGCGGGAGCTTTGATTGTAATTTGACGAAATTCCCTAGGAATCGTTTAGAGTACTAGAGTACTCGCGATAAACCGGCATATCCCTTCCCAGTAATCTACGCACTCATCCGCAACTACTTCGGTGTACTTCCGTAACAGCTCGGAGGTCTTCCCAACTTCCTCAGCAACGTGTACCTTCGGTACTTCGGTACTTCGGTACTTCGGTAGCCTCGGTTCTTCCGTTCCCCTATCCACCGTAGGATTTTAATAGTCCAATGCTAAAACTATTAGTCTCTATTAATTCGTAATTAGAGAATAAAAGTTTAACGCTCCGGGATGGATTCTTAAAAGTTTTCGCCGTGCGGGTGTGAGACTTCGCTCTTTCACTGCACTCCCGACACTCGGGAGACTTCTCGACTTTCTCTCATGTCCGAGGATAGAAGTTCATTTTCTCCGACGCGCAACCAAGACAATATACGAAGTTTCATATTAAAATTCGTAACGACCAATCTGTCGGGCCTCCGACGAAAATTAATACGACAGTTTTTTTTTAACAAGAAGAAAGAAAGCGCTATCGCGTAACTCTTTACATAGTTGATAAGTAACGAGGAGTCCCATGACGACTGTGGAACTTCTTTCTCCCCGGAACTCAGCGACTTAGGTTTCTTCCTTGCCAAGGAAGCGCGCGCGCTCTCTCAGCGATCTCTATTTATTTAATACGGCGTGTGTGACCTCGTCGTCTCCGTTGCCCGACTCTCGTCTTTTGCCAACCTCTTGGGACACGTGGAAGGAGAGCCTTCGTGGAACTTTGCTGGAAGATACCGCAGAGCGGGGAGACCCCGAGGCGGAGTGTCTCATCGTCTAGCGCGACGAAAATCCCTCCGACGAAACAATGCACGAAGGCCTTTTGTCGTGCGAGAGACGGTCTTATTTACCTGGAGCCAATTGTACGTACCGCTGGTACGCACCGCCTATCGGGATTATTACGTGCCGTTTCCCGTGCAGACCCGGCGAGAACGGGGATTTGCGTCACGAGGGATGAAGCGAAACCGCGGCAGCACCGCGCTCAAAGGGCCACGACGAAATTCCGTCCTTTCGTTATTTGACTACTGTCGTCGTTCACGTTCTCGTCCATGCAAGCTTACACGTCCATGCAAGTTTGCACGGAGAAACGAAGTATGTAGCTATTCCAAATAGGCGAAGTAAAATTCCTCCGAGCCGGTCTGTATCGCCGGGCGGCGCAGAAACGGCCCTGGCCAGTTCCGAGAGCGAGAGATCGGCTCACTTTTCCAGTGGCTGACTGGGAGAATGCCCGAGCACACCCTTGCGGCTCCCGATTCCTCTCGCGTGACTGGCGCAGCCCTGCACTCGACGAACAAAGAATGCTGCCGTACAGCCCTCCGACCCGAAGTAGGAGGGTATCGAGCGAAGGGGTAAGAAAACCGTCGGCAGGCTCGTCCAGTGGATCTTAGCGGATAAGCAAAATCAGCGGGGAGATCCAGCGACGCGGTGCTCGATCAAGTTTAAAAACGAAATTGTAAAAACGTTGCTTGGGAGGGATCACTCTTGAAGACAGAATTTTCAGCGGAGGGGCCTCGATGAAAGAGCGGAGAATCCGTATATCTCGGAGGCAAGTACCGCGAACGATGGTGGAGGAAGAGGGACGGGGAGAGAAAAGATTGGAGTTAACGGTGGGTGAGAGAGTTTGCTGGTCGGACGGTGGAAAAAGTGGAAGAAGTTACTGGTTTGAGAAGCGAGGGAGAAGAGGATATTGGTAAACACCGAGAGCTCTCTTCTTCCTTCGGAGGATTCGTCCTGTTACCTAAAGTGAAGGGGGGGGGGCAGGATTATGGAATAATCCAAGCACTATAAATACCACGGTACTCTCCCGTTTTGCAAAGGGCTCATCCTCCTTTCTTGAGAATAAGAGTCTTAAATAAATAGAAAATAGAAGGAAGCGTTAAAGCGTGCTACGGGCGGAACGGAGGGACAGAGGGGGGCACACGAAACTTATTTATTTATCTCGGTGCTCGTGCTCGAGCGAGCGTGAATTCTCGTTTCGAGCTTGATCGTCCTGACTGAGAGGGAGGAGGATAGGTATGAAATCGGTGAGAATCGATACGCCTTGGATAGAGCCACCTCGACTGAATTGAACATCTAACGTCGAGGCTGATGTATAGCGTATAGAGAGCACCCTTACACCCGGGGTTTTCTTGAGAGCGTCCGCGCGCAAAATGCACTCGCGTGTGAATCGATCACTCGGCGAAACTTCAGCGGGATCTGGGCCTCGTAGCTGTCCTGTCATGAGTGCCCCGGAACGAAGATCGAGTTACCCCCATGGTACGAATTCGATACCCTGCCCATCGAATCCACGAGTCGACCACTCGAGGAAGTTTCCTCTCGACGACTGCTACGAGAACGTCCGAATCACACGTTTTTAACCTACTGGACTGCATCCTCCTCACCTCCGGTCTTGAAATTTCCAAATGTTACAGGCAATGCGCTCTTCCTTCTGAAACTTTGACACTTTGTCCGCCAAAATGAACTATGCCTTCATCGATGTCTGGGCGATCCACACAGGGCTGCAATGGGGAGCCACATTGGGCATCAATGAAGGCGAGTAGACATCTCATGTCACTCTATTTCACTATTCCAACCTACTGGATTTCATCCTCGTCTCCTTTGGTATCCACATCTTTTAGTGTCACAGGCAATGAGTTCTTCCGGCTGACACTCTGGCACTTAATCCTTCAAAGTGAACTATGCCCCTCATTAGTGCCTGGGCGATCTGGATAGAGCTGCTGTAGGGAACCAGATTAGAGATCCAGATTAGAAATGTTTCTCCTCCATTACCCCAACATACGAACGCCCCAACAGTTTAGGATACGAGCGCTTGAAGTCGCACGTTCATCTTCGGTAGTTCCGAAAGCCCGAACCGTCGGCGAGGATGGTTGTTCCAACAATTTTCATTTCGGTCAGGTAGTAAGTAATCTTTATGGGTCAGCAGACTTCCTCCCGGTACGTATACCAGCGATCCAGTGAGAAAAAGGTGGTGTACGATGGGCACCGGGGCCAAAAAATATTTCCCAGCAGTAAATATCCGTAAAGGATGGCCTCATATTTTGAAAGGCGGAAGAAGCCTCCACTCCCGTGCTACAGCACACGACCGCTCTTTCAGACCGCTCTCACCATCTCACTCTCACTCTTGGATCCCGCCGGTTTATCCCGGCCCGTGGAAGCAGCAGCGTCAGTAGTAGTACCAGTAGCAACAGCAGCCCAGCGTAACGCTGTACCGTTCCTGCGCCACGAGAAAGTGGCCTTTAGCTCCGAACTAGATAATGTAGGTCCGCCCCGTTCCGGTATAATATACTCGGTCCGGGGCCGGTCCACGAGCTCGAACGTCCGACGCGCGGAACCCTACAAAGGCATCGCATTATTTAAAGCTCTTACCTTCTATTCTTTGTCCTCGGCGTTTTCCCGCGTTCTCCTCTGCCGCCGCGAGCTTATCGCTAATAATTCATTGCCTCGCGGCCCAAACAAAGGCCATCAGTGCGCCACTCACAGAACCGGCCCTGGCTACACACCCGAGAGAAAGAGCCTCTCTCTCGACCACCTCCTCCTCCTCCGCCTCCTACCGGTCTCACCCGCCTACACCCTTTTTTGCCTCCGTTTCCCGAGCACTTGCAGGATAATAGATGTATACCGTACGAGTGGTACGAAAGGGTAGCACGATTCTCCGGCTCGCCGTTTCTGCCTGGTGCATTTCTATTCTCGTACCCTATGCGGGGGGATCGGTAGTGGGGTCGACGCTTAGGAGCAAGCTACGTGCTTCCTGGGGCTGGCCAACGATATCGACTCGCGAAGGAGGAAGGAAGAGAGAGAGAGGGTGAGAGAGAGAGAGAAAGACCGCCCTCAGCGAGGAATCGCAGCCCCCGCACTAGGCCAGTGTACGGACGTACGTATCGCGTGCCGTAATTTACCGTAGCCGGCGAGTACTCTCGATAATTCTGGAACGTGCGATGCATCGAACACGTCGGTTGGGGGGGTGGGTTTCGGGGGTGGTTGTACACCAGTGTGCCCGGAGCACGTATAGTCAGCGTAACCTGTACCTTCCTCGTACGCGACTAGATAAACCTAGTTGCACGATCGGTATGCCGACTATTCGTGATTACGCCCGATGTGTGTGCTTCAGGGGGGTAGGTTTGCGGGAAAGGGCGCCCACCGTGGTGGTGCTCGTTCGCGATGCGGGACCGCATCGAGTTACTCTACGCGATTGTATATATACACCACACGGAACATCGGTGAAATACACAGTATTTTATCGAATGCGATCGCGCACCGGGTACGAGAGTACACCGGGAGTCAGCGGCAGCAACAGCAGCAGGAGCAGCAGCAGCAACGGGGTCGCGTTGATTATTCGATGCTGACGAAATTGCGTGGCTGAATAGTGTTTCCCCGGTTGTGGTGCCGCGCGGGACACGCACGGAGAATATCTCGGGATATACCGCCGCACCGACCGATAGTGTTTTCGGGTCTGGAATAACTCCCGATCCTCCGAACCACGGGGCGAATCTGACGGTTTCATCTCGAGAAATGCCCCGGTGCACCTGTAAATCGTAATTACCCTCTGTATGTGCGACGCAACTTTTGGCGAGTCACTCCCAGTCGCCTGAGCGGTTCGACTTCACGTGCGAGCCCCAACCGGGCCTCTAGCAACGGCACCTACAAAAAAAAGAAGGAAAAAACAACAACGTCCGGGCTCGTTAACCACCGCTATGGCTCTGCCACCACCGTGACTCTCGATGTTATCGCGGGGTTAAATATTTGCCTGTCGCGTTAGCCGACTTGTTGTTTTTTTTCTTCTTTTTGTGTGTGTGTGTCGCCTCTATTCTCGCGCCCTCGTGCGCGTCGCTTCAATCGCTTTGGCCGCAGGAACGATAAAAGAGGAAATGCTCCGATCCGTCCATGAGGCAAAGCGCCGCGTCGCCTCTTGTCTAGTTTTTTTTCTTACTAATAAAAAGTTTGCTTTGAACCGTCCACCGAGAGAATGAAGATTGTCTACCTCTGAAAAGTTAGCTGGCCACGATATTATGTCGAAATAGGTTAAAATTCGATATTTTCATTGTCGCACTTTTATTCTCGCCGTGGTGGACGGGATCGTATGACCAAGATCACGCCCAGCGTGAGAGCCAAGCGAATGCCGTAAAGTGAGCTGAAGATATGTCCTGTGTATCTTAATTGATCCGTTTCTGTCGCCGGCTAAATTCGAGATGAATTCCAAATACACTTGAGGCGTATTGCACACACTACTTCACCTACTTTTCTGTGTTCCTTGACTTACACGTTTCTATCACTGTCTGCATTCGAGATACATTTCAGAGTAAAGTAAAAAAAAATGTTTGTTACGTCACTTCAGGTTTGAAAATGACACTATCAAACCGGAAGTGACGTCATACTGCAAATACATCACTTTCAGTTTTTTAAAATATCGGTTTTTGATCGAAAGTGACGTCATACCGGAAAGACGTAACTTCACAAATGAAAAATTTGTAAATTTCATTTTTCGACTGAGGTCATATAAGTAATGCGTCACTTCCGGTTTGAAAATCTCATTTTAGACCGGAAGTGACATATTTCCGGTATGCTGTAACTTCCGGTAAAAAACCTAGATTTTCAAACATTCAAAAGAAGTGACTTTATAGATAGCATTTTTACTTCTTCTTTAGAATGTATCTCGAATGCTGCCGGTTATGGAGACGTGTGAATTAAGGAACACACGAACAGTGCATCAGCACCAATGAACTTCAGCGGCGCGCGAAGCAGGAGCTATATAGTGTAGTAGGGATAAAAGTGGGGTGAATATAGACCACTCTATTTTATTCGGAGTTAAATCTGAATGCCATATATTCACCACGCTTACCCTACATATGCGTGCTTATTTCTCATCGTATATTATACACCGTTTGTTTCAGTAATACACGTGACAGCGCGATGCCAGTAAAGATTCCTCGATGGAAATTAGGATGGGAGGATGGGTTGGGGTGGCTGGAAAATTGTTCAATTTTGCAGACTCGATTCACCGCCGTGTGGGAGACGGTTGGAGAGGGAAGCAGGCGGGGACAGTTTACGATATCGGGTTTTCTCCTGGCACCGTACGAAATTTTCCTCCGGGCCCCGATTCGATATCGAGATTGAGAAACGAATCGAGATGAGAGCCCCTCGGCCTGTATACGCGAACCTATATGCAGCCTGTATCTTATCTATTTCACTCTCGCATCCTGCGCAGCGTACGAGTCCCGCAGTCCCATACACGGAGTTCGGCATCCAATTAGAGATAACTCTTCTTGTTTTTTTTTATTTTTATTTTTTGCTCACATTCATTCTAGCCTCCGGAATGCAATAACGCTTGTCTCATGCACGAACAAAAAAAAATTACCCTTGTAAGGGACGGATACTTGGAAGAAGTAGTTTTGTTCACCCACATAGGTCCATGCCCTATACGTGTCGCATAGTGGCTGTAAGTCATCCGAAGTTACAAAATTTCGAATTCGCCACGGTCGATAGGATTTCGAAATCGTTCGGTGGGCGTCGAGAGGATCCAGCGAGAGTGTGTGTATGATAACCGGTACGGAGTGGTGGTTCGCGTCTGCGGAGCCAGCCCGACACACAGCCCCGCCTTCTGCACCATCTAATAGTACACTACGGGTCGGCACCCTCTCGCCGGAGTGAAGCGAATAAGGTAGACAGATAAAGCGCGAGTGAGGGAGAGCGGAATAGGCAAGAGAAAATCCAATTGGCAAATTCCTCGGCGTCACTGGACCGCGAAATGGGCCGGCGAGCGCGCGGCCGCAGCTACTTCCATCCCTCGGGGTGGTTGCCTGGTGCTTCGGCTCGGTGGCAGCGTCGAGAGCGCTGGGGGTGTGCGCGGGTGCCTCTCTCGTCCTGGACGAGAAACGAGAGATGTGAGAAGGGCTTATAAATTGCATACGATAGCGTTAGCCTCACCGTGGCGCCGGTACGCCACTTCGTTCCGGGGGCGGTGATGGTCCAGAAGGGACTCACGCCATGGCCATCAAGATTGCGCCCACGACCCCTTCCAATTGATTTATTTAATACCGCCAGGCTGCGAGGAATCCACAGTAATCGAGTCGAGAAGATATTATGTCGTTTAGCTATTCAAGAAACGCTTGATCCAGGTCGCTCGGCAGACAGTAGAAACTACTACGGTGTTTGATAGACGGGGGGGGGGGAAGAAGAAAGTAGGAGGTGAGGGTTGGCTGCTCGAGTATCGAGAGGTGCCTGGACGTTGAAGAGCCGAGCTGTGTGCACGGAAGCTGACGTTGGATTGGGCACGGCCGAGTCGAGCTCGGTCCATCTGGAGCGGGCTTAAGGAGTAACCTGCTGGGCAGATTGGGGTTTCTTGGCCCTCTACCAAAGAGGGAAAACGGAGACGCGGTGTATGAGGGAGCGTGCGAGCCAGGTCGCTCTTAGGAGTTCTCGTACGTTCGAGGAAACCCGGCAGCATGCGGTCGGTGGGGGCACATCGGGGCCAGCCCGAAGAAAAGAGGGGAAGATGCTGGGCGGAAACATCGCCGGAGTTCTCTTCCCTCGTCTCTTCTATACAGTGAGAGGCGACACGGGAAGGTACCATCAGGCCGATGTCTGCACGGGCCGGTGTCACCGGGCCTTGCGGCTCTCCGATCCTGTATTTACCTACATTGAATCTCTGCCAACCTACAATTACCGGTTACCTATTCTTCGACGTCCTCCATCCACCGAAGTCACGAACCTCCTGTTCCCCTTAGTCGCCTCTCCCGATGTCCCATGCCAAGTTCCTCTCGATGGCGGAAACGCTATCCGGATATGCCCCCGGCATCTGCATCTGCATAACGCCTTCCCGTCGAACCTTCTGCCCGAAGGGTACGCAGCCAGCCAAGTCGCGTCGGGGGATGATGGATAAAGAATTCTCTACCAAACCCTCCCGGTTAACGATAATGACCGCGGAAGCATCGCGGTGCAACAAGGTGAGAGGAATACGGAAAAAAAAGACTCCCGGATTTTTATCGAAGGGAATGTCGAGCGACGCGCTCTTCTCGTCTGGACCCTCCACGCTCACCGCTCCCGGGGTTTATTGAGCTGAGAATTTCAACGCCTCGTTTCGGTTTTATCGACGACCGGGATACTCCCGTAGCCGACGAACAACCGCGCTTAACAACTCATAAACTCGTCGTTGGCCTCGGTACTGTCGTCCTGCTCATCTCACCGCTTTGCCTGTTCCTCTTCGTTCTCGTCTAGTCCTTCCGGGGTCGCATCGTCCTGAGGTTCAACCTTCTGTCGCGCCTGTCGGCTATACCGGCGCAGACCGAGACGCTGGCCTCGCTAGTCTCGTCCCCCCTGCCAGCCCTCTCTTCGTACGGACGTTATCCGACGAGCTCTGACGTTCGCGGGGAATTGAAACAAATATTTTACGACGACGCAGCTTACGAGAGGGATCATTAAAATTGCGCGGCTCCAGTATCATCCCTCTCGGGCGTTCGCGCTGGAAGCTTGATAAAATATACACTTGGCTCTCCTCTGCAACTGAACTCCCAGCAGTTCCGCATAGATAATGCAGCTGGTACGTAATTTTGAATCAAATGATACGATTTATTGATACGACAAAATTTTATCCGAATCATTAATCGCCGAAGGTGCGGCGATTTGTCTAGACGGAGATTCGTCGCGGTCTCGAAGAAAATTTATGCGGATGCATTTATATTGTGTACTTGTGCCCCGCTCGCCTTTACGTTAATACTGCACTGAGAAAAGGATGTAGTAAATATGACTATATCGCTTGAGAGATATTACCATATCACACAGTAGTAGGGAACTAGAGTGCCACCTATGGTAGGAAGTAACGGATTTATAAGAATTTTTCGTAGATATTATGGTAGAAATTCTTGGAAAATCTGAGACTTTCCGCCATAGGTGGCGTTCTAGTACCATACTACTATGTGCTATGGTAATTTTTCTTAGATGATCGGTAGTTTCTACTCGACTCTTCTCTACTGATAACTGGAAACCCTCTGGAAACTTGATTAATAAATGATATATAATAAATTATATATAACTTGATAAATGATATACCTGACTCTCCTCTGCAACTGAACTCTGCACAGTTGCACATAAATAATGCAGCTGGTACATAATTTCGAATTAAATGGATACGATTTATTGATACGACCAAATTTTATCCGAATGATTAATCACTGGAGGGACGACGATTCGTCGCGGTCTCGAAGAAAATGTTATGCTGATGCATTTATATCATGCACTCGTGCCCCACTCTCCCTTACGTTAATACGATGATTAAATGGTCGTGACGATTCTCCGTGGGAGTGGGTAAAAGTGTGTAGAACTTACGACAAAGCCGAGACCGTTGGGCAACGTAGGTCGGCAGAATTGCGGTACAAGTTTCCCTCCACGTTCGTTCGTGAAACGATGAGAAAGAGTGCGATGGAAGGAGCATATTGGTCGACGAGAACGCGAGCAGCGTAGCCGCTCTCAACTGCGGGAAATTGATAGAACATCATAAACCCATTACGGCCCGAGAGCCCGAATCAAATTATGAACAGGATCCGCTGGACTTTACGAGCCGTACGGCAACGACGGCGAAGCACGAGGAAAGACAGAGAGAGGAAAATAGCGAACGAACAAGGAAGAAAGAAATATCAGCGACACGGCGTCTCGTTCACGTGCGGAAGTGAGGAATGGGAGATTCCTTAGAACGCTGCAATTCTGTCTAGATTCCTTGGTCTTCAGGTACCAGCGTAGAGTTGAAATTACGCTCGAATAGGTCGATCGTAAATTATTATTCGCGCCTCGAAGACGGAGATTTCTTATCCCTTTTCTCGAGCTGTCGTGCTGTTAACCGCTGGAACGCGACGATCACCCGCGAAGGATGTGGTAGATTGTTCGCCCCCTGCGTCGCCCGTGGTTCTTTTTCCACCCGGTATCGGCGTCGGTTTCCACTTATCGAGGGATCATTTTCCAGCCCCCGAGGGGATCGGGCGGGCTGGGCTTAAAGAGAAAACGAATTGCCATCGATACACGTGTCCTAGGGTCTCTTCCGCTTCCTCGGACAGAAACGAATCCGCAGCGATTCGTACGTGGCAACGATGCAAGCGTTAGCCGGCGCTCCTTTCGTCCTCGAGCTCTTTCTCCCTCCGCGACATCGGTTTTTCCTCTAATATGATACAAAAAAAACTCTCCCACCGCATCGAGATAGAACAGCGTGGCGACTCACCGACTCGTCGGTATTCGAGGCGTTGATACTATATCTTCGGTATTCCAGCACGACCAGAGAGAAAGAACGAACGCTGGATACTGAGTCACCGTGCTGGAATGAGGATGCTGGGTTGGGAGGGTTGAGTATTCGACCTTTAAAAGATCACCCATACGCCGAAAGGACGAGAGCGGAGAAGGGTTGGCAGTCTTCCACGTCGTCACCGCAAAACTCCTTCATCCGGGGTGGGGCGCCCCCCAAACCCCTCCCCCTCCTCCCCTTGTGCTCAGTGGCATCGCCGAGCGGTCCCCACCACGCTCCAGTGATTTCGAGGAAACCGCGCCATTTCGCATGCATAATACATTCTAATAGTTGCGAGGAGCCACACGTCGATTCACCGGAGCTACCGCAAAGTAAAGGAGAAAACAAACGAAAGGGTTGCTGCCGGCGCGCCCACCGAGCGCGACAACCGCGATCATTTTGGCTCCTCTCCCTTGTTCGCTCCAGTCCCAGGGACACGGACTCACTCTCATGCAAAACTCGATCCCCCAGCCTTATCAAAATACCAGATCCGCCAACAGCAAATCGGGTTGAATGAATAAAATGTGTTTTTTTTTCTTCCTTTCATTTCGTCTTTTTTTTTCTTATTATTTCGCAACGAGAAGCCATCACATGCTGATTTGCGCCTTAGTCGACGGGAGAGGGAGAGAGCTTCGACAATCCCGACCGGCATCTCGTATCGGAACCCGAGGGTACACGGACGGGGGATTTCCCACCGAGCGTCATTGAGGATTTTCCCGGGGATTTTTCCACTGGCATTTATTTCGGTGAGGGGATCTAACTCCGGAAGAGGAATGGCTTTTCGCGACTGCTACACTACTCTACCAACGTTTTTTTTTGTATTTTCTTTTTTTTCTTTTCTCTACCCCGCCTCCTTTCCAGTAGCGTGCGCTACCGCGATATTTACACGGGTGTAACCCGCTACATAAACTCTGCGAATATCGCGCACGTCGAGCAAGAAGGTACGGGATTGGCGTACACCGAGACGGAGGAGCTTCTCGTTAGACCTCGCAAATGAACCGTACGAGTATGTACCGACGGAGACCACCTCGTTCAACCCTCACACGCGAAAAAAAAAAACAAACTCGTACACACGCACACACGTACTCGAGGCCTTTTCATCAGAGCAGGATTTCGACGCTTCCCCGGAAGTTTTTAATTACTAGAAATACTTGATGCGCGGCAGACCACTCGTCTTGAGTCGAGGATAACGAGGAAAACTTTTCGCAGGCCTCGGCGAACCAACCTCCCCGCACCGTGCGCACGGTCGGGTTCGAAGTTTTCGCGAATCCCTCCCTGGGGTTTTTTTTTCTTTTCTCCTCTCATCGTCCTCATTTTTTCGTCTTCGGCCCACGGCACGCTAGCCTCATCCTGTGTGTCTGTCCGGACTGTGCCGAATTCCGCGGAACAGCTTTGTTGGCAAAACGATGGGGAAAAGTGTGGAAGAGATCGGTAACATTGGGTCAGTCGCGGTCAAGAATAGAGTCTTCCTTGATAGAAATGTAAGGGCTGAGTTTTGAGTAGTAGTAGTGGTAGTGGATTTATTGACAATATGCAAGAATGAACAATTTTTGGTAGATAACACGACATGACAACGTCATGTCATGTTATCTTCACACGTACACTCATACATATATATAAACACGCTCGCACGCTCGCACATTGCCGTTCAATGAAAGTCGATCTATCGACAATCCACAGAAATTTTAGATCGTCAGAGCAGGGCCTGGCGAGGTACAGAAAAGTCGCGATGAGTCTTCAGGTGCGGCGATCGTGAAAATTGTCGATCGAATGAAAATTTGTTGAAAATAGTCGATTGTTCTCAGGCGAACGACCCGGTCTGACCCTGAGATGCAGCTAGAAAAGGGGGCGAGGGGGCTCGGAGTTCGGCGACGTGCAGAAGGAATTGCGAATTGGAGAGAAAACCGTGGTGTATGCGGAGGAGCAAGGAGAGAACGTTCTCGTCGAGAGCTCGGGAGTTTGTCTGTGAGCCGTTCAACACTCCCTCGTCGGCTCCCTCGGGAGTCTCCTCGTTCGAAGACGCGCGAGGGGGGCGAGAGGGCGACCGCGAAGGAACTGCCGGTGCCAGAGAGCCCAGCTGTGCGGCATATAACCGAGCGGGAGGGAGGGTAGATGAGGAGGAGGAGGACATTGCGAGGGGTATGTGCGCCGTGGGGGCTGCCGTTGCTGCCACTCCCTCGGGAAACCTCTAAATTTAATATAAAGTCAATTGGAGAAGCTAATAAAATTGCTACCGTTCCCCGGAGCCATCGGTTTCCCGACGGCGCGGGGTAGCATCACACGCGCCACCGGGAGCAGCGGCTTGGTGTGCGATCCGCTTGAAAAATCGACCGAGATGCAACGTTAAACACCCTCGATTCGTCGTTCGGAATCGCGCCCACGCTCACGGGTGCCGCCGGCGGTTTACCGGTAACCGGGGGGGTTACGAGCTTGAAAAAGTGAGGCCGAAATGTATTTACTCACCACTTTTCTACGGTCTTCATGTTTCACCCCCCCCCCCCCCCCCCCCCGGGGCATATTTCCCTCTGGCGAACATCGGATTCTCCTCGACGCTGGAGCGGTGGGCCCGAAAACTGTTAGTGCTTGATGTAGGCACCAGAACCCACGTAAATTGTTTTTTCGCCCGCATTTCTCCATCACATTTCCCATCCCCCGCGCGATAGTTCATCGCCGTTCAATTTCCGTGTCTCGCGCGGGAATAATCGTGCGGATTTTTTTTTTTTTTTTTTTTTTTTTGCGACGGAGGTTTGGCGGAAGAACGATGGAGAATCGAGAGAGGAGCTTGAGGATGGCGGCGAACGCGGAATGGCAAAGATTTTCTACGGGGAGAGTTTTTTTTTCTTTTTTTTTTCGTGGTCCGAGCTTTGATGCGCCGCGCTGAACAGAGCCGGTGGGTTCGCTCGCTCGGTGAATTCGGCGAGGTGGCTATCTCGCGGGGTGCGCCCGCGTCCGAATATTTTCCTCGTTCCTGCCGGTAACCAAGCCGCCCGGCCGCCGGAGCTCATTTACATTCTGTCCACAGCGGATAATGAAACCGGGAGAAAAACCGGCGGCGCGGCGGTCTAATGGGAATCAGCCGGCGAATAATGAAACTGCTTAGCATTCTTTACCGCTGTGCCCTCGGGAGCCGGGAGAGAGAGAGAGAGAGACGAAATAATTAAGAGAACGGGAGGGAGATAAAGGGAGACGGACAGATAGGGAGTGGATGAGCGCCGAATTGCTGAATGTCTGTCCTGGGTGTGGTAAAAAAGAAGAATTATAAAAAGACGAAGGTACGGGAAAAATCGAAATAAAATAGGCGAACTGAAAATGGAATTAACCGGGGCGTCGGACGACCCTTTAACGACGAATTAAACACTCGGTTCGTTTCGCCAACGGCGAAGGATTCCATTATTATCATTCCCGTATTCGCTCCCGTTCTCCCTGCGATGCTCGCCGATCGATGTGAACGGAATTCTCATACGGATTGTGTTTTAAACCCCTTTGATGGAAAAATCTCTCGAGAATAATCGCCGGCCGTGTGCGTGAAGCTCGCAACCCTTTGACAATGTTTTTAATATTCTCTCGTAAGCGAATGTGAGCGATTCGGCGCGAATCAGCTTGTCGATTGTAGGTAAAAATATACCTCTTTTTTATTACCCCTCTATCTAATCGTTACTTCAGTGCGGCTGAGCATTAATGGCGTACGCATGAATAAATAAAATTACATGGCCCCTCGCTCGGCACCGCCGTACAATGTACGAAATATCCGTGGTAAATTAATGTCGCGGAACTACCAGCAATCGCCCTCACTACGGTGGAATTACAGTTAATGCAAAAAAAAAAAAAAATGAGAAAAGAAATACAGTACGCTCTGACATGGATATATCGCGTTTACACGAGCGAGTCGTTATAATAAACTCGGCGTGTTTACATCAGGCTCGCCTCACTCTAATGACGTCCTTATGTGCGTCAGAACGGCGATTTTCATCTGCGTGTCGCGTGCGGCGCGAACACGAACGCGCTTTTCCCTCGAGTTTCGCGATTCTGCGGCGTGTTTAAAAAAAAAAAAAACCATTCACTTCTCCAGTCCGACCGTTCGGAGTGACAGAGAAATTGCATTATTTTTTTCTCACCGATAACGGGTTAAAAGCATCGGCGAAATTTCTTGCATCAATTATACCGACGTGCCGAAATGCTCGTCGATATGATGGCAGGGGATGAAAAAGCTAACCGGATGCTGGAACGTCAGCGGGCAGAATTCATCGAATTCTGGACGCGACTCGCGTGAGTTTCACGTCCAGCTCGCATTTTTTTTTTTTTTTTTTGCGCATCGAGTGTTGAATCTCGCATTGGATGTTGTGCCGTTAAGCGGCAGGGAGTGAGGCGTTCGACGCACCGACGGTATTCGGGGATGCACCAGAGAGCGCAGCATATCGGTCGAGGCGGGGTTGTTTCCGGCTCTGGCTCTCGCTGTCTCTACTATCGGCGGTACACTCTCCCGACGACGGGTGGCGCGAAACGGGAGCGCATTAAAAACATCATAAATTCATATTAAGTTCACGGTTTTGCGCTATTTTTAACGGAGAACCTGTTACATAGCTTTTTATTAAAGCCTCCGCGGAGGGCGGTGAGCGAGGGGGGGGGGGGGGATGTTGGCCTCTCGCGCGTTCGCCAATACACCGAGCGCCACGCTTTTGCACCCGCGGACCCCGTTTAATTGCACATTATAGGCAAAACGTCCATACAGCTATACGGGGAAGGGTACACGCGCCTGTTCGACTGTATCCGTGGCGCACCTCCGCAACGCTAAACCCTCTGTGCAAATAGGAAGATAAATATTCATAAATATTTGCAGCTCGACTCTGTGCAGCAACGGTAAAATAGTTGGTGTCGGGGCGGGAGGCATGTGAGGGGGCTGTTTTACCAAAAACACGCCATATTGTCAACGTGACAATTGCCAGTTCGGTTACCGTAGCGGTGAGGATGGGGGGATCGATCCCATACGTGGCTGTTACCGGCATCCCACCGACCTTTACTATCTCACATGTGTCGTTCAGGCCGGAAAAGCTTCGAGTAAATAAAAATAAATGAAAAAAAAAACACACTGGAAAGGGGTACGCTGTATATTCAGGGGAGTGGTTAAACGTAACGTCGACACACTCTCGAGAGGGACGAACGGGCTGCGAGCAATAGAAAACATTTATTTAGTGCGGAACATCCCAGGTGAGATTTAACCATCGGCACAGCTACGGAACGGCAACAGTTGCCTCAGAGTCTTGTACTCGGCCGGCGCTCAAACTGGTATCCACCCGATCCAACATATCGCCTCAAAGAAAAACATTATCGCTGCGCATGTACGTGCTCCTGCACAGTATTAGCGCCTACGTCACTTACGGTTTCAAGATTTCATTTTTTATCCGGGAATAACGTCATACCGGTAATACGTCACTTCCGGTTTGAAAATCTCAGTTTTCGACTGAAAATGACGTCATACCGGAAATATGTCACTTCGGGTTTGAAAATTGCATTTTTCGACCGGAAGTGACTTCATACCGGGAATACGTCACTTCCTGTTAAAAACCAAGTTAAAAATGGAGATTTTCAAACCGAAGCTAACCTATTTCCTGTATGACGTCACGTCCGGTCTAAAAAAGAGATTTTCAAACTGGATGTGACGTATCTCCGATATAAAAATCTCGTATGCCAATGTATATTCGTACGCATCGAGTGTAATAAAAACGTGAGAATAATAATTCTCACCCCGTAAACGCATACAATTCAGAGGCAGACAATTCAGCGATGATACTATAAGCGAACCAAATCGGTACACGGCGTTTAATACTCCGTTCATTCTTCAAACGAATAAAGAAGCCCTCATTGATTTACACCGGTGGCCGACTCTCTCCGGTACGGCCGAAATTAGTCGGGCCATAGAATTTCAAATTTATGGCTCGCCGCTTTTGCATTGGTAATGCGTCCGTAAGCCGGGGGTAGTTCGCGGCACGTGTGTTCAACGTTTCCATTAACTTCGCTCATACGATGCTTATCACCATAAAATTATGTAAAAAAAAAGTGGAAAAAAACGGAAACAACACCCGCAATCTATCCGCAACTCTCAGATAACACAGCACTCCCTCCCACCCTCTCTCGAACGTCGATAGATAACGATCGTGCGACAACAGCAGAACCGTCTATTATCGAAATACGCTTTTCCGCTCGTCGAGGCACTCTACCGCTCTCTCGCGGTTGCCGCACGTGATTCGTAACTCGCCGAGCAGCAGTTGCGAGCAAAGCGTTGACGAGAAGGTAAAGAGAGGATTGCGAGCATGCGGTTACCGAGTGAGACGGAGAGAGCACGTATGCCATTTGCGGTCGAATTGACTTATGCGAGCTAGAGTCGGCGGTATGCGCGGTCGAGGCACGACGCGCGGAGTTGCGTGGCTGTCGACGAGCCTGGATCCTCGGCAATTCGAGCTGGACGTATATCAGCACGGTGTGTAATACGCGAAGCTCCGAGGGAAGGCTCGGGCTAAACCTGCCAGGAACGAAACTCTAGGCGCGTCCCGTTGCGTGCAAAGCGTGCGTGCGTGCCGTGGCTCCGTACCGACGCCGTTACTATACCCTCGCGGCCGCTACACCGCAGGGACAATGAGTATAATTATAATAAACCACCGGGACGCCCACGTAGTGCAGCCCTGTGTAGCCAGTTCTGGGCCTCGCTCGATTCTCAGCTAAGAGCTCGGAGAGGCTCGACTAGTACACCGACGGGCTAGGAACCGAAGAGGGGCGTACTGTATACGGCAACGTGGGCTTTGCGCCCTTTTGATTCTCGGCTATAAACCAGTAGTTTCCTAGACCACTGTCACGCACAGGTATCCAAAGTAAATCTCCGACGAATGAGGAAAAGAGCGAAAAATCCTGAGCACATTCGTTGATAAAAATTTTAGAGTCCTATCAATCCAGGCCTGATCAAGGCCTCCACAGGTCCCGATGTAACGTTCTATAATTTCTCAGGATTTCTTTCCTCCGCTGCCCGATGATGTCTTTTAACCTTTTCCCTTTCCATTTCTGTTTCAGGTAAGCAGAATGCGTACTTTGTCCGATAAGAGAGATGTTCCACGTCGTTCGGGCCTACGAACCACCGGAACCAGCAATACCGTCATTGTGTCTCGAGTTGAATCACCGGGATAGTGAGGGAGTGAGAGGAGACTCCGTGAAACTGTTCTCTCGGCAGGCGCTCCTGTACCGTTGCTATATGCCGGCTTGGCTATGACAAAGTAAAGTATATTAAGCTCATCGGCATGCAGAGTTCGCTCGAGCTGGCTTAATACAGGAACGGCGGCGGTGTACGGGGTTGGCTGCCAACTCTCCGAAGTATACCTACCGAGAGAGGAGAGCAAGCTCTGTATCCGGTGAAGCTTTGCCGGTTCTCTGGGGGTGTGTGTATACATGGTCGGTTCCCCGACGCACCAACCCTTGGTGCGCGCCAAGGAGCTCGCGAAGAACCAGCTCAGCGCTACACTATGACTACCCTTATGTGTATGCATGTGTATGTATATATATATATATATACATAGATATAGCGGTGATATGGCATTACCATCGTGTTGGCCTGTGCGAACACAGGCCACCACGGGATACAATAATTCCCGTGGGCCAACCGTATCTCTTTCCCTGTAGCACAACGCGGCGAAAAAGCGGCGGTGTCGCGCCGCGAATATTAATGAGGCGCACCACGCTTTCTCGCATGCTGGGGTAACCAGGGTGCTGCGCGAGCTCAATACGCTGTTCGTGCACGACTCCCAGGGGTCGCACCGTCGCGTTCCTTTCGGGTCCGGCACGTGGCCGTACCCTTTGGCACGTTTCGTAGGTGAACCAACCAACCGCCCCACCTCCCAACCGTGCGTTAACCACCCCGTCACAGCTAACTCAGCTCCGTCGAGATCCGAATCCACCAGAAGCGGGTTTAACCCCGTGAGATCACGAGTAGGTATCGTATGATCTTTCGGCATTGGGAGAGATTCTGCGTTCGACGAGTTGATAAAGTTTCGAACTAGCTTGAAGACCCGTTGGCAAAAAGTGTATCAATTTTCATCCCGGAAGGTTAACTTGTTCGGCAGGGTGAAATTGGATTTTTACGTCATTTGTTGCTGAATGTTGGGGGGTTGAAAAAATAACACCATGATTTGTGCGTCCATCTCCAACCAGTTGGAGTTGGTCCGGTTGGTAGCGTTGCAGTTCAAGACCAGCGCGAAACAGTGCCAAACCAAGGAGTCTGGCCAGTCTTACGCCGAGGCTGGAATGTAACTGCCAGCCGGACCAAACCCCATCCAGGTGTGGAGGTTTAACAGTGTTACACCTTGGGAATTACACCTTACACCTATTGCACCTTGTCAAAGACGCATGGCAGAATGAACGTGGTGACGGATGGAGCGTCCACGAATCGCGGTGGCTGTGAAGGGCGAAAGGGCGCAGGGTGTCGCACATACGCGGATGCCGCCCTGCATCACACAGGGAAGGCATAGACAATGGCGCCGAGCATATACTTCATTAATACGAGCACCCACCCGTCGTTGCCTCGTGGCTGGAATGCGCTCCAGCGAAGACGCCAGGAAGCGAGAAATACGAACCACGGTGGTTCTCGTCGAAGAGAGCGAGAGATCTCGCTCGTGGGTGAGCGCGAGAGGGATGTTGGGGAAGATTCGTGAGGTATAGGATATCGGCAACGGCGAGAGAAAAGAGATGGAGCACCAGATAAGGTTGTACGTGGCCGAATCCCTACGCCTATGTGATGTGTTGCCTGTCAATCGGTGAGGGATGGCGGGAAGAAAGTTTGCCTCGTCCAACCCTCGACAGCGTTGGCGCAATGGTACTGGCAGCAGGAGCAGCGGCAACGGGAGCAAGAGCCCCGACGTCGACGTCGCTGCTGCGCCAGCCCGCGCTCGGCCTCTCGCGCCGCACAACTTTTAAGAGAAATGCGAAAGTTGGATGGAGAATGGATAGGGTGGAGTTATCTATCGACGGTAAGGGGGAATATATCTTTCTCTCGAATTTTCCACTGGTGTGCGAGGACTGCGGCGGTCTGCAGCGGCATGTCTCGCGAGCGTTTCCGAACTCTCATACGAAAGACCTCTTTCTATGCTTAAATATATATGCGCGTATAGATATATGTGTTTGGCTATTTACGTGTGCCATCTCCGAGTTTGAGGAACAAAAGACAAAAGTTGGAGGTGAAGCAGCTACAGAGGAGAGGCGAGGGTGCTAGACTGGTGGAAACGATTTGTTTGATTCTACCAAATTTGTTTAAGTCATATAAGATTGTCTTGTCTCGCGGCCTACAATCATTTAGCAAAATTATGCGTAATCATCCAAATGCAAAAAATTGACCTCCATCAAATAAATATTTTCCAAGGTTTCATAGAATATTTGAAGTTGCACTGTAAAAATAAATTGTAAATTTAATTTGCTGTAAATTGAAATTTGCTTACCATACTTACATTAATTGAACATTAATGTAGGTTTTGTAAAATAAAAATACCATATATTAATGTTACAAATATTTTTCCTGAAAGTTAAAAAAAAATGTATTAAATATAAATTGCAACGCACGTGTGTATGAAAATTCAGAAACAGTCTATGTAAAAAAGCCTCCTATACCGTTCATTAATTTTCAAACAACATTTTTTTACAGTGTACATTTATTTTTCCTGCGATGCCCCTCGATGCGAAGAGGCCCGAAAAACGTTTTTCCTGTACAAACTTCCAGCATTTGCGGATTTCTCTGTTGGGCGTGCGGGCTTGGTCGGCTCTCGGCTCGCTCGCCGAACCCACAGCTCGCTGACCGATATTAATTGCCACTCTACTTTTATCGTCGTTCATTCAGTGAGACAGTCGCGAACGGTGTCTCTGCCGACGAGGGTATTCATTAATCAACGTACATCGAGGTCCCCGCGGGCTTGCCGGGAGACGCTGTCTTGTCCCGACTCCGCGTCTGCGGATCCTGATTGATCGTTCCCGAGGTAAATGTATCGAATCAGCCAGATTTCTTTTCGTCCCTGCGCCCGACGTCTCACGCTTTCTCTCCGTCCCTTTCGCTTCGTCCCTCGCGCTGCCCCCTTCATTCCTTCGGCACTTTTGTGCGGCTCGATTTTACTCCGGTTGATATAAAAAAGTGGAATTGTAACGACAGTCGGGCGGGTATATATAGAGGAAAGGGAGAGAAAGTCAGGACAGGGCGTGGCGACTCTGGGGGAACTGCTGATGCTTTCATCCCCCATGTGCCCCGTACGCCCGCGACCTTTTCGTCTGGCCGTGTCGTTGCCGTTTTCACGAGGGCCATTAAAACTGTGACTTTGCCAACGTCCAACCGTGGAATTCTCACCGGAGATCTCTTTCCCTCACGGTCTCGTCTTTCCTCTCTCTACCTCTCTCTCTCGTAACGCGTTATGATTCCAATTCTCCGTACCAGCTTGAGAGCCGGGCTGATACGTTTTCCTCGCACGGGTTACGATGTCTTTGTTCCGCGTGTTTGCCTTGTTTGTCGCCCCCTCTCTCTAGGATATTGCACGCCGGTGTTACCGGTTGTCCGGAGGCAAGGAACTTGCATAATCGCAAGCACCGACGAACTGTATCTACTTCTTACACACTCAGGTACTTTAAACTGTTAACTCGAATTTGCTCGCTGACACTGTACGCTCTGCACTCCCGCTAACCCCGACCATCCGACTGTTTGAAAATACACCCAACACACCGGATCGTCTCGCCGGGATATTGGCGCTGAAGCATTAATTACATCCCCGATAGGCAGAGTTATAGACTAGCTCTTTTGTTGACGAAATTATATCTGATTCAAGGAACTGGATGGTCGTTATACGGGAAAACGACGCTTCTGGTTTGAAAATCTCATTTTTCGGGCGGAAGTGACGATATAACAGAAATAAGTCACTTCCGGTTTGAAAATCTCATTATTCGATCGGAAGTGACTCATTCTCCGTATGACATAATTTCCGATCGAAAAATTAGATTTTGAAATCGGAAGTGACATATTTCCAGTATGACGTCACTTTCGGCACAAAAACAAATATTTTGAAACCAGAAGTGACATTTTCCTGTATACCGTCACTTGCGGTCATTAACCAATATTTTGAAACCGGAAGTGACGTTTTCCCGTATAACGTCACTCCAGGACAAAAAACAATATTTTGAAGCCGAAAGTCACGTTTTCCCATATGACGTCACTTCCGGTCGAAAACTGAGGTATTAGGATTGGTCGAACGCGAAACTGACTTTTAAAACTAACTTTTAAAAGTTTCATACCAAGATTTATTTTATAATAAATAAAAGGTTCGAGGGAAAGCGCCCAAAGCGCGCGCATGATGTTACTTCGTTAAAAGCCCAAGATAGCGTTAAACAAAATGAATCGAAGGTGAATCGGAACCGAGCGACCATTAATCGCAAAACTTCAACAAAAGGCCTAATTAATCTCTGTTCGAACTTTCTAATTTCCGAACTACAATTTTCGCCCGATTCCCCTCGCGGGGGCTCAATTTACTTCGGTATAAAAAAAAATCTTCGTTCTTTGTTTGAGCCAATGACGGGAGACGGAAGCCGGCAGATGGTGGATATATATTCTCTTCTTTTGCGTGGATCTTTGTCCACATTTCGTGTAAATTTTTGCCTTTGGCTCGTGACAGGGGCCGAGCAGGCAGGGAGCAGGAAAACGAGAGTGCGCCCGGTGGACAAAGGGCAATATCAGGCCGAGAGAGATGGAGAGATCGAAAGAGAGAGATTGTTCCGTGGAAAACAGGCTGCATTCAAGACCAGACGCGACTTTGTTGGATTTATGGATCGTAAAGAGTAGGCAGGGCAAACGAGTGAGGGTAGGCGAAAGAGGGCCGCCTGTTCGTGACAACGTGACAATGAGGGCGGGAAAGAAGTGAGCGAGGTTCGGAACCACCCTCACCCTCTGTGCCCCTCGTGAAAATGCTTAATTTATATAAATCCAACAACTGGCCGGTGGTCGTAGGCCGCACGGTCGGGCAACCCTTTCGCCGCAGAACCATAAACAACCCGGCTCCGACGAGATTCCGGGAAACAAACAAAAAAAAAGAATAGACTGCAGCCCTCTACCTCTTTTTTTCGTGCACACGAAACTCGCGAAGATAATAATCGCAGTGATGTGTCGCGAGAGAAATGTCTCGTTTTTCCCCGGAGGAAGCGGGGATTGGGGTGGATTCGGTGCGCAGTTTATTCTTCCTTCTTTTTCGTTCACTCGGCACTTTCGTTTGGGCGCGGGACTCGCAAAGAACTGCCGCGTCCTAACGGCGAATGGAAGGAGGCCAAAGTTGGCGAGAAGAAATTTCACCCTCGCAGAGGGCTCTTCCTCTTTCCCGCGTGGCAGGGCCGGGAGGCAAAATTTCTCCCTTGCGGAAAGCCTGGCGAGGGCGGGGGGGATGATGCCTACGGAAATTAGGTTTGCAAAGAAGTAAACATCAGCGGGGGACTGTTACGTTTGCATAAACGGAAGGCGTTCCTGTCCTCGCATAGGGGTTGTTGCTGGTGCTCGCGCTGCGTGTGCGTCGGTGACAAATGCCTCGCTCTCGGGGAAGCTCCTGGAGAGCCGAATGCGCTGTCGCGAAGAGAACGAGAGAGAGTATCTTAAGCCGGGGACCGACGCGTCTTCGTCGTCAGGGCGTCTTTGGCTACGTTGTTCGCGTAGACGATGCAACTGGAAGTTTGCCGACGTGACAAACGCATGCGAGGGAGACGGTGGATTCTTGTTTTTGTGCCATTAGGGCCACTTTGTTCGAGTCTCGGGAAGAGCGGGGGATCCTGTACCTCGGCAAACACTCGAGTGGCACCCGCAGGGGCTCGGGGGCGTTGAAGAGAATGAGGAAGAATGAGGAGAGAGAGAGAGAGTAAGGTCGAGAGAGCGTTTCGCTTCTGGCTCTGGAGCTGCCACTGCGAAATCGTCTTACGGCATGAGGATGAGAGGTCGTCTTGAGGGACGGGATAAAAATCCTCGACTGTCGGAGAGCGAAAACGATAATAGAAAAAGTCAGGGAGGAACGGCGGTGAGGGAGCGAGGAAATGAGGAAAATCTCTCGTTCGTCTCTCGTTTCGGGAAAACTTTTAATAACCGAAGAGTCGTCAGCCGGTCGCAGTGGCAGCGGGTTTTCGTAAGAAGCCCAGCCGGGACTGGCCGAGCGGACAGCTGAGCTGTCTTCTTTCCCTCGAGACTCGTACTCCTTCTGTTTCTCATTCGCTCGAAGCCGCCCTCCCTCCGGACCACTCCCTGCCACTTCACCACCCTATGATCTTTTCCAGTTGTGTTTCCTCGAATTCCTTTTGTTCCTCCCGAAAGCTTCCCTCGCGATTTTTATCACGGATGCGGGAAGGAAAACGAGAAGCCACCACCGTGGAGAAGGTCGAGGTTGAACTATTCCCACGCCGTTGCGCTCCAGCGTCCGCGTCCGCGGATGAAGGAACAGCTAGAAGGTTTGAAGTGGTCCACCTGATGCTGAAAGTTTGATGCGGCTGTGTGTGTGTTTGTGTGGTACACATTTATGTTTACAACTTTAAAATAGAAAGACGAATAACGTACGGAAAGGTCTCCAGG
Organism: Stenichneumon culpator; assembly: GCA_964017025.1. Taxonomy (NCBI): domain Eukaryota; kingdom Metazoa; phylum Arthropoda; class Insecta; order Hymenoptera; family Ichneumonidae; genus Stenichneumon; species Stenichneumon culpator. The sequence goes on from OZ024769.1 coordinate 15,685,766, forward strand.
AGGGCGATGTTCAGTTGTTCGAGAGTTGTTTCGAGGAACATGGAAAGACCGCTCATGCCCGGGAGCGTATATACACGCTCCGGTAACCAAGACGAGCTGCGGGCACGGTAAATGCGCTCGGTAAGCTGTCATTAAAATGTTCCGCAAGATCGAGTACGGGCCGGAGGTCTGCGGGTGGATGGTAATGCCGTGCTATCCCGCTCTCACCCTCGCCCGCGAGCCTCTTCCGTGGGGTAGAGCCTCCACGAGTGTGCTCTCGTCGTGGTGGTGGTACACGGTGAGGAGTAAGGGTGCGCTCGGGATTTTCGCTCTGTTGGATGTAGTTGATGCGCTCGGGCCTTCGCCTGCCTTGCCTCATAGATGGCTGAATGGTAGTGATGGTGGGTTTGATGGACGTTGCATTGTACTCGTAATGATGCATTCTACTTCGCTGTGAAGATTCGACTGTGGGACTCTGGCAACCCTCTCCTCTCCCCCCTATGCCGGGAGAGGGAGAGACCGTCGAGAACCGAGCGTTTTTATAATACACGTGTGCGCACTTCCGTAACACAGGTGAGTCGTCATTAAAGCTGCATTTACAGTCGGATACGACGGTTAGAAATAATAACTGCAAAACGACCATAAAATAAAAGGAGAAAAAGCAAGAAAGAGGGGGGGTAAAGCAAACCCGAAAAACAGTTGAACAAGCGGTGGGAAAAAGTCTGCTGCCGGTGTTATTTCTACTAGGAAATACCGTACGAAGAGAGGCCCTTAAAAATCGACTTCACGGCGCCTTTGACTTTTACCCTCCAACCGCGAAGTTTAACGATTCCGTTTGCGAAATCGGTTCGAGCTTTTTGACTGTGACTTCTGAATTGCAAGCCGACCGCATCTTTTTTTTCCACGTTTTCGTTTCACTTTCATCCCTCGCACGTATCGCCCTCTTCTCGACCACTGCGGGATGCTTTTTGGGGAAAGAAGAGGCGATCGTGAGATATTCCCGGGCACGTGAACGCGTTGCGAGATACATACAAATTACGGTCTTTTATCGGGATCTTTCCTCGGAGTTCTTTTTAATTTCGCTCGTGCTCTTTCCCCGACGAAGTTTCGCCGGCGGAGGTGGGCGCTGCCCGTTGGAATGACCCGCCAGACGCGGATCGTAGGTGGAAGCGGTGGGAGTGAGAGCTCTTCGGTTGTCCGCCGCGTCGCCGACGATGAGGTAATGCAATGTCGGGACGGAGGTTTTGCGAAGAGAAAGGAGATGCTACGGAGGCAAAGGGCTGAACCAGGTCCTCAACCTTCCTCGCGTAGCCACCGGCGTGTAGCTACAACGAGCGTCCATTTTATTAGGGCATCTTTCAGCAGGAAATCCTATATCGTTTGTCTACCGGTGGCTATTCACCCTCTCATGCACTCTCGCCCGACGCTCTTCCCTTTCTCTCTGACGTTCATAGGCCACCGACTCGGGGCTATGCACGTATACGCTGGGCACACGCTTATGACCCCCTCGTAGTTTAGTCTGCCGCAGTGTCGAGGCAGCGGTAGTGGTGGAGAAGCGCAACGATTTTCCGGTCCCCGAAGTGGAGAACACACACCAGCAGGAAGATCGCGGTGAAAACTAGCTTCTCCTTCCGTCGAGCGTGCAAACGGCTAGCCGCCGGCTACTCGACGCTACTGTTCTCGTAACGTTCACTCGAAATGCTCTGGGATGCTGCGAGAAAGAACGAGACAGCGTGACGGAGATGGAGGACGGAGAGAGACGGTCCATGAGCACGAAATCGTCCTCGCGCGATTGTCTACTTTGGGACTCCACGCGCTCGGCAACGATTCTCTGCAATCTTCCTGCTCCGTCTCTCTGGTGCACTCGAAAAAGAGACTGGGCCCCGAGGCATCGCGTCAGTGAACAAACCAGTGGTACCAGTCAAAGAGAACAGTCGCACTCGGGTCACATCGTGTCTGGATCAACCCGAGAGCTTTTTGAAAATAAGCTTTGTTTCGTACTCGCTCACTGCGCTCTTTCTGTACTCTTCTTTTTTTAGGCTTTTTCACTGCCGGCAGATATTCCAACTACCCGATGAAGCGGTTACTCCGATATCTGGATTTCGGAATCATCTTAGCAGTGAACATTTTGTAGCGGTAAGGTAGTTCTGTTGCTTGGTGTTCATTTCGCACAAATTCGAGAACAATTTGATAAAATTGCATATGCTTTTCGATGGTATAAAAATTTGAAAAAATTCATGCATATTAAAGATACTGAAAAGATTGATTTCGCATGATAATAAGATCAAAATGTTATAAACAAATTCATCAAAAAATTAATTGTTTAACAAATTATCTGGCAAACTAATTTTTTTATTACAAAAATGATTTGTTCATTTTTCTGGAACCATATGAACGTTTTCAGATTTTTAAATTTGCTTTGAATTTTGTATTTTTCCATACATTATTTCCATATAAAAAAAAATTCAAAGCAAATTTAAAAATCTGAAAAAATTCGTACATATTCAAAAAATTAACGAATCATTTTTATTTTTGAAAAAATTGGGTTTCCGGTTTATTTGTTAATAATATTTTGGAATAATTATTATGCAAAATTAATCTTTTCAGTACCTTTAATATGCATGCATTTCTTTCAGATTTTTATACCATGGAGAAGTATTTGCAATTGTATTGCATTCTTCTCGATCTTATGCGAAATGAACACCAAGCGACAGAACTACCTTAAATCGGGGTCCAATGAGTTCCTGAAAAGGTCATCTTAAGGCCTTATCAGGAGCCGATGTAACGCTGTAAAATTTTTAACACGTGCTGCGCAGATGATTCGAGGATCTATGCATAACTTCTTAATCCTTTTACTCAATGACGGAGTTGCCCTGCCGAATGATTCTTTGAAAATATTATCGTCGCGTTTTCCGGTGAAAGACGACCACCTTGAGGGAGTTTTTTTTTATGTCTTCGTCTCTCAACGACCGCAGGAATGAAAAGATCTCTGGTAGTCGCGCCGGAGCAAGTTGCAGGCGAGGACGAGAGACGAAGCACGAAACATTTATTTCAAGGGATGATTAATGTCTCCGGGAGGACACGGGAAGGTTGACGCAGTGCGGGGGGGTGCTGCACTCAGAGCACTGCGCTGTTTTACCGTAATTAGGGGCATATTCTTCAGCTTTTTCTAAGGGAGTCAGACCGCTGAGTACGCCGTCCCCCGCGCTCTCACCCCCGCTGTACTCTCTCCTCTCCCGCACCGCTCGCGCGTCTCCTTTTCTCGACCACTTTTCTCTTGCCATTCGCAAACTCCGCCACAGCCATTTCTAGACCGTTCCTCGTGATGCGTCGTCGTCGCCGCCGTTCCACCCGAAAAGCAAGGGAGCGCACAACCTACACCCTCACCGTTCGCAGTTCTTCGCGCCTCCTACGAAAGGCTCGCCCTTTATTTCAACGGTGCACACGCTCGCGTCGAGAGAAGGTAGGAAAAAAAAGTCGTTCACCCCTCACACCCCCGCTCGTCGCCGGTGTCAATTCACCTCGAAAAGAAAAGACTCAACCCTTCCGCCCTCTGACCCAAAAAGCTTTTTTTTGCCCCCGCGAAGCTTCACCCTACCCCGTGTCTCTCGCCCCTTTTGACCGTCCTCTCAACAATGGCACAGGCGAATTCTCACAGAGGGCTTCGAGAACTCCAGTCTCCATTATTTTTCCTTTTTCTTTGCCTCTCCTCCTGCATAATAAAGTGGATTCCCGACGTCGGGTCATACGCAAAGTAGGCAAAAAAAATGATAACAATGTTCACCACAATACTCGCGGTAGTTGGGACCTACGCGCGTTAATCCCTTAACTGGTACGGACAGCTTTGAGTTCGTTTCATTCCGTGGGTTAGCTTTTTTCATCACGATAGGCTGATATACACGTGAATCGGTGGAGATGAAAGAGAGAGAGTGGCTTTTGAGGATACGATTACTCGAGGAACTTCCTGGGCCGGTCTGCGTGGGATATAACGAATGAGAGAAGGATAACGGAAGAGAGGAGAGTGGTGCACACGAGAGCCGAAATTGCCTGGCGTTTGCCGGTGAGTTTCCGTGCTCTCCGTGCCGGATAGAGGATCGGAGCTCTTCTCGGCTTTTTCCAAGCCTCCGCTCACCCCCCCCCCCCCCCCCCCCTCGGAAGGCGCCCGACCGGGGGCGATGCGGATCGCTTCGAACGTTTAGCCATTGAAGCTGTCGGCTTTATCTTTTGTGCAAGCGGCGTAAACAGGCGCCTAGTTGTACACCTGCGGCTTGTGCAACTCCTAGTTTCGCCTATAGTCGAGAAGTGCGGGGAGGAAGGATACACCTGCACGGTAACACCCTCGGCAATGCGCCTTATACCACCCCTCGGGGTTAATGCGTTCGGGTGGGTTTCACGAGGAAGCGAGAGGGAGCGAACCAATGCAGGACGGCGCGGTGGCGGCTCGAATGAAAAGGCGCCTCTCCGTTAATATATTCGAATTGTGCCGGAGGGTTGAACGAGCTGCACAGGAGCGAGGAGCGACCGAGACGGGATGTACGGAAAGTGCGCGCATGCACCGAGGCCTCGGTACATGCACACTCACTCCCACTCCCTCGCTTAGGATAAAACACGGAGCGCTCTCTCACCCAACCCCCTTCCGTGTATATGCGCATAGAAGATTTCACCACCGACCACAACATTACCATAAAGCCCCTGCCGTGGTTATGCATAAGCATAATTTTTTTTGTTGTTTTTTCCGAGGGGTATGGCGGAGCGGCTCGCGAGAGAAGAGTCAGAGAGTTCGAGAGGGAGGGACACACAGGGTTGGTACGCGAAAGGAAGAATGGGCCAACGAGAGCTCGACGCTCTCAACACCAGCCCACCGTACTCTAATTGGTCATGCGGCTAAACATTGCATAAACTCGCAATAAAACTTACCGGTCTCTACGTCGACATACAAATTAAGACGGATTTTTTTAAAGCAAAACTCGCCGGAGGCTATTATTTATATCCCTGCTTCTCTCAGCAACATTACCGGCGATTGGAGTTGTTTAACGAAACAACCCTAACCAATCGTCCGCGCGGGAAAGACATATGATTTATAGCTTTCGTTTAATGCTTAGGGAAAAAGTGACCGAATAGTCGGGGTGGACCGTATTAGGTGGAGTGGCCATTTAGGTGTTTACCTTGATCCACTAAAACAACATCTTTTTGCATACTCATTCATGTTCACCTTTTCGCCCAGATAGTTCATTGAGTACTCATAGTAGATAGTAGATAGATTGTTATATTTGTAAAGAAGCAAGTCCCGTACTAACACTTTGCAAAAATCATACACAGAGTAAAGATGGAGTTCAATCCATGGCTATTAGTATTATATTAATATTATAATCGCTGCGATTTACTGTTCCCTATTTCATTAATCTTTAATTATTTGTTTTCCTTTTTTTTAAGTACATTTCAATAACAAGGTCATGCTCCAAAACAGCCTAGTCAAAATAGTTCATTGAGTATTGTGTTTCACCCCTCTGGCATTGGCTTCCGGAGCAACATTGTTTTCTCTCGAGCCAACTTCTTCCATACCTGCCTCTTCTTCTTCCTCGAGCCTCTCCTCGTTGCCTCGAAGGCGAACGGATGGAGACTCGCCGAACTCACTAGACTCTAACCTTGCGGTTGGTATAGCTCTAACCCTCTTGTCCTCGAATTCCCGCATCGCGAGCCAATTCCTTTCTCCCAAGCCGATGAGGGGGGAACGAGAATGGGGCACCTCAACACCATTTGCCACCTCCACTATGCCGGAGCCTCTTCGCCCATCCCGTCTCAAAATCCATTCTGTGCAATTAAGTCAAGAGTTGGGATATTAATATTCGCGGATGTACGTACAAAGCGGAATAATAATTCAACGCCGAGGCGCGGTGCCAGGCCGAACGCCCGCTCGCTCGAGGTTTCATCGGATGAAGAGAGAGAAAGGTGGAGGGAGAGAGCCAGAGAGCACGGTCTGTGGAGCTTTTACCCAACGTCGACGTGGGGGGGGGGGGGGGGGTGAGAGGGTGTACCAGAAGAGGGTGAGGAGGCACGAAGAGAGGCGAGAGGACGGTCCCGCGAGTTTCGGCTAGGCAAACGCGAATTCAATTAGTTCGTATTTATTACCGCCATCGCTACCACCAATACCCCTCCGCGCCGCACTGACGCGATGATTTATCGCGGCGCTGGAGTCGACTCACTCCCCCGAAAGCCCCACAGCCCCCCTTATGGCTCTCTTCGCTAATCTTCCAGTTTGCTACGCGATTCGCTCTCTCGTAACCATGCCATGCGTTGAATGACGAAAACGCGATAGGAACGAGGGGGAGGGGTCGTGCGGGAGGAAGCTTAATTGTGTCGGCTCGGAGCTCTCTCGTCGATCGATCAGCTCATCGATGCCAGCACGTTTCCGCACACGCTGTCAAAGAGCCACCGGATAACGGATTTCATTACAGGCCGTGCGCGCTCTCATCCTCATCCTCATCCTCCTCCTCCTGCTGCTGCTGCTCATCCGCCTGCTGCTGGATAATAAAATTTAATTGATGAGGCTCTCGAAGCTCGCGCGTGTTTTATCGCAGTGAATGGGGCTCCTCTCTCCGGGCTGATCACTAACGATGACTAGCCGCGGGCTTTGACGTACCTGCGGGGCATTACTCTCGTGCGTCCCGCAGGTGTTTCCTTTTTTTTCAATAAATTTTGCACGAGCTTTAGTCGAAGCTTTGACAAATGTGTCTTCAGCCGGACTCCTCCCGTTTTCGTTCAATCGACGTCAGTGTCGAGGGATTACAGGGGAAGTGATGGAGGCTGCGGAAGACGATGAGGTTTTTTTTGGTATCAATAATTTTAGACCCTGCGACGCACACGTGTTCGGCGGTGGAATGTCAATTTCATGTGCGGGTTCGTGAGTAATCGGGTTAGGGGAGAGCGGGGCAAAATGGGACAGTGGGCCAAAACGGGACAGTGAGGGCAAAACTCAAATTTCCAATAATTTTTGAATGCCCATTTTGTCTCAACGATACATCCGGATTTTCAACCTCGTTTTGACCTACGGACAACCATTGCCACCATCCAAAAGTTATTGGAAAATTGCGTTTTGTCTCATAATCCCGTTTTGCCCCGCTGTGCCATTTTGTCCCGCTCTTCTCTATTAAATTTTTCACGGTGAACGCACAGTCTTAAATATCGATTTCGGGGCTTTTTTGTTCGAGAAGCTGTAGGCAATCTATAAGCTAGCTTCGAGGAATAAGAAAAGGCCTTCCTTCGTCGTGCTCGTATTCGGCTCTTCGGGCAAGGGAATGGAAATTTTTTCTTGATTCTCACTGGGTCGGTTCGACGACCACGTGGCTCCGGAAACAGCCGCAGTGCGGAGAGCTCTTTCATATTATAAAGAAAATGGTAGGGTAAAGCCGGAAAGTAAAGCGAGTGGGTGTGCACGAAGGAGAGAGAAGAGGCAGCGTTCTCGTCTCTGCTTGACGCGAGCGACGAGAGGGCTAACACACACTCAGCTCCCAACCACGCTTTACCGCCCAGTATGCCAGAATGTGGGAAATATATGTAGAGACATCGGTCGAAGGACTGGGCCAGTGGGGTGCCTTGCGTCGGGCTAAGCAGATTACGCTAATAAATCCTGGCGGTGCACGTCCATCCCTCGGAAATCTGGTACTCTGGATTCGGCCGACGATAGCACGGAAAGTATCCTCCGGGCTGTACGTGACTTCCGGCTTGGCCGCGTCACGTTCGCTTTCCCGGAATCTCTTCTCTTTGACGTCCAGGATACTCTCCTGCTTTCTACTTCTTCCTCTTGTTCTTATATCACGATTCTTTAAAAATCGCTACGTTTGACCACTGCAGCATATTTCAGCCGAATTTAAGGGATGCCGTTGGAAGCTCGCGTAGTCACGAACTTATAATCATTTATAAAAGCTCGATCTTAGTATCATTTACAAAAGCTCAAACTTATGATCATTTGTAAAAGTTCGACCTTATGATCATTTATAAAAGCTCGATCTTAGTATAATTTACAAAAGCTCAACCTTATGATCGTTTATAAAAGTACGACCTTATGATTCGTCGATTTTTCGTTATTGGAGAAATCGATCGTGGATACCTTTTGCCAATCTGCTATCAGGCCACTATCTCGTCGCGCGTTTGTTTTCACCGTCGTATAGTCGCCTCGCGACACCATCCGCCCAACGAGGGACGGATCTAGAGCTCGTCCTCGTTTCTCGAATCTCGATCGACATGTAGTACCCGAGGGGGTGAGCATTGTTCGACTGAAAACGAGGATATATATGGAGGCCCTTTCTCCCTCTCCCGCGCCACCTCGTCGGTGTGCTTTCAGGCTTTTCCAATGTAATCTTCGGTCCTCGCGATTCCGTGCCTGATATCGGTCATTGTTTCCCGGCTCGCGATGACAACGTTATCGCGACCGGCGAGACGGGGGCTCCCTCTTCCTCCCTCTGTGTCTCTCCACGGCCTTTCCACACGGGTCTGCACATTCTGCCGACACACAGTCAAGTCTGCACGCAGCTCAGATGCGTTGGCTCTTACAATGACTCGAAGGATACAATGGTGCACCTCGAGGGACGCTTCCTAAGTCCATACCTCGTCTACCTATGCAAACTCCAGGTTACCAAGTCCGACCGATGAATGCTGACGTCGTTCGATTCAACGAAGCGAATTCGTTGTAATTCGCGATCGACAATGGGAGATCAATAAAATGGCAGTGAATCCGTCTAAATGACGAAGACCGATCTCCGACTCTATATTCGTTCCAGACCCGGAATCCTGGCCTACGAATTGCACCACGAGATTTCTTCGGATTGGCAAACTTTTGTGAGTTTTTTTTTCTCCACCCCTCATTCCGTATCTTCCTCAGCGCGATCTTCATTTCTCTTCTCGGCGTTTCCTTCGACGATCGACTGTGTAAACCAGATCTCGTCCGCTTTCGCAAACTTTCATTCCCATTCCCGCGTAATCGAAATATCGTTTTCGATTCGGCGTCTCTAACTGGGAAAGCATGTTAGCGATCTTCCTCCCCGTGCTGCGAAGCAAATTTCCGGCCCTCCGAATAGGTGTGTACCTGAAAAGGCTTGAAACAGATTGGAAGGATAACATTATTGGCGCGAAAGGCATGGCGAGCACTCGAATGCCGGTTGGAACTTCGGGCTGGAGTCTCGAAGTGCTCCATCGGCCTCGCACCGATGCCGAGAGGATAAGAGAGGCAGAGAAAGGAAGGATTCCGTATCGTCCGCTTTCAAGCGAAGATCTCTTTACCGAGTATCCGAGAGTGGACTAACTTAATTAGGAGACCACTCTCAGAGGAAACGTGATATCCTGGCCCTCGAGCGCTTCCACCCTTTCCAGAGCGAGCGTACCGGCGATAGCCGGTGCGGACCGGGATTCTTGGATGCTGGGAGTCTCTTCCATACGCCTTGCTTCAATTAGAGCCTTCGGTCCACTCTTTTCGGCGTACGTGTTACGCTTAGAAATGCCGTCGATATCGAATCGCGGGTGAAGTCGGGCCTCGGTTTTCCTCCACATATACCGCGCACAACTTGGTCTCCGCCGATATATCGCAGCCTGAGCCAGCTGAATTCGCACTCACGGCGAATGGGCAAAAGATAGACCGGTCCGTGAGAGATAAAAAAAATAGTAGAGAAGACAAAAGCGCGAGTTTCGGCATCGCGAGATTCCCTCCCAGCGACTGCTGCACAATTTTATTGTTAGCACAATCTTGCAAATTTTCTGGATTCCAGCTGGGTTTCGAACGGAGGATACTCTCTCCCGGTCTCTCGTTTTCCGTGCAAGGAAAACAGGGAGGATATTAGGAAAGATATTGGTCTCCGTGAACAAAGCTTCCCCGCTATTTCTGTATCTTTCCCTCGGTGTTTGGAAAGGCTGCGGGAAGGTGTCTGTGCTCCGGGTATCGCGTAGCTCGCCCACCGGTGTGCAAACGGTAGTCTGGCGTACGCGCGATAAGGTACACACGCCGAGGTGGCCGAGGCTGGCTCGTTGTTTCGACGGGGAAAACGAGACCGAATCCACGGGGAATCCCCGGGGCATGGAAGTTTATTTTTGCGAGAGAAAACCCCCGACGTGGGACGGGGCAAAAGTGTGTATGCGGGGCTCCGAGAGCTCGCTGTAATCGAGGGGAATGAGGTAACAGGTCTGGCAGATCGTAACGCGCATATGGCCGGGCTTTAATAAAGAGGGAGAAAGGGCTGTAACTGTATTAAGCCGCGGAACGGCGGAACCGGCATGGGGCGCTCTCGGCGAGGGTACAGAGAGAGACGCGTGTGTATTACGAAAATTTTAACAGGGCACGTTCGGGGTATCCTACGGCGTGGTCTTCTCTCGCAAGCCCACCGGCGATACAACCCTGTGGACTTCCCTGCTGCCGATGCTGCTGCTGCTACCCCGCCGCAGAGTTCGACCCTCGTCTGCTCAGCAGTACCGGCAGCAGCCGCCGAGGCAGTGGGAGAACACCGAGTTTCGGTGAATAAGGGCAACATCGTGGGACAAGTTCGCAGTGAGCTCACGCAAAGTTCGGACCTCGTCGGTGGAATTTCCAAAGTTAAATTGTCGAGTTCGCGTGCCGGCAGCTCACCGTCGACGGACTCTTCCCAAACCCTTGCCCACCCAAACCCCCTTCCCCTGGTACCAAGGTGCCCAACGCCCAACTCTTCATGGCTCTAGGGGTTGCCGATTCAGGACGTGACCCAGAATTTTTAGGAACTCTGCTCTACCTGACTACGAATCTCCCTCACGCCTCTTTGGTAGCACGCGAAATAGGCCTTACGCTCACTTTTTTTTCTTATATACATATATATATATATATATATATATATATATATATATATATATTTAAGAAGAAGCGAAAAGAATATTACTCGTCATAGTTCCCTCTCGAGGTCCATCCAACCTTATATTTATTTTCATTGAAAAATAAAGAAAATTTTGAAAACCTTTCCCACGTGGTCCAGTACACTAAAGCGTCCAACACCCTAGTCTTTATGACCCCGTGGGTTGGCCATCGTGGACGTGACCCAGAATTTTTAGGATACTCAACTGCCGACTACAATCCTCCTAACTTTTCTTCGGCATCGCATCCACTCTTTTCTCTTTGAGCTACAAGAATTTAACTTATGACGTATTTCGCTCCAGAACACAATCAACCCGCCCATTCATTTTTATATAAAAAAAAGATGTTTCTGAAAAACGTCGAGTAAGTATATCGTGGCATGCGAGTGCATCGGAAAAAAAAAACCGGCAACGTCCGCCGCATCGTAATGCCGAGTCTCTGCGTCGCGCTATCTCTCTCTCTGGAAAGAGAACCCGGAGTAAATTAAAAGTCTCGAGTAGATAAGATCGCGTACGTACGGTACGGAAAAGGGGGCATATACCGAAACTCCGCTGTTGAGGTCAGCAATGGAGTCAGAGCCAGTGGATGGGTACTCTCGCGAGCGGTATACAACGAGAGTGAGAGGTGTACGGGTGCCGGAGGTGGAGGAGGCTCTGAAAAAGCGTCGGAGAACTGCAGCAGTCCGGGCTTTCCTCCTTTATTTTCATTTCTCTCGTTGCCTTTCCCCCGACGCTGTTTCACTCTATATTTATCTAATAGCACTCTCCCGGACCCCGGTCGTCAGCCTTGCCTCTCACGCCAGCATCCCATGCAACCCCCTGGCTGCCGCCGCTGCTTCTGCTTCTGCTCGGCAACCCTCCCGCAGCACGAACCGTAGAAGAGCGCAGACCGGTTGCCTCGCCCGCACTTTGCGCCTCCATTATACGGCCAGTTTCCTCCCCGCCCCGGCATGTCCTCGAAATAATTAAGAGTTCATTAAGCCAAGATTGATTGCTCTGTTTAGAGGCAGCAACAACCGTTCCCCGCTTTTCCGCGCGCGCGCGCGTTTCAGTCTTCCTCCGGTCCTCTTCCTCCCTCGCCCGCTTCGCCCCGACAGTCCGCGAAGTAAACCGAGAAACGGAGATACAAACGTACGACGACTGGGGCGATCCATGAATAGAGAGCCGTTGTTTATCGGCCGGAGCTTGCACAACTTTCCTCCACGAGTTTCTCTGTACTCTTCGTTGCTTTCCTTTTTTTCTGCCTCCACTCCTTCGGCACTATCCACCGGATTCCCCGGTGGAGTTTTCGCTACCCCGTAGTTCGCCCTCGGAGCGGAGAAACGTGCCGCCGGGTCCGGCTAATGGGCTCCGAGACAATGCTCTGACGATTTATGCATCGAAAGATAACGCCTACATGGTTCCTCGAAACCACCCTCCGTCTTATACCGGCCGATCGCGAGTCGATTGCGCCGACGAGCACCCTACGGTTTCATTCCGCTACCAAGGAGCCCGTAAGAATTCAACTTGGCCCCCCGATCGCTCGATATTGAATCTACGACGGGGCAATTAATTTTTTTATCGGGCCCAACGCTCCGAAATTTCTACCTGGGAGGGAATTTTTTTTTAAGCAACTGGCATAATTATTATTAATTTCAGAGTAGCTGATTCATGAATTTAAAAAAGCCTTCGACCCATTGCATTTTATCTCTTGTATCTGACTAAAAAAATTATTAACAAATTTTTTGACAAATCTTGCACCCTACGATTTTATTCTGCTACCAAGGAGCCCTTGAAAATTCACCTTGGCCTGCCGGTCGCACGATATTGAATCTACTAGAGGCAATTTTGTTCTTCTTTTAGGTCCAACGCTCCAAAATTTCTACCAGGGAGGGAAATTTTTTTTAAGCCACTGGCATAATTATTAATAATTTCAGAACAGCTGATTCATGAATTTAAAAAAGCCTTCGACCCATTGCATTTTATCTCTTATATCTGACTAAAAAAATTGTTGACAAATTTTTTGACAAATCGAGCACCCTACGATTTCATTCTGCTACCAAGGAGCCCTTGAAAATTCACCTTGGCCTGCCGGTCGCACGATATTGAATCTACCAGAGGCAATTTTTGTCTTCTTTTAGGTCCAACGCTCCGAAATTTCTACCGGGGGCGGACATTTTTATTTTAAGCCGCTGGCTGAAATACTGTTCATTTCAGAACAGCTAGTTCGTGAATTAAAACAAGCCTTCGTCCCATTCAATTTTATCTAACCTATCTGACTAATGAAAAAAGCTTTGACAAATCCTAAGAACAATACGTCAATAATTCTAAAAGAATAAAAATAAAATAACGTATCACTCGAAACCCGCATATCGAATTATTATCACTCCGTATACATATTCGAAGAAGGAACGGTGAAGTTATATTGGAAATAGTTTCGTTTCCAGTCACGTACCCCGAGCTTGCGTAGTATATCGCTCTATCCGTGTGAAGGGGTCGATATACAGTCGCTCTCGGTTTATGTCCGCATTCGCATCGGGCCAAACCCCCGGCAGTTTCCGCGGGACAGGCACTGGGCGCGTTAACATAATAATGGGATATTATTTGTGCCCCCTCGCCATTCCTCCCAAGATCCGAGAGCATAAATGCTGGATGACGTGTGCGTGCGAGCGTACGGGGACCACGGCGGGAGACAGAGCGTACGGATATTGCGAGGGATCTCCGCAAATTTCAAAGGACCCGAAACGGCAGTATTTGAATAACAGGCTTTCCTATCCATCCGCCGAATTTTATCCGCGCGGCAGGAGTAATTTCGTCGGGGAATACGACGGCCGGGGTGATAATGAAAAAACTGGAAATAGAATCGAACGGAACAACCAATAAAATGTCGGTACTTGGAGAAATTTTGAAAAATGAGAAAATTATAAAATCCTGGCTAACTAGAGTGGAGTCAGCGATGTGCTGATTTTCCAGTTACGGCACAATCGCACCTAGGAGTGTACAAATCGCGTGTATTAAAATCCACCGTTCGATGGATAGACAAATTTATTTCGAATTGTGTTGGATCAATGACGCACGCATCACAAACGGTATAGAGAGAAGGATAAAGGGCGGGAACGGAACAATACGTATATTGTGCCATTAAAAATTGAAGCGAATAAAATGTTGGTACTTTTTTAAAAAGGAGAGAATTGTGAAATCCTGCCTGACGGTGAAAACTCTACATCAATCCCTCAAGCCCGGAAGCTGGACTGTACAAATAAAAACTGTTACTACAATATTCAGAAATAAAAAAAATGGCATCTACGAAACTATAACTAGCTTGTGCAACCGCGGCTTGGTAACTGGAGGTTTCTATGCGCCGGTTGGCCTAGCGCATAATTCATAGGTACGCAGGCATCTTCGCGATTAATATTCGGCTGGCGGATATACAGGATTACCAAGTTAGCAACGTGCTGTAGTACCCGTGGCCAAGAGCCTGTGCAAGCTACGGTGCCGCGAGCCTGCGAATTCGCCTCTCGCACCCGCGGGAGGCCAACGACCGTGAAAATTCAAGCCTCTTCGATCCTCGAACAGGCGGGAGGATGGGGTTGAAGAGGTACTCATTCGCCCGATCCTCTATTCCGGATTCGTAAGTGAAGAGGTACCACTGAAGAAGTGTCGATTCAATCGCACATTTATTATCATTATTATGATTACTATTATTATTATTGATATACTCTAAATACGGTAACGAATATGTAGCAGACTATCAAGGTAGTCGAAGCGGAAAAATTCAAACATTTCTCGATGGAATAAACATCTGGAAAAAAATGAACCATACTGGAGGTGCTGCAAATACTGTTTTTATGTAATAATAATTCAAAAATATTATAAACAAATTAAAAATAATTGTTCAACGAATTACGCAGAAAATCAATAATTTTTTCCATAAAAATTATTCGTTTATTTTTCTAAATACGTATGATTAAAAAAAAAATTGGAATTTTTGAAAATCGCGTTTCATTTATATTTAAGCTGTGAAATTATGAAAAAATTCATACGTATTCAGAAAAAGAAACGAATCATTTCTATGAAGGAAAATAGTTAAGTTGCCGGATTATTTGTTGAATAATGATTTTTGTCTTCGATTTGTTAATAACAAATTGGAATTATTATTTCACAAAAACGATCATTGCAGCACCCCCCATATACTTGATTTTTTTCCGATTTTTATCCCATCCAGAAGTGTTTGAAATGTTCTCTAAAACTCACGTTTGGTGGGACTGTACCGCTCCGACTACCTTAAGGCACACCATATTAGTTAGGTTTCACAATAGACGAACGAACGGACGATCGATTCAAGATCGATCGTCATGTCAGAGAATCTGGGCGAGACCTTGAAAGCGAACAGACGTGTGACATTACGTGATCGGGATAATTAACGTTTATAATTATTAATAATATCCGCCCCTAAACCAAATACGCGCGTTATTCATTCTCTCGGTCGTTACAACACATTTGATATGTATCATGCACGTCCTTTAACCTACCTTCCTGTGTTCCTTAATTCACACGTTTCTGTCACGGTCCGCAATCGACATACATGCCAGAAAAAAATAACAAATTTTCTTTATAACGACACCTTTGATTTGAAAATTTGGTTTTTAAATGAGATTTTGATGATGAAATGTGAAAATTACGTATTTCTGGTGTGATGTCACTTCCGGTCGAAAAGTGAGATTTCCGAATCGGGAGTGCAGTATTTTCGGCGCGACGTCACTTCCAGTCGACAAGTGAGATTTCTCAACCGGTAGTGATGTATTTCCGGTATGACGTTCCTTCTGGTCGAATAGTGAGATTTTCGAACCGGAAACGCCATTAATTTTTCTCTGACAAGCAGTAACTTAGTAGCATTACCCGGTGCATCCTAGTGCTGGAAAGATCGTTGGATTCGCTCTGGCTACATTCACCGGCCAGAGGCGGCCCGATATGGCGTTTTGGCGTAAAACAACCGGAGTGGAGCCAGCGATGTGCCTGTTTTCCAGTTACCACAGGAGCCCATTTGGGAGTGTTTAAATCGCGTAGATTAAAATCCAACATTTGATAGATAAACAAATTCATTTTGAATCGTGTAGGATCAATGACGCACGTATCTCAAGCGGTATGGAGGGGTGGACGGAGGATAGGAGAATGGCAAGCGAGACTGTGAAGAATTGATGGAAGAATCGATGCGCGACTCGAGCGAAAATCGAGCCGGCATCGGGAGAAGGTAGAGAGAGGATGGGCCGCGCGCACGCCGCGAAGAACGACCCTCATGAAGGGTTATTACTCGTCCTCGGGGAGGTAACAAGAACCGGTAGATTACTTCGAATCACCGTTACGATCCGCCTAGCAATCAGGCTACCCGCCCTCCCCCTCTGGGTTTTTTCTCTCTCTCTATCTTCCCTCGCCCACTCGAACATTCGTTCACCCGTTCGCTCGCTTACTCTCATCATCGAGCACCCGTCGCCGCCATCGGTCTCAAACCCCCGTCGCCCGTTTCTCCGCCGATTCGGCTTCTCTCGCTCTCGCTGCGTGGACGGATTTCTATAGGGCTATCCTCTCACCCTCTCACCCTCTCAACCCTCCCGTATACCCCGTCGCCGATGCCGTTGTCGTCGACGAGGAGTCGACTCTCCCGGCTATCGATCCCCGCCTCGTAACGAACTTTAAATTGATGATTATACCGACGAAGGAGCGATCGGCTGTAAACCGTTTTAAACCGGGAGAGACTCCGCCAAGATAGACAGAGAGACCTAGACGGCGGGAATCAGTGAGAAAACTCGATTGCACACCCTCACGGGGCATGGAGGGGAGGCACGGATCGGCCCTTGTACTTCGCGGGCTTGTACGTCACTCGCCTTTATCGCCTGGCAGAAATTTTTGAGTGTCAAGTCAGGCCCTGACGTGGCTCAGTCAGGATCTCGTCAGGCATCGATGTAATGCTGAAAAATTATCTGCAATGACCTCAATTATTATGATATATGATATTGTTACGAATTTAATTGACCGAAGATGACTTTCTTTTGGTTAATAAAGATTTTTGACAATTTGGGGCATCAGCGACCGATGTTTCTGTTATCCTATATATTTTTACCCTTGTTTTTCTTTTTTTGTTTGCAAATCGTTTTTTTCGATTGTAAAGTTTTTAATTAATACCTTGATACCCCAGTCAGGGCCTCGTCAAGTCTCGATGTAATGCTCAAAATTGTTCTACAATGATCTCGATCATTATGCTATATAAAAAACGATGCGATTGGTATAATAAAGATTTTCAAGAACGTATGGCAGCAGCAACCGGTGATTTTGTTATCCGATATATTTTTACTGACGTTTTTTGTTTTGCGAAACGTTATTTTTCGATTATAAAGTTTTTGATACCGCGATACCCCCAATAACCCCAGAAGACATCGTATATATGTGGTTTCTACGTTCCGATACGATGCATTGGTATTGGTTCGACCGAAATTGAATCGGTCCTAGACCGAAAGCCTCGGACTCGGCAAGAGAGAATAGAAAGAGGTTTGGACCTAGCATAAAAAAAGGAAGAAAAAAAGAACAGCATCGGTTTCGCTTCCGACGAATCTCGAAATACACAGCGAGATCGAGTGCGAGAGACAGGAGGGTGGCGGCGCTATGGAGGAAAGGGGTGTCGGGTAGTAGTAGAGTGAAGAGAAGAGAGTGTGCAAGAGCCGAGCGGTTCGCGTAGGTCGGAGGAATATTATTTTCGTTGAAGGGGGTATAGCGTAGTACACGCGGGCCGTGGCTCTGATGGTGGTTGCGACGCGGTCCGTGGCGTCGTATAAACTGCAAATTGAAAACCGAGCCGAGCAATTTCGGCCTTTTTCCATTTCCTCACCCCGCCGGCTCGTTCGTCCAGTGACCACCGCACAGTGGACGCACAGCGACGTTGTTTTTTGTTTTCTGTTTTTTTTTCCTCCACATGTCTCCCAGCCTTTCGGGGTACGCGGCCTGACTTGTTTTTTTTTTTGCGATTATTTTTAATACCACGTCGGTGGATGAGAGTGCCGTTGCTGAAAGGACTAGGCCGGGGCTACGCGCCGTATCGTATTTACACAGGCGGTCGCTACCACCCCGATGACAGGGACGGTCGTACAAACGTTATTCTACGTGAGAGACGACGTATGCGCCGCGAACGAACGGACGGACGCGCGGACGGCTAAAAGCGAGGCGTCCTCAGCTCCGTGTGCGAGCTATTGTCCTCCACTGGGTCACTCCGGCGACAGGAGAAACGCGTGGACGTCTCTCTGTCCCGGTGACGGTTCGCGTCGACCGAGAATAAAGTCGCATCGAAGCCAATTTGCGAAGTTACTCGATTAAGGGCGTTTGAAGCAAACTCTCACTGACCATCGAGTACACCCTGACGGGACGCTGATGCGTCCGAGGACGCATGTATCCTCTGACGCGGCATCGACATCCCTTCGATTTGTTCAGCTTTGTCGCCGATGATGAGAATAAAAAAATTTACTGAAAATAAATAAATAAATAAATAAATAAATAAATAAATAAATAAATAAATAAATAAATAAATAAATAAATAAATAAATAAATAAATAAATAAATAAATAAATAAATAAATAAATAAATAAATAAAACACAGAGAAATTCATCATTTGGAGAAAAAATAACATCGCCTAGAAAGTGGACGATATTCAAAGCTGGATAAAAATAGAAGACCGGAAATGCGTTCACTCTCAATTCGTACGAAATAGAAGGGATGGTACTGGTGGTGGTAATAGTAGAATGGGGTATAGGAATCGAGCTCTCGCACGCTCTTTCACAGTGACAAATTCGAACGGGAGGTGGAGAGTACAGCGGTACGCGAAGGAATCGATAGGGAAGGGAATAGAATTTCCAACGAACCAATCGTGGCTTATCGTCCGGAGAAACAGCGACCGCGGAGGAACGAATTCTTCTGGTTTGCGAGCTCGGATAGAGAAAGAAGGAGGGACACGGAGAAATCGGGAGAGCAAGCGAAAAAGAGCGGAACACTGTCGAGACGGCTATAAGGTGGTGCGGAGGGAATGGACGACTCCCGGCGAACAGAGAACAGGCTTTTCCCCGAGAGTCGAGTTTGCGATTGTCGAGGTGTGCATGGTTCAGGTATGCATGTATACGTGTATGTGAACCAGCGTCAAGAGGTGGAAGGGAAAGAGCTACCGCCGCGGTTACCAGCGTGATAAATCACTCTCGATCCTACCGGCGAGATCTTTTCGGGTTCTTGTTAGCGAACCGTCGCTCACTCGGAGAACTCCAAAGGAGAAATTCCCCCGCGTACGGCCCAAACACCGCACGATGAGATGCGCTTCTTTTTCGAGACCCGAGGCTTTCCCATTCAACCAACCCGTGGGACAAAGCATTACAAGACTTCCAAGGCGACAGTGCCGCTATCCCAAATTGTCTTGGATCGGGCAATAAAAAAAACTCCTGTGCCCATTATCCCCCCCGCCCTCAAATTTATTATTATTATTATTACGATGATTACGATTATTGGGGTTTTTGATAATCTATTCGTACTTCTGTATATGTCTTGTAAAACGGCTCGGTCCGTATATTAATAGATAAATAATTTTTTTAAACAAATAAAAAATATCTGTTTTTTAAAATCATTAGTTGGTTCACTCATTGATCACTGTTGCCCGATAACAGAATTAGAAGTAGAAATCCTCATTACGATTTTAATGATGGCACAGATAACTCGGTGTTACCTGTTTGGAACCGCAGTCGCGTTGCGGGGCTTGCAGTGTCACCGTCGGACGCGACAACTCGTTAAGTGGACAATCGGTAGAGTCGGTTGTTTTTCGTTGCCGGATGTGTATTTTTAATCTTACACATTTTATTATTATTGTTTTTAATAATCTATTGGCGCTTCTATATATATCTTGTAAAGGGGTCAGTCCGTATACGAACGAATATATAAAAATATCTGTTTCGTTTTACCATCAGTTGATCCAATAATTGATCAATGTTGCTCGATAACAGAAATCGAAGTAAAAATCCTCATTATGATTTTAATGATGGCACAGATAACTCGGCGTTATCTGTTTCGAAAAGCGGTCGCGTTGCGAGGCTTGCAGTGTCGCCACTGGACGCGAAAACTCGTTGAGTGGACCGCCGGCAAGGTCAGTTGTTTTTCGTTGTCGGATGCGCATTTTTCAGCTCTCCCGTCGCAGCGGTGGGAGGCCTCGCAGTCTCCCGTTTCATCCGTAGGTCCACCTCGCTGGTGGGTCGCACACGAAAACTTTTCCTATGGAAACTAGGTGGAGGTTATTATTTGACCGAGCCCCACATCCAGCCGCCCTATATACGCTCTCTCGTGTACAAAGGACAGCTCCGCGAGCTCCTCCCGTCGTGTCCGTGTACGGTATACTCTCGGGCGGGGATAGGCAGAGTAGAGCGACAAGCACAACGCGCGCTCCACCAGCTGCGGCATTCTAATGCGCCTTTCAAACTTAACTCGGTGAATTGCGTTATTCAAATTTGTCCCTGGGCTCATGGGGGTTTCTCCGAGACATTCTCGAAACCGCCCCTTCGCCCTCGAGTTTGCGCTCTCGCCCGCGCGACAGTTGTGGCGGATTGGTAGCGCAGGCGGCACAGCTACACACAGGCGAAGCAAGGACTTCCTAGCAGACGGGTTGAGCGAGTTGTCGTGAAATCGGCCGCCTCCGAACTGAAGAAGAAAAATGTATAAATAAATTTATCTCGCACGGAAAATGTCCTCGTCGCGATTAGCGGCGACAGGCGGAAGACTAACTCGCCTTAAGGGGGTTGAGATACGCCACAGTAGTATTTACAGTTAACGGTTTGTGCAATGTTTTTTAGACATTGATCTACTAGCGGATAATGATATGTGAGCGTAAATTACGAGAAACCTGAAGAAAAATGAATAGCAATGAATTTGCGAAAATATCAACCGGTTTGCGATTACCGGTTATTAAAAAATGACCGGTTAAAAAAATTATCAAATGGAAATACCGAAAGATTACGTACGTCCTGTAAAATAGCTACGAAACCGGTTAATACATTCGCGAATCTGTTGCCATTAATGTTTTTTTGTGTCAAGGACCTATGCTTAAATCTAAATCTACAGCGACCAGTCTCCTCACGCATAAAACTTTCTACAAAACATATTAAAAAATCTTACATTGGTTAATCAAACAGTGTCGTTCACTCCAATCTCCTTAACGGCGGATACACGCCGCAAAAAAAAAGATATCCTGTGAGTGGTAATCGTCACGGAGCTCGAATACGCTCAACTGGAAAGTGAACTGCAGAAGTCCAAGTCGTGTTAAGGAACTTGAAATACTTCACGGTAGTAAAATTGAGGGCAACAATTTTTTAAATCATTTGCATAATGTGCTAATGCATCGATGAACTAGCGGATGATTATATTCAATACAGCATATGTCGTGAAAAATCGAGAAACCTAGAGAAACATCAATAACAAAAAGTTTGAAAAAAATATCAGCCGATTTATGATTAAAAAATGAATTATTAAATAAAAACACCGAACTATCCGTAAATTGATCATGAAACCAGTGAATATATTCGGAAATCTATCGCCATTAATGCTTTTTTGGGGTCAAGGACCTATGCTCTAATTCAAATCCGGATGCATAACACTTTCTACAAAATACTTTCTAAAAAAAGTTACACCTGCTTGCCCAGTGTAGAGCGCTCAATTGACGGCGGATAAACAACGCAAAAAAAATGCTAGATCCTATGAGTAGCAATGCTAACAGAGCTCGGATATATTCCTCGAACTGTTTGCACAGCGCGGTGAAAATCAACTGCGTAAGCGAACCAGTTATTGCGAAATTATCAGCGTCTAGCGGAACCAAGGAAATACCGAGGAACATGCAATATTCCGCATTAGTTCGGATATGAAAATATTTGATACAGAAAGTGTTCATAGAAAAAAAAACAAACAAACATATAATCATTTGTGCAATATACAGGTTGGCCATCGACGCCGTGCCGAGTGAATCGTTTTCAGACACGTACACACGTACACGTATAACTACGACCGCGAACGGTTTCATTTTCTCGAGGATTAAGTAACCGCCCGCCGGTATGCTCCCTCGTTACGTACATACGCGGTCGCTATTAACGGTTTAATTAGCGTAAGTTTTCATCTGCGGGATTACACCGGTTGTGCGTTGCACTGGGTGCATCGCCTCCGGCTTCTGCCAGCCGCACTATAACGACGGAGAGGGAGAGATCTGAGCAGAAACGGCCGTACTCCGGCCCGTGGGCGAAAAGAGTGCACGACCATTTTTCATCGCCGCCGCTTATTATTGCTTACCGGAGGATTAGGGGGAAACCGGTGGCAATTAAACGTACCGCGAAGCACATAATTATCATGCATGTCGTGTGACGTATTATTATCTTCCGCATGCGTGCGGCTCCCGCGATAATTGGTCGGAGGGGATCAGAGCTAATAACGAGTCGCGACTGCAGCAATTTTTGTTGCAAATTGCATACATATGTGATTTAGAAAGGAAAAAAATTCATTTGAATTTGGAAACAAACACCGTTCGCAGAGCCGCACCGTTGATTGCGTACACGCTCGGCATATCCTTTGGCCGGTACCGGATCGAAGAAAGGATCGTCAAGGTTGTTCGCGCGATGAATTGGCGAAATAGGCGAGAAACGGTCGGGGGAGGGCGTCAAGACTTCGTCTCACAAAAGAAAATCCTCCGAGTAACGACGTCACGTTCGGTACGTCCGCGCGGTAGACGTGCCCGCGACACCAGACTCAAGTTGGACGGACGAGAGCTTCGCGGTGAGAAACCAAAAGGAAAGCGAGAGCGATGTATATGGGCAGCGAAGAGAACAGGGTGACGTCGGAGGGACCGCCGACGGAAGGGAATGAGACAGTGAAAGAGTGAACGAGCGAGGTTGCCTCAGACCTCCTCGCACTTCCTCTCCCACTTGCTCATCTCCTCTTCTCTTCTCTCCAACTATTTATTCCGGCACAAATCGCATTACCAACTCGAACTGCAAAATCGACTTGGCCAACTTTTACGGCGCCTTCGCCCTTGCACCCTCGCAGAAGAAGAAGAAGAAGAAGAAGAAGCACGGAGCAGCATCCAACGTACAGCTTCGACGTAGGTTCGCTCACTCTCCTTCGACTCCCTCCCGGCGGAGTGGAAGGCCTTCGACGCCGGGCATCTCGTACGCTCCAACTTTGACTTGTACGAGGGTTTACCAAACTCAGTTTAAGAAGAACTGTTTCCAACGTAGTGGAGGGCTCGCGCCGAAGGGAAAGGAGCAGTTTCACCGCGACTGCTGCTGTTGCTGCAGACTTCCCTTTCGGGAAAGGAAAATCGACGTCACGGCTGCGGGGGAAACCCCCCGTCCCGTTTGCTTCATACAGTCGCACACCAGTCTGAATACTCACCGAAGAAATTGCAATCCATGGGAATATTGCTTTCTCGTTGTAGCTCCCCCCTCCTCCCCCCAGTTCATTCCGTATTTTCTCCGACTCCTCTCGCGTCATTACGGAAGCATAAACCACCCGGTTACCGCAGCGGTAAATCACTCCGAGAACGTTTCCCAGTCGCACGGACGATTTACATCGGCGTGGCTCACCGGTGTGTGTTCGGAAAGTACCATGCACTTTCCGGTCGTCGGTCAAGTTGTTGCAGCCTGTAGAGCCCCCGCAGCCCGATCGAGTCCCGGCGGGGTGAATCTGCAGTAAAATTGAAATTAGCAAAGCATTAGTCTCGCGGTCGAGTTCAGGTTTAATCTGTACAGCGGTTGATTTATCGCCGTTGAGCGCGCTCGTTTCGAGATGAAAACTCTATACAGCTCGGATACGCGCCCGGCAAGGCGCATAATAACATTCGCGGAATTGTATACATAAAACTGCTAGTTGCGATGGTGCATGGCCGAGAAAAAAAGGAGAGAATTGTATTCCATTCTCGATGAAAAGCGAAAAGAGCCCGCTTATGGACGCGTTGCGTGCTCGCTGTAATAAGTGTGGGAAACCACTTCTTCTTTACTAGGTCTTATAAAACCGCGAGAGTTCCGCCTCGGTGGCATGTGCTCACATAATTATTTATTTTTTGTCGTCACGCGGACTTCTTTGGGTCGGCTTTGCAGAGGTGTATGAAACGCAAAGTCGTTAACGATCGGCTATCGAGAATCAATCCTCATAATCGGGTCAAGAGTCAAGAATTTTTTATTTCGTTATTTTTTTTTCATAAAAATGTTTATCTCGTCAGAGAATCCGGTTATGATAGTCGACGATATGTCTGTCTCGTATTCGAAGCGGTCTGTTGATGCGGAAATAATTTTCAATCGGTACCGGTTTCGTCATGTGGAGAGGCGTGTCCCTGGCGAGTACGACCACGCGCTGATCAACTCATGCGTATCGCAACGAGCCTACGGTAAATGATTCGAACGAGCGTGTGCCTTTTGTGCTCCAGATCGGTTGTGACGCAGTTCCTTTATTACGACATTCTTGGCACACCTACAATTGTAGTGTCAACACCCAATGGGACCAATCACAAATATTTGATAACGTGTTATTATCATCTATGTAAAACTGTAGCGAATAATTAAATGTAACATCTGTTTTCGAATCCTCGGCACAGTTACATAACAACCGGCTACTGGTCTATCCGGAAATCTCTATCGTAAAGAAAATTAAACTTTGTCATAATACGACTCTGCCGCTCGACGCGAAAACAAACATTTTCTTCCCGGAAAAAGATTCTTATTTGATTTTTAATCTTGCGTTAAGAGAATCCCACCGTTTGTGATATGTCTGCAAACATTATTTCCGTGAATTGTCCAACTCCGAATAAGGACAATACATTTTCTACACCAAATATAGAAAAATATGGAGTTTTTCTGTTTTCTCACGCTTTGTCATAATGCTACTCCGCAGCTTGACGTGAATTCGAAATTTTTCTTTCTGGGAAAAATGATTTTTTTTATCTAGCCTTAAGAGAAGGGTCTGTCGGAGAAAATATAATTTCCGTGAATTATCCAATTCCCAATAATAACATAAGTAAACCTTACGAGCTTGTGCCGAAGCGTCCAAACGTATCGGGTTCCAGACACAATTGTAGAAAAATATAGTTTTTTTTCTCACCATTATCATAACGCGTGACGCGAAAATAATAAGCGGCATGCCCTTGCGAAGGCTTGAAACGGGAACGCGAATGTCCTTGGCCGGTGAGCAGCAATTAGCTTTGCCTCGGCCAGGTTCCCCCACGCAGTCTGATACTCGTCTCGTGGACGATGTTTCTCCGATTCGCCAAGACCTTCCCGTTTTCCTTTCCTTGCGATAAAAAAAGTGCAAAGTAATTTGCACATGGCTTCCTCATCTATTAACATTTTCCGCAATGTCTATGAGAAAGTTCGTTCATCAATTTTCGGCTTCCTTAGAGAGGAAGCTATGCGCAAAATTTTAATTCATAAAGAAGTCACGAGGTAATAACTTTTAACCTTTTTTGCAACATAAAAAAATGTTTACATCTCATGCAATGGAAACGGTCAAAAGTTATCGCAAAATTTATGGTAGAAACTCACTAACTGAAATTTGCATACTTCGTCGTTTTTCTTAATATCGAATTTTTTTTTAATATCGAATACCGAGAATCGAAATAAGAACTTGTCGTCTCGAGGATTGTTGCGCATCGGAAACAAATAAACTGCGCGACACGTAGAAGCAGAAGGGACGTGAGAGCGGCCGGGGATAAAATGATAGGTAGCACAGGCATACCCGAAGAAGGCATCTGGCAAGTGTCCAGCCGAAGGTGAGTCAGACCTTAGGATTAGCATAAACGAGAAAGTTGGCGTTTCGGGTTATAGCCTCGCGGGGCTCGAGGAAAAACGAAAAACGTTAACGTACACAAGAAGGAAGGGAGTCGACAGTGTACACGGAGAGGGGTTTTATGGTGCACTTGGAGTGAGAGACACCCGTATCTATAGACTGCCGAGCACAGCCTTGGGAATTCCCACGTGCCACTTTGTAATGCAGTGCAGTTTCGAGCGATACACAAGAACCACGTGTCTCCTCCGGATCAGACGTTAAATTAGTTTTTCCAATTTGAGAAAGACCAACGAATTTTTTTTCTGAATACAATTAAATCTATCGAATCGGTACAGTGAGTAAAATTCGCGGGATGAATTTCGCGTTAACGTTCGTGGGCCTAACGTGCCTGGCGACACTTGTCAGCGGCCAAGTGGATTCCGGGCTGAGCGTCGCCTTTCAGTGGAAATTTCTCGACTGGACTTACCCGAGCGTTCAACTCACGGGAAAGCGTTTTATCATCGGAAATGCGTTCACGCAGGACGTCGATATCGATGCTGCTGGACGAATATTCGTTACCAGTCCGCAGTGGCTGGAGGGTGTACCGATAACGCTTTCGTTGCTTACCGAGTCTCAGGGGCCCGGCGGTCCCCTGTTGACACCCTATCCAGACTGGTCCTGGCACACTCCCAACGACTGCGAGAAACTCGTCTCTGTTTACAGGATAGCGGTAAGCAAACCCATCGGTATCCTCATGGGATGGATTTACAGTAGAAGCTCGATTGTCCATGGGCCAAGCGGGACCGTACTACCCACGGACAACTGAAAACCACGGTTTATCTGAAATTATAATGCACACGTTGTTCATTTTTTTTAATTATGGAAAAGTAAGTACTTGTATACGGGGCATTCCATCCCAATTCAGCTACCGCCGGCCAGATCCCTTCTAACTGGAGCGAAACTTTTTTCCTGTTTTTATATACATTTAAACTGAACCATAATTTTTAATTGTTTTTATTTTTTTTGAGGATCCGTCACAGAGCAATTGACAATTGAAAATTGGAAACGATAAAGAAAAGGTTTCAACGCGAAATATTTCTGTATTGGATCGGGGTATCGGGAAATATTAGGAGTGCAATGGATTCATCTTGAATCAGTTTAATAAAGAAAATTGTAGATTTTATATTTGATGAATCAAGTGAATATTACAACGAATTGTAATATCATTTTTTCGTATCAATACAGATCTCAAGAAAAAAACAAATATTCATAGCCGTGAAATTAATGAAGGTTATTAAATGATAAAATCTTTTAAAATTATATCTTGTATACCGTCAAAGATAACATAATCACTGTGATCTAATAGCTTTCGGTGTTCTTACAAGATTTTTTAAACACATAAAAAAATGTTTATGTGCAACGGATAGAAAAATCACTTTTTCTATTTTAAATCGATTTTTGGCATGCCAAATGTGTTCGAAAATGTACGGACATTTTTTTTTTGTTAAAATATGATTCAAGACGCATCTATTGCCTGCCTAATATTTCCGGATACCCACTGCAGAGATATCTCACACTGAATCTTAAAAAAAAAACAAAAATTGTTACCAATTCAATTGAATTGAATTGTTACCAATTCAATCAATTGCTCTGTCGCGGATCCTCAAAAAAATCTAAAATAATTATATTTGACTTGAACCGTAAATAAACACTGAAAAACAAGTTTTTCTCGAATTAAAAAAGGTCCCGCCGAAGGATGTCCAAATTGGGATGGATCCCCTCATTTGTATTAAAGTACTGCAGGCTGAAATCAAATTCCCGACCCCGGATAATCGAGGTTTCACTGGATATCATTGCTCGCAGCCTTTTATCGCTTCTCATCCGGTCTAGTAAAAAAAATGTAATCAAAATTTATCGACCCATTATATGTCCTCCACGCAGATCGACGAGTGTAATCGACTGTGGGTCGTGGACGTCGGCCGTGAGGGTGACAAAGTTCTGTGTCCCGTGAAGATAATGATCTTCGATCTGTACACTGATCGATTGATCCACAAGTACGTCGTACCGAGCGATCAGTCGCTCAGCGGGAAGACGTCGTACGTAACGCCGATAGTAGATATCGGTCGTACGTGCCTGGACACTTATCTCTACGTGGCCGACGTAGCCAAATACGGTATATTGATCTACGATCTACAAAACGACAGATCTTGGAGATTGAACAACACGGCAGGAAACGCCTTTGGTCCGGACGACGACGCGATGAACATAACTATAGCAGGTGAATCGTTCGATCTCACCGATGGCACGCTGGGAATGTCCCTGTCACCCCGAGGATTTTTCAAGCAAAGGTATATAACACGGCTCTTTCTCTCTCTCTATATATATATCCCCCTCGGTTCGTTCGTAGTCCGCCGAACAAACCGCAGGGTGTTCCGTTAGCAGGACTCGCGGCTCCGTCGACAAATCGATTCTCGATTCCGATGAAAAATGCATGGGTCATACGTACTTTGTTACGGTCCGTGAACACGGGATACACGTGCCGTTTGTAGTAATATTCTCGATAGGATACGCGAGCTATCTACTCAAAGCGATACTCGGCGTAGAGCCGGTCAGTCCAGTGAGAATATTTAATTCTCGGTCTTCAAGGCACCTTACTATGTACGCGAACTGATCAACTTTGCCATTCCAATCGACGCCGACAAACCTGCAACATACAAAAGTAACACTTTCGTCAGACTTGTTTATTCGGTATGGCCTCGGAGCATTTTTTTTAAACCCGCTCGCCGCTTATAACGAAATGGTCGTTTCGTCGTGCGACTACGATTTACCACATTGGTTTGATTGCCGTTACAGATACCTGTACTTTAACTCGCTCGCGAGTTTCTACCAGAAGTTCACAAACGCCGAGCTGCTGAAGCTGAGCCAGTTCAGGGTGCCGCTCGTCTTTCAGTCGATCGTTAAGCGCGCGAGTCAAGCCGGCGTTCAAGCTACGTCTCGGCGAGGTGTCATATTCTTCCAGCTCGTCGAACTAACGGCTATAGCCTGTTGGAACATCGAGAATCCGTTTTCCTCGGATTTCATCCACGTTGTCGCTCAGGACGAGGAGACCCTGCAGTACGTCAGCGGCATCAAGGTGGTGGAGAACCATCGGGGCGAGGAGGAGCTCTGGTTCAACACGAACAGACTGCAAAAAACAATAAACAAGACACTGAGACCCAACGAAGTTAATTTCAGACTCATACGAGGTCTCGTTGACGAATTGATCAGAAACACGATTTGCGAACCCGCGGGAGTCGGTGGTCCGTATCCGGAAATATACTCGTGGCGTCAAGTTTGATGACGTTACGCCGATTTAGTCAGACAATTTTTTGTAATATACACACACATTTTTTTACACCCTTACCACAATTCCTATTCGATTAGTCGAAAGATGTAAATTCCTATTCGATTGGTCGATCTAGGTACATTCCTATTCGATCGGTCGAACTATTTAAATTTGAGTTACCTACTGACTAATATCTGTCTGAAGGATTTTGTTTTTTTCATGTAAATAAAAACAATGTTGAATTATATTTATTCCATTTTTTTGCGACATTAACGCGTAAGGTCCTGGGGTGAAACTCGTGAAGATCGACTGGGTAAAACTCCAGCATGGGGCTGTTATAATCGGCGATACCGTTGATTCCGGAAGGTTTGACTCACGGCGCTGGGACGTTTTGCGGAGTCGGGGACTGGTGTAGATCTGCCGGTGACAGGCCGGCATGTGGCAATTTAGTTAACCGTTTCATTGCTGCATCTCGAAACGTAACGATGAAGTCTGTCGCTGACGGGCCCGACTTCGTCGGAAATTCGCGAATGTTTCGGTAAGAGAGCGGGTAACGCGAGAGAGCGATCCATCGCTGGTGTATCGAAATACCGAACTAAATCTTCAACCACCCGGATTACTCTCGGTCTCTAGTCTAAACTTGAACGGGGTTCACTTGCTTGTTAACTGGCAATTTTTTGCACCCGTTCTCATGGTTGAATGGCGAGTCGCGAGTTCGAACTTGATTCAATATTCCAGTTCAAGTTTAAGTTCACATTTGTTGTTTTCATGCTAAAGTTTTATCTTTGGTATAAAATTAAATCGAACTTGAAATCGAATGTAAGTTGGAACTTAAGTTTAAATTTCTAATTTATAATATTCTAATTAAAACTTAGGGAAGAGCGGGGCAAAATGGGACAGTGGGCCAAAGCTCAGTTTTCCAATAATTTTTTGATGCCCCATTTTGTGTCAACGATACATCCGGATTTTCAACACCATTTTGCCCCTCTTACCATCACCACCACCATCCAAAAGTTATTGAAAAATTACGTTTTGTCCCATCATCCCGTTTTACCCCACTATTCCATTTTGCACCGCTCTCCCCTAAGTTTAAATTTAAGATCAAACTCATGTTTAAATTCACGATCAAACGTAAGTGTAAATTGAAGATCCAACTTATGATTAAGTGTAAGATCGTATTTAAGTTTGAGTGATATTTTCTTTTCGACGCTATCCTCGAGGTGTATCCGCAAAGTAATGAAGAAACGTGCTCGCGAATGATATTGCGATTACCCACACCTCCGGTAGGCCTGGATGAAAGCTCGAAGATTCTGCGCTCGCGGTACTTCTTTTCTTTCTTGACCCAGCTATCTCGCGTATTCGCATATTGCCTCGGTCGTGCCGGAATACCGTCGGCATACTGCTCGAGTATACCGCGCGACGATCGGGGACGAAGGGTGAGCGGGATTGCGGGCTTCCGCGGTCGAGATAAACCGCCCCGTCCCATACTTACACGTATCACTGGATCTTCGTAACCCAGTTGTCTGAATAGCCCAGGCTCACCGAGATCGCTGCTGGATGGATAATATTTCGTTCCATTAAGCTTGGATCCTCCGGAGGGTCCCGAGATTGCGAATTCGTGCCTCCGGCCTCTACGAAAAAAAAAAGACAAATAAAAATAAATCTCCCTTCATCGTGTATTCATGCGATTTTGACTATTTAAGAGTTCACTTCTTTCATCGATTGAACGCCAAGTCGAGCACGATTTTACGACCTTTTTTTTCGGTCGCTTTGTATCGATACCAGTGAGAAACGATCAACGATCGAACAGAGGTGATTCGAGGCTGGAGACCTCGACAGGAAACAGAGACTCTCGACCGCTCTTCGTACCCGTGTTCACGGGCATAGTCCTCTCGAGCGGAAACTCTCGGCGAAGAACAGAACTAGAATCGTTTTACGATGGTACTTTTAAAACAACTTTACGAGAGGAAAGAGACGAGCAGAGAGAAACGTAAGAGTGCATCGAGGAAGCAGAGGCTAGCCTTGGCGGAATTTCGAAATAAATTTGCATCAGTTTTACTGCCCCTAATATACATAACTACCAGTGTTTGGCACTGATACCCGCTGGGCTGTGGAGCAGTCGTCGGTGAGTGCCGTTGCTCCTGGATCCTCTCGCGCGTACTTACTCGAAGTCTCGCGTAGGCGAGGAGCGGAGCCCGTCTTCTCGCTGGAAGCAACGGGAACCATCGGGCGCAGAGAACAGGCCGAGAGCCGTAGCCCGAGCAGGATTTTGTTATGCCCGTATAGCGGAGCGGGTCGTGTGCGCCCATCCCGGAAAGAAAAGATATACGGAGTGTGCCTTTTACGGCGACAAGAAACGAACGGCTTCGGGGGTGCTTGGCTGAGAGAGTACAACGAGTCGCGGAGTTACACACCTAGAAAAAAAAGCCGGTCCTAACCTCATCCTCTGACTTTTTTCGGCTTTGAATCTCCGCTGCGAGAATTCCTAACCGACACTTGGTCGAGGGTTCGATCGCCTCTTCACTTCAGGTCGACTCTTCGATCGACTCTTCACTTCAGGTCTCTCATTCTCATCCTCGAATCCAGAAAATTTGCGACTCTCCGCAAACCTATCGCCGTTGCTCGATCAAGTTTTCTTCTCCTTTAATAATTTAATCAACCGGCTATCGTACGCAACGTGGTCATCCTTCCTCCCCCGATATTGCAATTTCTCCCATATTTCTTTCCCTCTCTTCGTCCACCGGAAATTTTCACCCGATAATCACGATACCGATAGACTCCTCGGAATCTCGGTGTGTCCGTGCTGGCGAGTGAATTTCCTCGACGATGGCACGCAGGATCCGCTTGCCAAGCCTCTACACCCCTCCACCTCGTGTTACCGCTGTCTTTATTAAAGCGACTGTATAATTCATAGGCCGCGGACCGGGGCTGACAGTGGCGAGCAGATCTCCGTAGCAGGCGTAGCCCATGCAACACATAAACAAACGCACTCGCGTGTGCTGCTGCTGCTTCTGCCGCTGCTCCATCCAGAGAGTACTCTCTCTCGTAGGCTGGTATTACAGAAGCCACGCGGCTCGTGGGGCGCATTGCGCTTGTCAGCGGCTGTAGTCAACGCGTAATTTACTGTCCTACAACAGCAGCAGCATGCTGGACGTACGTATGTAACAACCGACTCGGCCGTACACGTTGGTAGGCCCGATGCGGATGCAACGGTGTTCTCGGCCGAGCTGGCTATCGTCATCCGACTATGCGACGATCCGGCTGGAGAGGATAGGACCGACCACCGGCCTCACCCTCGGCGTCCTGTGTGTGTCTGGTAGGTACAGGGAGTTACCACTGGCGGAACACGACCAGTGCTTCCAGCAAGCCCGCTCTCGTGGCTATAGCTGCAGCTGCAGCTGCTCGAGGCCTCCGTCGGATTCTGGGAAGAGCACCGATGGACCAGACACCCTCCCCACGGCTTTCTCTCTCTTCATCCCTCCCGCGTCGGGACACTCGGCATCCCCCCGGCGACCGCGAGACCGCAATAAACCAGCACGACACTGTCCAACGTCCAGAGAACTTCGGAATCGCGTTCCCGAGGACTGTACTCCGGTCCGCCCTGCATCCTCGTCTTCCTCTCTTGCCACGACGACTCTCCGGCTCTCTGTTGATTGTCGAGCCCGCCGCTCATCCCATCCAGACAAGAACGCGAGGTTTATACACGCTGCATGCGTGTGCGTTGGGGTGGGTGTGTATTCTAGACGGAGTGTTGAGGATCATGGACCGGTGCACGAACGGAAGAGAATCACCGTTTAACCGAGCTAAATCCTCGCGTCCCGCTCCGACTTCCGTGGTTAAATACAGCTACGGTGAGAATATAATAGAAACGGCGCGAGAGCTAACCCCCCACACCCGCCAGCTTTTCGGGTATTTACTCGCTCTCGACTATGGGTGAACTTATGAAGAATCGTTTTTCATTTCCGTGAGCGGTGGAGAGAGGGCCTGAGGGCGACGATGTATGGAGTGTACAGCCGCGAACAGAAGTCCTCACCGGCTGAAGAACCTCTTCTGCCGGGCTCTTTTCCAGCGTCCCCGCACCCTCGAAGACTTCGATCCGTCTGGCACGCGTAAAACGTAAAACGGTGGCCTTGGAACTACACAGCTAGGACGGTACAAAATAACGGTGGTAGTGTTATACAACTGGACGGGGCGCTGTATATGACGAGGGCACACAAGCGAAAGTTTAGATTCCGTGCGCCGAGAAGCGGAGAGGTGTTTCCGGCGGGCGCGTGAGGAAGAGGGAACCCGATAGGGAACGAGTTTACGAGATTCCCCAGGCAAACGCGATACCGGGAGTCTCGCGAATGTCGACAGTAGTTCTCAACGTGACAGTGAAACGGTGCGAGCTCTCGCGGTACGTTGCATTTTCAACGAGAATATAGTCAGCGATGTAATCTGTGTATGTTTCCGCCGAGTCACACATATCACAATCTTGCTTGGTTGTCTCGAGGAGGGTTCAGTTTGCGCCACATTCGGAAAAAAAAATCAAATCGATTGTATAAAATTCATTTTGATTCTACCTGTTTCCCATAGGTAGAATTACGTCGCCCTTGAGCGTATAATCATCCGCTTGTTCGATGTGCCATCGTAACAAGTACGTTTCACCGAGTCACACACGTCACAATCTTGATCGGTTGTACTCTTATCATTTTCTCGACGAAAAAGGTTTTTTTCAAAAATTTTTTTTAGAATTTTGGGTACGCATTGCTATGGTAGCGCTTAAGAGTAGGGATAGAGGTGTGACTTATAAAGTTTAGACTATTTAAAGTGCTCTGAAATGTGAATCTCGACATTTTTTCTATACCATAACATAGCTTCCTCTACAAGAAAGCAAAAAGTACTACGAACGATGAAAAAAAAAGCTGTCGACGGCGAACGACGAAGGCGTATTAAATACATATATAAGACATATAGTACACAGAAGCCGTTGCAATCAGCGCGATGATAACCAGTATTACCGCGTCACAACCCTCGCCCATGCGACCCTCCGTCGACCCCCCTTAATCCCACGAGGTCACATCTGGGCCATCATACATCCGTCTCCCTCTTACACACGCTGCCCTCCTCCCCGGCGACGTTCCCTTGTACCCCCGGCGACGCTACACGCCTAACGGTTGTATTTTATTTCGCCGTTATTTTCGTTTCAAACTCTCGTTCGATCCGCATTTGCCGGCGAGGCGGGAGAGAGAGCGGCGCGCTCGGTATGCACACTGGTAATGCTGACGTTGAAACTACACGCCTACCTCACGGTGTGTTTTCCTGGCACAGCGGACCCGAGCCGCACTTTCCATGTCCACGAAATATTGCTCTCGGCTCTGGCCGATCTCCTATCCTGCGAACCCCGTGAATAACCGTTTGTAACCCTCCGCAGGAGCTCCCTCGCCCTCCGACTCCCTTCGCAGTGAACGCTCGACTTTTCACTGGGACGAGACTAAGGTGGATGTAACGAACATTTTCACCCCTCCCGTTCTTCCGCCCCGCTGCAGGGTTTGGTACGTAACTTTCTCGCCCACAATTTCCTAGCATCCAACGTACAAAGTGAACTTTGAGATCTACAGTGCGCTCAGCTAACAACACCGCACACTTCGCCCTTAGCGGTATAATCTTCTCTGCTCTCCGCGTGTACTCGTCGTTCGTGTGTGTACAGGGGAGATCGGGACAAAATGGCGCAGAGCAAAAAAATTCACAACAATTTATTTAGTGAGAGGCGAGGTTTACCGCAATAATCATCAGAACTGGGCATATTTTAAGTACCAAGTATAAGTACTTTTTGAGTATACTCTCGCATTACGGATGCTCAATGAGTAGCATGACATCGCGTTTCGATTTATATATGATTACCGCCTAAACTTTTCAGTAAGTGTAATTTTAACGAGAATTAATTTTTTTTTAATCCACGAAAGAAATGAGACGAGCAAACTTCTCTGTTTATTTGTACGACATTTTTAATGGATTTTTTTGTAATGAACAAAGTGAAGGATAGATTAAAAGTAGCCTCGAAAGGACGAATCGCGAAAATATTAGTTAGCGATTTTTTACAATAGAATTTTGTGGTAAATTTTGATCGATTAAATTTTATGAAATGAAAAAATTTTTGTAGTATTACGAAAAAGGCGAAAAGTAATTTATTTGCACATGGTTTCCTCATTTACTATAATTTTGCGCATAGCTTTCTCCATGACGAATCCAAAATCAATCAACGAAGTTTCTGATAGAGAAAGCTATGCGCAAAATTGTAATAAGTGAGGAAGTCATGTGCAAATTACTTTGCACCTTTTTTTAAGACTAGATAACGCTTAACGCTACGAAAATAATTGCGAAAAGTACTTGGAAAAATTACTTGAGAAATACTTCAAGTACAAAAAGTACTTGATACTTCAAGTACTTGTGATATTTTATACTTGAAAGTATTTTTGGTACTTTGCCCAGCTTTGATAATTACAGATAGGTATTTTTATTTGGTACCGGGATAAATCTTCTAAGTACTATAGCGATACAAAGGTAACAGTGCTGTGTAGATTTTTGCCCATAACTAATTTCAATTATGTGATTTTACTTATTATTGGCTTGCCCGTTTTGCCCCGGTCTCCCCTATATAAATACCCACGCGCAATCGTCGTACGATACACGAATTTCGTTCTCTGCAGTGAAATTCGTCAATAACTCCGATACTCGAATTTATTTTGTTTGAGTGTCGTTGCTTTTGGTTGCCTCCGGCGTGTGCAAAGGCGGAGATAAAGCCAACGGCAGCAACGTCGGAAGCTTGAGAGAATCGCGGAGGCTTTTAGGGTTAAACAAACCTCACGCTCCTCCCTTACCTCATTTCACCACCTGCTCGGCTTCCCACGTACGCGGGCTCTTACGTCACGATTTTCCACACAAGCTCGTGTGATCCCGTGCCGTTGATGCACCGTGCGCGATACAACGAGCGCGTTACTCTACTAAAATCACCGTAGATCTTGACGTTTAGATCTTTCAGGCGTGTGTCTTAACGCATGCAGATATTCGTGCTCGAACCCATAGTTCGAGCACAAGGAACGATATCTTTTGCAGCCCATTCGTTGAGTTTCCCGGATAAACTGCAAGGGGAAAAAAAATTACTACCGTGATAAATACAACCAGCCCCGTATTTTCTGATATACAATCGAGAGTATCGTTATCCGATCGTCGAAAGATAGAGACCACGGACGATAAGCTCCAGTTAAAAAAAAAAAAAGGAATGAAAAAAATTCACAACAAATTTGCGTACCTTCGCGTTCTTCGTCACTCGTAGAAGAAAAATCCTCGAGTCACGTAGATGACGAGCTTGAGGAAGGGAGGGAGGGTGCAGGGAGGGTTTTAGTAGTGGAACAGAGTAGTGCAGAGGTAGGGAATTTGCTGGACCATGTCGTCCTCTCTCCCCGGAGTCCACTCTCGAAGCCGGAGTAGAAGTGGACCTATCGACTCGAAACGAGTGTGCTCGACGTTAAAATCCCGGTCGGTGCTCCCGTTTCTCAGTCCGCTTCCTCCACCCACGGCTGTCCTTCCCGACGAGGCTCTTGGTGCCGTTATAGCTAACCAAGTCCGTCTCCGCTGGCGCAAGCAAACCTCTCCTCTCCTCCGCGAGCCTCGGTTCGCATCGTTTCGTTTCTACGTATGTCCGGCCTCCACCCTCGCCCCCGCACTTGGTATCGGACGTAAACGATGCCGCGGCGAGGACACGGTCCACCGGATCGTATGACTTTTCGCTCGGGACGCGAAACCGTCGGACGAGCTTGGAGACGGAGAGACCGAGGGGGTGAAGGTACCTAGAAGCAGAAGCGAAGCGCAGAGTTAATAAAATATCGGCTACGGTCTCTTATCGACGAGCGATACTCAACGGATAGCTTAACGTATCGGAGCCCAGAGTCCGATATAACGTTTTGTTGCCTCTGTAATATGCATTCTTCCGATTTCAATTTTTTTTTCTATTTCTTCTTTCGCCTCTTTTTTGTGTCTACGAGAAAGTCGCGAAACGTTGAATGATTCGAGCTGATGAAAAAAAAAAAAATGAATGAATAAAAAATGACAGGAAACAGCCTCGACAACTTCGATGGGAGTGACAATGTTATTCTGTTTCAGGGTGTGACGGGCGACCGGCTGGCCGGGGGCGCCGCACACCTCCTCCATCTCTTCTTCTTCTTGCCACGACCACAACACACAATGTAACAACAACTCTACTACCACTTCTAGTCGTCCGCGCGAACCACGTTCTCAATGTACTAAATGTGGTACGTCATCAGCAACCCCCCATAATCGGTGTCTCTCAAAAGTGTCATTTGTTATAATCCCTGTTCAGTTTATTGCTGCCCGTTGTCTCTCAATATCTATATATATTTGTTATTATTTATTTTCATTTTATTTGTATACTAATCTGGAACGTTTCTCGAAGTTGTCTCTCTACATATCAAATTCCCGGAGAAAATATTGATAAATCGCGCACGCAGCCTTTGATGGGACGTGTCGTCGGATCAATTTTCAAAATTCATCACGTCCAGACAGAGAGACGTTTGCATGTTGAAGAATTCTTTGTGTCCTAATTGACGAGTAAAAAATGGGAGGACTAGCGAAGATCTGAAAAAAAAGTTAAATTAAAACTCCCCTCACGTGCACGTACGTATGTCTATTGTGTCCCTTGTATTCTCTCCACCCATATAATCCAACATTATATTGTATATCATTCGATTATTGTCCTCACTGTTCTCGTGCTGAGTTTCGTTACAATGTGACTTGTGGTTCGTTTACTTTCGTTGGTTTATCGGTGTTCGATGTTGGCTGCTGTTGTTGGTTGTTAGGTGTGTTTAGTGGTCACTCACACTCTATATATCTCTGTGTGTCTCGGCGATCCACTTCTCTTCTCCCTCCGACCCCCACCATCGACCACCCCGCGCCGACGATCCCAGCACCTCGCAACCCCCGTTCCAACTTTCACCACACGCCTGCAACAAATTCGTGAACTCGATGTTAGAAATTACATTGTCAAGGAGAGAGACGGAGTCTCCGGGCTATGATCCGTCGTGCAGCCCCCTTTCGCGATGCGCCATGGAAGTTTCTTCACAAGAATGGTAAGACTTGTGATTCACTTTGAGCATAGTTTTATTGTTTATTTTTCTTCTTCAATTTTTTTATTTTTTTTATTTTTTTTTTATTCTCTCTCCGAGTCAGTTTACCGTCTATGAGACGGAGCTTGGAAATTCCAAGAGCTAGGGTAGAGCCGTGAGAGAGCAGTGAAAGGAAATGCACGATGCTCGCGAGAGGGATATATACAACGCGGCGAGGAGACGGACGGGGTCGGATGATTTCTATGCAGAACTCGTGCCCGGGGTTCCCTTACCTGATTCAGTCTCCGGGTATGCGGCGTGTCTCTCCGCTTTGGAGACGCCCGCCATTTGATTAGAGGGGTGACTCTGACCGACCACTCTCGGACATGCACGACTGCCACATCTGCCTGTGACCTCTCTCTATCTCTCCGGCACCCTTTGATCTCCCTTCGGCGGTCGTCCAAGAAGAGGTCGTCCACAATTCGACCCGTCTCGGGTCTTCCGGCAGGCTTTCTGTTCCCCAGCGCGCCTGTGACTGATCCGCCCTGGGCCAGAAAGAAGAAAAAAAAAATCATAAAAATTAAAAATGAAATATACCCGTGTTTATTGATCGGATTGCTCAGTGGGAAATGTTGAATCCTTGTATTCCGCGACATACTGGAAGACGGGAGGGGGTGGGGGTGGGATAACAATGTGTTTATAAAATATCAACAAGGTCCTAACGTTTGTCTCTATCTCTCCGGCACCTTTCGATCACCATTCGGCGGTCGTCCAATTGGACCCCTCTCAGCTCTTCCGGCAGGCTTCCTCGGCCCCGGCGAGTGTGTGAATGATTCGCCCTGCGCCAGAACGAAGAAAAGAAAAAATCATAAAAATAAAAAATCAAAATATGCCCTTATTTATTCATCGGATCGCTCAGTGGGAAATGTTAAATCCGTGTATTTCACGATATATCGGAGAGGGGTGGGATAACAACGTGTTTATAAAATATTAACAACGTCCGAACATTTGTCGTTTCCATTAGTTTCCAGCGAGGACTCGGGGGGAAGGGGGGAGGAGAGGGATGACGATTATGCCGCGAAATCCCGATGATACATTACCGAGCACGGTGAAACAAGCGCGTGTGTACTCACACAAAGAGATAAAGTAACCGCAAACGACCGTTCGCAGTGCCCCGGTGACCACTCAAACCCTCCCCCTTCGCGCAGCAGTCATTGGTAAGCTCGCGGTTTCGAATTCGTGAATTCTTAAAAAGAGTAGACGAACACAACGCCGGTCGTTTCTATTGCCCGGTGGTACAACGTCGACGAGTGAGGCGCGGGGAGGTTTCTGTATCGTCGAGGGGGTTGCAGCCGGGGCACAGAGGGGGACGATGGTAAAAATCGAGCCAACCGGAGAGCCGAACGCGGAGCCCATTTACATCGCTAAACAACGTTGCCCAAATCGACGTCGAAGCTTTGTGCCAAAAACGATAAAAGTTTGGTGCCGCGCTGCCCGCGCGCGGATCGACAGCGATAGGGGGTTTAAAAAAAAAAGTAAAAAAAGTAGAAAAAATAAACAAAACAAGTCTCGCATTTGACGTACAGTTGGGAATCAACGCTCGAGCTATACGCGTAACGGAGGATCTATATGCAACACTCGCGCTGGATTATAGAGAGGCGGAAGTTGGTATTTTCACAAAGATAAATCGAACTTCGCAGTGTATTGTTCGCAGCCCCTTCCGCCCCGCCGTTCGTTTGCTTTTCATTCACGTGTACATATACCCCTCGGCTCTGTGTACTCTCTCTCTCTCTCGCTCCGCTATCTCCTTCGTTGCTCGCGTACACTCGATTTCAGATACCGCACGGCAATATTAAAAAGTAATTGGATTTCGATCTACCTCTCGTTGTTGGCCCGGGAATGGCAATGCTAGTTGGCTGAGGGCGCACACGAGGCAACTGCGAAATAGTAAGAGTACAAGAGTAGTGGGTGCGTAGAGTCGCCGATGCACGGGTACAGTGATACCGGTTTATGCGCTCACAGACCGGAATAATGGACAGTCGTTAAATTTAATTGGCACATAATTATCGGTACGCAAAGAGGGGGATGGGGGTAACACAGAGGGTAACAGGATAGTCCCGTATATGCTCTACCAATCGTCGCAGTCCCATTGCCGGCTTTAATATCCGAGGAACTCAAACGGCAAAGGGACGAACAGTCACATTTGTCGAGGAGAGGGTTTAGAGAGCCGCGAGCGCTGCGGGGATGTCGAGTGTGGAGGGTTGCACGGGACTACACCACGGCCAAGCCGCGGTATCGGCTTAACGAGTCTGGAGAGCCCGACCGATTCGAGTTGGGCTCGACTACCTTTCTCTACGCGAACACGTATGTTCCGCTCGATGAAGCATCCTGTGTGTGTCCTACTCGGCGATCGATGATTCAGCGAAATCTATCGCGTTGCACAATACCTGTGAAAAATGAGGAAAAAAGAATTAATAACAATTCTCCAAGAAAATGTACAAAAATTGTTGGCGATTTTTTTAATTAAATAGATATCAAAAACTCAAGATTGAAATTTGACAATTAATAAACTTCATTCCAAAACTCATTAAGAATAATTGTACGAAACTGAACCGTGTAGGTGTTAAGTCGAGTCTGAAGAGGCGAACCGATTCGAGCCCGCGAAGACTACCTCTCTCTGCGCGCCGCCGAATGTTCTGCTCGACGAAGCATCCTGGGTGTCCTCCTCAGTGATCAATGATTCCAGGGAATCTATGGCGAGGCGCAAATTCTGTAAAAAAAAAAATGACGAAAAAAATAATTGGTACAAAAAAAGTTAACGATTTTTTCAATTAAATAGATATAAAAAAAAATGAAGCTCGAAAATTGACGATTAATACACCTCTCTTCGTATGGTCCGCTTGACGTTGCTTCGCATTTCTCCTTCTCGGTGGAAAATGATTCAGCGAAATCTATCGCAATGCATAAACTCTGTAAAAAAAAAAAAAAAAAAAAAAAATTAAGCGGAAAAATCAATAAAAATACATTATTCTCCAAGAAATTGTTCAAACATAGTTGACGATTTTTTCAATCAAATAGATATCAAAAAACTCAAGATCGAAAATTAACGATTAATACACCGAAGCCTCATTGAGAATAATTATACGAAACTAAACAGTTTATGTGTACCGCGACGAAATTAATTTACGATTTAATTAGGGAAATTGAGTTTGGATAGTCTCTCGTTACGCAGAGAGTTACGGATAACGTTGAGTGTTACGGGGAGCGCTGGATAGCGGGTAGTTGGATGGGCGAAGGACGGGAGCGCGTGCACGAAGCGGCCTCGATATCAACCCACCCGACCGCCCCCGTGTTCCAATAAATAAGCCCAGTGGCTCGCGATACCATCTTTCATTCCGATAATTATTGTTCGGTACCGGTGTTAATTAATTAAGGACACTGGTTCGGCGCGGGCAGGACGTCGGACGGAGAGCCCGCGGATGGTCGGGGGCGGTGGCGGTGAATAGAGACACGCGGGGGTGGATGTTGCGCCCGCGCGCGGGACGATCGGACGAGGTGATAAGTCCTCGTTGCTCTCTGGCTAATTACCGGATGAAAGAGCTATCGGTGAGCGTCGTCGAAGCGTCGCGAGAGGCTCGGCTCGACGCGAGGTGCAACCTGCACTCAGCCGGCGCGAGCTCTATCCAGCCCCGATTGTAATTATAACGCAAACATTCGGAGAGGGGGGGGGGGGTGAAAGGGAGAGCAGCGAACGCGAAACCGAGTTCGCGATTGCGATCTAATCACCGCGAAACTACTGAATTCACTCTCTAATTTGGTGCCCCGTTGCACTATGCCAGTGACACAATCTGTTAATTAGAGGAGTGATTAAAAAAAGGGAGGCGTCTCGTTGATGTAGCAACGAATTCAATCCGATGGATTGAAATGGAAAGTGCACGGTCGGCGTCGCGCGGCACGAAGGGGTTGATAGATTAGAGGTCGAGAGCGTTACCGTCGGCCGTGTCAATTGCCCTGGCACTGTGTCGCGCTCCGGGTGTCTGCGACATCTCACGCTCGCACCCGGTTTTCTATTAAATTATAGTGTCCGACCGCTCGTGCTGTCGCAACTCTGCGCGGACCGGGCCGACGCGGTGCGGCGCTAGACAACCCGGAGTTTATCTACCGGTCATGTTAACCGTTATGATACATGCGTCGTGCCGCACATATTTCTTCGTGTCACGCGATTCAACGATCCTTGGACGGGATATCGCGTATTCCGGGAGTTTCGCGAGTGGCGAGAGAGGGGGGCGATATCTACAGTGGCGCAACAGTTTCGCCGGATTTCTACAATTTTCAGGCTGCAATCGTCGGTGGAACTCGGAGGGCCGGCGGGGCTGCAAAAATTATTGGGCGAGGGGTAGCATCAACGACTCCCCACGGTCGCTCGGTCGGGCCTGCAACGTTCGAGGCATAAAAGCATCGGAAGAGAGGCATCAGGAACCCGTAAGCTTCGCTATTCGGCCCGGAGCCAACGGGGAAAAGTTTTATAATTTATTAATTTACCCTGACTTTTTGGGTCAGAAGCAACCCTCCCTCCTATCCGAACGTTGGGCTGGGCAGAAACGCTACGCGGTGAAACGAGGGTGAGCTAACGGGCAAACGCGAAAAAGAGCGAACAACCGCTGGCATGTTTCCCAGCCTAAGAGAGAGAAGCGGAGATATATATATATGTATAGAAAAAAATGAAAAAAAAAATATATATATAAATATATTTTTCGCTGTCGCCACTCACGCAATTCTATGTTCCAGTCGCCGCTGGCGATTTTCGTCCTCTCTGCGCTACCGTGACTAGCGCTCTTTTCAGTTCTGCCCTCGGGCCGTCCCCGCCCTCCTCGGGGGTGTGCTGTCACAAACAAATAAATAAGGCAGCGTCCACCATGAGGGACGCGGAGCAGAGGTAACGCTGAATATTTTAACGCTCCGCCGAGCGTTATACAGGCTGACCGAATGACCACTCCGGGTGAGCCGCCCTCGCGCTGTACTTCCAGAGAAGGTTGCCCCTATCCGGTTGTCGTGTAGATTCACTGGAAAATAAAAATAACAAACATTTCATCCGAGAGGAAGATCGTGCAGAATTTTCGCACTAATCGCCAGTGTAAAAATGGTGGAACGGTAATGTTTTTTTTTTCGAACGAGAGTATCGACGTCGGTCGAAACGAAGCCACGGTACGGATATTG
Source organism: Stenichneumon culpator (assembly GCA_964017025.1). Lineage (NCBI taxonomy): Eukaryota > Metazoa > Arthropoda > Insecta > Hymenoptera > Ichneumonidae > Stenichneumon > Stenichneumon culpator. Next base: position 15,729,039 of record OZ024769.1, read on the forward strand.
CCGTTGTAAAATATTCGATTTTATATTTTTTCAATATTTTTCACAAAATCCACAATTTTTTTCTCGTTCATATTACAATTTTCGTTTTGTCAGCGAACCGTATTTTCGACGAAAAAAATTGTAAAATCAACAAGGTAAAAAATTCGTGGATGTCTGCGAGCGTAACAATCTTTGTCGAATGTACAAACATATTTTTTTTTTCTACCGTCTACCGGATGGAATATAGCGACCCGCCTAATGCTTTCGACTTCCGTGTGTTCCTAAAGTAAAAATAAAAAACAAGAATATTGTTCACCAAACGTTCCGAGCTTCGGCGACATATTTTTTCCGCACACCGCGAACCCGACAAATTTTATTGGAGTTGTTTAACGGCGAGTCGGTTGGTGGATCTTCGCGTCGATCGTAAAATCGGTCACCGCAATACCGACGAATCCGGAGTGTGCGTAATGCAGTATTACGAGCTTTCCAGCTCTGCGGCACTCTCGAGGCCAATTTAAATGGATACTCGTCCGTCTCTCGCGATGGACAGTGGGTGCAACAATCTCTCTCTCCCAGCCCCTCGCTCGAGGTCCGAAGTGTGGGGCGTTCGTCTGGTATCGTTGCCGCACGACAGAAATTCAATAGGCAATGGGATCCACGAGATACATACATAAATCCGAGAGTACTCGCCGAAGGCCTCTGCGGGGTTCGGCCAGGTACATGCGATGCACCATGTATATGTATGCAGGTGGGATATCGCGCAACCCCATTCAATTTAGCTGCTCGCTGCGTCCTATGACGTATCCGATACCAGAAACAGTAGTATAGGTAAGCTTTACCCAATAGAAGCCGGTCAGGCCCGAGAGTGTACACGTAACACGTACATATATGCAGAGCCGGCTTCCTCGATCCGGCCATTGGGGGAAAGGCACGGATACCTGGTCCGCTGGAGAAGGGGGATGAGCTACCGAAATTTGATTTACGCATAAAATATTCAGCCCGGTCCCGACGATTTCGTTAGAGTTACGAAAGTTCGAGATCGTGGAGCGCAAACAGGGAACCCTGCAACCGCTCACCCGTCACCCCCCGGCAGCGTCACGTCTCAGGATGACTTTCGCCAAGAAGAAGAAGAAGAAGAAGAACAAGTATAGAAGCAGAAAAAGCGAGGGAATGGTAGGAGGAAGAGGGCGAAGGGGCTGCTGGTGTGGCTCTAGCCCTCGGGGTTTACCCTCCCGCGGAAAACTTTGCCTTCGGCAAGAGAGAAAAGGGAATGAAGAAGTAAAAAAAAAAAAGAAAAAAAAATACATTATGAAATAGTGTGAGAAGGTGAGCGAGGGAGGTACAGAGGAGAAGACACAGCAGCGAAACTGCGGTAGAAATTTCACAGCGAGACAGTTTCTCTCTGGCTGGGCGGGCCGGAGAATGAACACAGGCCGGAGGAATACTTTCGCATGGTGAGGCGAAGTAATCGAAATCGAATAAATCAGGGAAGAGTAAGGTGCGAGCGAGGAAGGTCGGCGGCACTGCTGGCTGCAGTGGCCCGGGAAAGTTTCGACAGCCGATATTCGGGTGATTGCCGAGAGAGAGATATTTCGCACAAGGGACGAGAGGAAGATGGTCGCTTCGAGAGAAGGTTGTGTGTTTGATAACGAGTTCCCTCGGAGGCTCGGCTGTACTCGTAGGCCGACGCGACGGTGAACTCGTTCTGCAGTGGATGTACCGCGAAATCGTCGACGCTCGGCGGTATCGGTGGTTCTCGTTCCCTCGGCTGCTACTTGCACCGCGACGTTTATATCTCTGCCACATGTAACTGCACTGAATCAAGCAGGTCTACTGGAATACAAGCCTTTGGTCACACTCTGGCATCATATTGGGCCGTGGCCTCTCTTCCGACTCGAGGTGACATTGATCCATTCAGTTAAGGTAGTCCTTGCGAATGGTGTTGATTTCGCATAAGTTTCAGAGAATTGAGAGAGAATTTTAAACACTTCTCGATGGTATAAATATCTGAAAAAATCAAGTGTATTAAAGATGCCGAAAAGATTAATTTTGCATAATTATAATTCGAAAATGTTATTGACAAATTGATGAAAAATTTAATTGTTCAACAAATCTCTCGGACACTTACCTTTTTTCAATGAAAATTATTCGTTTATTTTTTTGAATACGTATGAATTTTTTCAGATTTTTAAATTCACTTTGAATTTTCTGACTTCCTGCACATATAAAAAAAACCAAAGTGAATTTAAAAATCTGAAAAAATGCATACGTATTCAGAAAAAAATTCCTCATTCGTCATTCTGTCGTCCGACTTGACTCGACATTGAGTCATACGGCTGAGAAGTTCCATCAGAGACTTTGCGCGGACGATTTCAGTCTTCGATTCCTGAACATCCAGTCTCAAGAAATCGCCATCATCTTCGCAGAGTGGACGAGAAGATCGAGGGAAAAATGTGCACGACGAGATACCCAGCTCGAGCCGTTGCCTCGCCTCGTAACAGACCTGCGAAATACTTTTATTCGTCGAATACCCATCACAAATATTTCTTGATAAATTATATCCTACAAGATTATAACCTGGTGACTTTTTTCTTTTTTTTTCTTTCGAAATTTATTAATATTTATTAACGAAAAGTTGTAATATTTTTAAGAGCTCCCGGATAAAAAAATAATTTATCTACCGAGAATCCAACTTTTTTTTGTAGTGTCGTAGTTATACGAGTACACGATTCGTTTATCGTATACCATTAATACATATATATATATATATATGTACAGAATCCATCCGAGAAAGGTTGTTTCGCCCTATTGGCTTCAAAAGACGCTCCCGATGCGCTCCTGCACTGCAGCAGCAGCATGCTCTTCTATCCCTATCTATTCCATTTATTCCGTATACATAATACATCTCGTTCAGTGCTCGAGGCACGGTGAATCCCAGTCCGTATAACCGGTCGGACGTATTCTCATTTCTCTCCCGCTCGATTAAACCGTTTCTCCCTGATAGAAAAACTTCTTTCCCTCCGAATTCTTCCTTTTCTTTTTCTTTACACATCAGAATTCCTTCTCTCCCGTATAAAACTCCTTTGGCCTAACGACGAGTCCCATTAGTACCATCAAACATATATATATATATATATACACACACTCACAACCTTCTAAGTTAGCTCTCAAGTTAATTTCACAACGCCTTGTTCGCCTTTAATCCATTTTCACACGACCATTTCCCGTCGTTGTCTCGTCACTTGTACGCAGACGTCTACGTGTGACAAAACTGACTCCGGACTCGAGAATTGAACTGGCAGCAAGTGGATAAGGAAGGAGAACCAAGAGGTAAAGTGAAGCAGCTAGGAGATGGGATTGTCGCGAAACTCGGCGATTAATGCTTAAAAAAGCCGTGAAGACAATTTGCCGGTCGAGGATCGAGCGAAGCAATAGTAAAGGTCGAGAAGCGTGAGGAAAAAAAGGGACACTCGGTGCCCTTATTTAAAAGTAAAATATAATCTACACTGATAAAAAATACGGTTGTGTCAACTAAGATTCGGGCAGAGACGTTCAACTAAATATTTTATTGGTACAGCTAAAAAATTGGTCAGTTCAACAATTTGTTGGGTGATTTCACCAAAATATTTTTGGGTCATTAAAATATTTTGTTCGACCAACTAATAAACAATTAGTTGATCGTCCCGCTAGGGTAACGAGGGTCCATCCCCACCTCTGTCAAGCCTATCGGTCCACCTGGATAGCGGTGGGAAGCGACCGAGTAAGCGAATGTCCTTAAATTTAACGCAATGCTGATCATTTTAGGAGAATCCCCAACAGGGATATAAACCACAATATCGTGTACACAATCTACCACGTTCGCTCTCAAGTTAATTTCTCAACGCCTTGTCCGCCTTCAATCCATTTTCACATGACGTTACCCGTCGTTGTTTCGTCACACGTACACAGAACACAGTGCAACGCGAAGAGCCTCGGTTCCGAGCTCGCCCTCGCCTCTCGACGTACACGCGAAATTACGCATTCGAATTGGTACCGGTTGCATGAATATGAATGTCGAAGCAGGGACGGACTCTCCCTCCCTCCCGTATCTGAAAATCCCCGGTTCGAACTCTCACTGGCTTCCGGCTCGATCCTCCTACAGAGTATAGTCGAGCACGTAAAGCACGGCTGCGTAGCGTTTACGCGTTTACTTCAATACATCGGTCGGCCGGTGGCCCTCGTGTGTATGAAATACCGATATAGAGAGGAGCTATGGTCTATAATATATGCACAACGGAATATAATCCCATCGAGAGAGAGGGAGCCCCGCCGGAGGACCGAAAGCTTCGAAACGCAAACCGTTCGCGTTCCAACGAAATCACACGCCTGGAATCCGCGCGCCCGCGTGTACATGAATGCATCCACAAGGGCTTTCTCCTCTCCGATACAGGCGCGGAGGCACCGACACGCAGGGAGCGAGAGAGGACATTGGAGCGCGTCGCATCGGGGCCGCAGAGCTGTAATTACTTTACGCGTTTACTGCGACCCTTTGGCCCCGAGCGGGCGCAGCAGGCGTACCCCTTTGTCGCCGCTCTGGCTGATTCACACACAGACAGACACGCACACGCAAACACACACACACGGTGGAGAGGGATCGTGCAAACCCGCTCGGGGATGATAGCCGAAACTGGACTCCACCGTCGACCTTTCTCTCCTCCGGGTTGTATACATTTTCTATACGCGTTATAATGAAAATTCAACGAAACGTTAAAGATGAAAATTAATCGTTGAATATGTGATGATGGTTTGTTTTTCGATGAGAGAAGTGGTCTTGTGGTCGAATATTTTTTTTGTTTCATTGTCGCATATTGACGTTCTCCGGTGGACGACTTCGTAGGCGTATATCTGAAGATCCTGGAGATTCTAGAGGGGCATCGTGCAAACTGGCTCCGGGTTGATAGCCGAAACCGGACTCTTTCGTCGACCTTTTTCTCCTCCGGGCTCCATACATTTTCTATACGCGTTATAATGAGAATTAAACGATACGTTAATTTTTCTATACGCGTTATAATGAAAATTCAACGAAACGTTAAATTTTCTATACCCGTTATAATGAAATTTCAACGAAACGCTAAATTTTCTATACACCTTACAATGAAAATTCAACGAAACGTTAAATGTTCTATACGCGTTATAATGAAAATTCAACGAAACGGTAAATTTTCTATACGCCTTACAATGAAAATTCAGCGAAACGTTGAAAACGAAAATTAATAGTTCACAAGAAGTTTATCACCGAGGAGAGAAGCGCAGTCTCGTAGTAAAATATTTTTGCGTTTCCTTGCCGCATATTGTTATTCGCGTCTGTACGTCTCCGTGGGAGTATATCTGAAAATCCCGGAGATTGTGGAGAGGCGAGAGAAGGCTTCCGGCAGCGTCGTCGAGAGAGGAAAAGAGCGATCGGTACGGGTCGAGTGGACGATTCGCGGTCGATCGGTGAATTTATTCGTCCGGAATGGAGCGCCGAAGGCTGGAAGGGGGTTTCGGATTGTGTGGAGTACACATGTGCACCAACAGGCGCTGAGGACAGAAGCCGTTCGGGCCTCTCTTCCATCCACCGGTGTATCCCCGAAAAAGCTCGTTCTTGTAGTGTCGTCGCATCGAACGATTGAACGGGGATATTTGGGAAACGGCGCGGCGGTACTCGAGCGCCCCTTCCCGCTCTATCTATCACCTTCCCTCCTCTTCGGAAGGCTGAAGGAGGAGAGCCTCTTGTCGACTCGCCGAGGAACAGAAAAGATTTTTCGAACCCGGCCCAAACAGAGATCGGGTCTCGAGATCGCTCGGGAGGCTCGCAGCGCCGCGTTAAACGGGTAAATATTCGCTCGATCGGAAATCCATCTCGGCATCCTCGTGCCGCTGCCGCTGCTCGAGCCGGAGAGATGACAGTGGAGCGAATCGGTATGGAATGTGATCTCCGCGATTCGGAGCTCCGTCCCGCTTCCACGTTCGATCGTCGGCTCTCTGACAGAGGAGTTATCTCGCTCCGTATCCCGGCACGGTTATAGTCTCATTCTCATCTCCCAGGCGCATTGCCCGGTACGCCCACACAATAGCCAGTTATATTCGACACACATAATTCGAGTTTACGAGCCGGCCGTAAATGCATCACTCGCGCGCGGCATCACGAATTACCGGAAATGCGATTCGCGAATCGATAGTCCGAGCGGGGTTGCCGGCATCCTCTCTCTCCCCTCCGTGTCACGGTATTTCGCATACTATGATGTGTTTCGATGTATGTTCACGTGTCCGTGTCTGTAGATCGGAGAGAATTTTGACGCGAGCGGCCGTTTCGTTGTCGATAACGAAGGTCATGATTATTTTTAGCCACGCTCTCTCGCTCGACCCGCGAAACTACTATCGGCCAGAAGGTTTCAGTTACGGTATTTTTTTCATTTACCATGAAAACAGCGAGGCGTCTATAAACCGTGGCGAACACTCCATCGATGCTTCAGTTACGGTACTCGATTGGCTGGCCGAAAAGCAATCTTGTTTGGTCGAGAAGCTCGGATGATTCGACACGACGATTTCGAAGTTCCTGAAAAATACAGAAGATTTTTTTGTTACTTTATCGTCATATCGTAAAATATGTGACAGTATTGTAATTAACCCATAGTGTGCATTAAGTAATCTTGACCCCAAAATTTGTTACACCTAACGTCAACTTTAAGCACATTTATGGAGGTTAAAAACGGTATTTTTGAACGGATAAAAAAGTTTTTTTTGGGCGGTTAAAAGGGGTTTTTTTTTGAAAATCTGGCTGCGCGAGCATACAGTTTGATCAATCCACTGTAAAAAGTGTTTTAACCTTTTTCCCGCAAAGTCCATAGTTACCGAGATATTTAAGATATTCAAAAAATAAAAAAATGTTCATCGACTGAAACTTTGATCATATATATATATATATATATTTTTTTTTTGAGAGGACAATCAGCACTCTCTTAGTAACTAGAATCGTACGTTCGATAAATCCACGATTGTGCGATTTGGTCGGCGCAAGGTCGTCCGCAAGACCATCGGATTTTAATAGCAGAGTAGTACGGAGCGCGAGGAAGGTAAGGTTGGAATGCGGCGAGAGTTGCGGCTGTATTTTCGTGGAGTCCGAGGGAAATAGCGAGGTATAATGTTGGAGAGTGGCGAGTAGAGGGAGAAGGAAGAAAGGCAGAGGGAGGAAGAGGAGAGGGTGTTCCGCGGGGAGCACGAGCCGGCCACGTAAAGCGGAATGAATCTCGCGGCCGCACGTGGCTTGGCCGCGATCCACCCCCGTCCGGCATACTCACGCGGCCTTTTCTCCAGCTCCGTCCAACCGGCCTACGTACCGGCGGTACCCCCGAAGCTTTTTATGCCGAGAATTTAAATTAGATACAACCGCCTCCCCCTTTCACCGCACAGGCAGACACCGAGAGCGCGAGACTTGCGGCGCGCCTACCGAATAGCGCGGAGAAATATTTTTCATCGCGCTCACTTTCTCCTCTGGCTCTTCTCTATGTATCCGTCCATTCTGGCCGACGACAATCCACGCGAAAAGCTCTGCGAGTATGTATGCGTGTGAATGTATACAGCGTACAATAACTCTCGGTGATTTTCGCCAACATTGCTCGCAGACAGAGTCTCGCAGCAGTTTCACGAGATAAGAAGAGATAGCGGAGCGACGAGCTCGGCGGGCAAGGGAGCAGGGGGGAAATATACGGGTATAACGAACTCGTCCCTACCGCACATTTCTTCCTTCATCTCAGTGTCCCGGCACGAATTCGCAACCCATCCGCACGCCGCCGCTCGCCCTCGGACGTCCAACGTCCGAGTTGCGACACCTCGGACTCCGTGCTTTTCATACCCTCGTGGCGAAGGAGGGATCTCCACAGTTGAGGTCTCCGCTCAGTCGTGTATCCACAACAGCCCTAAAAAAAATAATTAAAAAAAATAATAGTTGAAAAAACTCTCATCCCAGGCGTCCCAAATTAAAGCCCCGTGGCTGTTGCTCTTACGAAGAGATGAGAGGGGAGCTCGACCATTTGACTTTTTTTTCCTTCTCTCGCCGACCACCTTTCCTCAAGGGTTTTTTTCACCAGCGGCGTGCCAAAATGTGATTGCGGCAACATTGCGTCACCGCTACCACCTAGACGACGACAGTGGTCCGTGGGCAGAGGCGGCAGCAGGTCCAGGGGATATCTTTTCAGGAGGCTCGCTCCTACTCGATGTCGTCGTCGTCCTCCGGGGTGGTTCCCAAGGAGAAAGCGAGCGAGGCGGGCCGGCGGATAGAGATAGTCGGACGGGCCAGGCAAGGCACAGGATTCTCCTCCTTTGGAAAGCGTCGTTAGGGGGCCCCTGGCACGAGGCCAATCACATCGACTAGCTACTGTGTATGTTCCACCGTGCACATTGCACACTCTAAGGCGGCAGTAGCGGTGGCAGCGCAGCCCCTGAGTTCGCCTCGGCGTGGCCCACACCCCCTCGTCGACGCAGCGCAAGGAGGTATAGCGACGGTCTGGGATAGTCTGCTTCTGGTATGGCCTCGTCTCCGGTACGCCACCGAGGGGATATTCTCGTTTCTTGTTTGCACCTATACCTCGTTCACCGAAGAGCCACCCCGCCCCCTCGAACAGCAGCAGCAGCAGCAGCAGCAGCAGCAGCAGCAGCAGCAGCAGCAGCAGCAGCAGCAGCGTCTCTGCAGTGTAGCAACGTCGGCCGACGACCGAGGCTTGGATGTCGGAGCTCGATTCACCGTTCCTCCTCATCCCACACTGCAAACATTGATACGCCGACCAATATATTGGAATATGAGCGGGATATTGTGTACAGTCGGCGGAGACGTTGCCCGTCGTCGTCATCATCGTCTCGCACGTATTATCGGATAACCGGGGTGCCACCTTCGCCGTCCTCGGTAAATTTTCTGAAATGAAATGGAAATAGGTATCTATTATACTTTTCATCGCAAAGCAAAGCAATATCGAGTTATATCCGAAGAGCGCGTGGAGGTATAACTGTGTCTCGCGGAAAACTTTTTAATGCCTCGTTAGAGGAAACTCTTTATCAAAGATTTCTCTCGGTCAATTGGATGATCGTCCAAAATTGACGTTGCTCATCGTCGTTGTCATCGTCGACACGTAGTATCAGATAACCGGGATGCCACCTTCACCATCCTCGGTCAATTTTCTGAAACATAATGGAAATTTTCAGAAAATTGACCGAAATATCTATCAAGAGACGCGGCAGCGTCTGAACGCCAAGTACTTAAAAAAATGTTAAGCGAAATGCTACCAAACAGTTATACTCGAGGATGCCGGAAGTCGAAATTTTGAATTGATTTTATATAAAAACGAAATATTGGTTCCGAATGTTGAAGACACTCCGTAGTGTTCAAGGTCTTCGATGTAGGGTCGACTTGGTATACAGCCTATTCGTGGTCATATTTTCGTGTGCCCACGTTCATGGTGTACGACCTTCATGTCGAGTTGCCTTCGTGTCTTTTTCTGTTTCCATCTGATATACTGCCGGTTTTTCAACGGTACATCCAATTCCTTCCACGGGATACATTTCCTTGGCCTCGATAACAAAAGAACGTTTATCTGAGCAGATTTGTATCAAAGCTGAACCCCGAACGGAAAGCAGACTGGAATATAAGAAGCCCTATTTCAGCCTGCGTATACAAGTCTATACATGTTGAATATTTACAAATTTAGCCGATCAGAGCAAAACTGCATTCAAAAACGCACCCATTCATTCGAAACTGCAGACATCGCTGCGTTCAGCCCAATTTTCAGCCGTCAGGGGATCGATTATATTATTCTTCGGAAAACAGCGCAATATAGAGCCACATGCGGAAAGCGTGTAGAGGCATACACCGATATCTCGCGGAGGATATTTTAATGCCTCGTTAGAGGAAACCCTATACCCTTTATCAAGGATTTCTCTCGGTCGATTTGATGATCGTCAAAAGTAGTTAGAAGCCAGGACGTGCTGTTTGCACGCTCGGAAACCTCGCCTGCCTGACTCTCGCCCGACTGTTCTCCAACCACTCGCCGAGCTGTCTGACGGAGGGCCTGAGGGGTGGTGCGAAGATCTAGTTTCCCGTGGCGTTAAACGGTAACGCTCGTCCGACCAGCCTGCAGTTTCACTTTCGTGCTGAGAGAGGCACGAGTGAGACGAGAAAGTCAAGGGTCGGGAATGAGAGACGAAGGGACGGCGGAGAAGAAGCACCCCCGAGCGCGGAGTCTCTCGGAGGTTCATGGCTCGCCGCTGGGGTGCGAGCGAGATATGCCATCGGGCTGCGCGAGAATCGAGAAAGATAGCCCGGAACAACGCAAAACCCCGAGCGAGAGAGAGTGCCGTTGGTTAGCATGCTAATTCCGAAAGCGGAAACACTTAAATTCATTACACGAACTACTAATTTAACGGATAATGAGCCATCGCTAATCACTGAAAGAATTACCAGTAACAGGGTTTGTTGAGGGGGGGGGGGAGGTTGGAGCATTTAGTGCGGGACCTACTTTGTACGGCTAACTCGAAACTTCGTTTAACATAATAATACCACAGGCGTGTAACGGCGGGATCGATAGAGTTGTAACGAGCCCGCACACAAAGTCTCGTATTTGTCAAGCGAATTCTGTAACGCGGCTGTGTGAAAACCCTTCGTTCGAGTAAATTACTGTAAGTGCATTGTCGATGAAACAAGAAAAGAAAAATTATTTAATTAATTAACCGCAAATTTATAATTGCCACGTAAAATTGTTATTACACTGTACGAAAATAGCTCGCGCGAGCGATAGGCATGGCGCAAATGTGGCAGCCTCTCTTTTCATATAAATATATTATTTCCGCGGAGGCGGCTTTTCGAACAGCGGTTCCACCGATAATTAAATAAATGAACTCCTGAATCGTAACCACGCGGCGGCGGGGCGGCGGTTGCCGGGTATTATATAACCGAGGGGTATTCCGTTATTCGATAGGGGCTCCGGCACACCGAGAGCTCGAATTCTTTTTCATTGCCCGAGCATATTATGCGGACGGCGCACGCGTAAGCTCCGATAACCGTGCTCCGAGATCTCCGGTGAAAAGCAACTGGCGAGAAGCTCGGGAGGGAGAGAGAATATTGCGCTAACCGAAAAAACGATCCCCTCCGCGGCGCCGCATGATCGTTCGGCCTTTATGTTGATATTATTCCAAATTCATGTGGCCGAGCGCCCTTGCTCCTTCCCGTAGGTAGGCTCCTAAATTTTCACGAGAATGTCTACTCACGATGTAAAATAATCGGAGCGCATCGGGCTCGCGGTGGCTCCTTTCGTTCTACCCGGGCAGCCGCCGCGAGCGACTCGTAGAGGCGAGGCAGACTCGTAACCTTAGTGTGCCATCGCATATTCCGGCCGTACGACCCTAACGCTCTTACGAAATACGTTCCAGCCCGATACAGTACCAAAAAAAAGAAAAAAAAAACATAAAAGGATGAAGGAAAAAAATACAAGGAACGTACAAGGACGTTACAAGAGATAGAAGGAAAATCCTAATAAAAAAATGTAATCACCAACGTAGAGATTGACTTGGATTTTCGTGCAGAGAATTTTTTTTTCTGTATTGGAGGAAGACGAATTTGCGCCACTGCGCAACATTGCGAATCTCGAGGGGATCGGCGGAGATGCGAGATGTTAGATAGAACGCGTCGTCGGCCGTTTCGTTCGGCGAATGCGAGACGAATGAATAGTTGATCGGGCCTAAGAGGGGCGCGCACACAGATAGTTGTATGCGGTACGTGCGGGGCGTGAATGGCACCGACGGATCGGCGATGTTGCACTGCGGGGCCTCGGTCGTTGTGTTCGTAGACGGAGCGATCGCGGAGGCGGCGAGCGCGGGCGGGATGAGTTCTGCCGATGCGGTCCAGCCGAGCCGGAGTGGCGCACCGGCAGAGCGAATCAAGTGTAGGCCGAGGGGATGGCCAAGGGTGCGGGGGAGGAAAATGGTAGTGCCGGGAGACGTGACCGGCGTGCCGCGGGTGGAATTACGCCTAGACGAACCCGACGGATCAGCGATACGGCGCCAATCCCTAACCGGCATCCTCTTCCTCCGCAGCCAGCCCCCGACTCGCTGGTTCCATCGCCGTGCGACTTTGGCCAACGCGTTGCAACAACCTCCCCCGTATATCTCTAAATGGCCAACACATCCGACGACCCGCCGGCGAGGCCTTCGGTCACGTATATCGTTACGCTCATGACACCGCGCGTCCATCTCCCTTTTATACCGTGCGTGTTTACGCACACGTGCCCTCCGCAACACGGAATCGAAGAGAGAGTCGGTGCGCGCTCCCGGTGCACCTGTATCGTTTGCGATATCGCCGGGTGAGATAGTGCTCCGTGCCGCAATGCAACTCGCAGGCAGTTTCCCACGCACGTGACCTCGTCGGAACACATCCAGGACTCAGCCACGGCTGCTATGTATTTCTCGTGCATATTCCATCAGAATCCCCTTGAATCCTGATCGCTCCCGGTGTGTGTCCGGTGGAGTAACGAACCGCTGGACGGACAAGGGCTGGCTTCTCCCTTCGTGCTTCCATTGATTGCAGGGTTGTGTGTTTCCTCCTGTCGTGCGCCTCCACCTTCGGTTGATCCGTGTTCGAGTCACCTGAAAGGATTTCTATGCATAGTTATTTGTTCTCTGCTTGGGACACGACGAAGGGACTCGATCGGGAGAGGCTCACCTTTCCCTTTCGAACGTCGTTTACATGCAAACGGTCGCGTACGCCGTTACGCTCGGTTGCTCGGACGATCGCACGCGCCCACTCGCCCAGCTTAAACCTGCAACGCGGCGGCAAAGAAGCCGCGCAAGACACGATGTCCGACGGCAATTTCGATCGAGATAACATGTTATTGCCGACGCTGAGACTGTAATTATCTTTTTGCCCTAAGTTTGAACTCTCCCACTCACTCTTTCGAGTGAGAGAGAGAGAGAGAGAGAAAGAGAAGGAGCGACAGATTTTCCCTACCTTGTATCATCGGCTTCAGACCCAAAGGAAATTAATTGTTTTTGGTATTTATTTTTTCTCAATTTTAATTTTTTAATTTTTACGATCCAGTTTCCATATGTTTTGTTACACGAGCGATACCATGTCGATACTGTATTTTTCGCGGAACTCTGCACGCAAATGGATATCCGACCTGGCAGCTCGCAGCGCAAGAAACGATGTGCAACGGCTATTTCGATTGATCCGTCCGATAACAATTTAACTGTGACGCCAAGACGGTAATGATCTTTTATCGCCGAAACTCCTACTCCCTTACCCGTTCTTTCTCGGAAGAGAGTATGAATGAAGGAATGAAGTGATTTATAGTACAATAGGACCGAGCGTTCTCCGGACACATACAGAAAAAAACAGAAATAATAGTGACTTAAACCAAAAGTGACGCAGCTAAAAATAAAGATAATAATAGTAAGAATACTGATAATAAAAATTCGTTCGCGAAGGAAATTAATACTTTTTGGTTTTTTTCAATTTTAATTTGTTAATTTTTTAATTTTTACGTTTCAGATTCAATTTTCTTTTTTTTTTTATACTGAAGCGATACTATTTCGATACTATATTTTCCGTAAGATGCGCAGATGGACGTCCAGCCGGTACCTCGCTGCTGCATCGATGACTGCGCTCAGCATTTCCCACATTTTACGAGCCCTCCCGGAATATGGAGTCGCCTCGACGTTACATTGATTCCGAGAGCGTATCTATTGGCTCATAAATGTTTTACGGGCCTTTCCGTGTATCGAGGCAAGCATCGGCACTTTTTTGTTTAACGGGTTTTGACCGAAAAAAAATGCTGGATCGAAGAGAGCAAGAATTTTTTTTATTTCGCTGTATTCTCGCCTCCCGTTTGGAAAATCTTCAAGTCACGAACGAGTCTACCCTTTCGACTCCTATTAACCGCCGTGATAGCGCGCGGGTCGCAAAGCCGTCGCGAGGCTATTTGCCAAGGAGAATAGAAACGACAGATCGAGTTTGTCCGAGCAAACTCGGCGAAGTTTCGAGCGTCTTTGGTTTATTCCCTGTTTGGAAGTCGGGGGGAGAAAGAGTTGGCTGGCTGAGGAAACTGATGGTGGCAGCGACGGAAAAGCGGAACTAGCGAGGCAAGTATATTTGTCCGCTCTTTAACAGAGGCGAGTTATATCCGAGGATAAAAGGATGAAAGAGACATAGAAGTATAAGAGAAGAAGAAGGAACAGCGGGCTGCGGGTGGGGGCGAAGGAGGAATGAGGAGGAGGAAAGCGGGCGACTTTTCGAGTCTCGGTTCCGCAAGCATAACCCGAACCCGACTCATTCCTCCGGAGTGGAGAGTCACACTCCTTCGCCAAGTAATGAATATGCAGGCGGAACGCCGAACAGAGAGGACAGAAAGGGGAAGACACAGGCGGGCAACGGTTTACACGCTCGACCCACTTCCTGCTCCTTGCTCCAGCGAAAACTATCCCCTTGGCCCGGTCGTTTCTCACCAGAAAAGTATTTACCTTCGACGACGGGACTCTCGGCGGCGAACGCCCGGGGAAGACGGGTCCAGCGTCGGTTGAAGATGACGATCCTCGCTCGCGGTCGCCGCTGACGTCCCAAAGTGTCACCGTGTGGCCTCTGCAAACAGAACTTAAATCAGATCAACCAAATTCCACGGGTCGTCGAATAAAGTCTCGGTGGTGATATAACGAGATATAATATTCCCGACGTTACGGTGCGCGGTAAATCTGCAGCGGGGTGTCGAATAATCTCGCTTCATATTTTACTAGTCAGTCACTGAGCCGGAAGCCAATCGAACCGTGTCATTTGATTTGGATTCAATTTAGATTTTCAACTTTTAACATAATACGGTGAAGATTATTTTCCAAAGAGTATTTTTCCGAATTTCGATATCATCGATATTTTTTGAGACATAGCGATTTTTTTACCGCGCCATGTAAGTACTCGCTGACCGAGGATCCCGGTCGAATCATCCGGAATTGAGGTCCCCGCTCAGCGAGGACCCTGTGAAGGGTTAATAAAAGCCCGAGGACTTTTTTTATTTTTTTACGAGGGAGTGGAACAGACAGCCAACTTAAATAGCCCTTTTACACCATTCGTACGTTACGCCAGATCTTGATATTGAATAAGGGCTGCGCGCAATGGCTCAAAGAGTATTATTCCGAATTTCAATGTCATCGATATTTTTTGATATAGCGATTTTTTTTACCGCGCAATGTAAGTACTCACTGACCGAGGATCCCGGTCGAATCATCCGGAATCGTACGTGAAGGATTCGATGATTCCTTCCTTGAAGATGAATCGAGGCCCGAGGACTTTTTCAGTCTTTTATTTTACGAGGGAGTGGAACAGACAGCCAGGTTAAATAGCCCTTTACACTATCCGTACGTTAGGCCAGATCTGGATGTCGAAGAAGAATAAGCGCTGCATGCAATGAAGAAGCTTCGCCAAGACGATAATAACGCCCGACGTGAAATCTACCGTTTACTCGACAAAGTTTTGACCCACTTCGTGAGAATCGAGCCGTTAAGGGACATTCCTAAAAGCATTGGTAGTAAGTACAGAACGTTCTTGCATGCCAGGCTTCGAGACAGTTTCGCCTAGCTAAAACGCTATCATCATGGCCGTGCGTGGAAAGCTCTCACGAGTAAGGGACTCGTCGGTGAGGCGGGGTTCGAGAGATTCTCGTCTTGAGATGGCTGGTCGACCCCGGCACGAATTGGAAGTAAATTTTCAGGCGTTCATTCCCTCCCATCCACCCCACTTCTCGCTCGCGAGGAGGTGGAGATTTCTACTCTACTTTGCTCGCTGCACGAATCCGCGCGCCGAGGCCCACGTCGGGTATTCACGTGGAAAGATAATGTCGGACTTCCGCAGTCGGAGACGTAACCCTCCCTGGTGAAGTCATACTTAGCGCTAAGTAATGAATATGCAGGGGGTAATGCCGAAGCGGGTATAGTCCGGTTGGAAACGATGGTCCGTATAGCCGTTATAGTACAGAGAGAAAGTGAGAGAGGCCTTCGCGATGAGGGAGCGGCGCGTACCTAGAGTGCCGTGTGCGGGTTAACGAAACACGGCATAACGGTGTAAAACATAATTATCAGTGGGAGCGGGCCGCGAAGAGGAGGAGGCTGAGGAGACCGAGAGAAAGACGTACGAGGGGGTTGCATTATTCATGGCCTCGTGCGCCCGGTTAGCGTCTCGCTTTCAGAACGCTCCGCTCTCCGGGCGAGACAAGGAGGAACGAAAGAGCTCTTATACACCGATGTTCCACCGTGGTCTCGGCCGCACCTCTCGCGAAATCGTCGGCTTATAGGACTCCGTTTCGATACACCTGGTATTCAACACCATGATTCTGGAAATGGGTTTGCAATCATTAGTAGAGAAAAACACCTCAAGACGGGAATTGAGCCAATACCTGCATTTCTTGCCGTGTACTTTATTCCTCCTATAATGGCGGATTTTCCACGAGAGTATCCTCTATCAATTCCGATGTATCCTGGTGTATTCTTCGATGAAGATTATGTTGTAGGAATAACTGAGAATTGAGCCAATACCTGCATTTCTTGCCGGGGATTTTTTCCCTCCAATGTCCTCGGATTTTCCACGAGAGTATCCTCTATCAATTTTGGTGTATTCTGATGTATTCTTCGATGAATAAATAAGAATTTATTATATGTTGATGGTCCACCGTGGTCTCGGTCGCACCTCTCACGAAATCCTGGGCTTATGCGACTTCGTTTCGGTACACTTGGCATTGAAGACCCCGATTCTGGAAATGGGTTTGCAATCGTTATTAGAGAAAAACACCTCGAGACGAGAATTGAGCCAATACCTGCATTTCTTGCTGCAGATTTGTTTCCCTCGGATTTTCCACCAGAGTATCCTCAATATATCCCGGTGTATTCTTCGATGGAGAATGATATCGTCGGAGCAACCGAGAACTCCCGTCTCGCAGCCGATTTCCTCGAGGAGAGTCCTGGGCGTAGTTTCGACGATGAAACGATCTCCGCTCGAGCAAAGCGCGAGCAATTGCTGCTGAGGGATGTGGTGCTAGACTGAGAACTCGCAATGTACACTGCGGAGAGCGAAGACTCCAGAGACGAGACGAGACGAGACGAGGGCGAGCGAGAGAGTCCGGTGAGCTCGTGTGCAATCGTGGCCACCGGTTCTCCTTGGCTCGAGTTTCCACGCCCCTCGTGTATTCCAGAAGATGAGTTACCGAAGGTAAAGCGAGAATGCCCGCGGGATGGATGGTTGTTCCTGCCGGAGGGATAATGGGGCCCGAGCTGTCAGTCTGTCGGATAACATAATACTTGGATCTGTTTACACTATCCTACCATTGCCATCGAGCGGCGTGCAACTCCTCTCTATCCTTTTCCCTTATCTCTTCAACGTTCCGCAGCCCATCTCCCGTTTATCTTTCGACCTCTAGCATCCTTCGCGCTTCGCCTTAATTAATACCACAAACGCGGATAGAGAGCGCGATGGGTGAGACGGTAGAATGAGAATCGTCGGATCGTGTACGGTGGAGAAGTGCCCCGAGGTTCCTAACCACCTAATGGAGCCTGCGCTATCGAGTTCATACACATTGGTTACACAAACGCCCGGTGCCCACGGAATACGTGTGTTCCTCCTCTCGTGAACCATCCAAGGAACTTCGAAATTCGGTTCTACTGCCGCTGAGAATACTCCAGATGTCCTCGCACCATCTCGCATTGACTTTGATATATGTTTTTATGGGCGAAAACATTTTTTCGGAAAGAAAAATTAACTGTTCCTAAAATTTTATCAGCATTTTTTTGTCGACTAAAGTTTAAGATATTTTCAAAAGAAACATTTTTTTCACCCGAGTTGTAAATATCGCGCGTTAGGAATTAAAGGGCCACTGATCTCATCGATATTGAAAAATGGGAATGGATGAAAAAAGATCCGATAAAGAATCTGGAATCTGCAAGAACACTCCAGATGTCCTTGCAGCGTCTCGCCTTAATGTCGTCCGGCCTTCGATCTTTTGTTTTTATGTTTGAAAACATTTCATCGGAAGGTATAAAATGGTCGTCAAATTGTATCCGATTAATTTTTTCGATTAAAATTGAAGATTTTTCCAAAGGAAAGATTTTTTTCATTAAAGTTGTAAGTGCGACACGTTACGAAATTAAATATCCACTGATCTCATCGATATTAAAAAAAGGGCATAAAAGTAATAAAAAAAATTCAACCAGCGAAAGACCATCGACCCGGTAACGTGTAAATCCCCGAGGTCTCGGAACCCCAGGATGTGAAACATCGACGTTGGCGCGAGGTCCTGCTAATCGCCAAGTGAGCCGGCAAACCCAGCAGATAGCGTATCCTCCGTACGATACGCACGTCGCGCTCGTCTAGAGAGAGAGCGAGCAACCATTGTCCTCTTAATCGCCTCGGCTGGTGGATTCCGTTGGCGACATCCGGCCTTCGTATATACGGGGGATGCACCCCCGCGATGCGTCGTTCTCGAGGCCAGGAGTGAGTTGTTAACGCCGCGACGCCAACGCTCCCATGCCACCCTTCCAGAGGAGGGCGAGAGCCACGCCATTGTTTCGTAATGAAGACTGATGACAGTGTGTACCGGGGCCCCGGCGCTGCGAACAGGCCTTCTGCAGCTATCCTGGCGACAAGAAACCACCGGCAGTTTATTAGGTGGACGTACGCGCGAGGGCATAGGAGAACGGAGTAACCGTCTATACGCAAGTCGTACGAGTGTGAGAGTTCACCCAGGGCAGGAAGTATAGCTGATGATGATGGTGCGGAGCTGACGCTTTGTTCGACGCTCGATTCGCTGCCGGGAATTAATGAAGCGCCCTCTCGGAGCTACGCAACGGGAGAACAGGTCTCGATTCTCATCTTCGCGCTATACATGGACCATCATAATAGCCAGTCTTACTTCCTGATAAGACACGACGGAATCTGTAAAAAAGTAAAAAAAAAAAGATCGTCGGTTAGAATGAGAAAACCGGGGGACGAAGAACGATCGCGGACTCTTTTGTTCATCCGCCAATAGGGAGGACGGGTTGGATGTAACAACGTACCAAGGACGCTCCGAGAGAGACGATAAAACGCGTCACTGTCTTACGAGCACTTTGTTCTAGGGCTTCGCTAAGTGTCATTGGAAGAGAGGACTTCGGGGTTAAACGATCGGCCGAAGAGACACGACTACGATGACAACGATGACGTGCTCGCCACGAGGCAAACCTCCGGAGACGGTGTGTTACGTACGACCAATACAATCACAACTCCAACCTCCGATGCGTTTCCTAGAATTATTTAAAAATTAAAATTAACATTTTTTCTTCTTAAAAAAAGCATGGTAAAATAGATAATTCCTGAATTTTTTGTGTAAAGTAGAAGGGTCGGTGTAAATGTTCCAAACCAAAAAAATTCGATGCATTTCTCCTCGTTGAAAAAGAATTCGATATCAGCTTTGCAAATTCAAGCTGAAAATCGGAAACTACCAAGGGGAAAAAAATTAATTTTTTTCTAGGTCAACTGAATTTTTTTGCGAAATAGTCTCTAGCTTCAGCCTCTCTCGACGGGCCGTCAGCGATCGAGTGAATCGACAATGGTGCCTTCGATTATTTCGATACACGTTCCACGCCGTGAATTTTTTTTAGATCTTTAGATAAAAAGAAGCAAAAAAGCCAACCCTTCGGCCGTTGTATCTCGCATCTACCAGACAGCTTTTTTTTCTCAGCCTACCGGGTAGGAAAGAGCACACTTCACTCTCGGAGAAGTAACAGATATCGAACGTGAAGTAGAATAGGCGTTGTCTGGGTGTCGAGAGTGAAACAGCAATGCCGGAGAAAAATGAGGAAAAGAAAAACAGACGAACGGAGAATGGGGCACAGAGCGAGAGAGTGGTACAGAGAGGAAGAGAAAGAGCGCTCTCGGAGAGTCCACGGATACGATACACACTCGCATATGCCTATCGATTTCCAATCGTCGACTCGACTATTTCGCCGGAGATGCGGTGCTCGTGCATGATAACAGATATAACGCGTGTAATGGATACTCGTGTTCCTCGCTCACGTACTCGCTACAAGGGGGAATAGAAAGGCTGCTTTCTAGGACAGAGTGTGCGAGTCTACCATTCTCGAAGAAGCTATAACGCGAGGGTGGAGGGTATACCCGTTCGGCGAAAATCGAACCAACCGATCGAATAGAAAGACGAAATAATCTGTCGACGGCCGTGTCTGCAATCGCATATTCTCAACGCTATTCGAGTCTCGGGTGTGCGGGGTGTGTGTGTGTATATATATATATGTACAGATGGCCGAGGTACACGTAGCATATAGATACCAATACAAAAGCCAAGTGTAAGCCGAAAGGGTAGCGACGCGTCGGCCCCGTTCGCCTCGGTGGTAATGGCCGAGGATTTTGAATGTCGCCTGGAAACGATAAGGAACGGTAAGGCGACCATTATCGTGCTACGTGATCTTCCGGCCGAGCGTGCCTGCCGAGCTAGACGACTACGACGACGGCGATGGTTACCCCCTTCCCGCCCGCACCTTCCCGCTTCTGTTGGCGCTTCACGGCTTCCTGCCCTTTACGAATTGCACGGAGTGAGTCAGGATCGAGACGTCTGTGTCTCTTCTGGATCGGAGTTAAGGAAATCCATTGATTTCGGATCTAAAAAAAATAAAAACGAACGTTATCTTTTATTTGAACAAAAAAAGAATTAGCACCGTTCCGCCCCCAAATTCTTCCACCTCTCAGCGCTTCACAGCTTCCTATGCTTTACGAATTGCACGGAGTGACTCGGGATTCAGACATCCGTGTCGCTTCTGGACCGAAGTTACGGAAATCCATTGATTTCAGATCTAAAAAAAAAACAGAACTTTAGCTTTCATTTCAGCGAAATATTAATTCCACAATCGATCGTTCGGAAGGTTTAGAAAAAATATTTATGACCGAATATTTCGAAAAAAAACCCTTCGATACCACTCAATCTCGTACAATCGAGCTTTTAGTACCCGGACGGCTAATCGAATAAATAAAATCACAATAAAAATTATCTACGTAAGAAGACCTTTTGTTGATGTTTTTATAACAAAATTTCTGATCCTATCGCGTGGATTGGAATGAGATACGCCACGGAAACCGTCAACCCGGCTGAGACGTGTGTCTATTCAAGTCCGAGTTATCGATTCTTCGAATCAACCGAGGGGTGGGAAACCCCGAGCACTCGTCTAATTATTACCGAAGCCTTTTACGCTACCCGTTTCTACCGCTCGCACAGAGCAAAGTCTCCCCGTTGGACTCTTGGGTTTTGCAGCCCGAGGCAGAAACTCCTTTCAAGCCGACGGAGCATGCCCGGAGTCTCGACGAAGTCGCATCCGTCGAGTAACCACCCTTGCAAGCAGTCGCGTTCCTTCGTCCCTTTCTCGCTCCCCGGCTCCAACTCTTCACTCTCCACCCCGGGCATTCAACGAACTTGGGCAGTTGACTCTTTATGCGCCAAGTTTCCCGGCATTTCGATTTTATGTTAATTTCAATTCACCGACGTCGAACTGCGAAAAGGGAAAGAGTAGTATACACGCCGCGCTCGCCGAGAGTACGCGGAGAGGCGCGGACGGGAGTACCGGCAGAGAGAGAGCCGATGCCGGCTCAGTCCGGGCTATGGAGAGTACGGGGTATATAAGTCGGAAGCCGCTCGTTCCTAACAGTATAGAACTGGGGTGGCTCAGTGGGTACCAGTATACTATATCCCACCGGCAGCCGGGCCAAGTTTATCCTCGACTACCGAATGGAAATCGACGAAATATCGCGTCCCGTCGTGCCGCCGGCTGGGATTGTAATTCGCCTTAAACGTTTCCTCGCCGAGCGTGACTCTCGATTCAATTTTCTTTCTCCGAACTCCGTCGTCGACGAGAGAGACCGGTTTCCTTCTTCTTCGTTTCTGCTTCTGCTTACGGTCCTCTGCTCCATTATAGTTTTTTTTCTCGGCCGTTTCATTGAACCATCGCGGGGAGCAGCTTCTGATATGTAGGCCAATGTATTATCTCTTCGGCCCCTTCGCGCGTACGCGGCTTCTCCACCCACCCCGTCGGCGCTCATAGAAACGCCTGCCATAATTCGTCCCGGCAGTGTTTCGATACCAATCTCCTTTTCTGGCAACGAAATTGAGGCACGTATCCGGTTCCGCGAATTGAATCCACCCTCGTACATCCTGTAAAATAATATATTCGTGATAAATTAAATATTATTCCCCTTGTATATCCAACGGCCGCGAATCTATTCGATAACGTTTTCCACCCGTCACCTGTTGATTCTTGCTCCACTTCTCAAGATATTGTGAAATATTGCTCGGAGTACGAGTCGATACAGCCCCGAGAGAGAGAGCGAGAGCGGCCCTCGTGTATTTCTTCCACCGCCGAGGCGAGCGCCGAGCCAAGCGTTTTCTGAAGGGGTTCCTCTCCCTTTCTTTCCGCAACCGCAGACAGTTTTAAGCCGTCTGAGAAGCCAGGCCTATTCAGTTGACCGTCGTGCATTCTTATTTCTCGCCGAAGAAACTTGAAAAAAAAAAGAGAAAAAATAAATGTTAAAAAGAAAAGAAAAGAATCGTGAACGCGAGACGGCCGCAGGTATAAAGTGCGAAAATGGTCGGAAGGAGCAACGCCGGAGTAAGAACAGTGTCTGCCGCTGTTGAGAGCCGTGCGCCGTGGAATCCTATGGAGAGCGGTTCGGTGTGAGAGGAGCTTGGAAACGGGGTGGATGGCGCGACGGGGACAGTGCGAGTCATCGCAAGGTTATTATTTGCTCGTCTCGCAGAGGGGGTTCGAGGGGAGGGTTGGACGCGTATGTATGCAAACAGCTGTGCCTGTCGGTGGAGAGTTCACGTGCACCTTCCCGGTTCGAGCGCGAGCGAGAGAATTCAGTGGAAATCGTTGCTCGCGGAGGGTTGAAAACGTGCGGTCGGACGAGAGGGCGGACCCCGACGGCGGTAGCGAGAGGTTGAGTCGAGGGTGGCGAAAGCTCGCCTGCGCCAGGGTGGCGGAAGCGAGAGGGATGTATATTGAGAGAGTCACTGCGACCCTGAACTTGCCGCTGCTCGATCGATATACCAGGTTCACTGTCCCCCGTCCTCCCTTCTCTTTCTTCTTCCTGATCCTCTCCGGCACCATCCGAAAGCCCCCGCGTGCACGCGTATGGGGACCCGGAGAATCGAGGGACCGCCGAGGGTCGTCACCATAAAATTCACGACCCTCCGCCACCTTCCCAAGACGCGCTTTCTGCGAGGATCCAGTTACACGAGCTCTCGGCTCTTAGCTCGGCGTTAACGAAATGCCCGACCGAGCGTAAAGAAACTTCCCTCTCGGTGGAAAGGATCGATACCCTCGCTATGTCTCACGACTCTTCGGGGTTTGTTTCCGTAGTGGTGGGTAGTAATAGTAGTGGCTTTCTCTTTCTTTCTGTGAACTCGAGCGAGCCGTTTACTCTCTTCTTCTGGCTCGTAAAGCTCCTTCGTTGCGCTCATCGACCCTCTCACTCTCGGCGATTTACCTCCGTCCTTCGTGGACCATCGGGCGACGAATGTTTTCCTCCCTCTGATATCCGATAAGGTACGAGGGCTGTGGCGAAATGGCTTTCCCTTGGTTTTCACGTATTTCTCTCGAGGGGACCGCCGAACTATGCGAACGCGTTGGGGCTCTCTCAAGGTCGTGCTGCGCGAGCTGAAACTGAATGTCGCTGATGAAATGGGTACGGTTCGGCCGAAACCCTCGGCTCTCGAGGCACAAAGGCGATGATTTTTTTTTATATATGGAGGTGTATGTGTGGGCTTACGTCGAAGGAGGTTGAGGAACCTGGTGCTTTCGTAAACAGTTGGAACTTCGTGTCGAAGTCACGTTACCGTCATTATCCTCGTCAACTGATTCGGCGAGTTTTCGTCTCGATGCTGGGCTGACGAATCTGCGGATGGTGCATTGTCTCCGAGGGAAGTCGCTGCCACGGTGTACCGTTCTTGCAGAATATTACGTCGATCGGTTATTTTGTATCTGAAATGAAAAATTTAGAGATTCACTTAGAGATTTAGAGATTCTTGCACTGTACAAAAATGTTCGAAAATTAATGAACGGTATTAGAAGCTTTTTTGCAGAAACTGTTTCTGGAATTTCAAACACATGTGTGTTGCAATTCTACAGCAAAATCTTGATCTTTAATGTAATTTTTTGGAAATTTCAGGCCAAAGATTTGTAATTTTTATATCTGGTATTTTTTATTTTACGCAAAAAGGTACATTAATGTTCAATTAATGTAAGTAATGTAGGTAAATTTAAACTTCCACTATCTTAAATTTACCATTTATTTTTAATGTTTAGAATATTCCTTTCATCGACCGGTTATTGAGTATCTGAATCCAAAAATTGTGAGATTTACGTTTTGGGTTGAGTATCATTGACGAGCCGTGGAAAATCGTAACCCAACTTCAAATAAGTCTTTTCCAGATAAACTTTGACCGTAATATCTTTTAAAGACACTTTTCATTCGAAAGGCGTCCTAAGGTTTCACATTTAAAAAATGAAATAAAAAATCTAAAATTCGTGGAGTGCGTACCATAAAAAAAAAAATCAATCCAGCAATCATTCCCCAACGAATTACACGCCGGCCCGTCGAGAGATTTCGATGTGGAATTACCGAATAAGAGCAATGTGCATATTTTCGTCGATGCAAATCACATCGGATCGATGAATCCCCGGTGGAGTTAGTCGGACGGTAGAGCGAGAAAGAGAGAGAAATAGAACGACCGGCATGTCACCAAGTAACTGGGACAATGCTTCGAAATTAATGCTACTCGACGCCGCCAGCCCCCTTGAATAGCTCGTCGCGTGCAATTAAAAACTGTTCACATTTAATTAAAACGTTTCGACGAGAACGAGGAATACTGGCTGCCGGATGGCGGTTCTGCTGTGTCGGTAGCGGTACGCGGCGTTGTATTTTCCACGTGAACACGATGGCGGATACATGCGACGCTCGCGGCTCGTACAGGAGAGATATAAACGGCGGGTGGAGTGAGAGGATTCACCGGCGGAAGGGCTGCTATGAACGTTTATAATACGCCGCAGAGCTTCGAAATGTAGGTAGCCTAGTTAAGCGGTTGACTAGTCGCGCACACACCCACCCACCCGCACACACACATAAACCGAATGTTCATTCGCCGTTTACCATTGCTTCCTCGCGGTATACGCTCTATGCAAGTAACGCCGAGATCGCCGATTCTGCGGCCACCGTTAACAACAGTTAGTCGCAACAACTGATATCGTCAAAGTGATATAACTATAAACAAAATTGGAACTGAAGAAACTTCGGTACTTAAGGGGAAGCGAAACATCGCGGTCGGTAATGAAAACTGTAATGAACTTTTTTCAAGGATGCTAATTTTTTTGGGGAAAAAGCAAATTCGAGCTGGATGCGCACGGTAATTTCGCATGCGGCCCGAATTCATTTTTTTTTCTCAAAACAATTAGGACCATTGAATAAAGTTCATTTGAAAGTTGCAACTATCTTTCTCGCACGCACAGCTGTTTCACTTCCTCTTAAGGTAGCATAGCACATTAGTCAAATAAATGTTACACTTTTTAGAATTAATTATCTAAAATTGTATGCATTTATTGACTGTAAAAGAAGTTGATTTGTATTGCGTGTGTCCTCAACCGAGAGAAATACTAACCACGATGGTCTTGCAAGAATAACAACTGGTAAATGCAAGTTTCCATGATATTACGTTTCTGTTTGGTTTTTCGAAGTAGTCAGGACATGTTCCTCAATTTATACTGACGACCTGAGACCATCAAACCCAAGAATCTGTCCTTGCATTTTTGTTGTTTTTAATAATAATGACTATTTTTAATAACAACCATTATTATTTCACTCTTATGTTTAATAATAATAACTATGCCATTGTTATTTTCAATAAACATAAAGATGAACAGTTTCTTCACGGTGGCCCTTGCATAGTGTTACTACATGATAAAAAAGGTTTGTATATTTAACGAACATTTTTTTGTCCACAAATGACCGAAACTTTTTTCCTTGTTAATTTTACAACGTTTTTTTTAACTTAAGGATACGGTTCGTTAGAAAAACAAAAATAAATTGGAAGATTTACAAGAAAAGAAATTGTGGAGCTTCGTGGACAAGAAATATCTGTTAAATATACGTACCTTTTTTTTTGTCGCGGACGTGCGTCTTTTCCTCGTTACGTATTACACTGCCTGGTCCAACTACCCTCGCGGGTTAGTCATATATACGAGTATTGTATAACAGCGCCCGAATGTTTATGTTCGGGGCTGCTCGGAGGGCACCTATGAGCGACTTTTAATATTGCCTAATGCGCGTTTACTCGCGGCTACACTGTACCGAGCGGCGGCAAACAGCGGGGTCGAAATCGAGCGCGAGGAGTCCGGAAAGCCGCGTCGTACAACCCCAAAAAAAAAAAAAAAAATCCACCATCAGAAAAGTTGGCGTTTTGCTCGTTCAAGCGAAAGCTCGACTCTGCGGCCGGTAAACGGAAGGACTCGCCGAGTAATTGGAACCGCGCCTTCGCGCATCCCTCTGGGATTTATCTCTAATCGTGTCTCTTCTTTTCACTGCTAGGCGGTATTTTTTCTCTTTTTACATCTTTTCCCTCCCGCTTCCACGTACCCTCGTTAAATTTTACCGCTCGCGGTACACGAAAAAAAAAAAAATCCTGTCACTCTACGTATCGTCGTGCACCGACTTTCATAATGCGACGAGGCTGGGGTAAGAAAAAAAAAACCGGTAATGCTGCTAGAACGCGTCTCCTATCTTTCCCTCTCTCGCTGAAGACTTGTTAGGGGGCTCGTGCACGGCGAACGAAAAGATGAAGACGTTCGTTCCTTTTATATTCCCGCAGACAGATAGAAGATATCGCCGAGCCGCGATCCACCCCGGATGGCGAAGCCGGGATCGCAGCCGCAGGAGCTCTTCATCCTCGTAGAACGCGAATTTAATTGATGCCTCTTTCCCACGTCGGATTAATTATAATTGCGTTGAAAGGAAATAGCGAAAGGAAGCGCATTCCGTGTATCTCCTCCTCCATTGTCCGATTCCTCTTCGTCGGGGGAATAATCGTCGTGTCCGAGGAGTCCCAGAAACCTTCGCATCAATTCCGAGTCGCCGGAGCTGCGGTGGATTCTCTTCGCGGGCGGCGAAGTGGCAACGGTTCCGTCCTCGGGTCGGACCGCATCCAGAGGCTTCTCCTCGACGGAAGTAGGTTAAGAACGGAGAGTCTTTCCTCGACTGGTCCGCCACCAGACCCGCTCGGCGCACCGCACGGTGTGGCGATAATAAATCTAGCGGGGTCTAAAGTAATGCGAGAGCCGTGTAACTCGCGTCGTTCCATTCAAACGCGTCGCCTTTACAGTGCTTCGCGGGGTGGTAATGGCCCCGGGCTACGAGTGTGTACCCACATTTCAAGCTCGTTCGTTCGCGCTACTTTTACCCCCCCCGTCCGGACACTCTCCGTCTCTATTTCTCTCTTTATATAAACCGGAGTCAGACACTCGAGAGAGGAAGCAAGAGAGCTCCGGTTTTCTCCTGTGTAGACTCCTTCTTTCGTCGTTCTCCGAGCCCCCGCGGATTTATACACCATTCCCGGTGCTCTCTCGCACTCTCTGCTCTCCGTACGGTGCCGGTGTAGACGGCCGGAGAGTAGCGTCGACCCCGTGCACTTCGTCTGCGCGAGCAACGTGAGAACGTGGCACATACGTCCGAGGGTGAAAAAAAAAGAAAAAAGGGCTCTCGGTTATTCATAAACGAGTGGAGCTCGGGCTTTGTCCGGCATGTTGACCGGTACGGATTAGCCGACTCGACCCGCTTAAGCCCACTTTCATATCCGCCGGCAGCGCTCCCGCGAGCGCGAAGAAGATAATAACGCGGAGATTAATGACTCTGCTGCTACCGCTGCTGCTACTGGCTGTTAGCGTCGCCTCGCTCCGTCTCTCGCATACTTCAGCCGACGACGTGCACCGCACTCTTTTTTTTTTTTTTTTTTTTGCTTCTCACCCCCCTTCATGTATACAGTCGCGCACGGTGGATTCTTCCTCGGCAAAGGAAATAAATATCTCGCTGTACGAGACACGCGCTCCTGCTCTCACTCGCTGCGGTAAATTATTAATCGCGCTCGACCGTTCGCCGGAGATGCTCGTCGAGAGCCGCTCCCCGTTTCACAGTCGGCGACGTACCCGCGACGAAATTCGTTTCCGCTGAAGCAAACAATATTTATATATATAAGTTTATTATATCATACTCTGTAGGCTATAATTTTCTGCAGGGAGGCGGGGGGAGGGGGGATGAATATTAATTAATTTCAATGCTCGATCGAGACCTCCGAGCTCCACTTCTTCGCGACCCCTCGAACTCTCATAGCCCGTCGTCGCGGTGGTAATATAATCGTTCGAGATCGGTGAGGGTGGGAAACCCCAAGGCCGACCGTGCTCCGAATTTAACGAATTTTCACCGAAAGCACCAGTAATGAAAAATGTACTCGGAGGGGGGAGGGGGGGGGGGGTGGCAAAAGAAGCGGGAGGCTGAGCGGAATGAGAAAAAGAATGAGGACTCTATACCTCCCTTGCCCCAACCGATAATATTAATAGCGGAGCGAAGGAAGCCTACGACCACAGAAGTTCAATTATATTTTCAATCGTCCTCCCCCTACCCCATGCTTTACCCCGTCGCGGTCTCTCCTCAACTCTATCCATCGAGGCAAACGAATAATCGAAGCTATTAAACCGTGTGTCATTCGAGCTTAAATTTCTCGGACGTTTTTATATTTCAATAATTTTTTTCTTTCCCTTTTTTTATATTTCTTCGTTCGAAGGTACCCTTATCGGAGCCACATTATTTTGCCGAAACTTCAATTAGCGGAAACGACGGGTGGTCGAAAATCATGTGTCCGAACGCACTTCTTCCGAATCGTCAAACTTCTGAAAATTAATTTTTCCGAATCGTCAAAATACCGAAACTTCATTTTTCCGGATTGTGAAATTTCAAAAACTTTATTTATCCGAATTTTCATTTTATCGAACGTTAGACTTCGAAAACGGTAGTTGGCCGATGGTTATTCCTTCACATTGTTATTTAACCAAACGTTATTTCTCCGAATCGTTAAACTTCCGAACCTCAAGTCACCGAATCGTCATATTTCCGAATCGCAAATGAACCGAATAACGAAACTAAATAATGCGAGTGAATAGTCTGACGATCTGCTATTATATCTATTCGCAAATAATCTTACGCTCATAACGAATCGATTCCGATAAATGACTTCTCAGACGAATACTATTCGGAAGAATGATAATTCGGCGACTCGACGTATGGAGGTTTCGGGGAAATGAAGTTCGGTGAACTTATTAGTCGGAAAAATGAAGTTCGGTTTAACGACGATGCAGAAGATTAATGTTCGGCCAATTACGATTTTCAAAGAGTAACCTTCCCCTCGAAGATTCGGAATAATAAAGTTTCGGAAGTTTGACGATTCGGAAAAATAAAGTTTCAGAATCTGACGATTCGGAAGAATAAAGTTTTGGAAGTTTGACGATACGGCCAATTGAAGTTCCGGCAAAATAACGTTCATCAAGCTCATCGCATTGATTGTACGCGCTCGACCGACGAATCGCGTCGATCGCTTTCGAATGTGTACTCTTATTCCGGAGGGCTGTGGCTGATAATCAAATGGAAGGAGGACGAACCCGAGCACGTTGCAAAGTTCGAATGAAATCGGTCGCCGTCGGCTATCGAGAACCGCTAAAAATAATTACATGCGCGTTTGTATGAATAAACATCGTGAATTTTCGATGGACCATCCACTCCTCGATGGAGCGGGTTTGCACCGCGCGCGGTTTCCCTTCCCACCGCGTTTTCCCTCCCTTGTTCCTGTATCGAAAACGCGCAGACTTCTATTAGCTCGATGGCCGGACGATTGGTGGTTGAATGAACGCCGGTATGTATGCCACCGAGGAAAATTGTGAGTTCGGTCTCGGGGTAACCCGGGGATGGAGAGGGTGGGACGGCGTAGATATTACGTCGGCACGTGAATTCAAGCGGATACGTGCCGATACGACTGGTGCGTATAATAACCGTTCGCGCGAGCCTCGCCCGTTGATAAACAATTTATACATAAATACATACGCGTATGTGCACAGTGTGTATTATATCTCGGGGCTCTCACTCGGCTGCGCTCCGCAGCCCGTCGCTTATATGTTTCGGTGTCATTTTAATTCGTATACCCGGAATATTTTACCATCGCATTTCCATCCGCATTACAGAAACTGTGCGATGTAATCTCGTCGATATTTTGTGTCGCGCTCCTATCCGCCACACCACCCTCCGATTCACCCGAACCCCGTTCTACACCTTCCATTTTAATTATTTTCGTCCCAAAGGCGTACGAGATACGAGGCTCTTTTGCCGCGCGGATGTTCGCCCACGAGCTTCCGTTCGCCCTCGTTCCGCTCCCTCTCCTGTGTATACTCCGAGCACGACGACGGTGAGAGTCGTACCTTAATAGGAGGAAGCTGGGTGACGACTGAAACCACGTGGAAACCGTCTCAAAGAGTGAGACACCCCGGTAAGGCTCTTCACGCCTGCTGCAGATCTTTTCCCGCGTGCTGATGACGGCACCGGGCATGCTCGCCGGCGCTCTTTACACAGCCAACGATGCACGGAAGCGTGATCTGCGAGGTGTAAAAACTTTCGTTAAAAGAAATAAAAATAAAATCTAACGATTCACGCCCTGAAAGACTATCAAGGTGATATCGTTTCGCCATCAGTGGAGAGAAATGTTGACGTAGTTTAGCTCGTCGGCGGGGTGCGAAAAGAAAAAATAAAGAAGGGATCTCGACTTACACCGGAGATCGTTGCGCCAAAGTTACGCGAGCGCTTCCGTTAATCGCCACCGATGTCTCTCATGGCCTCCACTAGAGCTGGATTCGAAGCTGCTACTCCTGCGGCCGCTGCTGCTGCTCCTCCATGTGATCGCGTCTCGGACGCTTTAAACGTTACGAGGGCCATCGACCCGTCTGCGATAAGTCGAGCCCTCTTCGTATTCCGTGAATACGTATATAATTCCGTAGAGCCGTCCGTTCAACGTCATAACCGTAATTCGCCGTGGAACGTGCTGTAACAAGAAAGCGACGTCTTATATAGCGAAACGGTTAATATTTCACTATGTGTACAAAAATATTCTTCGGGAATTCGGTGGTACATACCGGAGAGAATGTCCCGTTGCCGTGGGAACGGTGCAACTGACGATAACCTTTTGAATTCTATTTCTCAGAATAACCACAAATCGATTCTGCAACATAATTAAATCCGATCAGACAATAAAAA
Organism: Stenichneumon culpator; assembly: GCA_964017025.1. NCBI lineage: Eukaryota > Metazoa > Arthropoda > Insecta > Hymenoptera > Ichneumonidae > Stenichneumon > Stenichneumon culpator. The sequence goes on from OZ024769.1 coordinate 15,760,426, forward strand.
TGTTCCTCAATAATTTTTATATAAAAACAAATGGAGTTACAGTTAAGATGTCACAATATATAATAATATTCTTCGAAATATTCTGTCCATGAAGAATCTTTTGTTGCCGAGGGGACAATGCACCTGGCCGTATCCTATTCAATTCAATTTCTCAGAATAAACGCAAATCCGTTCTGCAACAAAATTAAACACGATGACACAATTGAAAGGCTCGGCAATATTTTTTTTACATGAAAAAAGGCTGGATTTCATAGACAAAAATTAAAGTAAAATAAATCCGATGTTTCCGTGGATATGCGGGGGTGCAGTCGATTCGCCACAGCGCAGAGAGAGGAGCGAGAGTTAACAGCGGGGAGTAATTGCGGCTTAACTTTCTCGTGCCTTGGAAAGCGCAGAAGGTATAAGCCAAGGATAGCGTGCACGCGCGTGCAACGAAAGCCAGAAGCACATCTTGTCGTAACGAGTGTGGGGAGTAGCGAAGCGGTTAGGTACAATGCTTGTAACCGTGCTCGCACCCTTTCGGCGTGTTTGTGGTGTAACGTCGCAAAGTTACATTCTCCCGAGCCGCCCGTGCATACCCTCGGCCGCACGTACATACGTACCCTGGATACAAGGTAGACTCACGTATTCGGGGGGAAGCAATGCGCGCCAGCAACGATTCCTATATGCGGCGACGGACGAGTGCTCGGCAAGCAACTGCTAGCTCTCACCGCCAAGGCCTAATAAGTTCGCACACGTTGGCACCCCAATGTTTGTACATATCCATTCGATTCGACACATTCTTCTTCGCTAAAGAAAAAAAAATAATAAAAATTTTGAACATTTAACAAACATTCCGCAATTACTTCTCCTCTTAATTTAACAATTGTGTACCTTGAAAGTACGTGGAGAAAAAAACGGAATTGTAAAATCGAGGAGGAAAAAAATCGATCTCTTCGGATCGAAATGTATGCCGGGAATACCTTTTTATTTGCTGTGAAGCTGAACCACCCTGAGAGTAAGGTGATTTCGTAGACTCTGCACGATTTCACCTATCTTTGACGGCGATGACCTCTCATCGATGTCGTGCAGGAATTTTCTGACGATCTACGTAGGCGATTCGGGTATCCGTTGCGTTATCAGGCGTACACTCGACATTGTCAGGCGGACACCCGAAGCTTGGCACAAGTTGGCACCCCAATGTGTATACATCGATTTGATTCGACACTTGTTTCTTCGCTACAGAAAAAAAGAACATTTAACAAAAATTCCACAATTTCGTTCTTGAAAATTTTACAATTTACTATCTTAAAAATACGTTGAGAAAAAAACAAACATGTAAAATCAAGGAGGAAAAAAAATAGATCTTTGCGGGTAGAAATGTTTGTCGGAGGTGCCTTTTTGTTTACCGTGAAGCTTATCCGCCCTGTGAGTAAACTGATTTCGTGAACTTTGCACGATTTCGAGTATCTTTGACGGCGATGACCTCTCATCGTTATCGTGGAGAAGTTTGCCGACGATCTACGTAGATCGGGCAACTCGGGTATCCGTCGCGTTATATCAGGCGGAGAGTCGAAGTACACGGCAGACTCGTAGATTTGTTGAACAAACATCGTCTCGACGGCGTCATAGCAGTCTCGCACCGGCGATGACTCTCCTCATCGTCCTCGTTTCATTTCGTTGGCGCTCGACGCAACGACGTCTTCGCGCGTCCTCTCACCGAGGTGAGGCGGCCTCCGGGGTAACTTTATCGAGCAAATTGCCGTAAAGCGGATGGCGTGCCGCGTCTCGCGGAAGAGTCGAGAGGGGGTTCTTCCTCTCTCCTTCCCGCTCTCCACCGGTGGATGGAGTTTGTGTGCGGGCGACGGGCCGGCTGACGGGGCCGGAAGCGTTCACCGTCGTTGCTTCAGTTGCGCGTCAACCGCCGCCTCTCGCCGTGTTAGATGAGAGAGCGTGTTCACTGTGAAAGGATTTGAACCCTCACCTCCCGCTCTCTGTAGACCTTCCGTATACACCGCTCTTCACGACATCGTCACTCATCCCACCTGGAACAGACACATATACACACTTTACGCGAGAAGAGATATAGCACCCAGGCTGGGCGATGTACAGTAGAGACACGCGCGACCGAGCTAAGCTCGCCGGATTTGACGAGTTGAACGCAAAGTTACCCGCTTTACGGACCGTAGGCTGACTCTTCAGGGCTTGCACGCCCCGTCCATGCCTCTCTCATGCTTTTCGCCTTTGGTACCGTCTTTCCCACGAAAAGCGACGTATAAAAAGGAATCTCGAGCTTGCCGAGAACTCTTTTTTATTTTTATTTCTATCTTATCCCTTAACGTTCTATTGCGCTGGCTGTGAAATACCGTGACGGCGAACGGGACAAAAATGTGACTTCATCAGTTCCGTCCCGCATCCTTCAGCGCTCTCCGCGCGACGGAATTCGCTTTTCCACGAGGTTTAAACCTCCCGGGAAGAGTTTCTTATTGTGCGAAGGAAAGTTTCATATCTGTGCTCGGTTTCGGCAAATAGTGCCAGAAAACTCTATGCCAGAATGAGAGACATCTGCTCCGGAGCCTCTAAATAACAACTGGGCTCTGGAGGGTGGTGAGGAAGGCCCTCGGTCCTGACAAATGTAATATGCCTCGGCCTTAATCGCGATACAAGCTGTTCAGCCTTATTTACGAGTAGTCGCCGGTTGCCAAGCGAAGTAACACTCAACGCTGATTCCTTCGGGTACCATTAGCCCACCTCCCGCTATGAGGCGCAGCAACGATCACGCGAGTGTTCAGCCTCCTCCGCGCGTTGATGAAGCACCGCCGGATTTATCAATTCTACAGGCTTTCGTACATCCAATCTCGGGGTGTTTTTTTGTTGTTGTTGTTTCCGTTCCACTTGTTTTTATCGTTCAGTATCCGTAATGCGTTACGAATCGTTTTGCCGATTAATAACGTTGGAAGTAAAAACAAAAAGAAAAACGTTTGTGGAACTCTTTGCCAATCGGATAAGTGCACAGTAGCCGAGGAACGTTATTTGTTTTTTTTTTTCTGAACGATATACGATAAAAGATTTTTGACGATGGGAGAAGGAGTCGACTAGAAGTCGCTTCTTGCGGTCTGCGCTGAGAAAGAAAGACGGGTCGGATGGCGTGGAGCCCATTCGCGAGGAGAGCTTCCCCTGAGCCATATCCAACGAGCTGCTCTCTCCTGCTTCTGCCGTTTGTCATTACGGCTCGCCACATTTTATTTATAATAATTGGTTAGAAACAGTTACGCGGCTTTTGGCTCTTAGAGGAGGAGAGGTCCAGGGCGGGGGGGATTTATGAAGTCGGCGCTGGTCCGCTGCTGTAGCGAAGCCCACCGCCGGAGAAGATATTCCGGGGTGTCTTGGTCTTTTGGAGGCCGTCCAGATGCGGCTGAGAGCGGTCCGCGGACCGGCATACCCTTTCCGCGAAGCCATAAGGGGTTGGCCATCTTACCGCGAGGAGACAGATCGAGCTGGCTGCCACTGCTCGGGGACCACAGCCGGAATGATAAACGAGCGGGATGTTGCTGTATAATCATTCCGAGGGTTACCTTCTAGCCGGTTGAATGTCTCCGGCGAAGTTCTCTCGAATGTTGTAAACTGAAGCTCCTCGGGGCGGGGGGATCTTGGTAAAGCTCCGGGGACAACTGAATTCTTTGATGGTACTCTCATCTGCGCGTGTATGCAATTGTCCTCTTACACACCGTCGCGCCGACCCGGGATGCTGCAGGGGGAAAGTGGAGTGCCGGAAAAAAGGGAAAATTTGTCCACCTAAGGGAAAAAAAATCAATATTGAACAAAATTATCTGAATAAAAGCGCTTGTCGTAATTACTTACATTACAGAAATATATTTTATACAAATGACTCAGCTCTTAAAGTCTGGCACTTCGTTCATAAATAACAGGTACAGTCTGCAAATCACGCTAAAATACATAGCCAGACTAAGTATGACGATGCAATAAAACGAAAAAAATATATATATTGAGCAAATAATCTGCATAAGAGTGTTTGTCATAATCATTTACATTACAAAATATATTTTATACAAATGACTCACGTCTCAAAGTCTGGCAATTCGAACATGAGTAATAGATCAAGTCTGCAACTCGCGCTAAAATACATAGCCAGACCAAGCATAACGATAGAATTAGACACAATCGTATCCACTCAATGCTGCAGGGGTGAATGGAATACTAGAAAAAGGAGCAAAATTTTCACCTACGGGAAAAAATTAATATTGAGCAAATAAATCGAAAAAAAAAGTGTTCGTTGTAATCACTTACGTTACAAAATATGTTCTCCACAAATGACTCACCTCTCAAAATCTGGCTATTCGTGCATGAATAACAGATCAACTCTGCAAATCGCGGTAGAACACATATCCAGACCAAGTAAATCAATCGAATTAGACTCAATTCAATTGTTGTGTCCCAGTCCACGTAACAAGATAAGTCTAGCCAGTATTACCCACTGGCCTGTATTCCTCCACACTCCCCAGCTCGAGGCCAGCTCGCAGGCCGTCGGCGATCGAGCCGCTTTCGATGAAACTTTACGATTCCCGCTGGTGTGTTTTAACCGCGAAGACTCCAGTCACGAGAGAAAAAACGCTCGAGGATCCCGAGTGCGAGGGCGATGGTGGAGCTCTGAAAAAAAAAGACAGTAAAAAAAAATTGAAGACGTACGACGTCACTCCTCCCCGGGGGTAACTGCTCGGCTCTCCCAGTTTGGCTCGGGCAACCTCGCTCTCGCTCTCGCTCCGCACCGCTTCATCCATCCCCCGGAAACTCGCTCGCTTTCCACGCGCATTACCAATGTAAATCCCGAAGTCCCGCTCTCTCTCTTCCTCTTCCTCCTATTGCGCCATTCTCGTGACTTTTTGTCAAGCGAATTCTCGCAAATCGCTTCGAATACGTACCGAGGCCAAGTCTAGACACCTCGGGTCCCCACTGGATTTCAGGATGAGGGAGGAAGAAAGAGATCTCGAAGGAAGGCGAGAACGTTCGCATAATTTCTCGCGACTTGATGCCAGGTCGTTCTTCACCGGACCTCGACAACGAGTGGTAGGCATCCAGATTCCTAGTGGTGGCGAAGTGCTTGAAGCAGGGGCATAAGCAGACCGCGGTCTCCCCGTCGACGGGGCTAAGCCCTCGCGCGCCAAGACTCCCACGACGTTATTGCTGATCCCGTAGATTTATCGCGGACCTCCCGCACACATGGCGCTTTAATTATGCGCGCCTCTCCGTTGCGCGGCCAAAAACGAATTGGCGAATATTTTATGCGGCCATGTATGAGCAGGAAAGCGGGGCGGGGGAGTTCCCGGGAACCTTTGCCTGAAATTTATTATTTCCACGAGCGGAGCTTATTTATTCGTCGAGTATCGACTGCCATCGAGAGGTCCAATGCTCGCAAGCTGTCCGCGCGTTTGCGTTGCCAGATTATACCGTGCTGGTCGAGCTCCGTATAGGCGAATCGATTAATATTCATTCGCCGTGACAAGTCGATTAACGAGAAGTGGATAGAGAGAGCTGTGCGGCAGCGGCGAGTAAACAAGCGAAGCAACTCCCCCCCCCGCAAGGGCAAATGCTTATCGCTCTCCCGATCGTGTGCTTAGGACGAATGATGAAACACGGATAGACGTAGACGTTGTCACTCAACGTTTCCTGGTCAGCATATCCCGTCGCCGTCTAGACGCCTCCAGCCGACGAGAAATTGGCGTCGGAACTGCGGCGTCGGGGTTTGCCTCGATTAATTTGTCATGCCGAGAGTGTCGGTGTTGCGTCTCTAGCCACCGTTTCACCCTCCGCTTTCCCGATGTGTATTCACCGATATATTCCTCAAACCACCGACGAATTATTCCGGAGCAATTGGTAAGATTCAATATCGCGGGAACGTGATCTGAAAGCACATAAGAACATGAGCTACACGTACGATTTGTTAGGCGCGTAATTCATTTTTCTGTTTTTTTTTTTCGCTTCTTTCTTTTTTCGTATACTTACGACGGTGAGGCTCTGACTTGATTGTGGGGTAACTGACGGACCTACGTGGATCCAGAATTCGTGATGATATTCTCGGAAGGCGACGAGACTTGGGAGCTGCGAAATACGGCGGGGTTTAATAAGATTTTCATTCGGAACACCAGGACAGTGCGCGGCAACGAGGTGAATGTCCCGACGGAATATATGTATCTGCTGTGGCGATGTTACCCCCCCTCGCGCCTGAGTACAGTGAAATTTTGTCCTAAGTTTTCGTCAACTGGCACTAGAGCTCGTTTCTTCAAATTTCGGCTGTCGGGTGGGAAAATTTTTCAAGCTACACGGGGAAGACATCGCGACGAGAGAGTGCACGAACTTCGGAGGGACCGGGCTGTTGTAAAAGCGATCGGGGTGAAAAGCAGAGGACAGGGCCGAGAGTCTGAAATACGTGCGCGATGGAAAATAACGAAAGGTAACTGGGTCGTAGGAACTAATACAGTAAGAATTAATATACGCCGATGGAATAAACGTATCTGCTGCACTGTAAAATCGATACCAAGGTTTCTTGTCCGCAAACGCCCACAATTATTATCTTGATAATTTTACAAAAAAAAATATTATGCATTTTACAAAATTGTCTGTTAATCTTTAAAATATTTTTTTGTAAAGTTAACCAGAAATAATTGTGGACGTTCGCGGACAAAAAAGTTTGTTAAATGTACACTTTTTTTTTTACTATGTGTGACGATGTTTACTTCTCGGATACAGTGAGATTTCTCTGAATTTTCGTCAACTGGCACTCGAGCTCTTTTCTCCAAATCTCGTTTGTCGGATAGGCAGATTTTCGAGCTACGAGGGGGGATATCTCGACGAGAGAGTGCACGAACTTCGGACGGACCGGGCTGTCGTAAAAGCGATCGAGGGGAAAAGCGTGGGACAGGGCCGAGAGACTGAAATCCGTGCGAGATGGAAAATGACGGAGGGTAACTGGGTGCTAGGAATTAATACACCTCGACGGGACTATAGCGAACGAGCTCGAACCGTACCCTCCCATGAATATGTAAACGTGTTTTGTGACGAGGCACAGAGCCGAGCGCCTCTTTCATTTGTACGAAGTCGTCGTGCTAACGTCATTTCACGGCGTTCCACCCGGCCTCGGGGTTAAACGTCAGTCGGGTTCCAATTCCCGAGTTTCAATTAGTGTGCGTGACGAACGAGCGATTGTCTCGATGCCTTCGGGACGCGACGATCGGTCGGAGATTCATTTATCTGAAACATAACAAAGATACGAGTAAAGTTAGTCGTGTTTGTTTATGCACCGTGTATAGTTAATGTTCGAGAAGATGCGCTTTAATTCTTAACAGGCAATTTTTTGTTTTTTTGTTTCAGGTAAGTTGCGCGCTCAGCACATGAACACCCGAGGATGGTCTCGAGAAAACGGTGAATCGGAATACGATGGGGCTCGGGAATCGTGCCGGGGAGAATTTTTATCGATGCTCCAGCAGAGTGAGGGAGGGATATCGGGAGCGTTTCGCATAATAATACGGGATCGCATCGAACATCGGCCGTGGTGGGCTTCGTGCCAGCCAGTCGAGGGAGGCGTTTCTCGCGACGTTTATCAATCTTTAAGAGACTGGAATCAGAAACCGAAATCCGAGAGTATCTTAATCATCCCGGCGGTACTTTCGCGGCTTCACTCGATACGCTGTCATTATTTATCAACCGTGGAGTTTGTCCCAGTTTGTGAAACCTGATAGTTCGACCTTCTGCACGGTGGCCACTGATAACAGTGACGAATCATTGTCAGACTTTAAGCCTTGGCATTATCTGAACGAATGATTATTTTTTTTTATCAGAAAAAAAATGTGACTCGATTCGGTGCAAAAATGGCAGCTTTACTGACGCTTCGCGTGCATAAAACCCCCATTTGCACACCGTGTAAAGTAAAATTTGGTATGATACGCGTGCGAAAAAGTTTTTCTTAATTTGTGTGATTGCAAAACTCGTCAGAAAAAGTTTTATCGTTCTAGCATCGTAAATTACTATTGTGACTCATCTCTGATTTCCCTGAACATTTTTTTAATTACCTGAAATTGCGAAGATTTTCGGATTTTCCCTGTCCGGTGTGCACCGTGTTTCACGCTGATGTTTCCAGTAATCTCTGACGAATCGAGTTCAAGAATAATCGAGCCCATGACAATTAATCAGGTGAACAGGCATCGAGAATCTACCTCATGGTTTACACGTGGTTGTTCGAACGAGCATTCGGGTATGTTGCCACGAAAGAGGCGTAGTACAGGTGGAGGTCTTCCTCTCACGAATGCAAGCCAGTACGTGTGCGGACGCCGTAAACTCCGACGCTTTATCCCGTTCGAGGGCAAAAGGTGTGCCCGGTGCTTCCGTGATCGTTAATTTCACTCGCGGAGAAATACCGAGGTCGTTACTGGCAAAAACCGCGGGCGATTCGGTTTCACCCCGTTTGTAGCCTCTCCCAGTGCGGAACCCGAAAGCCTTGGCCCGGGAGCGATTTTCGGCGAAAAGGACTACGGCGATGCAGGTGAGATCCGTTGGAACGCCGTTACACCGTTGGAAATTCCAAGGGAAGCGTTGATTCTCGATCAAGTTTGCCTCAACCCTTCGAATACGATGCGAAATTCCTCGAACCACCTTGCTCATACGGCCCGCGGAGCAGCTTTTTTTTGCAACCATCTGCAAAACGAGAAAATAAAAATCTATTTTTATTTACCATCAATCTCCCACGTGCAGCTGTGACTCCCAGTGTTCGCTTTTACCTTGTAAAATGCTCTTTCCACCGATACTAAAAACACGCCCGCAATCCTATCTCATTTTCCGCATCCTTTGCCGTACAGCCATCGAGCGAGAGAGAGAGCGGGGCTGCGGGGAGGCTGAATACCCATTCGTTGTAACGGGCTTTGTTTCATTTAACAAACCGAGCGTCAGGCGTTCCGACTCCCCCGAACAGAGGGACTCCCTCGCGTACGCGGGAATCGTATTTTCCCCGGTTCTCCACCTCTTGTTTTTTCCCCGCTGCCGCGACCCCCCTCACGCGTTCGACACACAGCCAGTTCGTTTAAAGCCGGCTTTATTACTGATTACAAGAAAAATTGATGTCCACCGGTTAATGAAACCTCCCTCCCCGGGTCCGCCCGCCCCCCGTCCGGTCGGAATTAATTGAGATGCGTGGGTACGCCGATTGGTCCCGATATTCACAAAACCGTGCGCCGGGGCTCGTATACAACGGAGAAGCTTTTTCGATACGCCTCTATCGTATACCTATAACGAGCGAACAATCGTGAACGAGGCCGGTACACGGGGAGCCGATATACACGAGGAAAATTGTGAGGGGGTCGGTTTAGGTGGGACAGATTCACCTGCACATGGTAGTACATGCACGACCGATGTATAGGAAAACACGGCCGACTTTGGCGGGTAGTACAACACCGCGCACACAGCCAGACGGGATTGTAAACAGGACTCGTTAAAGTCCAAGCGTATAAAGCAAGCGCGCTCCCTCCCCCGCTTACCCGCGTCGACGGTGCTTGTTTCCGAACAATGAGAATAATAAGAAACTTTTAATTAAAACCACGAACGAAAGGAGTGAGAAGAGAGAGGGAGATCCGAGAGGCGAGGCAATCAAGGGACGAAACATTGTAGGAAGAAATACGATTCTTTGGCTACCGGAATTCTTTTACTCTATATCGTTTCGTCCTGTCTGGAGAGGGAGCTTCGTATCTCGATGTGTTTTTTCCAGGCTTTCTGAAACAAAAAAAGCACATTAGTTGTATATACAACAAGGGATAGATAGGACCGAAGTCCCGATATCGCCGGAGCGATAGCTCAATAACAAACGAGAATGGACAATCACACACGATCTACCGGTCCCTGTGTGTCCCGTACGTGTGAATGGGACGAGCCAATTTTGTAATGCTTGCTCGACTCCGGAGGAACGCTGGGCAAATGTTTGCAGTTGAACGGAGCGGGAATATCCTTGCCCGTAGAGGTCGCGCGCGCCCTCTTCCCCGATGTCCTTCCCGGTACCAGACGGGGGCTTTCTCTCTCCGTCCCTTCGTAGCCGGACTTGAGTAAACTCGGTTGTTCGCCGATCTCTCACGGGCAGCGGGGAGGCTCTCGGCGTTGTAATTCGACCTTTAGCGTAGATCCTGGTAGTTTGAATTGCCGGAAGTGGAGAGTGGTCCGTGACGTTGCTTTATACCCGTGCATATACACCGTACATATATATACATGTATACGCGACCATCGGACGGACGATCGAGTGGAGTTTCGAAGCCCTTCTCGTCGTCCCTCCTCGCCGCTCTTTCCAATCCACGCCACCACGCTCTCGCCTATACTGCGGATAGCGATGCGCATTTTGCTGGTATTGTGCGCGAACCCGTCAACCGCAACTGCGACCCCGAAACGGGGAGTCGCGAACGTGGCGGAACGGCGATCGAGCCACGGGAACGGCATGCACCGAGGCAGGCAGAAGAGCTGCCCCCCTGTCCGTCCGCCGCTCCCTCCTCCGCTCCCTCCGGCATGCCGCAAGCCGCCCCCCGGCATCAAAAAGCGACGAGAGCGTCACCCGACCATTCAGCGACTACCCTCGCGAATTTGCACGTACAAACATTTCCCTAATGCAGCCTGGACCCGCGGTGTACCCTCCTCCTCCGGACCGGGCGGGCTAACGCGATCCCGCGGTCCGCTGCTGTACGAGGCCCTTCGCTCCGCTGTCATTCGGCCGCTCTCTGTCTCTTCTGCCCTCCTGGACTCGACGATAATCGAACCACGCGCGTTTTCGTATAAACTCTCGCACAGCCATTGGCCCAGCGTTCTATTTCCGTCCATCAATGCCCACGCGCTGCTCGCATGGAATCGATGGCCAACAACTCCGTTCCTCGAAGTGTCCGAGCAACAGCGGACCAGGCCTCCGGTCGTACCGGTCGACGCATCACGCACGCCTCCGCACCTTCTGTACGAACTCGCGAATTTCGGGCATCCGATCGCGCCTATCCGACCATCCAAAATAATGAAGTGTAGCTTGTCAGTGCCTGCCGCGGTGCTCCGCTGTCTCTTTCTCTTCCTCTCTGTGCGGTCCCCGCAGCCCGTTTCTCTTCGGTGCCATAGCGTCGATGTCGATAATGTGAATATTTCATTTGACCGAAATGCAACGCACCGATGAACGGCGTCGGGCGCGGTGGCGCTTCCACCACGGCGACCGTCACCGCGACCACCGACAAACATCGCGCGTCCCGACGCCGACGGAAATTGTATCAGGTTTTAACTCGCTGGGAAGAGCTGAATTTTCGGGCGCGAGGGGGAAAACCCGACGACCGGTGGCACGCATGTGTTTCTCTCTTCTCTCGCTCTCCCATGAACCCGAACGCATTCGATCTGCGCCCAGTCTCCTCTGAATCGTTCTGATTTTCAAGCGCTGTTGCCGTTCGCCGGTACGTTCGTCGATGGGGGCGAGTTCGTACGTAGACTCCCCTGTAACACAACGGATCGGTGTATTCTCCGCGCACTTTCGGGCAGGGAGATGAACGACCTCAGCGAAAATCCACTCTTCCTTCGCACAGCGGCAGAGCGTCGGCGATGAATAAAGAACGAGGACGTTACTTCTGTCTCTGCCCCGGTGCGCCGTCCTCGATTCGTTCTACCTCTCGAACTGGCATTACCAATGCCGAGGGAGAGTCTGCACGTCCAGCGAAGAAAATCGACAGAATGTTTTTGCCGGATCTCCAATCCGAGCGACGCGACGCCGACGTCCAGTTTTTCTTTCTTCATTTTTTTTTTTTCGTGATGGTGTAAGAACGTCTCTCGCGCATTCTACTATCCTGGTGGATTTCTGTCACGCGCGACTTGAGATTGTCCGACGAAGTCGCCCGGTGAGATGCATGAAAAAAAAAAAAAAAAAATGAAATATTTACCATAAACATATCGAACAACAGCTAATTGGTGGATGTTGTCTTCCCATCGATCTTCGAAGGGTAATCAAATATTTTGTGATTAACGTTTATATTAAAATTATTTTTACATTTAAATAAGAATTACGAAGCCTTACCAGCAAAAAAAATTGTATATTTAAAGTACCGGTCTGGTAGTCTTTATGCAAAAAAATTTATGATTTTTTTACTGTGCGATGAGAGATGCATTGAACAAAAAAATGAAACTTTTAGCATAAGCATATCGAACAATTTAACAATTTGGTGGATAGCCGTCTTCCCACAGATCTTCAATGGGTAATGAAACATTTTTTGATAAAAAACCTTATTTTTCCTGGCCACGATGGCAAAACCAAGCCTGAAGGTTCTCGTCGCTAATACCAGCAGAATCGAGGCTTCCTCGAAGGAGAGATTCCGCCTTGTACCGCGCAACCTATGTGCGGGCTGCGTCGGTTGATGGGCAACGACAATACCGCGACGTTACGGGTGTACGTATAAGGGTGCAGCATCTCTCGTCGTGCAGGGGGGAGGTTTAGAGAAGCTGTCGGCGATGCGGACGAGGTATAGAAGCATGCGGGAGTCAATCCACTTATCGGAACGCCTCGGTTCCCGCTCCCCGGCGTCGCCCGGCTTTGCTATCGGCGCGATTCACCGGGGGCTCACGCCGGGCTCCCCTCTCGGCCTCTCCCTCCCCGTACCGGTTCTTCGATTCGTATTGTCGTCGAGCGTTATACGCCGCTCGGATATCCGACTGGCGCTGGAGAGCCGGTTGATGGTAGTGATGCGCCAGTCGGCAACAGCCGGCTATATACGTACATAAAACGGAACAACACAGTTCTTCTCGCGTTAACGTTACAGACGTGTACGGGCCGTGCACATCTGAGCTGCGAGTCTCCCGACAACGACAGCCAATACCGGTTTTACTTTACCGCGTATATCCCTGAAAAGTAAAGCCTCCGGACCGAGAGTACAGTGGAAGGAGATCGTGCGCCTCGGCTGTGTGCGAATCGAGCGTGTGTTTTGCGACAAAACATCGACAGCGCGACGACTCCGGTACTTCCGGCGACGGTAACGCAATTTCGTCGGATGTCGCCGTCCACGGTTTTCCGAGCGCCTGGGATCGATAATTCGATATATCAGCCGGGGAGGGATCCACGTTGCGGAGAAACCCAGAGACTCCTCGAGACGAATTATCCGTTTCGAGAACACGAGCTCGTCAAGAGAACTGTAACAAATCGATACGAAAATTATTGATATAAATCGTTTCTGTATATACGCTTCATTTATATTAAAACAGAGCGTGCGGAGCGGAGCCACGGAGCTATTACGGTAATACAGAGTCGAGCCACTTTAATATCAAAGCGCCGTCCGAGATTAAATTTATTTATCTGCACGCGACGCGACGAAGAGGAACCAATCTGTGTGCCTCGCGAGCCGAGGATATTGCACGCACGTTCAGGGCCTCCGCGGCGCACACGCTAATCGACGAAGGCGTCCGAGGTAGCACTTTTTTTTATAACATTCGCGAGCTTAATCGAGCGAACGACCGAGCGTGAACGTAAGTGAGCGAGAGCGTGGTAGTTTTTTTTATAACGTCGCACTGCAAACTACAGAGCATCGTGGGTGGGAGAGGTGGCTGTGGGAAAAAAAGAGTACCGGGCAAACGGGAGGAAGGTGGGTCAAAGCACCTCTTACGTTTCACTTTGCGAGAGTTACGAGCTTAATATAGTCGGGCAGAGTCTACGAGGAACGGGCGCGCTCGACGAGCGAGAGGAGAGAACGAGAGCACGCCCGGCCAGAGAACTCGACCAGCCGACTGCTCGGTCCACGGCGAATTAAAAAATGGACGCGCCACCGGGGAAGTGGGAAGGTCGGGAGGTGGCGAAGCTCTTAAAGCGAGTGACGATAAAAAGTAATGAAAGTAGTATAAGCCTGGTGCGCGTTTGCCGGTTCCACCGTACGAAAGGGTGCCGCGCCGACGGGGCTCTCGCTCTTTTCTAAGGCACGGCGCTCCGCTGCCGCAGGTACCCCCTTTCTTTCTCGCTTTTTATACTCACGACGCTTATTTCGATCTCGACGAACCCCCTCGGGGAGATACGAATAATAGAATATACTCGCTTTACCTGGGAATTATCATTCACTCTTCTTTTTTTTTGCCCTTTATTGTGTCAGTGAAACGTACGGCGATCTGTATGAACTCCTGGGGCCAGGGAGATAATCTGAAAGCAAAGAGTACGATACATGTTAGATCGAAAAATGAGCTATGTTCAACGTATCGATTTTTCGGCCGTGTTGAAAAGCATTTTTTGTCATTAATTTTTATCCAAAAAATGTTTCCAAACATTTTTGGAAACATTTAACTGTGTAAAAAGGCTTCGAAGGGTTCGACCCCGTTCAAAGTTGGTTCGTTCTACGAGCACCGGAGAATGAGCGTAAAATCGCATTGAAGATATTGCGGAAAACGATTTGGAATACGGTATAAAAGTGGCGTACGAATTTTCGTGGGAATACATACATAGGATTTGCATCCGGAACGTGCCTACTTGACGCCAGAGTTTTGGGCTGACGCGAAAATGGAAATTTGACGCATTCGCTGGTCGCGGTTGTCACGTCGGATTGTGTCGGGCGCAGCGGCGCGGGCGCGCGCTCGGGCTCCCCGGTCATCCGGACGGCTCGACTCTTCGCACGTCCTATAAACTGACACAACTGAATTATAAAACGTCAATCGGCGTGGGAGGTTGAACGTGGGCTGGTGCATCAGCGTGGTGCGATATGCAAGGGCCTCAGACGAGGCAAAGTTCCCAGTGGTATGCGAGACAAGAGACAGACGAAACGAAATGAGAGAGACGAGAGCACAGAGGCGAGAGTTTTCATGGTGAGATTGAAAGAAGAAAAAAAGGGCAAAAAGAATGGAAATCGATACGTAAACCGGGCAGGAGGGCAGTAAACGCGAGAGCGCACACTGTTACCTCCGCTTCTGCTAGCCGTACTCCGAAAAAGGAAAAAGGGCAGCATCGAGTGCAAAAAGTAAAAAAAAAAAATGGAGGAAAAAAATAGAAAAAAAAAAAATTTAAAAAAGGAACGTCGCGATTACGTTCGAACGACACGAGGTCTCCAGCATTTGTACGTTCCTAATAGATACGCGATACGGTACACGCCAGGCAGCCAAGCCACGGAGTGCGGAGCCCGATAAATTACGCGCATTCGTACTAGCTTCCTGGACGAATAAAAACGTTCTCTATGCTCGGGGGGGAAGGGAGGGAGAGCAGGGGGCTTTGCGGGGTCAACGCGAGGGACACGGATAGGGTGTGGAGGAGTGGCTCTCTCGCTCTCGCGGGAGTATGGGCGAACCGAGCGACCGATAAGCGAACGGCCGGTGCAAATGTGCGGAGGCCGACCGGGACTCATTGATAATTCCGCAGGCCGCTAATGTAGAAAAGTCGCCACGGCACTTGTGTCCGGGGCGGGGGTGCTCCGCTCGACCGGTGCAGTTTGTGTGTTATACGCTCCGGCTCCGGATGGCTCGGCTGGAAGCTTCCGGGGGTGGTCTCCGACGAGCTTCTGGAAAAGAGGAAAAAAAGCATGAGCAAGGAAAAAAAAAGACCGAAGTAACAAAGCTATATACGCCCAAGGCCCTACTCCGGTACCGGTCTGCGTATATTCCACATGGAATAAAAAACCTACCCCGGGAAGGGCGCGGGCGGAGAACGGATGCGGTGGAACGACGCGCGGCATGGAGAGAACGGCCAGTGGTAATCTTCCGGCCTGATATTTTATGTGTGTCCTGCGAACGAATGTAGCCTCTTCTCGTCCTTCGTGTTTTTTTCATTTTTTTTTTTTCTTTTCTACTTTCGGCTTCTCTCTCGCCCTTTCTCACACTCCGGCGATGAGCTGGGTCCGAGCCGTTCCGGCGATCTCCACTCGTTTTCCCCGTCTCTTCTTCGCCGGGTATCCTGTAACTGAAAATCCCATATTTCTCCGGTTGAGTTTACCGTTAATAATTTTAACACTTTCTATGCGGTCATGGGAAACAAGTTTCGCACGGTTGAATTTGGAACTGCTGTTGCCGATGCGATAAAGCCTCGTTCGACTTTGGCGGACTTGACCTTTAATTAATTTACGGTACACGGGGGAGAGAGAAGGGGGGGGGGGGCGGCTGCTGCGCTCCGTAACTGGCGCTGCGTCGAAACCGGAGTACGTCCGTATGACCAGTTGCACCGCGCGCGCTCGTCGAACGCATATACTATACACCTAGAGCTATATATACACCGCACAAAGCCTCGAGAGGAAATCAATAACAGCGCTAAATATTTCATGGAATTCGTGAAATTCTCGCTAACGCCGCGGTATTCGGTCACGTCGCTACCATCTGTCGCGGATCCTCGAACTTCAATCATTAATGAAAACGAACGGGTTGTCGCCCGTACGCTCTTCGGGGGATGACGCGATTTCGAGCTCCACCCGGGGCGTGGATGAGCGCTTCCCCGTGGGTGCTTATGCAATTCTGTAATTATCCTTTTTTACTGCGATATACACAAATCCTCGCCCAACGAACAACTTGCAATTAATTAAATTGTTATCCTCAAATTTCTTGGATTTGTATTTTTTTTTTTTTATAAATAGCTTTGGATCGAAAATCTATTATTTGGCGGAAATCGATGGATCCCGACGCCCTCAATCTTTCGAAGAAATTGTCACTAATGCACTATGAGTCTATATATTATTTAAAAAATCGTTTTTCGTTAACAATTGCAACTGTTGCCAAACGATATTGTGCCGATGAAGTGACGCCCTTAATTTACAGAATAAAACAAAAAAATCTGTAATGTATCTGAGTAAGTGGATAGCAGTCGAGCATCGATTTTCGCGAAAGTGCACCTCTTCTCCTCGCGCTAATGGTATCTGAAAGCTATCGTGAATTCATCGGTATGATTTCTTTTATTCTATGAAGCCCTCGTCTCCCCGTCTCGCTCTCCCTCGTTTCCCCCAAGGTACGGGCGGCTGGAAAGCCTGGCGGATGAAAACTCCATGAGGAGTAAGAATACAATGGAACGGGAGGTAAAGGAAAAAAAAAAGTCGAAGAGAGTGCGATAGAGTTGGTATCCAGAGCTGAGCGAAGCGAGACGCGGCTGAGCCAGGATTCATCAAGAAGCAACGCGGAGCAACATCGGCCGTTTAACGGCTGCGGCTAGTTGCATATTCATGTTCACCTTTCTACCTCCTATATCCCGCGGGTGCCAGGAGAGAGAGAGGGGGGGGGGAAGTTCTGCTGCGCAACCTCTGCCGATAGCATCGTGTTTTTACATTTGCCAGAGCGCGCGCGCGCGCGCCACGCGTTACACTTTGCCATTAACGTGCCGGACGTGTATGATTCACAGGAGGTCTTTGAGCTATGTGCCCACTCCGCCTCTCGGTTTATCCTCTCGTGTTCAACGCTCGCTTGTACGCCGCACCTACGGATACCAGACGGGGCTCCTGTGTCTTTCGTTATTTCATGAACAAGAAACGTTTTCTTATTATCGCGCGGTCGAGAGCGCCAGTCGCGAGAAAATATTTACAGCTCGCGCACTCCGATGCCGCGAGGTCGGGGATGGAAGGACGAGCCTGTGGGCGCGTATGTTTTACGCCACGGACTTATTTTACCAGCGCTCTTTCAGCGATGAATTTCTTAGAGGGTTCTTCTCGCCCCGCTCGACCGGTCGGTCGTCAACCCCGCGTCTCCGAGACGGGAAGCTTAATTCGGTGAACGCCTTTGTGTCTATGTGTGCAGGCATATTAGCCACGGGACCCTCGGGGGGTCAGCGGCAATTATTTAGAGGCTTTATCGTAATCTTCTTTTTTCTTTTCTTCTTTTTTTTCTCTTCTCACGGCGCGCAAAAGAGAGTCTCGAAGGGTGGCGCAGGGAAAGGGAGCAGTGCTCGGCCCCGCTGAGGAATGGGCCAGATAGGCAGCGGTGGGTGAGAGCCGTCGCGTGCCGACGTACACTGCAGGCTCACCCCTGCTTGTCCGACGCTATCCTCACGAAACTCCAAAGATTAACGAGCCAAGGTGGCGCGAGAAATAACCTATCCCGCCGAGAGAAGAGCACAGACGAGAGATACTGTGAAAAAAAAACAAAATAAAAATTACAAAAAAAATAAACAACCAAGAAGCTATGAGTTCTCGTTCTCCTATTTTTCGGCAAACTAAAAAAAAAAAATAACTGGAACGATGGAGAAACTCGTAGATCGTATCGCCGACGTAGATAGACCAAGAAAGTTAGACGGTAAGATTTTAGCAGTATTTATATTCTATATTTAGAATATAAATACTGCTAAAATCGTATTTTTTGACTATCAATTTATTATAAAATTATTTGCTATAGTTATTGAACATTTTTCATTGCTCATGCTATGAGCAGTACTATTTAAATAACAATAGTTAGTATTTAAAATATAAAGCTTTCTATTGGCTCAAGTGCTTAGGTCGATTGTCAATTAGCAATGTATACATGTGTTCTTACGTTACCCTACGTTAAGTCATGCAATATTTAAAAAATTGTACCATCTGGCAAATTGCCAATACGTCCACTATTACTACTCCTACTAAACTTTCTATCTAGTTATAGCAAAACGTTTAAGCATTTTTATAAATTGAAATTCCCAATTTAAAAAAATCACCTTAAAACGAGAGTGCGGATAGTGCAACGCAGCCTCAGTGTAATTGGTCGAGTTATCGGAAGAATAATTTCCCCATGTAAGAAATGCACAACTATCAAAGGTAAACTTTTATCCCCGTCCGTGCTCTGCTGAGAGCATTCAGCCGTTCTCCCTACAACGGGGGGGCCTATCTTTCGATAATCGCATCTCGCTCCGTTGGATTTTCGGGTTGAGAGACTTTTATTAAGGGTTATCGCGCTCGCGTCACCGAGGAAAAAAAAAACACAGCTACGGGTTATATCGACGATCGAGCTGTGTGTGCCGAAGGTAATCTCCAATAATCCAACTCTACCCCCTAATTCGTGATTTTGTTGATCCCATGCCCCTGCCCTTGTCGACGGCGGGAGTATAGCTGAGCGACAGCGAAGAGAACGCCGGTGTAGTTTAAAGCCCGAAAGTCGTCGTCGTCGGCGGGGGGGGATGAACGAGGTCACTGTGTCTGGTCGGAAAAATCCTTTTTCATTTACGCGGGGACCCTTCGCTCCCCTGGCGTCGTTATCAAACGGTGAGCGAGGCACATGTATTCCTTTACTTCACTCGGTGTGAAAAGGACAGTTTTACGCATGGTCAAAATTTCGTAAAACCGCCTCTTTTTTACTTGTAGGACTGCAACACTCACCTTCGACTCGTGCTGCAAAGAGACACTTGTCAGAACAAGATTTACGCACTAGTATCGTAAATTACTATTTTGTACTGCATGCATGAGAAGTGCATAGGCATCTTGTGCCTATCGAGAGTAGCGTGATTGGCGCTTTACAGTAAAGTGTACTGTAAATCCACGGCGCATGCGCGCATCGGCCCGATATTACTTCTCGCACTACAGTTTTTTATTCGTGCACGCTTAGAGCGTGCGAGAAGTGAAATTGGACTGGCGTGTGCAAGCGCAGTGCACCTTGCCGTACAGCACCACAATCAGCAGACACGGAATTAGCACTTCTCCTGCATTTGTTACAAAAAATGTTATGTGCCACTAATGCGATATAGCGAACATTACACAAAGACTGAGGCGTGGGTTGCACTTGTCGCAGTCGTGCCACAGTCAGCACTTGTCTTCGACTCATCCCCCTTTGGTACTCATGCCGCTCGTGCGACCTACTCCACAGCCTGCGTATAATGTTCGCTTTACCGCACTCGTATACCAAAGAACAATCTTTTTGTCGTCGGAAATGTGCCTCTCCTCTCCCCCTAGCGATCCACGCTGCGACACGATAAAATATGGAGACAAAGGTGACAAATTCTTCGGTACCATCGTCTAAGCGGTGTGGCGCACCGTGCAGACATCCTACACGAACCGAGAAAGGAGTTTTCCTGTTTTTCCACAGTAGGACATTGCATTAATCCCACGTCCCTTTCTCCGCTCCTCTTCACGCTCGAGCGCGAAGCGAACCCGGTTCTGCCAGGCTCTCCACTGTACCCTCAAAAGTAAACCTTATCCACCGGCTGCTTTCCCGGAATTTGAGCTTACAAGTTCCTTCGAGGATCCCGTATGCCGGCCGAGGATCCAAGCGAGAGAACGCAACACCGAGAGGTCCGTGCAGCCGTGGTGTGTTGATGCCGGAGTGTTCGAGCAGGGCTCCTCGGACGAGGAGAGGATGCCGCTGTGCTTGCGTGAGAGCGACGACGATGCCGGGTCCCAGAATCCGTCCTATAGGCTCTCCTCGGTGGTGCGGCGTACATAGCCCCCGTTTGAAATATTGCTCGTCGCTCCCTGGAAGATGTACGATGCGTTATTGTTGAAAGCATCGGAGCGAAAATTTTGGTGTCTGGATCTATGTATATATGTATATATACTATATATGTATGTACGTATAACCAAGGCCTCCGTTTCTCTCCTCGCCTATTCTTGCCTACACCGACGACGCGCCTCTCCAGCACACGGAGTGCATACCCTATATTCATATATACCTATTTCATCCTAGCACATAGCATTTTCACGAGGAATGCGTACCCACTGCACCTTCCAGAGCGCACACCGATATGCCGTCGCGCTGGTGAACTAAGCGCCATACATGCTTCCTTGGGCACTTCCTCGATCCTTCTCGCTTCCCCAGCGACACCCCGGCACGGAGGTGGGTATAAATGTAAATAGGATGTCTGCACGTCCAAGGAAGACGTCTCGACAATAGCGTATCAAAGGAAACTCTGGCTACACTTTAACCGTGCCCGAATATACATTCGGCTCTCGAACGTACCAGCCAACCGCTATTCATCTCAGCCTCTCTCGTACTTCCGGCGCTGAATAATTGAATGGAAAAAAAATGCAAAACAAAAAAACCAAGGTTCGTATTATCCAGGATGTTATTTATCAGATCTCGTAATTCTTTAATGGACTTCACTCTTCGGCTTTCCGACTTACTCACGGACGCGAGCGTATGTGAGAGTCTTTCTTTCTCTCGGAAACCCTGGGTATATTCCGATTCTGTGAATAATGTATCAAGCGCAGCCTGGGCATACGCGAAGGACGTTGAAAACCGTGAAAATAAAACTACGCGGCAGCGGCAGCAGCAGCTGGGGGCGGGGGAGCTAACTCTCTTGGTGTTTGAAAATAAAATCGGCTCTCTCTTCGCGCGCGTTGACACAAAACTCTCGCGAAACATGCAATTTAGAGAGTGAACCGTATAATTATAGCGCGACAATCAACCCCGATGTATTTTCCGACTAACGGAGCGGGAGAGCGTCAAAGTTCAGGGGTTACCGAATATTTTAAACTGGATTTTCACAGCGGTTTTGCCAGGGTTAATCATTTTTTTGTATGTTTCGTTCGATCCCCAACATCGAAATTTGTTGGTGTTCGAGAATGATTCTCTGCGATCGTATATATTTATATATGATTATTAAATGTAAGCCGCTCCGTGCCGACTTTCGGTATTCTTAAGGATGTTCGAGCGCCAGGCCTGGTACACTGTACAAAAAAATTAATATGAAATTTAATGTACTGGCACCGGAGGTTTTGGTGCATAAACTGGTATATTAAATTTCATGTACAATTATGACAAAAAATAACGTATAACGAAAAACTTTAGAAATACTTTACTTTTCATAATTTATTTTACTTTTTCTATAAAAGTACTTTAAATGGAATAATTCCCGTTAATTCCACTGTAAAAGTCCATTAATATTCATTACAATTGTATATTAAATTTCGTATACCCGCTTTTTCGGCATCAAAACTCCCAATCCGGTGCATTAAATTTACATTTTTTTTAAACAGTGTATTACATAGAAGCATAATATTTCTATATGTTATAGTTATAATGCATATACTATATTGAGAGTTAGCCACCGAACATTTCGATTAAATAATCATTGTTGAAGGTTGGGCAATTTAGCATGCGCACACATTGCGCGGAGTCGTATTCTGCGAGATGTACGCATCTTCGTTGTATATTTCTCATCTTCATCGATTAAATACCATTTAAAATCACGAACCAAAATGTACCCGGAGCTTTAAAGATTCTGCTTATCTCATAAAACAGCTACGATCACGGCATATTACGAAGAGAAATCTTTAATCATCTGAGTCCAGTTAGCGAGCCTTTCTTGTATAGAATGTAGGAGCGTCCGCCTTTCATCGCGTTCCTACATCCTTAAGATCCCCGTTACCCCGTCATACCTCCCCTTTCGTACCCTTAGTACGAAAAACTCTCGGTATAAGAAACAGAGAATCCAGGGTCGAGGGCGATTTTCAGGGTGAAGAACCGAAGAGGAAAGGGAGTCCAGAGGAGAGAACGCTAGGAGAAAGCGAATTCGAACCGGTCTCGTGGCTCGCTAAGTTATGACGTGGCGAAACTCGGGGGTCTCCTCGCGGAACGAAAATTGTGATGAGTGTAGTGTGAAATATTTACCACGCGAAGGACAATCCATCAAGCCGGGGCTTGTGGCCCCTCTCACCGTCGTGCCCGCCCAAGTCTACGGACGGCGCCGTGAACCTCCTGGCTTGAAGCTTTCCAGTCCGGCGCTACACAGCTCCCCGCACTGCCGCCCCCCCCCCTCCCCCAGCTACCGCGCTCTTCACGCCTCCGCAAGCTTCACACCTCGTAGAGTAGAGTAGTGGTGGGAGCAGGAGTAAAGTAGAGTAGAGTAGAGTGCTCTTCATTTCTTGTCGGCGCGAACGACTCCGCTCTCGTTCACCCCTGGAGACTGTGGACGGGAGGCTAGCACAGTGCGGAACCCCTCTGGAATCTACCTCTTTTCCGGTCTTTCATGACGACGGCGACGACGACGACGACAATTCTCCTTGCATAAA
The DNA here is from genome assembly GCA_964017025.1 of Stenichneumon culpator. Lineage (NCBI taxonomy): Eukaryota > Metazoa > Arthropoda > Insecta > Hymenoptera > Ichneumonidae > Stenichneumon > Stenichneumon culpator. The sequence goes on from OZ024769.1 coordinate 15,783,306, forward strand.
CTCATTGCCGCGGCAACGCGTCCATGTTGAGACAAGGATATTATAAACGGAATTGCTCTTTCTCCGAATTTTATCGGTGTTCTCCGTTTTAACCCTTTGTCGAAAAAAATCTCGTTGCGTAAACTGGGCAGTGATGCGATGTCGGGCACGTTTCTCACTTTCGGCATCTACCTCTTTTCCGCTCTTTCATGACGACGGCGACGATGACAACGATGACGAATCTGTCTCTCTAAACTCATCGCCGCGGCAACGAGTCGATGTTGAGACAAGGATATTGCAAATGGAATCGCTCTTTCTCCGAATTTCATCGGTGTCCTCCGGTTCTTGACCCTTCATCGAAAAAATGCCCGTTGGATGAACTGTCCAGTGGTGCGATGCCGAGCACGTTCTCCCTCTGTTGCACAGAGAAAATCGAATAAATTGCGTATCCATCGTACAGTACAGTAGAACGGCCGCTAGCGCTGCGAGTCGTGGGCGTTTAACTCGGTAGGGTTTTGGGAGCTCGAATGATAAAAGCGTACGGTGCAGTCGGCGAAGCTATGCAGCCAGTGCCTACTGTGTCGAACGACGACAATCAAGGGTCGCGACCGGTCCTCGAGCGAGCGGGTGGAATATGAGTCAAAGCGGGTTTTCGCTGCCACCCACGATCGTTCACATTGGGGAACGCGCGGGGGTGGTTGGCAAAAGAGGCCACGATTCGCGAAACAATTTGAATGAGTTACATTTATGAGGGGCAATAGCGATTCCGGGTTGACACACCGTAAATTTAGCCTTCCGAAGGCACCGTTGGGGAGGTTTTGTGAAATAGGGAATCGAAGGACGAAGTACACAACGGGGACGGCGGGCTCGGCCCGGCCGGCCGGCTCGACGCCGGCCGGGCCGAGCGCAAGGAAGGGGAAACGATCGTGTCGATAACAGGCGTTCACGTGTTCAACAGGACACCGGCCTACGATCGTTATGATTATGTCGCGCAATTACGATTGTAACCCAACGTTTCGATGGAATAATTTGAATTTATATGTAAATTGAATTTAATGGGTCGGTACAATAGAGATAACCGGTGTCGAGTCACGAGCGCGTACAGAGAGAGAACCCGAGAGCGGGGCGGGAGGTAGATCACGCCACCGCGAACGACTTTCGTGATTAACGAGAGACGCCTCGGCCAAAATGTAATTTAACCCCTCGATATGAGATTGATCTATATATATTTTTTTTCAATTACCAGCTCTGGTCATATAACGAGTTATATGGAGCTACAATCGCTTTTATAATATTGTTTCCCGTTTGAGAAATAATATTATAAATTAAATAGGATTGTTAATGAAATAAAAACCTTTTAAATAAGAAAATATATCAGCCGAAACTGCAGACCTACGCGAATCGTCGAGGCTGAATTCGACCAACTAACGGGCAATTCATTACAAAATATTTTTTTATTATCTACGGTTGGTGCAGTTAAAAAAAATAGTTTTCATACTTTCCATCTAAAAACGAAGTAGACAATGTTTTTTTAATGGCGAGCTCAGATAATGCAAAGAGTTATATGAAGCTAAAATCGCATTTATAATATTATTCCTCGTTGGCGAAATTAATACTGTAAATGCGACTATAGAATTATTAGAGAAAGAAGCGTCCCAAGTAAAATTAAATATTAACCGGAAGTGCAAACCTATGCAAATCATCAGAGCTGAATTCAAGCGACTAACAGTTAATTCATTACAAAATATTTTTTTTATAATCTACAGTGGGTTAACTTAAAAAAAAAAAAATAGCTTTTATACTTTCGTTCTAAAAACGAAGTAGACAATGTGAACGAGTCGGTTGAGATGATCTATAGCGTAACTGTGCTATCATGGATGGACAGTGCAAGTGAGGTTCCTAGGGGTGACCCTCGTTGGTACATAAGGCTACGGTGCAAACAGGCAGGCTGGCAGGCTGCGGCCTGGTTAATTACTCACCCCCATCCAGTGAGACTGGCAGGCAGGCAGGCAGGCAGACTAGTTCGCTCGCTGGCAGTCAGGCATCAGGCTTCGTTCTGTACGTCCCACACTCTACATGGCTCCGCTGCTCTCCAGGACCCCGCACACACCCCTTTAGCCCCCGAGCCTTTCCCGTCCGAGCCTGATGGATCACCCGACCGGTCTCGACGCCACCCGCAGAATGGCCAACAATGGGTTTTTGTTTCTTTTTATTGGGAGAGTAGGCGGATAGTAGGAGCTGCTGGTGGTACTGGTGGTGCTGGTGCTGGCCTGCAGAACAGAGAATACGTATCTATAGTTACGAGACTAGTGCCGGGGCCTCGCCCTGCCTCCGACTCCTCTGCCAATGCCGCTATCGAACCCGCCGGCTCTTCGATTTGTCCCCTTGTTCTCCGGCCGTCAAGCTCTGTAACCCACCGATCTCTCTCTCTCTCCCTCTGACTACCCGCGCCGAAATCGTCCTCGCTTCGCCAGTTTGCTGTACGAGTCCTACGACAAAAAATACAGCCGTCGAAACTAACACACGTACACAGGAGAAACCTCAAAATCAAACGAATTCGTACCTCTGGAAGGATTGTCAGACCGATGATGACCTTTGCGGTGTGCCATTTCATTTAGCCGAAGCGGTACCGACGGAGTCGACCGGTAAGTCTCCGATACTTATGAAACTGCACCCGTGGGAAACATCGGTATGTTAATTCATCGCCTTAAGTAATGACTGAACCATCGAGAGAAGAGCAACTTCGAAGTTCTCCGGAATCGTTCCTTCGCGGTTGATGCTCGTGGTAGATATCCACGGAACGGTCCACGACGGTCGACGGGAGTTTACTCTAAAACACCGTCAACCCTTTAAGTCCGAATCTTCCTGTTGAAGAAAAATAAAAAATTATTCTCAATTGATCGACAATTTTATGAATCGAAGTATTTTAGAAGTTGAATTTTTGGAAAAGATTCAGTTTTTCTTTTTTTTTTTTTTTTTAGTATTCTATTCATTTGAACTGACGAAGATATTGCCAAAAAAGTAATTGTTTCACCAACGTGGAGTATATGACACAGTGGGCATTAAATTATTAAGAATTCTATATAAAAAAAAATAAAAAATCGATGTTGAGAAAAATCTTAAAATATGTATGAAAACGAGCAATGGTCATGACATAAATCTTTTCCTTGAAAGCTTCTATATCAAGGTATCGTGTATGATGCGAATGACTTACGCGACACCCTCCTACCCGAGTCGTCACAGCTTTCCCAACATAACAAATGGACCGGCGATATTTCCGTCAATTCGGAGATATAATGAGCCAGGGGCCGAGAGCGATTGCAGGACGAGAGTCGCTTCACCCCTCTCTCGCGGCCGTCAATTTATCTGTCTAGTAGCGTTAATCCGAATATGCCAATCAGTAATACGCGATTGGCTCTAATATGCGGGTGATGCATTATTCATACGATTCCACTGGTCAATTTATCCCGTCAGTCGTCAGCGTCGAGATAATTGCGGCAAATTTCTAGTAAACGATGGTGAACGCGATGGGTCACAATCTTGGTTCCGCGAGAGTTCATAGATTCGTCAACCGGTCCAACTGTAACGAGCTTCACGATATTCGTCGACGAACTTAAAGCTTGCTGGCGATTGAACAGCCTCGCCGGTAGAAGAAATGTCCTCCTCAGGTCGAAAACTGTGCTGCTATTAATCCCAAGAAATTGTCTGTTCAAATCAACGTAACGAAGCAGTCGATTTTGCGGGATGCCGGAAGAGGAAATACCGGCATCATAGTGGATGTGACTCGGCAAACTCATCGTCCGAGTCCTAATTGAATTTGTCTTTTGGTAGATAGTCGTGCGGGACCACCGTGTTGCGGTAATGGTGGCAGTTGTAGACGAAGGAACGAGGAGGCGGAGGAGCGACTCCAAGGGTATGCCAAGGGCCTTCGCTTATTATAATGGGCACGAGATTTGCATAATGGATACGTATGGGCGCCAGGAGAGAGGGAGAGGGAGAGTCGGAGTAAACGAGATGTGAGTTGAGCTAGAGCAAGCGCCAAGCCACCGTGAGCATATACAGAGGCGCGCTGCCTAACGTTTGCCTCTCTGCTCTTGAGAGTTAGTTCTCTCTGGACTAGGGGAGGTACGAACGTCTTAGTTGTTAGTTGTTACCGCACCGTATACGCGCGTCCTTCGCCAAAGTTACGTTTCCATTGTGCGCGCTTCTAGCCATCCCGGAGTAGCTCGCCGAGATCCGCTTCAACCACTCATCCCCGTGGCCTCCTCGCCGTGAGGGCGAATACTGCGCTCCTCTCTCGTGTGCCCGTGGGAGTTGTAAATCCGCTGCAAAAAAAAGAGTACTGATTAACTCGGCGGAGTCACGAGTTAGCTGAGGCTGTGTTACTCCCTCGAAGCTCGTTCGTCCAACTAGCCTCGTCCTCCTGTAACCCATCTCATCCTCCGCTTCGGGGAGTGACTTCTTTGCCCGAAGGTTTTCAGGTTTTTTTTTTTTTTACTACCACGACCTGAATTTCTCATCTCAGAGCTTTCCGAATACTCAAGACTCTGAAACTTAATCTCGGCTGACGTTTGCCGGGGCACTTTGGCGAAGCAATAACGATTCTATTCGTCCGCGGCCAAAATCATGAAATTTCGAAAGATTTCGGAGGTTTTTCCGTAGATGCCTTTAACCACTCTATGAGAATTATATCGTGCCGTCGAAATCCCTCGGGTCAATTTGGCAACGATACTCGAGACGTGCTCGAATACCATCTCGCGTAGCGGTCACACTGTCTTCCTCAGACGATCTCTCCGTCCGCTCCGCATTCCCATCCCTAGTGTCCGATATATCACCTGGACTCGTGGACAAACGGCGGCAATTAATTACGTCGACGAAGTTGAGGACGATCTGTGAGAGGCATCGGTCCTCCAGGCGCTCTCGGGGCTTTTTGTATCGAGAACGTACGATCAGACGGTGCGGCGTAAGGAATGGCTGTTATTCCAAGACGACTGCCGCCCGGGCGGCTTCACCCTCTACGTGACGTTCGCCCACAGGTCCTTCGCGAAATTGGCACTAATTCGTTTTCCCCGTCCGATCTCGTCGAGAGTGCGGTGGAGTCGGCAGCGAGGAACGAAACAGCTTGAGAAACGTCGGACGTTTATCCACTCGTTCTCCGGGGCTCCCCTCCACCGCTTTCTATCTCGAGAGTGACAAAAGATGTCCCTCGAAAGCCATTCGACCGTTGTACTCCGTCCCTGCGCCACTCGAATCGCAAGCATTCTGCCAACACCTCTCTGTGGACCCAAACAAGTTAATACAGAGTTATTGGAAATATCTTTGAAAAGAAAGAAACAACGGAAGCAGATGGAAATAAAAGAATTTGTCCTTTCGGATGTTCCTAAAATATTAGTCGAACAACGATGAAAATCATAAATCATTTTTTCTTAATTATGAAAAACGTACGGACAAAAAATCAAAGCCACTTCCAGGACTTTTCAAGAAGAGGCAAAATTCAAAGACTTTTCGAGGACAACGAAAATTCGGACTTTTTAAGGGTGATGAAAATTCAAAAACTTTTTAAGGTCAACCAAAATTCACAGACTTTTCAAGAACAGCCGAAATTCAAAGACTTTGCAAGGTGTTCAAGGTCAACCAAAATGTAAAGATTTTTCAAGTATTACTAAAAATCTGAAGACTTCCCAAGTACCGCAAAGCTTATATTATCTAAAGTAAAAAAAAATCGACTATTCCCCGATAGAAGAACGATTGTTCCTTTGACAGTGAACACCGCTAATGTTTGTACGGCAGGTTCCGTCGAACCTTCGGGCAACCATCCTAATTTCTGGGAGACCCTCGTTTCATCCGTGCAACGGTGTTCCGGGAGCTTTCGCTTCGGTTGTATTCGGTTGAAGATACGAGAGCGTGGCCGCGAGCGACCACTCTTCTCCTCCACTCTCCGTGGCAACCGTAATGTGACGACCATTGTGCTCAAGTTAGCGATGCGGTGGGGTTTATTCAGCAACATTTCCATGCAAACGCTAGGGTAAAACGGGGCACGTATAAAGCGAAGACCAGACACAGAGCGGTAGCAGCGAGTCGTAGCCGCGGGTGCCGACCTCTCTGTACCTCCCGATCGCCGAGCTAACCGCTCGGATCCCTACCACGACCCACCGAGAGAAACCGCTCTCCGTTTCCAGCGCCACATCCACCGGCCCTTCTCTCAATCCATCTCTCTCCCCCTCGGCAATGTGTAACCACGCGAGGGCCACAGCCCCGAGACGATCTACATTCTACTTCATTGTGTGGTAAGCTTATCCACGCTCAGAGGCCAACATCAGCATCGGTACATGTGGAGCTCGTAGGATGAACATCCTCAGCTCGACCCACGATCCTAACATTTTGATAACGAACGACCGTGACGAGCGGCACGTCCCGCATACCCTCTCCAGCGTCTTGCTTGTCCTTTACACCCCGGTACTTTGAATAGAAACCCCGGAGAGCCACGCTGAGGGATGATGCCGTGTTTCCGTTCGCGGTGAGCTCGTCGCGAAAGGTCGAAACTCCGACACATTATAACGGCCTGTGTTGCCAAACCCTAAGATCCAGTGTCCCTGGTCCTGTGTATGTTCGTGGGTTTTTCGTCTATGCAGCTATAAAGCAGCGAAGGCTTTTCTCTTGCTCTCGCGTGGAAAACCATTTTTCAAACTGCCACGAAGCGAGCCGCTGTGTGTGGAAGCGCGTGAATAAAAAAAAACGGGCTATCGAGGGAAATTCAGCTCGACGATGCATCGAGGTACGGAAGGACGGACGGACGGGCGAGAGGCTATCTGTACTATCCATAGTAAACGATCCTTTCAGCTCTCGGAATTTTATTAACGTATCTGGAAGAGCAGCAGCGCCTCTCGTCGACGCTGCAGCGGTCCGGGCTTGGTATAGGCTACCTCACGCCGCATAATGTATAACATCATCCTTTACGATATCTCCTTCGTGGCGAGAAAGGCAACGCCGGGGGGCGTGGAGAGGATCTGAGAAGATCGAAGAAGGGAAAGAAGAAGCTTGCGCACGGGTCTCGCAGCATCCCTCTCGCTCCGGTATAGGTAATGCACGGTATTGTATTTTGCGATTGCATTTTCAGAGACGTCAGCCCGCGCTTTGAATACAAAGTAGCCGAGCCCCTGCCTGCCCGGTTGGACGGTTTTCCCGCGGCTTTGCTCGACGCCCGATCAAGGCTCAAGCTTTTCCACGCGGAGTCGAGGGCTCTCCCGGAATCGATAGGCATCACGCCAATATCAAAGTATTTCTTCTCGAAAAAAAAGCTCACTATCGGTTAGCATCGCAAAATAGGCTTTTCAGTACACCGGGGGAGGGGGGGGGGAGGAAAGAATTCAAAATAAAATCACCCGTGTGCATTCTCAATGCACACGGGTACAATGACTGTACAGAACTGATTTAAATTTTCGTCATGAGTGAAGAAAATAGTGTGAAAAAAGAAAGAGAATAAACCGAGCGTGCAATTAAAATTTTAACTTTCCCACTGTTGTATGTTTGTCGATACGACGAAAAAGCTCCCGCATTTAATTAAAACGCGAATGCTGCGAAGTGGAATAGCAATTATCGTGCCAAATTACCGGGGCAAGGGGAGAAGCGGCGCGGTAATGCGACCACTTATTTTCGACGTTGAAAACAGCTCGTTATCCCGTCGTTCGCTTTAGTCTCATTGTAGGGGGGGGGGGGGGGGCAAAGCTGTGCAGCATGGGGAAAAAGTCGCTTTGCGAAAGTGTGAGAGAAAATAGCTGTGGATAGATAAAACGTGGAAAATTGATGTAACAGCATGGCCAGCCCCCCCTCTGGAGAACGGGGCGAGGAAGTAGTAGTAGACTTTACGCTGGATCTTCTCTAGACCGCGGAAGCCCTCAAATTCCCTACCATCGAACTACGACCGCGACCATCGCCACCGCCGTGATAAATTAATCGTCGATTTTCGACGATTACAATTTGGTATGCTTCCAAATCGTCGGAGTCTCGTTTTTGCGGGGTTGAATTTTAGCCGTGTGCATTTTTCATCCACGGTACAGCGGGATAGAGAGGAGGGATATGACTGTGCGCCGGGCTGCTGTGCCCCGTGAACGGCTCTCAAAAAGAGGATATCCATCTTCCCTAGAGGCTCTAACCCCCCCCCCCCCCTCCTGCCCCGCTCAGTTCGTACCAGCATCCAGGCTCCTGTCTCACTCCTTCCTCTCTTCGCATTTTTTTTGTCCCCTCTCTACACCCTTCGCCCTTCTCACCCGGCGGCGGCCGCTGGTCGAACCCTCTTTGCCAGCCTCTGTGCCGCGGCTCTCTTCCCTACCCGACGACTGGCTCGCTTCCAAAAATATTATAAAATTCCCAATTACGAGGCATGGATTGGCGAGGTAAATTGCCCTCGCAGCGGCTGCTTCGGGCCCGGCTATTCCTGTGCAACCCGCGGGAGTACCGTTCGCCCGAGCAACCCTTCCGTCACTCGTGTTCTCTATGCACTCCCCCTGATTCCAGCCCTCCCGCACACCCTCTCTCGCTCCGGCTTACGTCAAGTTTGAACGGAGAATTCGAAATATCTCTCTCGCGCTATCTCGCTCGCATCCTTCTCCGAGCTATCCGTAATCCATTACCGTGAGGAGATTGGGTAATTGCAGGTGAGGGGCCTATCCAGAGATGCGAGAGCTTCCGACCTCTTCCACTGTGCGGTGCCTCGTTCCTACGTCGTCCTCTGCTCGACCTCATCCAGTACCACCGTCCACCCTTTCACCCCAGCCCTCCCACATCGCCCCTCGAACCGAACGATCCGGTCGATACTCCCTCTAATTAAACACCGTGGGTACAATGACAAACCCACCTTGCAGGGAAGCTCGGCGCAGAGACGCCGAGCGAGAGCGGAAGGCGAACGGGGCTGGAGCGATGCGCGCCACGAGATGGGGGACGGCGCCTGAGCACTAGTAATTCGGTTAATCTAAGGCGGTTGTTGCGGCGGGGATAAATCACTCATTCGTGTCTGGCCTGATGCGGTGCCGGCGGTGTTGCCTGCTACCGATGTTGCCCCGGGACACAGACAAACTCGAGTGAGGCTGAGACGGGGGGGGGGGGGGGGGGGGGGGGGGCCTTAATCCCAGCGTCTGCGGCTATCCAAGCGAAACCTAACTACGCGACACTCGATTTTCCCTCCCCGAAGTTTATTGGCCAACCAAGAGTCGAACTATTCCTTACGGTTCGGGGGCCGGAAGATCTTTGTCCCCTTCGAAGACAGCTGATCCCCTCGAGTGATCTCTTCATCGCGTGCGTCCTTCCGGTACTCCGAGCTCGGCATCCATCCTCGCTCGAACACTCGTCGATCGTCCGATTAGCTCTCCGGCGAATCTGTAAGCGGTTGAAATAGACTTGGTTAAGCTTATTTTCGCAGCGACAAGTCAAGAAGAACGTACTGTTTTGGTATCGACCATACAATTAATTAATTATCGATCGGACGAGCACTTATAGAAATTGATTCACGCAATTAATTCGTAGCAGCGGCGGAACACACTTCAGCCTCGTCGGTAACAATACGATCGAGCACCAACGAATTTGCATATTTCCACCCGCCGGCGTTTGTATCCGCTCTCGCAGTTATCTCCCTCGGCAACCGCTTTGAAATATAAGACTGTGATAGCTCCGACCGAGTGTTATAATTTATTCATGAGATTTCAATCGACACATCGGCTAATAACCGCGAGTAATTTTCGGCAGCGACGAGACGCGAAAATTATCGACGCTTGCGAGGAAAAAAAAAACCAAAATTAATCAATAGAAAATTGAAGCGTCGATTGCGCGATGCGGGACAGAATATCGATGGAAGTATCGAGGCAGGAGTGTGTTCGGCGCATACGCAGAGTCAACATTTTTTTATAGTTTTCTTATACGACCTACCGTGAGACGATGTCTCTGCGCGGATAACGCGAGCTTCCCCGTTCTCCGATCACGAAGCTTATCTATTTTTTTTATGGACACTGTTCTCCAAGTGGCAATTTTCTCTTTATCACGGGTACGCCCAAAGCCCATAGAAAGGAGCAAGTTTTTTCTTCTTTTCTTCAGACGGTTGCGCACACCAACAGCAGCAGCGGCAGCAACTCGATAACGGTGTCTCGCTTATAAAGAATTAAAGTAACTGCTCCATCCAGGAGGGAGGCGAGCAGCGGGCCGGTCATTCCATTCTCCTCGAGAAAACTCCGAATGTCCACCGGTCGTACTCGTCTCCGTCGTCTGAGTGCCCTGCAAGCTCGCACAGGCTCGAACTACCCGAACCCTCGCGTTTCCAGATCCTGCTGAGGGGTGGGCCTCGGCTGGAAAGAAAAGGAGAAAAAAAAAGGTGAACACACGAGAAAACGGGAGAGAAGACGGCTGGTCCTGCTTACCCGATATTGACCCCCGGCGTGTCAGTAACGCGCACGGACACACTGCTCGCTCGATCGTGGCTATCTCGATTAAGGCCAGCAGAGCGGAGGGAGGAAGAGGACACTGCAAAGGAGTGATAAGAGATGTTCAATATTTGTTTTTTTTTTTTTTTTTTTACAGATCGAATCTGTCGCGCACGTGTCTCGGGATACACGGTAAAAAAAAATGTTATCCAAAAAAACATTTGTCGTTCATAAAATATTCATCATTTATTTTCTCATTGATTCCACAATTTTTGTTGAATTGTGAAAGTAACCAGAAAAAGAATTGTGAAGAATAAATGTTAGCTAAAAATGTTAATTTGGTAGATTTCCAAGATACCTTTTTTTCTATCGGCATGACAAAACGGTAATCGGAAGATTTTTTTTTATTCCGAAGTGGCTGCGCAGATGTGTAAAAGAGGCACGAAGGGCGGGTTGTTCTTGAGAGCGCTCGCGGGACAAGAAAATCATGAGGGTAGGCAGGAGCCCTCGGCCGCGCGGTCGAACAGCATCAACTTGTCTGTTCCTCTCTCCTTGGAGCCACAGTGGCGAAGAACCTCGGAGGCACCTGGTGCATACGCGATATATCCGGGCAAAACACAACCTTCGAACTTCTGAGAAGAGCGGGGGGGGGGGGGGGGGGGCGTCGAAGGAAGAGCCGATGGTTAAAGCGAGAGCCAGAACACTGGAAAGGGGACCCCGGGAAGTTTGTGCCATTCCGAAACTCGTAAACACGTACGATGCACCTGGGTACCCGATGTCTTTACCAGTAATACGACGCAGGGCGAAATCGTGAGTTACCGTCTTAAATTATTTAACGGCGTTTTCTTGTCGCCTTTCGCGATTCACGAGATACTTATTTCTCTTTTTTTCTTACTTATTTCCTGATCCGAGGGGGACGAAAGAAGTGTTTCGTGCTCGAACTCACAGACCGGCTCGGGAACGACAGCCAGCATAAATTATTTTTTCGTTGCCGTTCGTGCGACGATGAATATTCTCGTGTCTCCGGTATATTTTATTCGTGGCGATGTGTTTTTTTTCCATATTTAGAAAATGGTTTTTAATTTTAGAAAAGGAGAAATGGGTTGACGAGCGCGCGGAGAGACAGTGAAAAATTCGGTGAAAACTCGAGTTAGCCATTTCGGCCGACACAGAGGGAAAAGGGCTCGCTCCAGCGGCGTTAGGAGTAGGAGGAAGTTAAACAGCGGATGGAAAATCAATGATGGCCTCTTGAAAATTTCATCGGTTAAAACGGCAGAAATAGTCGCGTGGAGCTGTGGCGGCGGCTACTTCACCAAAACGTGGCTGGCCGGGGGGCGGGAGGAGCGTCGGGGGAACCGGCGCGAGGGTGCAAGCGAGAAACGAAGCGGAGAACGAGGGAGGATGGGTTCTTGAAAATTTATAAATATCCATAATATATTGAAGTGGAAACGACTGCCATGCCGGTTTCGAGAGTCCACATTCTCCACCGGGTTATATACCCCTATATTACCTATGTATTCTATATACGTACACAGGCATACCGACACGAATAGATTTCAAATATGCAGAGATTGTTCTTCGAAATGGAGCGCAGCTGCGACCTAGCCAGTGTAGCTGTCGCGAAAAGCGCTTCGAATAAAAAAATAAAATAAAAAGAACAAAAATCTACGCCACCGGAATATATTACCTGTCGACTTGTACTATATTGCAACAAGGGTGCGACGTTAACCTATCTTCATCTCCGAGACACTGCACGCGAAAGGTGGTTGTTGAAAAATTTAAAGATCGACCGATTTTCGTCTCTGTGTGAGTATGAATAAAAACATTTAAGTACGAAGAGATTGTATAATGAATTGAGGCGATGTGAAGCTTCGTGCCCCCTGCCCGAGCCGAGCTCGGTCGGTTTTACAAACTGTAATTTAGTTTTCCAAGGGTCATCAATTTTTCTACAACTTTAATCAAGTTGGCTTCATCAAGATGATCTTTGAGAAAATAAATAAAATAATTACAGTTTTCGTTACCGATTGAGTCTGGTTCACATGTTTACTGTTGGACAACGAATACCTACGAGTCTGGATGAAACTTGGTGTATTCCGTTCGAAAGCTTTCTTAGTGCGAATATACGAACGACTAGAAATGTGCCGTGAGGGTAATTTTTTGTAAGCTGAGCGGTCAATTGACGGTAATTTTTTTTGTCAGTTGTAATATCGTCAATTGACGGCATTAAAAAAATACCGTTAATGGACCGTCTTTTTTGATTCCCTGAAAATGTTTGGGTGCCACGACCGTAATTTTTGTTCGGGGTCACGAACATGGTCAAAACAGCGAAAAACATCTATTTATTTGGAATTTAATTGAGATTTCTTTTACTACACCTTTGATCAACTTCTTTGCAGTATAGGTTAATGTCATTATACTGTATTAAAGGTGCCAGGAACATTCATTTTGCATAATAATAATGTCAAAAAGTTATCAAGAAATTGCTAAAAAAAATTTGTTTAACAGTTAATCAGTAAACCTTTTTCTTATCTTTTCAAATGAATTCGTTGATTTTCGAGAAGCCACATTAATTTTTTCAGAATTTTTTAACATTTTTGAATTTTCCGCAATTTTTTTTAATGCCATAACTACGGGACTCTTGGCACGATAGCTTCGAAACTTTTTGTGTGTACTGTGGGATCGTGATACGGAAACATATCCGAAATTCGTGCTTCTTCATTTTTTGAAATAAGATTTTGAAGTATAAAAAAATTCTGAAAAATTTCATATGAATTCTAAAAAATCAAACAATTCATTTAAAATGAGAAAATAAAATACTTTCCGATAAAAAAAAAAATAATTTTTAAAATAATTTGATAATACTTGTGGCATTATTATCATGGCAAAGTCACAGGTCTTGACATCATTAATACGGCTGATTTTTCAAATTTCTGGCATATAGCGATGTTTTGAAATTTTTATCGAATTCAACTTTTGTTTGAGAATGTATGTGCGATGCATCCTTAATGTCTGTTATCACAGTGCAGTAATTTCCTCACAGATCAATTGCCAGTCACGTGACAGTCAATTGACGAAAAAAAAAAATATCGATACATATATGAACAGTCACAAAGTCGGCGCCCATCCCTGCGAACGACCCAGGAGGTGTATGTAACGGCAATACGTGCCGGGATGAACGAACGGCTCCATGGAAAACCGCGTCCGGTGCGCTATTCAACGGAAATTATCGGAGCTGCGACGGTATGTGACTCGTGTAACTGTCCCCGAGTGGGACGAGAATGAAATCGAGCACTTATCGAACGCTCTAACCCCGTGACAGTGGTCGTAGAGAATCGGCACCGGACATCAGCGAGGACGGCGAAAGAACCGTCCACGGTACACGCGGGAGGGTCGAACGATGATCGCGCAGTGGCGCATCGTCGTATTTTTCGAAACCGTTTTCCTCGGACTCTATCGGTGATCGTAAACGCGAAGGGCCCCTTCGCGTCGACGTGGCGGACGTTATCGGGAGTGAAGAACACCCTGAAACGATCCATGACTCGATACGTCTCGTCAACTCGCACCGGAATTTCACCGGTAACGATCGATTCTCCTACGCTACTTTCGCCTCACCTCCAACCGCCGGCACCATCGTACAGCCGTTGTCGCCCATCGTCAATTCTCGATTCGATCTCAGTTCTCGTTTGTTTTTATCACGTCGAATTCTCCGCGATTTAACCGCTTCTCTCCCACCTCTGGCAACCGAGTTTTTACGGTGGGCGATGGGGACGATGTCAAAAGCCGATTTTGGTCTCGTTATTCCATAGATTACGTTCGCCTTTGTTTTTTTTTTGTTTTTTTTTTTGCGAAAGTAAAATTCATGAAAACGAACCATCGAACGAGATAGCGTTTCGGCGTTGCTTCCGACTCTTCGTGCTCGAGGCAAATGACGACTGTAGATTGAACGAACCGTGAACGAGCGTATGAGCAAAAAAAAATGAAACATGATATCTTTCGGCTCGCAAAGTAAATTCCGAAGAGTTAAAACTCGACTATATAATTCTGAAATATGAAGTAGCTCGCTCCCGGTGGTCGAATATCCGACAGTTGATGCGCCACACTGCCAAAGAGTCTGGCAAATGCCGTGGATACGACGGATAATTTGGATAGCTCTCGTCCGTTCATATCAGTACGTTGCATCGTCAAGCACTGGGGCTTATGCTAGCTGTTTCAACTTTCAGCCAAAAAAAAAAAAGAAAAATGGAAACAAAGTACCGTGGATTTTTTAATGAGATCCTCTAACCGAAAAACCAGGTCAATTGAATTATTCGCCGTGGCGATGGGTTGAGGGGGGGATTAAGGAGTGAGGGAGGAGCCTTTTGGTACGTCGCGTGAAAAACTTTGGCGATCTCATGCTCGACAGTGTTGCGGTGGGGGGAGGAGGATAGTCTTCCAGCCAGCGGTTATAATACCCGTACACCAGCGTCGCCCTCCCTCCTCGTCCTCGCTCGAACGAGAATTAACGGAATAACGAGGCAGCCCGTTGCACGCGTCGTTAGGTATTTTCATCCCACCAACGAGAGAGCGAGAGAGAACAACGAAGCTCTTGCGACCGAAAAATTTTCCACCGAGACCCGCTGACATTTTTCTCCCGAGAAATGGCCCAGCTATAAAAAATGACCCAGCTCTCCATGCTTGTGTGTGCCCGGGGGAGGACGGGGAGAGGGCTCTCGAATAAAGCTGCTAAGCGCGCCCGAGCCAGCTTCGAAATATACTCGCATCGGACGAGCTAGGGGACGGTTAACGAAGAAGCTACCTGTTCGTAAAGAAACGGAAAGTAGAGGAGGGGAAAAAAAAAGAAAAAATATGAAATATGACGCCGTGTAGCCGGGCCAACGGGGTACTGAGAGAAACATTACGAGTTGCCGTAAAGATATCGCATCACGAGGCAACCACCAGTCTGCTCGTACACTTTGGTACACCAGGCCCCTTAAACGCGCACCCATGAAACGGTGTATGCGTCTTTGAGGCACGGTCACATGCCCGGTGTCTATCTCCCGAGAGCAGACCAAATATAAATATTTTACGACGCGCCGTAAAGATAGGACCGACGTGTCGGATGAAGGGTTTAAGGGCGCGGGCCGGGGGCACCGTCGGGGAGAGTACAAGAAAACCCGAGCGCACAAAGTGGCGTTAATAATATATCGCATGGATACGACGGTTTTACAAAATTTTATTGACCCGCGATATATCTCAAATGGGTTGTATATATATATAGTCGACGTGTATCTCTTTAAGGAAGTCGGAGCGCTTCTGATTAGTCAAATGAGAGCTACATTTTCAAAGTCGTTTATATACATTTTTAGGAATCTATCGATTATAGTGGACGGTTAATTGTATTACAGCAGATGTCCTTAACTTAGAAAAACATTAATTGCAATAAATTTGCAAAAAAAAATTAACTGGTATGTACTTATTTTTGAAAAGGTAAGGTAACAGCACGAATGCTTGGACACATCCCGTTGTTGAACAGTCTTAAAGTATTAGAAATTCAATTTTACATTTGCAATCGTATCTACAAACATTATTTGATGCACAGACAAAAGTTATACAAGGTTTAAGCCTAAATTATTTTCTATTGATGCATTTTGTTATAAAAACAGATGATATAGTGTCCGGAAATTGGTACAAGCATTACCACATACGCGACCTAATAATCGGACATTTCGAAGAAGTTAGGTTAGCCAGCTTTCTACGTAGCTTATCTTTAGTATCGTTTCGCATAGAAATAATATTTTCATTGATTTGATTAAAAAATGGGAAAACATTCTTTTAGTTAATATCAACTAGTCGAGTTCGTACATCAAAATTCCCGAAATCTATGATTGTCCGAAACATTGGGACATATAGTTGTGTATGGGCGTGCCTAAAAACCGTGTCCGTAGACTGGTACATTTCGACTCCCTCGTTATTTTCTTCCGTAATTTTTTTTTTTTTATTAACCGATGTGTTTTGTAAACTAGAAACTATCAGCTTAACATTGTTTTCAGAGATTTTCACAAAAAAAATTGTTCTTGGCCAATTAATAATTGCTGGAATCTAAGGATGATTTTAACCGTTCGAGCATGATACCTTTACTTTACATATCCGTTCAGTTGTTTCAAAAAATAATCCGTCATTTTTACTCGATTTTAATGTATCACGGCTCTTCCTTGAAAGATGCTCTACGATTTCACCGTCTAGATATTCGCTAGTGTTTACCGTTTAAAAATGACAGCCGTTTGTTTATGATGAATTTGGTCGGTGGATAAACGAAAGGCAGTCATTTTTAAACGGAAAATACTATTGAATATCTAGACGGTGAATTCGTAAAGCCATGATACATTAAAATTACTACGGATATATACTTTTTATAAACTTAGCGCAAACCAGTTAATATTACTGCAAATCCATTGAAATTTATGTTTTTCTAGGATAAGGACATCCGGTGTAATACTAACAACCATCCACTATAATCAATAAATGCGTAAAAGTTTGTGTAAACGACTTTAAAAACTCGCTTATACAAACTGTAAATTTTTTTTACTATAAACTAGATTTTACAGTAGTAAAATGTAGCACTCATTTTACTATTATAAAGCGCTCCAACCTCCTTAACGTATTACATCTTAGCAAGGGACGGAAGGGGGCTCCGTGAGGAAGTTCCATGCATACCGAGTCGAGGTTTGTTAATTCGTGCCGCGTCTACCGCCCTCTTGCACAACCACGGAGCTCCCGTCAGAGAGTTTTTACTTTTTTTTTCTCCCATTTTCGTACGCTCACGGTCGTAAAGCACCGCGCGCGTTTTAGTTATCGCAACAGCTTTCGAGCATTCGACTTGAAGATCGTAAAACGTTACCAACGCCCGCCTTTCCAGCAATCTCTCACGTTCATCCGGAGAACACTATCTCGCTGTGGCAAGCTCAGAACCGGCGAGATTCTTTCGACAGATTTTACAAGCCCGAGCGTGACGCTCTCGAGGCAGGTGAGACGCGCGGAAAGTTGAATTTTTTTTTCTCCATTATCCATACATCAAAGCGCCCCACTTCGGTTCCTACGGGCGATAAGAGCTTCGTATCGTTACGTCTTTGGCGATAATAAAGTTTCGACCGAAGTTGAGTCTCGGCGGGGCGGTTTGGGCGAGTGTCGATAATGTTGGTCACGGCTCTATCTCGGCGCGCTCGAAGTACTACAACGAATGGAATGATTTTGCGCAACGACAAGCCCCATTACAAGTTAGTTACCTGGCTCTTAAACCCGGTACTCGGTGGAGCCAAATCGATGCCGCGGCCGCTCGGCGAGGTCGGTGCTGTCCTCCGACGGCCGGAACTCGAAACACGTTTCGCTGACCGAGGCGGGTTGAAACATCCCCGACGTCGAGGATCCCGCTTGAACCGTCGTCGGTCAAAAGCTTCCGGTGGATGGTCGATGCTCTGGGTTTTCCCGCGGGATGGCGCTGCCGGTCGAAAGCTCGATAACTGTGCGGCGACACCTCCGGAAGATGCTGCCTTCAGTCGGGCTTGAAGTCCCGAGACCTGCGGGGCAAAACAAGGTTCAAGGGTCGCTTAACAATTACCAATGTTTCCGGGGCCTACGAGATCCGGACTGTTACCCTCAGTCGAATGAATAAACGGCTGTTCGCCCGGTAACGGATTTACAATCGAATCGCCTATCCTTACCACAGTAGTGAAGAGGTTCGCGACAAGTTTGCCCCGTCCTGCGAGTGGTAGCGCGATACGCGGAGATACTCTTATCGATGTCGATAATTTCTTTTTCCAAATCCATTTTCTCAGCGCAACAATTAAAATACATTGCAGGAATGAACGATAAGTTTAAGAAATGTCTTGTTTCGTTTTGCGAAGAAAATAAAGACACTAGCTATTGTAATTTGTTGAGCGCTCAATGGGGCTGTTTCTTCGATGGAAAATACTGTGAATACAAGCAAAGTTTAATTCGAAACTAATATAAACTGCCCGTAGAACGCCGGAATGAACAATCTTTTAATTTTAAATAATCCTTCTACTGGCCTGCAGCCCCGTCTTTTCGAGCAAAAAAAGGGGGCGAGTGGATATTCGTCTTCGTTTTTATTCCATCTTGTCCCTTCCTCAACCTCCCTCCCACCACCTTGTTCTTCTTCGTTATCTGTTGGCCCGTTGGTGAGCACAACGTTTTTAATTACAACGGTTAACTAATGAGTTGAATTCCTTATTCTCGCGGGGCAGGAGATGCCGTCGTGGATTCCGAAGCAATTAACTCGGCATTCCTTCCCTGTATAGGACGCGGGCGAGCTTTTCTCCGGCAAGCCTTCGGGAGTGCGTGTGGATGGGCTCTCTCGCGCGTACCTATCCACGTCGCATCTCGGGACGGGTCCCCTCGCTACAATTCCGCGGGGCCCCGAGGGAGAGGCAGGCTCGGTCCCTCTAATTACCGGAATGCAGAGTTCAAAAGGATACGCGGAGAGAAAGGACGCGTGTGGAGCGCGTTTCACCGGTTTAATATAGCGATGCGTTCTACGGATGCCTCGGCCCCTTGGGGGGCGGGGGGTGGGGGGAACTGTGTATCACGCTTCACTCGAACGCCCTTCGGGCTTGGCTTTGACTCGTTATTCTTTTTTTTTTCCCTCCTCGAGTCCCGGATCGGTATCAAACTTTCACGATCTTCATCGTACAGGCTTTAGCGACTCTATCACGCTTTCACACTTCGGACAAAGGTTGAATGTGAAGACAATATCTAAACGCCGACGATTACATTCTTCGATTCTCCTCTTATTAAATAAATTGAAAATATTTGTTACTGTTATTTATTCATTTTTGTGATTTGTTTATTTATTATTATTATTATTATTATTATTATTATTATTATTATTATTATTAACGCAACTCAAAATGTGCATATTGTCCGACTTGCAAAATGAATCAACTTCCGCATGAATATGAATATTTACGTGGCTAGGTTTAGGAAAGCGAGATCAACTTCTTGTCGCCGATGACGTTAGCGAGCAAAGCTATGGAGGATCTAATCCTTTACGTATCGAGCAGATAACGAATTAGCTGACGGGCAAACCGTTGAATTTAATGCCGAATATTATATGCGTTAACAACATTCTTCGATCCTCCTCTCATTAAACTCATCGCAATTATTTGTCATTATTATTTATTCATTTTAATGACATTATTATGATTATTATTAACACACCTCAACATGTGCATATCGTCTGGCTCGTAAAATGAATCAACTTCCTCATAAACATGAATATTTACTTGGGCTACGTGTAGAAACGCTAGGTCAACTTCTTGTCGCCGATGACGTTAGCGGGTAAAGCATTAGAGGATCTACTCTCTCACGTATCGCGTAGATAACGAATTAGCTGACGGGCACACCGTTGAATTTACTGCCGGATATTATATGCGTTAAGCATTCATTTCCGTGCCGGTGCTCGCTCTTGTACGACGAGAGCTGGCTATAACACGCGCACGACACACTCGTAAAGTTAAGCAGTTACGGAGCTCAGGCAAAGGAGCGCCCGCGAGAGGGAGAGAAAGACCGGGGTAACCCGTTCAAGTGACTTTATGGCGATTCGTTATCGCGAGAAAGCCCCGTAGGTTATAGTACAGCAAAATAGCCTCGCTCACCAGTCAACCGAATGGCCAAATATGCAAGAACGAGTAATCTGATAAGATTGATCTTTTGAAGACGAGATTATATCTACGCTCCGCCTTGAGAGATCTACGCATGATAAGGGGCGGGAGGATGAGAAAAAGGATCGACTCTAAGGTAAGTAAAAATCCCTTCGGCGTTGTCGAATATATACAACACGATATTTAGGTATGGTATAAAATTCAAGGACACAATAATAATCGACGTTTAGTTATACGGACGGCAGCCATTTGGTAACAAATCTTGAAGAATTCTTTAGATCTTTATTCTTCGTTCCGTTTACAAAACCGTTTATTTAACTTTCGTTCTAATCATTACAATCCTCGTACCCATATGGCGAAAATTTCTTTATTTTTCGTGATATTGTCAATTTTTCAAAAAAATTGAAAATATTACTAAAAAATAATTTATTCATATATTTATTAATATACTTATTAAAAATTATTTTTGAATAATATTTTTTTTAAATTTTAAAGAAAATTGACAATATTGCCGAAATAAGAGAAAACAAAAATGAAGCAATTGATTTTGGATACCGAACGAATAAGAAAGTTCCCAAGAATTCTTCAAGAACGCGCATAATTACAGGACTCCGAGGGTAACCGCATTACGAAAAATTTCGCTGTAACTCGCGAGACGCTCTACTTTACAGATCGGAAGGTCCATTCGCCGTGACAATGAGCGCGCTTTTCCGGGTTTCAGCCAGCTCGTGGTCGGTTCGAAAGAGGCCGAGGGACAGAGCGAGCGAGATCTGAGTAATTGCGATTTAACCGGACGCAGGTACACAGGGCAGAGAGAACAACCGCAGAGAGCGACGGGCGCATTAAGTGCAGGAAAGAGTGAAATCGCAATTAATTACGTCCGGGGCTCGGTCACGCTCGCGAGCCCGACGAGCGGCGTGTCCCCGGGTTTGTCCCCCACGGCGGCGTTTAGACCTCCGCGCGTTCGCCTCCTCTTCATCGCTTTCCACCGCACTCCCGCACGTGCTCTCTCTGTCCTCTCTCATCGAGTTCCACCGTGTACACGTACCTAGCTTAGAGTTTCAGGGGTTCTGACTGCGAATGCGACTGCCGCGTTGTGTAGTACACTACACTGGCCCGTGTACAAGAGAACCCCGCCGCTGACAAGGAGAGAATAGCGCGGAAAGTCCAATAGCGCAAATGCGTTTATAAGCTCGTTGAAGCGGCAAACACGCGCTCTCGGATCTCCCTTTCAAAGCGTCGCTTCGAGCCAGTTGACTATAGGAAGATACACACATTTATATATATATATACATATATATTCCTATAGCTGTATATACCCGATAGACGACGAGGAACCTTCGACCCTTGGTCGTCGTACCAATATCCCATGCTCTCTACTTACCACCCTCTGTATAACGTTCCTGCTTAGCCGCCCCCCTTCCTCTCCCCCTGACCCCGAGGCTTTTTGGGCTTCAAAGAAACTTTTCCTCACGAGTTTTACCGCAAATAAAATCAATTCGATGCTCCGGCGCTTAGCATCTGTACGGACAGGCACACGGAGAGGGAGAGAAGCTGTGCATTCTATGTCCCCGGCCGTCGGTCAGTTTCCCAGCCGTGGTGCGAGACTCGAACTTCGACGACACGAATTATTTATCGCGTCTCGTTGACTGATCGGAAAGTCTGACCGCGTACAGCCTCTACCGCTGTGCACTGTATCTCCACCGGAAGCGTCGTTGAGTTTTATCATCCTCGTAAAAATAGTCGGTCGGAATCCCCCACCCGCTCACCTACCGCGGGTTCTTGCGATATCGTAGTCATTTTATTTTACTTTTTTTTTTCGCTGAGTATATTCATTCCTTTTCTTTCTCTGCCGCTCGTACCGCGTATTCTCCGGCTCTCGTTTCCGCGTACCGAAATCCTCCCGTATCATGATTATCAGGGTGGAGAACAGGGATTGGAATATTTTTACGGTTCGGGGGCTTTTACGATCGACGATTTTCGTCAAAGATAAAGCGCGCGTGAAATCGCTCGGGGGTTACACACGTATATAGATTGGTGCGTGTTCGTTTATCGTACGGGCGAAGAACGAACGAATGAGAGTTCGAGATATCGAGGGATTTGGCTACGTAGTCGTAACAGCCCCGCCGTCGTCACCGCTCCGGCCGGCAGAACGTTTTCTTTGTGACGTCCCGATTCAGAGCCGGATGATGCCGGCTCCGCGGGCGTGAGCTCGCTGCCGAACTGGCCAACGCGACGGTAGCAATTAAAGGGTTAAAAGGGTAGAATCTATCTCTGAGGATAACGGGGAGCCGGCGTATAACTCGTAGGCCCGCTACGTTCAACCCCCCCCCCCCCCCCCGGCTCGTCCCGCGCCGGCTTCGTTCCAACGTTCCTGCCGGACGCCTGCTCAAAGCATTGAGAGCCCGACCGACTCCAATTCCGTCGCAATCCGCTTATACCTTCCCTCCTGCCTCTCTTCTTTACCTCCTCTTCAATGCTCCTCTCTGTCCTGGACCAGGGATGTGTGTGTGTGTGCTCGCCGCTGCAAAATCGCTCTGTGCACGGCTCCGCACGGATCCGTAACTGAAGAGCTACGAAGAGTCCTATTTGCCCTGTAGAGTCCACAGCAGTCGTACGCAACCTCCACTTTTGCTCGGGGCCTCATTCCCTCCTTTCGCCATGATTAGCCTGTGCCAGACTCCGAAGATGGTAAGTCAGCGGGGATGATTGATTCCTCCTTCCGGCGAGCTAGCCTCGGCTGCGGAGGAGACATCTTTTCTCCGACTGGACGATGATTCTTCGTGCTCTGTCCGGAAATTCAGTTTTTTTAAAATGTTAATCGCTGTAAACAATATTGGGAATAGAAACAAATTGGGATGACAAAGGCATGTTTTTACCTTTTTTTAAGAGAGTTAGACCTCGACTTACCGAGAGCGAAAAATTTGGATCTTGCGTGAAGCAATCTTTCCTGAGCCTGCCATACTTCGGCTACGTCCGACTGGAAGAATTGTCAATCGCCTAGCACGATTGATTCCTCTACGTTGACTAGTCTCCGCCATCGAAGAACCCTAAATTCTCTGACAAGACAATTCTATATTATTCACTGCGAAATTTGAAAGTTTTTGATTGTCCTCAACGATTGGGAATTTGGATTCCTGGCAAATATACAGATGCCATTTTTTTTTTCACGAAAAAGGCTAAGCTATTTGTTTCGCGGTGTGTCGGACAACGACCGGCGAATAATACGGACGTTGATACTCGTAAAGGCTACGCCATTTACGGCATTTGAAGGCGAAACACCGTAAAGGTCGAGTTAAGCCATGCTCCAGCGAGCCGAATTCCGGACGCCGTCGAAAAACTCGTGTTTTGCGACGCAGAACGAAATAAAGGTGCAGGTGAAGAGAAAACATCTCGACAATTCCAAAGCACAACGACAAAATGGCGGAATGATTTCGGTGATAACTTGTGTGTATGCAATTGAATAAATAAATCATCGAGAATAATAACGAGTTTGCAATGTTGAACATTGTGAAGAAAAATATTACTCACGATAAGTCCCGGGAGTATCGATGGAAGGAAAAATAAGATACATTACCTCGAATTCCAACAAATTGAATGCGTGGATTCCTCGCTTGGACATCGCTCGAACGGAATGAAGAAGGCTGATCTCACGAAATATCGAAGGTGCGAAGACGATGCACACCGATTAGCATCACGCAGTGCGAACAATGACTCGATGTTGATCCGGTAAGGCTGAGGTGCTTTCGATTTGACGTGTTTTCGTTATTACAACGTGACTGCGCATGCGCACGGTCGTTTTTTTCATACGAATTCGTACAAAAAAACGACTGCATCTCTGGAAAGGCATGACGCCACACGACGCCAGAAACCGTTGGGGAAGCCGAGTCGAGCGACACCGGAAGTGGAGGAAGGACAACGGAAACCTATAACGGCGATGTGATAAAGCGATATGAATAATATTCAATTTGCAAATTTAGAATATGATCAAAAAATATTACCTGTCGATAATAATAAACCCCAAAACGTCGATGCCATAAAAAAATATTACAATGCTACGAATTCCAAAAAAATGAACGAGTCAATACAATGTATGTGCATCGCGCATCGGGAAATAGAAGCTGATTTTTCGAATTATCGATATCAGTGTCGACGAAAATAAATGTGTACATTTTGTAAATAACGATTCCGTGGTTCGGTAACTTTACACTGCAGGACGCTACACGCCTGTGAAAACGGGACCAAGCTTGACCGGAAGTGTCGCGACGGAAGTAACAAGCACGGGCGCTGCTGCGCTCGTCTCCGACGTCCTGTAAACAAGACGCCGAAAACCGTTGGGGAAGCCGAGTCGAGTGTAACCGAAAGCGGACGAAGGACAATGGAAAACTGCAACGACCTCAGTGACGACTATGCTTGTACGAATGAAAAATTTTGTAAGTTTAGAATATAGTTAAAAAAATATTACTGATGATAATATTGATATTAACCCAGATAGACAAACGCCTCGAAATGTAGCAGTTGGCCATCTGGGAAGGTGGGGCTAAAGATCACTATAACCTCTAAATATTTTAAATGCATTTCTTTCTGAAACGGTTTTTCATTTCATAGAATCATGCCGGAGAAAAATGGATTCCAAATTTGTATACTGCCTCTCACACTCATACGTGTTTAGCCCCTCCTTAAAGAAATATACTGATAATAATAATCGACGGAGCATCGATGCGATAAAACAAAATATTATAATGCTACGAATACCAAGAAATTAATGAGTCAAAACAATGTTTGAACATCGCACATCCGGCAACGGAAGCTGCTTTCCCGAATTATTAATGCATCGGCGTCGACGAAATCAAATTAGTACGTTACGTAAACAAAGGTACAATGTGTTTGGTAACTTTTACACTGCAGGACGCTACACACCGCTGAGAACAGGACCAAGCTTGACCTGCAGTATCGCGACGCGAGCTCGGGCACTGCTGCGCTCTCGTCTCTGGCGTCATGTAAACAAGAGGCCGATCGGCAAATGCATTGTCCGTTGAAAATGCATCCACCTGTGGTGGTGAATACGCGTCATGAATCCGAAGTGGAGTACGTGTAAAATAAGTTTTTTTTTTTTTCTTAAGTGTAGCGAGATATGAAAACGCGATGTCGAAACGTGATCGCATCACGTAGAGTTCTCAATCTTTCGCGAATGTCGGTGTGTGTATCGGTTTTATGTGCGTCGGCAGATGTGCTACGAGGGACAGGAGAACAAATCCAGCGCACAACGGAACTCCCAATCCCCCTGCTGCTATTCGGTATGTATACGATCCTCGATTTTCCTTTGACGCGCGAGCGTTCTGGAGCTCTTAGATTCTTGATCGGATCTCCGGGCTTTTTTCTCCTTCCCCCACTCCGCCCATAAACTCGGGCCATCGGGAACGCGGTTCTCTTTATCCACGCGACCAAGAGAGTTCATGCAAATCAAGGAAAATCTCTCCGCGTAGTCACATTTTAGGGTTATCCAGTTTTCTGCTCGCGCGAGCATCCGGAGAGTGTACGTACGTGTACACGTATATCCCCCTTTTAGACACGATTCTCTACGCTTCGATCTCCGATCATACGATGCTTCGAGCCAGAGAGTCGTAATACGAGAGGCTACACGGGCAAGATGGATGGATGGGGTTTTATATATATATAAAATACAGATATATAGAGTACAGAAAAGAGTAGAAAACGAGTGAGAGACGCGAAAGAAGATATATCCTGCATAGAAAGGGACATTGATATCACAAGACGTAGACAGAGTGTGCGCTTTTCCTATCCTTTCAATCGGAAAATCTGGTTACCCTGAGACGACGGGTTCGGGCACGGCTTTCTGTCGTGCGGTTTTATATTTCGTACGAGGCGAGTATGGAGCCCGCGCCAACTTGACTACGTCGCAGTATCAATGAGATATCTATATATATCTATATGTATATATCTATGTATATACGTTTGTATCTGTAATAGACGGATATTTCTGGGCCATCCGAATAATTTTTCTTTAAGAAAAAATATGTCTTTGAAAAACCCTCGAAGCAGTGGGATAAAAGATCTGAGTATCGAGGTTTAGAATCCAATCTGTGTACGAAAGCTTGGAACGGTGTGTGAGATGAACTCGACCAATCTTTTTTTCGCTGGTACGACGATAGCTCAGCCATTATTTTAAAAAATTTGTTTTACTTCTTTTTATGAAAACGGATACAAAGTATCGAAAAGATTGCCTTGGGAGCAAAGCCCGTGTAGCCGAAATATATTTCATATGAGGCACGTACCCCGCGCCATCTTGATTATGTCACAGTATCAACGCGACATCCACACCTGTATCCGTAATAAGTGCATATTTCTGGGCTACCCGAATAATTTTTCATTCTTTTCGAGAAATATTCGAAGCATCGGCATAAAAGTCCTGTGTATTGGCGTATAGAAAAAAATCTTTTTACGTAAACTCGGCACGGTGTGTGAAATGACGCGTTCATCTCACACACCGTCCCAAGCTTTTTTTTTGCGCTGATAGAACGTTAGCTCGTCCAGGTAACACGATACCTCGTCGGTAAAGTAGGTACGCTCGCGATCGACTTCATACCATGCGGTTTTACATTTTGTACGAGGCGCGTGTTTATCCCACGCCATCTTGATTATGTCGCAGTATCGACGAGACGTCTACACCTGTGTCTGCATGCGATTAATTTTTCATTTGTTTCGAAAAATCCTCAATAAAAAAACCGAGAATTGGGGTTAAAAAAAAAAATCTTTGTACGTAAGTTCGAAATTGTGTATGAGTCAAACACGTTCATATATATAATTTTTTTTTCTTCGCTGGTACGATAGCTCATCGGTAAACTAGTACGCTCGCTACCGACTCCGTGCCGCTCACGTCTGCGAAACGAGAAAACTTTCTTGGCGATATTATCGTTATTTCTCGAGCTCTCTTTCTCTCTCTCGCCCCAGGAAATCGTCACATCTAATTAATGTCACGTCCCTGCCGCTGTCGTGTCGGGGCCCGCCGTGGATCGTTCACCGTGTGATTCGTCAAGCCATTTGCGTTTAGCAAACTCAAACGTTACATAATTTACCGGCAATTATGCGGCGTCACATCACACGGTTCATGGTGAGAGGACTTCTCGACGACCGTAGCGACGCGTACGCTTCGCGACACAGCTACTGCCTGGTTTAACGTTACCGTGTTGACGAGGAACGAGAGGGAAGGGTTTCTCGCTTCGCAACAATCCAAGTGCTGCAGCTGGTTGAGCTCGCGGATCGCATCATGACATAAAATTACCGCCGGCAATGCGTTTGGGAAGAATGGACGAACACCCGTGACCCGTGAGAATATCCTAATATCTCATATATGAAATATTTCATAAAATGTTAGAATATTTTCCAAAACTCAAAAATTTAAATTTTTCAAAATACTTCCGTGAATATGTTTCACCGATATAATGTACATATTGCATAAAATTCACCGAGTTCTATCTAAGTGAGAATAACTAATGTAAAAATATTAATAACATAGAAAATTTAAAAAATGTTACCATTATATTTTCCTCACTGTAGTCGACGTCTCAAAATCTTTGGTGGAAACAAATTTTGACACGTCGACTTCAGTGAGCAAAATATAATGGTAAAATTTTGTGCAATTTCCTATGTTATTAATATTGTTACATTAGCTATTCTCACTTACATAGTACTTATTATATTTTATGAAACATTTAAATTATGTCGCAGAAAAAGATATTTCTATAATGTTTTGAAAAATTAATTTTTTTTTATTCTGGAAAATATTTGGCGAATGGTAATTCTTTCAAACGTAATATTACCATATTTTTTTTTCGAAAGTGAATATGTGTTAAAGATTTTAAGCGATTGAAAATGTTTTCTTTTTTTTTATGGAATACGTGAAATTATCTACCGGCACATTCTCCCCTGTCGGTGTAGTTAATTGCGAAAGAATTATGCTCGGCCCTGACTAGGATACTTTTAGGGGGTCTCACAAAAAAAAGTCTTCATTTGGCAGCACGAGCAATAAATGATCCAATCTTGTTCCTCTCATCTCATCGAACGTAATCCGTGATACTCACATAGCTCCACTATTTCATCCAGGTACAGATAGCAGCAAAGAAGAGAATGAACAAAACAAGAAAAGAAGAAAATAAATGAAGAAGATAACAAGAAGAAAAGGAGTTCAGAAATCAAAAGCAAAGCTGAAAAGACGAACGAAGTAGCAGATGAAAGTCGAGAGGCGCAAGACACGCGCAAGACGCCTCGGGGATAGCGGGTGACGTGTACAACAACTGCCTTGGTGGATGATCGATATATCTGTTGGTGTGTTATCGTCTCTGACAAGCCCTCCTCGCCGCCGTAGTGCCCCTATGCCCACCTTGCTCGACCTGTTCGCCACTACCCCTCCACTTTGCTCGATCCACTCTTTCCGCTCCTCTATCTATATCTACGTCCATCTCCCTCACTGTTACTCGGGCACTATCGCTCGCCCACGTTTTCCATCGCCCACTCGCAGACTCAGCCTCTCGCGTTCTCCCTCTCGCTCTCTGTAGCCGGCTTTGAGCGCCACCCCAACGTTTCCATAGCGATAGGTAAATGGAATCCGTAGCGAAGCCGTTGCCATGGCGATTCGGCTCCGGCACAGCTTTGGCCCTCACCTCGATATGTCCCTCTCGCTCTCGGTTCCTGCTCCTGCTGATGCTGCTGTCTGCCTCACCTTGCCGCACCTTACCTTACACACCCAGGCTCACCTCGGCCGGCTTTCGCTCGTCCTCGTTGTGCAATGCGACCCTCTCCCGTCCCGCGTTGGTCCAACCTACCTGCCTACCCGTCTCTCCTCTTCTCGTCCTTACCCTATCTAACCACAACAACAACAACAAGAGATCATTTTTGTTAAAAGTTTTGTTGTCGGGGTATTCGTATGACGATTGGTCAAAGCGGGATGCTTAATCAACACAGTGACAAGATTTTTGCATACGCAAGAAAAAGCTAACATTGCGTTTGCCTTAGGCTGTGCGGAAAGGAACCTCTTCCTTATCTCGCTTTGGAGTCAGCAGTACATCTCCGTATCGGTACAACCTACCTGCCTACCCATCTCTCGTCTTCTCATTCTTACCCTATCTAACCAAAACAACAATACCAGTAACAATAAGAACAACAACAATAACAAAATATTATTTTTGTTAAGGACATGTGAAAGGGTTCGGTCGGTAACCAAAATCTGTAATGAATGCGATTCAGAGACCGTAAACTTTTCGGAAAAAAGCAAAACATTAGCGGATATGCAATTGAATATCGCGTCGGATGATGCTTCCGTTTTATCCGAAACGTCAACCACTTTTCAATGGCATTGATTCGCAAAATGCATCAATCACTCTCGCACTCATGTGTCACGTGGAACAACTTTTACATGGCTTTCAGTGAAAGCATTGCGAATAGTGTTCACTTTGCATAAGTTTCAGAGAAATGAGAGAGAATTGCAAACACTTCTGGATGGTATAAAAATCTGAAAAAAATCAATCATATTAAAGTTACCGAAAAGATTCATTTACCACAATAATAATTCCAAAATGTTATTAACAAATTGATAAACAATAAAATTGTTCAACAAGTCTCTCGGAAACCTAACTTTTTTTTAATGAAAATGATTCGTCCACTTTTCTGAATACGTATGCATGTTTTTAGATTTTTAAATTCACTTTGAATTTTTCTTCTTTATATGGCAAAAATGTGTAGAAAGTTACAAAATTGAAGGTGAATTTAAAAGTCTAAAAGAATTCATACGTATTCAGAAAAATCATCGAATCATTTTCATTTTAACTAAGTTAGGTTTCCGAAAGATTTGTTGAACAATTTTATTTATCATCAATTTGTTAATAACGTTTTGGAATTATCATTATGCAAAATTAATCTTGTCAGCACCTTTAATATGCTTGATTTTTTCCAGATTTTTATCCCATCGAGAAGTGTTTGTAATTCCCTCTCATTTCTCTGAAACTTATGCGAAGTGAACACTATTCGCAAGGACTGCTTTAAGAGGAGTTTTGTCGTCTCTGTATTCGTATGACAATTGGCCGTCGGAGGATGCTCGGTGCAACGGTGATGCAATTTTTGCACACTCAAGAAAAAGCTAACGAGTTTGTCATAAACTGTGCGGAAACAAACCTCCTCCTCTCCCTCTGGAGCCAGCAGTACATCTCACGTGTGGCTGGCAACGTGGAACGAAAAGAGCCGAGATCTACGCTCTCACGAACACGCGAGTCGGTATGTTTGAGTGCGCAAGTTTGTTGAAGCCTCGTACATCAGCGAGATACCAGGTGGAAATTCATCTCTCCGTAGTCGTCGGGTAGGAGCTAAAACGACGACGATGCCTCGCTTAATGTACGCGTACGGCGCGCTCGACCGGAAGCGAAGGAGGTGGGACGCGAGGAGGAAGTTGCGTCGGAACATCCTTGCGTTTCGCAGAGTACACGACTGTTTATTTCGAGAAAGCGAGACTGCCGGAGGATGAGGATGAGGATACAAGCTCGCGGCAGCCCCGAGGCCCACGGAAATCCGAAACGAGAGATCGCTCTCGCATCTGTTCCGATTCGCGTACGGTTGATGTAGTCGCCGCACGTATGAGCAGCTAGATTCTGTCATCGGGTTAAGAGAATCCGAGTTGACGAGAGAGTCGGAACGAGCAACGAAGAGACGGATGATTGTGTACCGTTATGATCAAGTTCCTCGAGCCGTGGATTGTGTCGCAAAGATTTCCCCGCTGCGAGTTCACAACGCCATTGCCAATTAGAAGTTCGACTCGATTAATTGCTCGTTTCTCGAGACGCCCCGGATTAGCAGTCGTTGACGACGCCAATTATTGCCGGATCTTGGAAAATCTCCTGAGCTATGTGAAGTCGCCGAGACGAAAGGAGGCCAATCGGGCCACAGGTTGGACCGATGTGCGCAGTCTGA
Organism: Stenichneumon culpator; assembly: GCA_964017025.1. Classification (NCBI taxonomy): domain Eukaryota; kingdom Metazoa; phylum Arthropoda; class Insecta; order Hymenoptera; family Ichneumonidae; genus Stenichneumon; species Stenichneumon culpator. The sequence goes on from OZ024769.1 coordinate 15,814,324, forward strand.
TGAAACAAGATTAATCTAAAAACTACTTTCACTTGCGTTGGCTAAAGTAACGATCGTGTCATTATTTATACTTCGGGTTTACTTTCTTCTTTTTTTTTTTAACAAACTGTTCTGAACACAGCTTTGCGAATGTATGTAATTTTTCCATTGATTAATAAGTGATTTCACTGCGCTGATAAAGAGTTTACTTTCATACTAACAAATCTTTCGTTCGAGACATGGCGAGATGAAAATATTAGATATTCAATTATTGTTAACAACTTTTAGTCGAGCCAGATAAAATTTCTTTAACCGTTCATTTCGGTGTCAATCAAATTTCATTTGGCTAAACGAAAGTTTCTTAACGATGAATGCATGTTTCGTCAAATCCGCATTTATTACGATTTTCGTTAAAGTTGAATAAACTCCTCTCTCAGTGTGGCAGCTTGACCGACTGGACTGTAAAATCTGGAGCTTCCCAACGACTCGCGGACGAAACCCACCGCTTCGTGATTCGGCAAGCGGGACCGAAAGGTCCTCGTCTTCGGCACGAATCTCGTGTGCTCCCCGCACGATTTACAAACGGTCGGGAAGGTAATCGTCCATGGGTCTCCCTTCTCGTTCCTCTGCCGTCATTCGCTCCCTCCCGGTATTCCGTAACATCGACCTCACTCAACTTTACTCATTATCCATAATTTGATTTGGAACTCGATTAACCATTAAAACCTCTGGGCTGCCCGTCCGAACCGGCGGCACTCGGGGCGGAAGGCCCTGGCGATAGAAGAGATACCCTTGCGTTTGCCGTCCGTGGTTTCATCGCCGTTCTCATTCGAATCGTTCAAACTTTCTTAGATGGCCGGAGAGCGCGTTGGAGGCTGGATAGAGGGTTCGCTGCCGTCGTGACGAGGACGTCCGAGCGATAGAGCGCGTATATATACTCCACTTCGAGATGGGTCTATTAAAAACTAATATTAAACGAACCACGCCCAACGCTCGCCTGTCCTTATCGTCGAAGTGTTTGAGCGCCTGGCAGTTGTGCCGAGTCAATTTACCGGTTAAATAGTCTAATACTCGTTTGTACTCGTAACAATTAACCCGGCGACGAACGAATCGCGTGCCTCCGACCCCTCCCCGATGACTCCGAGTGGAATTTCCTGAAAAGGTACTTTCACTCGCGGATAACGGAGGGTCGGACGCATACGCTGCAAATTATTCTCGTCTTTGACTTCGCTTTATCCCTCGGTCGTATACGTGTATTCGCGAAGATAATCGTCTTCATCCTCTGTATACTCTATAATTTTCCAGTCTCGTCGTCAAAACTTAGGCGCTCGAGCCCCCCCCCCACCGACTCTCTCGGGATAATGGATTTCAGTGCCCACGGCTACGGGCTCGTGCGACGTCACGTTTGTAGTTATAATGAAATATTCTGAGAATCGCTCGCGACCTTATCTACGCCATGTCGTGTGACGGCTCGAGGTGAATTAATCTAATTCAAAGCAGGACGAATTGCAGGAGTTCCCGGAGTGCGTATGGATTCATTCAAGTATTCAAAGTCCTCGAAGTATTGTCAGTACTCGAAGTATGTGTGGTACTCGAAATATTGGCAGTGCTTAAAGAATTTGCTTAATATTCGAAGTCACTGCTTAAGAAATTCTGGCGGAGTAAGGGACAAATGAAGGCTATAGAATCAACACAAATAAATATTCTTTGAATTATATTAATTTTTATTTTTATTCACATACTGGTCGCCCTGATAACCGTTTAATAACTGATTAATCACTTGCAATTGGGCATTGACCGTTTATCGTGAAATAAATAAGTAAAAAATAAATAAATAAAAAATACTTGAAATATTTGCAGTACTTCGATGTACTTGAGGTACTTGAGGTACTCGAAGTACTTCGAGTACTTGCTAATTAAAGCGTCGCTGTCGAACGGTTTAATTAGTAGTCGATTCCGAATGATGCTTAATTTCGTCGTGACGCTGGAACCTATCCGAGTAATTTCGAAATTGTATTGACGATTCTATCGAGCCAGAAGCAGCATGAGGCAATATCGGCGTACGGTACGGAAGGAGTTATTCCGATGCCTTTGAGCGCTCAAAGACGATTGAACGCTCTCTCTCCCGATTCCCCTACCTCGACCCGATTCATGCAGCGTAGACGATGCCGCCTCTTACCGGCGTATTATGCCCACCGTGTGGGCTCCAATAGTGGGAGCCCACACGGAGTACCACTGTACCCGGTCCGCTCGAGCTTCCCGCGATGCATTCCCAATAAGCCGCTTACCCTCATTATCGACGTCGAATTATAATTAACAGTCCTCCATTCCAACGCAACACTAAAGGGGCGAAGCCTCCACCCCACTTCCATCCATCCCTCCAGCACCCGTTTCGCCGGGTTCCAATAGCAGAACATCAATAAATCCAACTGAAACTCCCATGCTACATTGTTACCCGGCGTCTCTGCCTCTGCCAACTCGCACCATCAACTTTTCACCACCCCTCGACACTCCTCATCCTGATTCAACGACCCCCCCCTCTTTCGCCGCCACCCAACTCACCGCGTTGAAACGCGAATCCCTCTGTCTCTGAGCGCTCGCGAACTTGTAAGCGTTCATCGTTCACTCTATAGATTTTCCTAAACGAGAATTCGGATAAATTTACGTGATCAATAGGCGATTGTGCTCGTCGGACTCGTCATTGATTATGGCCAAATCTCTCGCTCCCTCATTCTCCCCGGTCTCTGTACGCGTGCACGCTCCGCCGTTTGTAATTTTATATCAAACCTCGAAATGCGCTTTCCAATTCCCTATTCGCTACCTCATTATTCAGTCGTTGAAACGAACAACGGGTTTTCCCTCCCCGAATACCGCAGGTACGGTTTTGTTAACGGGGGTGTATATACGATATAAACGCGCCTACGCGCGCGATGATAATCAACGAGTACAGCCTCGCCATGACGAAATGTCGGCTCGGAGCGGATATTCGTGAATGATGTTTCTTTTTTTTTTTAATATTATTTTACACTCCGACCGGCGACCGTGTCATCGCCGGTTTCCAACGATTTCACGCTCACCGAGCATTTTTGGGGCGGGGGGGGGGGGGGGAGGGGAATAAAAAATAAATGTACATGTATCTTAACACAACATATTCGAATGAAATTGGTTTACTTCGAATCGAATGGCTTCGTTAATGGGATCCCTTTGATTATCCATTATTCGTCGAATTAATCGAGCGTGTTAAATTTAGTTGTTTAAACTAAACGATCGTGTTTAATTTGTGTTTCAGGTGAGTGATCATCGATCATTGGGCGCGGAGCCGTAAGAACGGCAGGACCATAAGTACCGCTGTTATCGCGTGAGTGAATCGCTGCGCACGTCAAATTCCTCGCGGTTTTTTTTTTTTTTTTTTCTTATTTTTTTAAAAATGGGTCTCGATTGCTGCCCCCGAGAGTAGTGCAGCGTGGCAGAGACGATAACGAGATCGGAAGAATATTTTGTATTTTGCGCTTCTTCCGGTGGACCCCCCGCCCTTAATCGAAGTCCACGGGCCAAGCGAAGCCAAACTCCATCAGTCTCACGACAACGCTCCGCAGTGGTGTACGATGACGTGTTCGTACACGAGCTTTTAACGTGACCATCAAGGCTCACAACCGGGCGGTAGGTTCGAAAAAGCACTTTGCTGCACTGGTCGAGTAACACACGTAATTGCGACGGTGAGGTCAGCCCAGAACCAACCCGACCCAGCCCCCCCCCCCTTTGTTCACCAGGCGTATAGCACGGAGAGGAGCCAACTGACAACTCGGTGTGGACACTCCTGTGGACAATTCCTCTCCGGTCTATCGCTAACTACTTTCACGTACCTACAACGGCACGCCGGTAGTTAAAGGACAAAAGCAATTTTATTTTTCGAATCTATCGCTCGTTACGACTTGGACGTGTGCGGGGCCCCGCCGTTACAGCCGGGAAGAAGCGACGAGGGATCCATCGTCGTCCGGATAATCGGGGGGGACAGCGGGCCGCTGGAAATCCCGTCGGCCTCGAAGCCGACTGCAAACTCATCCCCGCGGGGACAAACGAAAAATGACAAAGTCGACGGCTGCCGATGAAACGAAGTTGATTGAGGCAATTAATCTGGCCGGTGTATTCCTCGACCGGGATTACCGCCTCTCGCGGCGGGAAAGAAACGCGCAGTCGAGATATCGACGACGGTCGACGGGTATCGAATCTTGGGGGAAAAAATGCCCGGGAAATTAATTCGTATAAATCAACGTGTTGGGGCAATTTTTTCAGGGCTTTCAATCTTGGGGATAACATTTTCTGAAACCTAGGATTTCGAGTGTCTTAAGAGAATATAAAAAATATATCTGTTTTTTGGGGGATTTTTTTTTTATCAGATCTACTAGAGTTTCGAGTCCAAGACCGTGGGGAGGTTCGCGATCGGTCAATTCTCGTTATGAAGTCGCGACCCGGTGCGGGGGTTTGGGACAGAGAGTTTCCGAAAGTTTCAATGGGGAAAACCGTGCTAAAAAGAAATAGCGAGATGGAGAGATAAGACACGGAGTGAGGAGTTTGGAAAAGTAGCCACCGTGAAGAGAAGTTGTAGGGCCGTAATCCAAAACTGTCATTGTATTAGAAGGACCACCGGGCAAGTTTTTCCTCTGACCAGGGATTCGGGGTAGGGAGGGCTGCCCGGTACTGTCTGGCCATCAGTTTCCGCGGGCACCACGTACGGTAACGGTACACGTGCTACTAGCTGGCGAGGAAGAAGCCTCCCGCACGCCGGTCCCTTCTACCGCACGTGCATCGCGGAAAGAACTTTCGCCCGAAATTGATTTACTCGGTGTCTGGGTTGGTGTTGCCCGTGGTATAACGCCGCGGGGGTACTTGGAGGAAACAAAAATGTATCGAATCACGTCTCGTCGAGCTTTTTTCCGAAGGATATTCTGGCACCGATAGATGCAATGACTAAAAGAAAAAGTCGGGGATAAAAAAAACCATACATATTATACATTTTTTAATTCGGAAACGATAATAATTATTTTCGTGCACTTCAAAGGTTTCTACAAACATAAACTGGGAATAATTGGTATTGCCGAATAACGTACGAATAGTTAAAATTTTAGTATATTTTTGTATTCACCGTAGAATGCGATTATTGTCAATTACTTTTTTTATTAATTGCTTTTTTATATCAGGGGTTACCTTTTTAAATTACCTGTTTATATCAGAGGTGAGCAGTCCTCGAAGTACCGGGTTACTTGTTTGGTACGTCAAGTACTTTTTTGCGAATTCAAGTACCAAGTACAAGTACTTTCTAAGTACGCGGCACTTCCGGATTCATAATTTTATCATCAGATCGGCAGTTACGTCTTTCCGGTATGACAGTCACTTTCAAGTTGGCGAAGTGCCTTTTCCCCTAGATAACGTCACTTCGCCAACTTCAGTTAGCTATTTTCTGCATTAAATTTTGCGGTCAATCTTGACCGTTCCAATTTTATGAGATGCAGACATTTTTTATGTTACGAAAAAAGGTGCAAAGTAATTTGCACCTTAAGTGCCTGAGAAATACTTCAAGTACTTGTGATACATCGTACTTAGTACTTGAAGTATTTTTTAGCGCTTTTCCCAGCTATGTTTTATATGAATAACATGGAGATTACTTTAATAATTCACTGTTGTAACTGGTCCGTCGCGATTGAAACTATCAGTACAGTGTAAGAGTGGAAGAGCGGGGGTTTGAGGATATATCGATTACACGATGTCCGAATTATCTTGAGGGTTGACACAGAGGACCGAGGGGGCGGGGGAGGGTCGGGGAGGGGGTTCGGTTCGGAAGGGTTTGAGGATTTACGTTGAGCACAGAGCAGAGGGGAGTTGCTCGGTGATATCCCACGGCTAGCATGTCACCACTTTAATTACATCCATCCTGGACACCCCTTGCTTGCCACTGTCCATATACCTCGTCCCTCACTCTCTCTACTCTCGGCTCTGGTCGGCCATTCCACACCAGCTCTCGTCGCACACATCGCCCGACTGTTCGTCCATTTCCTACTATGTCGGCACTCACCGTTTCTCTCCACACTCGACGTGCATCAATGAAAGGGGCTGTGTGCAGCAAACGAGTATCAGACCTGTCTCATATCGCCCTCAGTGTCTCGACAAAATTTCAGTACGGTTTGCAAACTCACTCCTTAAATATAGGTGATATGTTTTTATCTGTGAATAATAATAATAATAATGATGCATTTGTAATTATAATGCTTCTGGGAAATCAGGGTTTTACCGAAAAAATATTCGATATACACGAACGTGTAATTTTTAAAAAAATGTCGGGTGAATACAGGGAATTTTTGTACCGGTCTTCCTGCAGAAGCGAAATTTGAAGAGCAATTGATGCTCGCTTTTTCTGCCGCACGCTAGGGATTTCGCAATCAGTGGAAACAATGCGTCGAAAATTGAAGAGCACATATGTTAACTTTTTTTTTTTTTTTTTTTTTACTGTACGTAAATTTTCCATCACCGTTGAGTCAGATCGTCAAACCGGTGTTTTTTTTAATACCTATTAATTTTGGAGTTTAATTCAATTTGTCACTGATACCGACACCATCACTATAAATTTTAGTCGGGTAAAAAAACATTATTCCTCGATCAGTGAAAGTCGGAGGATAGTCAGGATTTTTTCCCCACCATATTTAGTCGTCATCACGGACAGGGAGAGTGTGTTATCCTCTCCGTCAATGAAAGTTACCGATTCTAAATAACGAATCGAACGCTCGAATCGTGTACAATTACGTATGCAAAATAAATACGCCCCACGAACGGTAATGATTGAGAATGAGCGTTTACAATCGCGTATTATTAGGTTTAGCCTCGCAGTGACTACCGATAAAGGGGTGTCCTTATTTTCCCATTACCGACTTCAAATGAAATCGTACAAACTCCACTTGCAGAATTTCGTTTCTACAATTCTATGAAACTAGCCTAGTTTGCCGATCGCCGGCGTAATTTCACGATAAATAATTCCCCTGTGGGAGAAAAACATAATTCCCGGATTTTCGCTTCATTCACGTATGATTCGCGGTCCAATTCCGATTTCGTACATCAATACCGGCCACTCGAAATATTTCTCTCGCGCCGTTGTAGAGGGAACGGAGAACCAACTATCGACATCGTTTCTCTCACACTCTCTCCTGTTCGCCATTCGCACACTCGATTCACGTCCATCTACCTCACACTTGCAATAGCGACATATTTTTTATTTTATTTTTTCCCCAATATACACCCTCACTCACCCGATATCCCTCTGTACCAACGGTCCGCAAATTTCCCTCCTCTCCCTCCGTCCCTCGTCATATATGCTCGGTAAACCCATCCCGCCTCGGACTGCTTTCATTTTGTCGTATTAATTGGAAACAACTCCGAAATGATATTCGGCTATGATGTACCTCGCCCGTGCAAATATTTTCCGCGCTCGCTTGGGGAATTTAATACCTGCGAGTTGCGTACCGAGAGAGGGAGAGGTGCACACAGTTGGAGAGCAATGGAGAGAAATCGGGAGCGCGATGAAAGCAGCAACGTGTAAAAATCCGTCCACCAAAAAATCGAGATATCCGTCTACGGTTTTCAATATCAACCGCGGCGGAGTCGCGCTCTCGCTTTTCATCTCTATTAATGGTTTTTTTCCTTGTATTTTTTTTTTTTTGGTATTCTTTTTTTGTTCTCGCGCGGAAGCCAGAACGCGACGCCCATATGCTGATGATACAACTGTGATACGCGTACGGATGCTGGGCGTCCGGTCGATCGAACGAAAAAAAATACCTGCCGGGTAATATATAGGATATACCGCTTGTCTCCCACTTGCCACGACCACTTGTGATTCTCCGCGCTTCGAATCGTATTTTTCTCTCTTTTTTTTTCTTTTTTTTGCAGTTACGCTCGAACGAATATACCATATCGTCGAAAAATCGGTGGATTTTTGTTACTGGACCGTATCCAATATACGAGCGTTTTCAATATACCCTCTCGCGATATATCTCCTCCCCCACTCTTCCTCGATCCTTGATCGCATCATTGGACTGTATTCACTTCAATTAAACGGATACTCGTGTTAAATACGCGATGAATTACAGCCGTGACCATTTTTGCTGCGCTAACTCCGTTACAGAAAGTTACAGAAAGAAAATTTTACTATACGTATTTAATATCACTATACGTATTTTAATATTATTACTATATGTATATAAGTTAATTGTTAATTAACAGTAAATTAATTGGTTAATCTATACAACTTGGTACCCATTAATGTTATGCGTGTTACATCCTTTGCATTATTCAAAGATCATGTATTTAAAATATGTCTGAACGCGGATAGAGACCGTCAGTTAATGGGGCAATAGTCGGAGGAATTTGTATATCCCGTTACTTTTGTCTGTGTTATTATTACTCTGTTTATTGAAATGTTTCGATATTCCGGGGCAGCGGAATATCGAACTTCCGATTTTTTAGATCGACTTCTTCCAAGTGGAAGGTAAAGAGTTTGGTACAGTAAGAGAAGGTTCTAGTAAAAACTATCGATTATCTAAGAAAAATGACCATAGTACATAGTAGTAGGGCACTACTAGAGCGCCACCTATGGCGGAAAGTCTTAGATATTCCAAGAATTTTTACCATAAATATCTACGAAAAGTTCTTATAAACCCGGTACTTCTCATCATAGGTGGCGCCGTAGTGCCCTACTACTATGTGCTATGGTAATATCTCGCAAGCGATAGTGTCATATTTACTAGATCTTTCTCTGTGTTCTGGACTGGCTAGATAAGGTGGTTGAGATTTCACGTCACATGCAATCGATTCAAGGAAGCAGCTGGATTGCTGACCTCTCTATAACGCACTCTCCTTAAAAGGAGATCTCATCCAACGAGGCGATAGCGTTAGTTACACGTATCGCATATGACGGAAGTGAACTAGGAAAGTCAAATGAGTTTTGCAGTCTTGCGATTCGGGGACCAAAGGTCGACCCGGCGTTTAAGACTTCGCTTGCGCGAAGTGCTCCGCCGACGGGCCATCTCGCGGAAAGCGGTAAAACCCGACTTGCGGGTCGGGCGTTCCGTTACAGTACATACATAAAAGCAACTTGTTCGTAGGGTACTTGTCCCGATAGCAAATAAATGAACAATACAATACATACAATACAATTAACTAGTTCTTTTACGGTCTTATTTAACTGGTTATTTAGTGGCAGAAGAATCTCCTGAGGCACGCTGAGTCGGTCGGTTATCTCGTTAGTCTTCAAATGTTCCAGTGCGCTGGCATCGGATTAAAAAAGTCCCTTTTTTTTTCTCGCGACATAATTGAGTGTCATCCGGGCATAACAAATGAAGCTACGTCGTAGTTCCCCGAGGTGAACGCGGTGCGTCCAGCGCTACGATGCCAACGCCGCTGGTACGCTTCCGGTATATACTCGGGGTTTACTCGGGTTACTCTCCGCGACGTCACTGATTAATGGACCGGACTTGTTCAACACGCCCGGGTCACTTGGCCCTGTTGGCTAAATACCGGTGCTAATGCTCCCGGACCGCCGAAACGCTCTCGCCGCACCACCGCCAAACCCCGCAGGAATTCCACGTCCGGGAGTACACTCTCCCTTCCAGTCGACACGACCCTCCGCGCACCGTTGCCGCGACAACAATCGCCCGAGAAAAGCCTTTGCGCAAAGAAGAGATAACGCCTCGCGCTGTTACTTCGACTGAACACACGAGTTCCGGTTGACTAATTGCTTTGCCCGGAGAAGTCTTCTGACTACGTGTAGAAAAAAGAAAATCATCTTATCAATGATACCTCTCGTGTTTCTTTTTTCGTCAGTCAAATCTCTTCAACTTTTTCAATTTTTTTTTTTACTGAAAAATCAGCTGAATCCGAAATGCTTGGGACTTATTAACGTTTTGAATATAGGGGAACGTGGGCCAAAACGAACCACCAAAAAAATAACTGACGCGCACTTTCGTGTAAACTGGAGTCGAATAAAAATAAACTCGGCATATCTCCGTTAATATCGAAAAAAAACAGACGCTGGGGTAAAATAGGCCATATAAAAATTGCTAACTCGCGTTTCCATCGTAAGGAGAATCGATAAAACGCAAGTAAATAACCGGTCAATAAAGGGAGGTCGATAACGAAAAAGACTGATTGTTGAATGTTGTGAACGTAATTGAAAAAATTACTAATTCGCATTTCGCACGCGAAAATGCGCGTGAGCCATTTTTTCGAGTGTCCCGTTTTGCCCCATCTTCCCCTACCACATTCAATAGATTGACTATTACGAGCCATTTTAAAAAGTACGTAAACGAAGTACTTATTAATGTATTCCAAGTACAAAAAGTATTTTGTATTTTATGTACATATAGTATTTTATATTTGGTATTTTCAGTATTTTCGAGTACTTAGCCCAGTTCTGAGTAAACCTAACGCCGTTAGTATTTGGGTATACGCGTGAAACGCTCAATCCGGAACGGCGAGAACGCTGCACGAGGGGGGGGGGGGGGGGGCATCTCTCTCCGCCTACTCAAATAAACTTCGGGTCGGCGTTCCGCGTGCGGGACGGAGGCATCGGCGCATGAAAAATGTTAATAAGGCAAGTTTTAACGAGGAGAACCTCGCTCTCTCGACCAGCATCGGTAGGGCGGCTCGTACACTGTCCTCCATCTCTATGTCTGCTTAACCTGGGTTACCTCGCCAATTTTCTCCGCTCGCTCTGCTTCCCAGTGCTCCTCGGCAGGTTCTCCGCCGAGTGCACCACTCCGGAGTCTGCCGATGAGTATTCCGTCTTGGCTCGCATTTTTTTTTTTTTTTTTTTTAATACATAGATATATAAATTGGGCGAGAGCGATAAAAAAAAGATTCGAGTAAACGACGCAGGGAGGGAGAAGTCGGCGACGACTGCGCCCTCTATATGTATTACTGCTCGGAGACTCCGAAAAGATATTTCTTAAGATTTCCCGAGGCGTTCTACGGGAAGCTGTCTCAGTCCCTCCTCCTGCTTTTCTATCTCTCTTATATCTGTGGCGGAGAAGTTCTATCGCACACCGACACCCTCCTCCCCCCCCCCTATCAGCCTCCTACCCACCCCCCGGGTCGTCGCTCGTTCCCCACAGCTACTCGTCGTCCCTCACTCTGCAGTAATTTCGCACGGGTCAGCGAGCAATGTGCCCCTCTGCCTGTCTCCTAGCACCATCGTCACCGGTAACAGCCAGCAGCTGGATCGCACCGAGCACCTAACACTCTTCAACCTCGATCCATTACGACAGCCCTGTTGGCACACCATTCCCCGAACGAAAATTCTCAGGACCGCAAAGAAATCTCCCTCGTCGCTCGATCGCGTTACAAATTGCGTTACCGATAAAGAAGAAAAAGAATTCGATGAATGGAGGTAATTTTTTTTTTAACAATGCATTCTTCATCTACCGACATCAATTTTCAATCCCCATTTCGGCAGTGTTAAATTTATCTCTTAAAACGGTGAAAAAAAGGGTTTTCAGGTTTAACAAACATTCGCCACAAAGACCCATGATTTTTTTCCTGTTAATTTTGCAATCTCTATTCTATCGTCGAACCCCGTATTCATCTATAAAAATCGTGAAATTGTCAGGAAAAGAAAAATGGTGGATCTCTGTGGACAAAAAGTGTATGTTAATAGCACAAGACCCTTCTCAACCGTGCAGCGGCTCGCTTGTACTCGGTTGTAAAAAAAAAAAGATAATCAATTATCGAACGATAGTCGTCGGGTCGATGTTGTAGTCGGTTCTTTCGTTTTGTCGCGAAGAGAGACAGAGGTACTGTGTATAGTAGCCGATGGTATTTCAGAGCGAGACGAAGGGTCTTCGAGAGGCCGCCGCGAACGGGAGAATGGCAAGGGTGGGTCGAGAGAAGGGTGGCGGGGGGGCTGCAATGGGTATACAGTGAGTAGGCGGCCATCGTTTGTAAAGGTTAAAAAAAGCCTTAGACTTCCGAGCGACCGGCCGAGAGCTCCTGCTGAGAGTCACTTTATTGGCTGACTCTCCTCGTCGGATGCGGGAGAGCAGGCTCGCTCCATTGCTCAGTAGCACCGTCGACGACGATGTTGATGATGTCCTCTCGGGCACCCCCCCCTCGAACTACCGTGATAGGGAGCGCGCGCCATCTCTGGCCCCCTCTCGGTAAAGGGTGGATATTACATTATCCACTGAAACAAACCCGGGGCTTAAGTTTACAAGCTTAAAGGCGAACCGACCCGACGCAGTCAAAGTCGATAATAGTTCGCGGCCGTAAAGAACGGGGTTCTTCGGTCATGGCAACGGGGAGTTACGATGAAAATGGCGGAGGGGATCGGAAAGAAGAGTACATTTCGGCGCGAAGCCATAGAGATGGCCCGCGAGAAAGCTCCAGCAAACCCCGCGCGATAAAGTCGTTACAGCACCGACACCTGCACCCTCCAACCTCCCCTCGATCCTTGGAAGAAGTCACCCCTCGTCCCTCCTCCCTCCCTCGACGACGCTTCCTCGTCCGCGCGCCTACGCCCACGGGCCAACTCTCACCTCGCCTCTTCATCCTCCCTATTACGGCGCACAATGTTAAAGGGACTCCCGACGAGATTGAATTTGCTAACGGAAAACGCGAGTGAGTGAAACGTATTTGCTTTTTATCCCTCACTCTCCGGCGAGGAGAGGGAGACGGCGAGGAGGAGGAGGTCTTCTTCGACGTCTCAAACTCTCTCTCTCACCCCCTTCGCTGAGTTTCTCGTGCAGCAAGACCGGATTTCGTCTTGGGTCGGTATACACACTTGCGTCCTTTCTCTCCGACGTCGTCCTCGAGCCGTACACACGCGAACCATCTTCTCGCGGCTACGCTCTCGGGGGTCCTCCTACTGACTGGCATCCCGCTAACAAATCGAAAACGTCCGGCTTCTTGCGACTCGTCCTCCGCCCACGGAATGGAAGGATGGAAGAGATAATATGCCGACCCGCGAGTTGGGTAGGTTTGTCGGATGTTGGCGAAGTCGAGGAACGAGGATACGGCTGATGAGACCGGAGGCGTTGTGGGGCTATGGACTCTGACTTCCGGTTATCGGAGACCCCTTTTTTTTAAGTACTTGGCGGTAACCAAACCGTGGATATGAGTATTAAGGTTCCATGAGATTTGACGAGCATTTTTTTTATCTCCGTCCGCTCAAAACGCCCTTGGATTCTTCTCGTCCGTGGAAAGTGCTGGAAAGTCCTTGAATGTTTGATTGTTTCTCCAAGCATCCGTCATTTTTAATCTAATCCGTTTTAATTTTCTATTTTTTTTTCAAATAAAAAATCCACTTTGACAAAATAAATTGTGGATCGTTTTTGCGGACGATAAATGTTTATTAAAAGCACAACCCTTTTTTTGTTCCGGTCTTTTTTACTGTACGTAGTTGTACGTACCTAAATACCGTATTTCCAGAACGGACTTGAAGAGGCGCACGGAATATTTTTTTAAGGTTCATTATACATTTACCACTTAAGCGTACTAGGGAGTCGTGTCAAGTGTTCTTCTTCGCAAGAGACCGAGAGAGTGTGGATCTTCGCACTTTGCGCCGTTGGATTCGCTAACGCGGACCGGGGGGGAAAAGGCGTGGGGACTGTGAGGATGCGGAAACTGCGACGTGAGAGAGCCAAGGGTGCGAGGATTTTGCGCCCGTTCTCGCACTCATTAACAACGTTGTTCACGAGAGTTGTGCACCGTCTCCCTCGTGCGTCGTGTCTCGTCCTCGTCGTTGACGGTGACGACGACGAGGAGGCGACACGCTCCGGGTCGTAAAGTGTTGTCGAGCTCCTTGACGGCCTACTTTCGCCTCTCGAAAGCTCTCCGACCGCGCGCATACCGTGGCAATAGAGCCACCGTCGAGTTCAAGCATCGTTACGCGGTATACAACGTTTTACCGTGGATTTAATTGGCAGGCATTCGCGCGTGAGAACCGGGCGCGCGGCGACCAGGCGCCCACTGCATAAGAACGAGTAAAATTAATCTGTGCAAGGCTCCGCCGGTGTTAACCCTAGTGCCACTTTGGCGGATATCTCGCTGACAACCCTCTGCAACGAGGCCGCACTACCGCGGTACCTCGACTGTCGGGGCTCCAGGCAACGAGCTACTTTAATGGATACTACTAATAAATAGTAGAATTAAAAAAAAAGCACGGAATTTTAGACGCGGTATTGAATAAGGAGAATTTTGTGACGCGTTACGATTGTGACCAGAGATGCGGATACCGTTATCTTCTGGAAAAATGAACGGTGATCCACAGTACAAAATTATGGCTTAAAAATTAATTAACGGTATTGGAAACTTTTTTATTTTCATGACTTCCTGAAATTTCGAACATATGTGCCTTGCAATTTTCAGTAACATTTTTATTCTTAATAAAAAATGGTGTTAACTTCAGGTACAAGATTTGTAATTTTGATATCTGATATTTTAATTTTACAAGCTCATTTAATGTAAGTAATGTAACCAAATTTCAAGTTCCAGTATATTCAATTTAGAATTTGTTTTTACAATGTGGTACGTTTTACCTGTTTTGCCGACATAATCTTTTCTGGTGATTTATCTCGTAAATTTATGGTCGAACTGATAAAATCCGTCAGATGAGTGTGACGGTCCAGCATTACATATACGTAGACAACTCGAATGATAGACAAATATGGATGACGTTAGCGCAGGGTTAGCGCTCGTACTTGGGAACCGACTATCAAAGTAGACATTTTCGAGCGTTACATCGGGCCTTGATAGGGCTCGGAGGAGGTCTGATAAGGGCCTGACAAAGACCTTATCAGGCTCCATGTAACGCTCAAAATTGCTCGGGTAAGCCGGATGCGAATCCCGGCGATCACCATATTTTTCTATCATTAAAATCTGGATCAGCCACCACATCATCGGCAGCGACCAATCCCCCGAATTCTCGACCCGGTCTTACATAAGTAGATTTACTTTCCAAATTTGACCGTCAAACGCCCAAATACGTACTAAATCCGAAAATTTCAGTTTGCGATTTCCTCCAATAAAGTTTGCCATAAATGTTGACGCTATCAATTTCATGCGACGTAAAAATGTTTATGTTACGACAAAAGCTGCAAAGTAATTTGCACATGGCTTCCCAATTTTACATGATAGTTTAACCATTACAAGTGAATCGAAATTTAAATAGTGCGGCAAGGGGGGCGGCGAAGATTATAAAAGATATAATCTTTAGCAGTCCTAATCTACAATTCCACCTCGATAAAATAACCGTGCGACACGCGCCGAATCCGGCATCCGAAATCGCGAGGACGTCGAGGTGACCGTCGTTCCCAAAAGTCGATCTCAATTTCCCCGGTCTCTTCGGATCAGTCGTCCGGTGCAGCCGGCCGTACTGTCCCCGATCTCGTCTATTCGCAAGACGCCGGGAGGCGTGTACGCCGGAGTGAGGAAATACGCGACTGTAGCCAGCGGAGACGTCCCTCGCCGGAAATGGCCAAGAGTGGAAGGTCTGTTCGACCTGTCGGTCCCGAACGGTGAGATGCAACTCTTCGAGTTTGCGATTCGCATCCGTCCGCTCTCCGCGTCAGTCCCTCTGCTCTTAGCCGTCCTCTGTGCAGCATCCGCCTTTCTCGTACGTCCCTCCGCTGGAACCTCCCGTGCCGCCCTCCGTTATACACACATATACGTTCGGTGGCCATCTCACGGAGCGAAGCTTGCTCCCGGCATACGAAGGAGCCTCTAACCGTAGCCCCGGGGGACAGGAGAACCTTTGAAAGTGCAACATCCTCGGCTAAGAGTAACAGTAGTTGCATCAACGACGCGCCGGCTACCACCGGTGAGCTGCAACGCGGACGGCTGAAACGGCAGTGCATCGTAGTCTGCGCGCGCTGGAACTGCATGCGGTAGTTCCTCACAACTACTCGTCGGGGGTTCCCGATGCGTCGAGTGCATCTCTCCCTCCCCCCCGGCCGCACACCCCCCCCCCCCCCCCCCCTCCGGCCCCTGAGAGGGAAGTGCGGAGAACGCAGCCGCTGCGCTTGCAGTCTCCCTCTCTGTGTACCCTGTCGGCACTCGGGTATCAAGCAACCCTTCGCCAACAGGTCAATAGCGCAACTGGGTCACGTCCTCTCTCTTTATCTCCCCCCCCCCCTCCCCTCGTGTTCAGCTAGGATGTTGAGCGACAAATGCAATCCCTGCTCGAAGTCCTTTCTTTTTTTTTTTTTTAACTTCGTTTTATTTTTATCCTCCCCCTCCCCTCCCTTTGCCTGCCGCACGTCGGACCGGCACAGTGCCGGCGCGACGATGGAGGACCGAAAGTCCGCGAAGGGCGTAGGGCGATATCGATCGAAAATCTCGTTCGTCCGAGAACGGCCGGATGTTGAAATAAATGAGTATTGGACGCGGAGCGTGTGTTACACGGAATCCGGTTAAACCGCTGGTTATCCGAACGCGAGAATGACGAGGAACGGAGCGCGAAAGGGTTGCCTCGAGTCGCGCCCCGCCTCCAATATGCACTCATTGGCGATGGCCCGCCAGTCGGCCTACTGCATCGGCCTATGCCTGAGCGTTTATACCGAAGCTGTTCGGGGCTCGTTTCGACTGGTTCTGGCACGGTGCCGCGTCGTCGCGTTTTCGTTCGACTCCGGAAACTAGGCGGTTATTGCGGGCAACAGTTATTCGGTACGGAGGCGCAGGTCTCAAACTACGCGACGTGGAGTCGGCGCGAGCTTTATCGCGAGGGGGGGAGGGGCGGATTCTCCGACCGATATTACTGACCCCGCTCAGTGCGCCACCGTCGCGACCGACGACGGTTACTCGCAACATCCGTACATGACAGCCGAACGTTTCACTCGGAACTGCTCGAGGAACGACACATTAGGGATGAATCGTGGACTGAGAAAATGCGGGAAAAAAACACTATTTTTTTTGTTTGAAGCTCTTTAATCAAATTTCAAGACGGTAAAATTTAAAAAATTTGATGTCTTTGACGTTCGTCTTCGGTTCAATTTTTTGCCGCACCAAGTCAAAATTCGCTCGAACATCGACACTTAGGGAAGGATCTGATAGAAATTACCATTAATCTGGTGGTATTATATATTAACTGAAAATATGGCAATTTCCGCTATCGTAGATTTTACTCGAATATCTCGTCATTTTTGCTAGAATACACTGTAAAAAAAAATTTCGAAAGAAATTTAATTTACAGGACTGGAAGTTTTTATGCAAAAACTGGTATATTAAATGTCATGTGCGTGACGAAAAATTAATGTTCAGTGTATTTAAAGTATTGGAAATACACTATTTTTTATAATTTACTTTAATTTAAATGAAAAAGTATATTAATTTTTCATCATAATTGTACATTAAATTTAATGTATCGGTATTGGCATAAAAACTTCCAGTTCGCTACATTAAAATTACGTTTCTTTTTGCAGTGACAAATTTTTATTATTAGAAGGTATAGTAATCGGCGTCGCGATCGCAAGCCGTTTGTTTTGCGTTTCTACGTCATACCGGCGTATGATGTCGATGAAATGTTTGTTACGTATACGTACAGAGAAAAACTTTATCGACGACATTCACAATTTTTATCCACGGAATTCTCAGTTTTTATCCATTGAATTCTCAGTTTTTATCCTTTGAATTCTCAGTTTTTATTTACGGAATTCTCACTTTAATCCACAAAATTCTTAATTTTATCCTTGAAATTCTCAGCCAGATACGCAACATTTTTCCAACCCACCTTCTGGAGAAAAATTCCACATGGCTTGAGTAAAAATTGCTACAGCTCCTGTGGAAATGTCACATATCGCTACTGGTAGCGCTGGTGTACGATGTTGCCTGGTCGAAATTTACCATGTCGCTCGACATTTTTTTTTTTTGAGATCCTTCTCTCAGTATATGAACGAGAAATTTTTTATTCTCGGTACAAGATTTTGCAAGAAGGCACTTACTTGTCGCTCCCACTGAGTCGTAGTTTTTTATTTATTTTATTTTTTCTTCATGGGGAAAACTCCGAAGGGTGTTGTAGCTTCGAGGACCGCAGAAGGGGGGAGGGGAAAACAAGAAGATGGCCGGTACATAAGCTTCGGTACATAATAATGCTCGTTGGACCGGTGATGCGCGTGTATGTACGCTCGTATGTCACGTATAACGGCGGTCGGGTCCGTGGTACATACGGGAACACGTATGTAGCAGACAGCCGCCAGGAATAGTAGCATCCGCGTATATACACCTCTTGTATAACCCACTAGATGCAACGCTCTCTCGGTCGCTCCGCCAGCCAGAATTCCGCTCGGCCCTATTACCTTCGATTTGTCAGCTGGCTGCAGACGATAACGCATTTCCCTGCTTCTCGTCCCTCTATATCTCCCCCCCCCTCCCTTTCCCCACTTCCGTCTACGTCTCGAACACCGATAGACAACACTTTCACATGGAGATATATATAGTCTATGAAGTACAGTAGAACCTCGTTTATTCGAGGCAATGTGGTGAAAAACGTACCGCGAATTGAACAGCGCGCTTATCCGATTTACCACGGTTGGTAATGAAAACTGTAGGTAATTTCTCCGATCAAGCTGGACTATTTACGTTCAGAAACGGATTCTTGCGTGAAGTAGAGTTGATGCAAGTTTCACGGAAGAATTTGCTTTTAACCGGAAGTGGTTGGTTTCCGTGAAAATAATTGATTACATTAACCCTTTGGAACACGATCTATTACAGGTGATTCACCTTTTTGAATTCCGAAAAAATGCATTAATAAATAACCGATCTATTTGAAACTTCATACATGCAAAAAATAAATAAAATGTATGCTTCAAAGTATGCTTCAAGTTGGTTGGGCAGTGGTCGATGTGGAAGAATTTGGACATTGGGACTGTCACTTGGAATACATTTTTTTAATTAAATTGATATTAATATTGATTGTAATAATTGATTGCAGTTTTTGTTACCGACCGAGCACAGGTTGACCGGGGTCGAAGCGGCGTTGCATCGCTTTAATGCAGAGGGCTTTGATGACTTGCATCGGTTAATCAAAACCCGGATAAGTGAGATTCTACTGTACCCTATACAGTGAGGTTGCCATGATGCCAGGCTCGCTCTCTCGCAGCGCCGTGACCGCGCGGATGGCGGAGTAGTAATGGTTCCGTCATCGAGATACCGACCTAGCCTGGATTTTTCATTTATATTTAATCCTCGGTCTTATTTACTAATCTCTTCCATTCCGCACGCGAGAAAGAAAGTTCGAACTCCGTTGCACAACTCTAGAGGAAAATTGGGTGTCGAGATGCGGGACAGTGAGCGGCGCTCAGCGAGCAAGTTTTTGTTTCCCAACTGGAATGTTCTTTTCCCGTTGCGAAGTATTCGCAGGTTTCTTCGTTATCGACGCAGCGGTAAAATCCCTGTAAAAAAAAATACAATTTTCCGATGAAAACAAGAAGATTAACCCTTTGAATCACGGTGTATCACAGATGGTGTAACTCTTTTAATTCAGAAAAAGTGTATCAATAACTAACCGATGTATTTCAAACTTCATACTTGTAAACAATAAAAAAAGGAAACCATGTATGCTTCAAAGGGTTAACGGCTCATCGGTAATCTCAGTAAAGATAGAAAAAAATGACTTTTATGAGAATAACAGTGGGTCTGAATTCTTTTTTGATTTTTTTAATTTTTCACACATCACACATGGCTGCCAATCGCTACGAACAGTGTGATGAACATTGTCCCACCTCGCACCGTCCACTTTCCCCTCCGAGTACATAAAACGAAAGGAAGAAGAATTCTTTTATACAAAATACTTACGACAGTTGAAAGAAAAGCACATTTTTTTAAATAGAAAAATCTTGCGACAGTTTGAAAAAAAAGTACAATTTTTTTATAGGCACTATGGATTTTTACGTCAATAGAGATACATCGTATTGTGCTGCGATGATTTTTTTTTGTGTCCAGCGATGTTACCGCGCATGGCGCATCCACACACGTGCGGCCGTGGGTCGTACGTCGCGCGGGCATGCTGTGGTGCTAACTGTTATTTCACACGCATCCAATTTGTAACGCCAATCAGGGGGCATCGGAGAGGACATAGAATTTCCCATCGGCTTTACAGGTGACAACAATATTGCGAATTCGACCGAGCGTAAAAATGGCCGGTCGGATCATCATTCCCGCCGATGCGTGCAATATTGAACGTGTAGGCACATCGGCTTTTAACGGGATTCGCTCGTATGTCGATGGACTCAGCCCGCACTCTCTCTGGCGCTCTCTCTATCCATCCACGTCCTTTCTCGCACGCGACGACAACTCGCCACCCTTTCTCTATCTATTGCCCGCTCACTTTTTTTTTTTTTTTGCTTTCTTTCACTCGTACAAAATCGAAAACTAATCTCGACATATCACGCGCTCGCAGCCGGAGGGCGAACTTTTTTCCAATTATTTATCGACGAGATGTACCTCGACGTGCCCTCTCGAATTGCATTTTGTCCTCGCTCACCGGTAATTCGCACCCCGGATTTGTTGACTTTGTTTTACTGATTTAACAAAAAAAATGTATTCATATCCGACATGTTTTTGCAAACGAACGCGAATGATCTTGAAGAGGGTAGCGGAAAATAAAAAAAGAAATTCAATCTTCGGATATGCTTTTTGTAAATACACGTTTTATCGTGCGCGAGAGAGCAATGTCTTTCGCGGAGGGTGAATAAATTATTGCCCGAGACTGGAAGGTCCGTGCTGTAATGACTGACAATCTTAAAAGGTTCGGCGTTAATTTATAAAGGGACGCTACGGGAGGAGATGCGGCAGCCTCGGCAATGGTAGTGTCGATATTGGGGCACTCTTTCTAATCTCTGCAATCGTCGTTTGGACGGAGCGGCAAAGGGCCCGCGGAAACGAGCTTTCCGCGACCGACTCTATAAGGGGCTTTCGCGAAACATTGAATTTGAATAATAAATTCTCATCAGATCGGGCGAACGAGGAGAAACGAATGAGAGATGGAGGGAAAAAGTAAAAAGGTAAAGGGAGCGAGGCGGACCGGGAAGAGAGGTGGCGGGCGGGGGAGGGGGGCGAGTGGGGTGGGGGGGGGGGGGGTGCTAGTGGTAGTCACGCGATCCAATTACGTACGGGACGATGAATACCTATTCCGCGAAGGTCCCTTTGCCGCTTTCTTTTTCATCTCGTCATCCCTCCGCCACCGCTCGTCCGACCTCTTCCCAAGTATATCCAAACTCTCGCCATCCTTTCCTCTGCGGTTCTTTTTTTTTTTTTTTTTTTTTTTTTGCGAAGTGGTAACCGCGTCTCCGTCGGTCCTTGGGTGAACCGGGTTTTTTTCCCCCGGTCCCTCCTGCGCCCGCTTTATTTCTATCTCGGCTGCACCGGAGACACGGCGGAGCGTCGTAGCTGGTCCCGTCCTCGCGAGCTCTATAGGTGATTGTGCCGCAAGCAATATGTTTTATTTATGTCCCGAGTCGTTGTCTTCCAGCTCGTCTGCCGAGTCTTCTTTCGGTTAATAATCAAAGCGGAATCCTGGCTGCTGGCTTTGGTACGACGATGTTGCCGAGCTACAACAGTCGGCGGTTCCGAGGAAAAAAGAACGATGTCACGGTGATGACGGCGGCATGGCGGGCGGGACGCGGGGGGGGGGGGGGGGGGATGAGGAATGCACGAAGGCGGTGACATGACGAGAACAGCCCAAGGGGCTAAATAAATTTTGCATAAAATAATATTTGCAACCGCGGCGGATCCCACGAGTTTCCATAGGTAGGGGGAGGCGTTGGGGTTCAGCTTTGATCGCGGAATAACAGTTTCGCGGAGATATGTCTTTGCCGATGTAAAAATAAATTATGTTGAAACAAAAAATCTAATACCGATCCACCGTTGACCTCTGGTAGATCTGTTATGCGCGTCTAACCGGAAGTCCCCTTACCGGAAGGGTTGTGGACGTACGACATAGATTTCGACAATTAATCTTTAAGTCTGAATTCTAAATTCGATTTTTTTTCTCCCTCGTTTTTCTTTTTTTTTAGGTTGCTGAGTAATTTGTTGAACAATTATATTTATCGTCAATTTGTCAATAACAATTTGGAATTATTATTAGGGAAGAGCGGGGCAAAATGGGGCAACGGGACAAAATAGGGCAGTTGGCCAAAACTAAATTTTCCAATCATTTTTGGACCGGACAAGGTGGCAAAACGGGGCAGAAAAGTCTGATGTATCGATGGGGCGAATTCGGGCATCCAAAAATCATTGGATAATGACGTTTTGTCCCATGCCCCGTTTTGCCCCGCTGCCCCATTTTGCACCGCTCTACCCTACATAATAACAGTATTTGCAGCACCTCTCATATGGTTGATTTTTTTCAGATTTTTAACCCATCGAGAAATGTTTGAATTTTTGTCTGAAACTTACGTTTGGCGGGATTCTACGGCTCCGAGTACCTTAAAAACCATCAAGTTCTTCGGCAGTGTGGCATAGCCGTAATTCGTGAAACTGCCCCCCCCCCCCCCTGCCAGCGAATACAAGCCGCGGAGTGTCGTCCACTTTGAAGTTTGCAAGGCAGTCGAATGTCGGTACCGTGGAGCGGGGCATTCACGTCGCTCAGAATCATAGAATGTAATGAATTACTGTTCGCAGAACAATGCGGCCAGATATATTTCGTTCCGATTCCGCTGGAAGAGAAGCAGAACTCCGGATGAACTGATTTACCGCCTCGTATCAGCCTCCGCCGTGTTAGTTCCGCTGTTAGTGACTACGCCTGCACGAGTACGAATATACTCGTGGGGACGGGAGGAGAGAATAAGCTTCCAGCCGGCTCGGCGCTCACCGTGTAGTTTATTAAAGTTCTAAAAGCTCCGTCGCCCGCCCTCCATTCCTCGACTCTCGGCACTCGTAACGCTCACTGTTTCAGCCTTCACCGAGTTACCCGCTACTGCCGAAAGTCGAACGAACACGAAACCAACGCTTTCTTCGCGGGAAACTTAGCCGAGTGTGGCACCGACCGCCTTACCACTTGCGGTTTGCCTTTGCACAATTCTTCTTTGGTCCGGCGCGCAAGCTTTTTTCAGGTGGAATGTTCTGGTACCGTTGAGGATTACACGGAGAGAAGGATCTCGGAAAAAGTACCAAGTCATACGGTACGTCTCTACCAGGCAACGTGGTACACCAGCGTCAGCGATTTGTGAAATTTTCACATGGGCAATTTTTACCCAACCCATGTGGCAATTTTTTTTTCAGAAAATGGGTCGGCAAAGTTTTGCGCATCTGGCTAAGAATTTCGTGGATAAAACTAAGAATTTCGTTGATAGAACTGAGAATTCCGTGGATAAAACTGAGAATTTCGTGGTTAAAAACGGAGAACTTCATCGAACAAATTTTGTCATGCATACATAAAAAAAATTAATTTGATCGACATAATAAGTCGGTATAACCTACAAACCTAAAACACACGGTTCGCGATCGCTCCGCCACCGATTACTATATTTTCTAGTATTTACGATAGCGAAAATAACCATACAGGTTTCCTTCCGAAGAAAAAAAAAATTAAAACATAATTTTCATACGCTCACAATGCGATCACGGTGAGAACGCGTCAAAAACGCGTCTCTCATCAACCCTTTACAGATCGCTGGACTCCAAAAGACTTCAATCTCAACGGTGAGCTTTTTCCCGACTGCATAAAAACGCAAGCTAATAAATATTCACCTCATCCCTCCGGCAAAACGTTGCATTCATTCCGCCCCGTATCAATAAATCGATTCTCCGTAGACCGAGAATTCTTATATAAAAGTTGAACGGGGAAAGGCGAGGAGGGAGTCTATCGTCGTCCAGTGATCCGTAACTGTATCCCCGTGCCAAATTAAAGGGTAGTCGGCACTTTATTAAATGGCTACAAGAATCAGGAAAAGAGGGTGTGCAGCACGGAACAGACGATAAAAGGCGCTCTACCGCTCGACGATGAGTTTCGTCGATCTTATAGTTCGACATCGGCCTTTTCGATACACCTAGAAACAGCACCGGCAGCTTCTTCCTCTACCCAGAAAAAAGATATTCTCCGGAAGAGATATTTTTCTCCGCCTCGTGTTTTAGGACTCGCCGAAGCGCGCCCGGCGCGTGAGAGAACCGAACGGGAAGAGAGAAAGAGAGAGAGAGAGAGACGAGAGGGATGACTGGCTGCGTTTCTCGCAGGGTGCGGGGAAGCTTCTTTCGGGGCGCAGGAGGGGGAGGGACAGGATAGATATCGAGAGTGAGGGAGCAGCGGCCGAGGGCGTCGTAATAAACTTTTCGCGCGAGAGTTCTCCAAGTGAGGAAGGGTGTAATCGAGCGCGTTACCTTATTTTTCCCCTAACCCCTTCGCCATCCCTAAAGCACCTCATCCCTCTGCCCGGCGTTGCGTATCCGCGGCCGCGGTTCGGCCCCGCGCAGGGCAGAGAAGTGGGAAAGTAGCCGAGCACTTTCCATCTTTGGCCACGAGGAAATTCAACTTTCTTCGGTTATTTATTGGGCAGAGCTCCGGAAAGCCGAGTTAATATTCGTTACAATGGACCGAGTGGTAAATGAGGGAGCGCGGGAGAGCCGCGGCTGGAGGGGCGGGGAAGGGGCTTTAAGAAATATAATGGATACTGAGTATGGATGAAGAAGGCGAAGCCTCGTCCATATTCTTCCGGCGGGGTTGGAAGTAACAAGCACTCGTGTATATATCCTGGCATGGTGCGCGTGTGTATAGCACCAGCTCGAGCCGGGACCGCTATGATGCGTATTATTTATTAGTAACCATTATACTCGACGCTGGTGCTCGTTGGCTTTCGCTCTGATTATAATATCTCACTCGAGAAATGTAGTGAGCATCTCGGCTCGGGCCAGGATCACCCGGAGACTCGAACGCGCCAGGCAAACTCAATTAAAGCTGTAGCGGCGGGAACAGCAGTCAGTTCGGTGGATCAGAACCCAAAGAGGCGCTTTCGGATGGGCGATGGAAATGTGCTCGAAGGGTCTCACCGTCTCCACGAGCCCTCAGGACGCCTGGTTCTCTTTATACATAACGTATATATATATATATATATATGTATCTTGCTACGTTTCACACAGAACTCGACGTAGGTCTTGTCCTCTCTCGGGCAAACTGCGCATACATCCCTCTGGCCTCTCGACCCATTTCTCGAAAATAAATAGCGCCTCACTTCGTCCCCACCCTCGGATTCCACCAATCCTTCTATTTCCCGGAGCATGCCAACAGCCTCTGCGAACCAATCCCTGGCCAAGGCCCCCGGTACGCCCTTCGATATTCATTGATTCGTAAGGGAGCCTCGCGATGCTCGGATATTAACTGGCAGGCTTTGCGACAAGTACTTCCGGTTGGAAAAGCTTCGAGTCGAGTCGAGTACCCGGGCTTCCCCCTTTTCTCTCTTACACTCGCGAAAGCACTCTCTCACGCCGAGCCATTCCTACCGATCTTTCTCAAACCTGCATAAGTTTTTTTTTCATATCAGTTTCTCTTTCTCTTTCACTCGTTTAATTCGTAATCGGATTGAAGGATTTTTATGACTTTATTATTCAATGCCGCCGTGAGCTTTGTCGAATACGATTATGTCTCCGTTGGTGCGCATTCGCTACGATGAAGCCTCGATTTTTATCGAATCAGTGTCACAACTCCGGTTAAAGTACGCGGTTATGAAAATATCTTTGGCTCTCGCGATTGTTTTCTTAGAGATTTTTTTTTTTGCAATGGTGAAGCAATTTTTTTAAGTACATAGTAGCATTATTGGCTTGCTACAAAAACTTTCTTGAATAGTAAAAACCCAAAAAAAAAGTATTTTTTTACCACTTGCGAGGGTATTTTTCGTATGGGGCAAAAGGGGTGAATATGGTCCACCCCGATTAGCACGCGAATCGGTCATATTCGGAACAGACCATATTCACCACCTCAATCATAGGGATATTGAGCTAAAAGAAAAAATAAGATTATTTAGTGCTGGAAAAAAATACAAACTGCACCCAGAAAAGAGGTTTATTAAAATAAAATAAATTTCGATCTTGAAGTGGCGTTTATTAAGATAGAAGAAATGCTTACTTGCCTTAAGAAAATCCTCATTAGATTCAAATAACTGTTACTCTTCAGTGTAAGTAAAAAAATGTATTAAAATATTTGTACCATGAAATAAATGTTTATTCGCGCCAAAGAAATCATATATTAGACGTCAAGACAAACGCGGCTAATATCCGGTAGAGCGTATTACAGAGTCGTCAACACGTCAGTCGCCTCAAGACGTCTCTCGTTGATAGTACAAGACGATATTTATTCATCACGAGGAACCGCTACATTGTAATCGAGAGGCAACTCATCGCCTTATTTTTATGAAGCTTTGCGTACTTCAAGCTTTGTACCTTGATCGAATTGTGGTTTTGAAATGAGTCCTGGAAGAACCAACTTCGAGATTATGTTATGAGTACAATTAATGTACTTCGAGATTGGTTATGTTATGAGTATAATTAATGTACGACGTGATTAGGGAAATCGTGCGTCGACAACGGATCTGTATGATTATTTAATAAGGAAATATTGCGAATTGATGCCTTGTTGATAGTAAAAATGACTTATTCAACAAAAAAATTCGTTCCTGTGTCATTCATATATCACATTATTCTCATACGATCAAAAGTAGCAGATCTGTCACGAAATAGACAAATAAGTTATTTGACATAAATATCTGTGTATTAGATTCAAATAAACATGATTAAATAATAAGAATAATACTATCAAACAAATTAATATATTAGAAATTAATAAACGCTCAATTACGTTATGAAGCAAACACTTTCTTCGTCCTTAATAAATTTTCTTTGATTGAAATAAACTTTTTTCTGGGTGTGCTGTTCCAAGATTCATTTTGGCAAAAGCAGTTTCGGTATATTGGAACGGCAATATTGCAGATTTCGTGAGCGTCGTGACTCGGGTAATTGGATGCGAGATACCAGAGGCGAGATATCGACGGTGAACCGTGTTTATAATTCACAAGGGCCCATAAGACTCGAAGCTCCGAGCGGAGTGCACTTTTATCGCGGCGCGGCGCCTTTATCATCCGAGTGATGCACACGCGCCGCGGTGGCCTCGTTCTCGAGATCCCGGAGCCACCCCAGAGCGGAATGGCTACGTCGGATGCCGGTTAATAAGGAAACGTTGAACGAAAAAAAAAAAAAAAAAAAAAACAATTGAAATAAAATAAACGAGTCGAGCTGAAGTAGACGAGAAGGATTCCGGACGATGAATGAAGAGCGTCTCGGAGGGAAGAAGTGGGGGTTGAGTCGACGAGTGTCCCGAGGATCAGAGAGAAAAAAAAAGAAAAAAAAATACGCGAGGACACCAGAGTGTCGCCTGTGACACAAAGACACTGTAAGATCCGCTTTCCGAGAATCCTCCACTTTACCTTGAGAGAACTCTCGCAGCCTGCAGAGTCAAGACGTCGGGAAACGGATGGATGCAGGAGAAGAGAGGGGTGAAATGGACCATTAAAACAAACAATTCCGCGGGAAGTAGAAAACGAAAAAAGTCTTAAATGGCGGTCCATTGTGCCCCGGCCCGCTCACCCCTCTGCACAAATCAAGGGTGTAGGTAAAATTTCTCGAACCCGCGACGCGGGACCGGAAGCGCATAAGCACCATCTTTCAAAATGTCACCGTTTTGCTTGTAAATAAAAAAATATTAAATTGCCACGATAAATTCGCACATTCTTGCGCTGATTTGTCACAGTTTTGCTATTCAACAAAAATACACCGGCAATACGTTTTTCCTCGTGCATGTATCCGTACACCATTTGAAAACTATTTCTCAGCACGGGAAGGTGTACGAGGCACTCACGAGAAATATATCTCTCGTCCAAGGCGAGCGTGGACGAACGACTTTATGATGCCTTGCCGGGGAAAGTCTGGTTCGCGAGGAGGGAAATATTCGTCGCGGAGAAGTCTTGGAACGTACGGCAGGCGCATATTCTTCCGGTGCGCCGAACATCCCGCGACTGCTGCGATCCTCGTTTGTCCGTCTTCCCCCGGTGAAAAACATTTTTCGTATTAAACTATTTTGCGAAGGCTATAATATAGAGGGTGGAAACGAGTATAGAGGGAGAGGTAGGGAGAGTGGCCGAGGGAATCCAATATTTTCTCGGTTCAGAATCTCGCAGACGTCACCGATGTGCGTCCAGAAGCGCCATGGTTACCGCTTCAGTCATGCGAATTGCTTTCTTCCCTCTTTATAACTCGCGAAATTATTTGACATCGCCTTTTCCCTTCCACCCCTCGCCATCGTTACAACCTGAAGTTCAATTACACCCGTGCGTTAGAGCTTGTCCCGGTGTGCTGCACCGGTTATCGTTTCGCGTAACGTTCCACCGTACTTGCGGAGTGCATGGAGAAACATTCTATGAGCTGAAAATCAACCATTAGAAAATTTTACCCATGGAATAGAATAATAATATTTTGCGATACTAGTGCGAAAAAGCGATCTTCTGACGAAGGTTGTGAAGTCGGCCGCACGAGCTGAAAGCGAGTCTTGCGCACTTTTCCAACGGCCGTCGCGAGACTACTTTTTCGTACAAGTATCGCACACTACTTTTCGTGACTCGTGCCTGAAAAGTGCTACTTTTCGTGCCTGTCGAGAGTGGCGAAAGTAGCGCTTTACAGCCGGGTGTACTATAAATAACCGACACATGCGCACATCGGCCCGATCTTACTTTTCCGCAAGCTTAAGCATGCGTAAAGTATTTTTAAAAACTGGACTGTTAAAAAAAGGTGCAAAAAAGTAACCAGTGTTCTGCGCATGCGCCGTATTTTTCTCGCACGCTTTACTAAAAAGCGCCACTTTCGCCACGCGTTACCGCTACGGAAAGTGGGACTTTTTGTACACGTATTACAAAAATTTCATTTCGTGAACTGAAATTCTACCATCGGAAAATTTAGCCCATAGAATTGAATTTATTGCAAATATATGATATAATCGCACTATATCAATTAATCGCTTTACATCAGTCTATTAATATGACCAACAAATCGATCACCTAAAACCGATGAATTTTATATATTTCGAATATATATTATTTCGATACATTTTATTTTCGTGCGGGCCGAGTTATCGTCAAAGCTCAAGTCAGAAAGGCCGTCAGTGATACTGCATTTCCAGCAGCATACCTCATTGTTCTACGATACTCGTACAATTTATACGACATTTCTATGTACCTCGCTTTAAAGCCTGTTCGTGCTCGATATAAAAAAAATAAAAAAATAAATAAATAAAATAAAATAACATAAAATAAAATCTGCATTAAAGTATAGAAAATGTATGACCGGTCTCGTACGAGATATGCCGGAGGGTGACATTGATTTCGCATTAAAATTACGAATAGGAAAGAGTGGCGGCCGGGATTTTAAGCTGGCTCGGGGGCAAAACGCTGCACAGTCCGTTGTGCACCCCGGCTTCGTAGGGGGAGACGGATTTTGCGGCGGCGAGGGCGAAACGCATGGACGCTTAGTGCGTAACACGGAGCAGCTAGAGCGGATCGCCTCGGGTCACCCTATATTTCTGTTTGGAATACGTATTCCGCGGGCCCGACGTTGTACAGGCGCACCTGACTCGCGTCGATCGGGAGGGTGGTGTTTATAGCCGGTATACGGCACGCCACTCGTTCGCCGAGGCCGCCAGGAGCTCTCGGAAAAGACCGGTGAAAAGTCTCCCTCTCTCCGTGCCTCACTCGCGGACAATGATAATATTATCTGAAACAGCAGGTCCCCGTTTCCATTTGCACGTTTCATTATCCTCGCTCGATGACCTGCTGGTGCGGCGGGCGCGGGGATTGAGGGGGGAGGGCTAACGCGGCGCTCTCTCATCCCCCGGACTTTGCCCGGACTTTGTGCGTGCTTAAAGAGTCCGAGTAAAAATAGTAATATATGAATTCAAAGGCCATTAATTTTGGGCAAAAAAAATTACTCCTTTCACTTGGGCGATGGTAGAAATTTTTATCAAATGTTCACCACGATTGAGGGTTTTTTTGTACACGATGTTTCATTACCGAAAAAAGTTGGATAAAATGAGATTTTGTTTTTGTTTTTGTTTTTTTTTTTTTATTTGTCCGAACTCGGATCCTTGAAGCATCAAGAATTCTCTCGGCATAATTCGTCCCCTGTTGCGCCGTATGACGCGGCATATTTCAGAGAGAGATTGGTTACACTTTAACACCACCCTGACGCTCCCGTGGAAGCGCCGAAACTTTGTCGTCACGCGCGCTTTTTAGAAACTAATTATGTTATGAACGCGGAGCTGGCGCGTCGCTTTAGAACGCTACAAAATAGCTTCCTCCTCCGAAGAATGTTCTGAATGCAACGAGCGGCTTCTCTTTTTGCATCTGACACGGCGACCTCCCGCCCGTCGTTCCCCTTTTTCGTCCCGCTTCGTCCCCCATTCCTTCCGTCCTGCGACACCGATGCGCGTCTTGTCTTTCATCGTCAAATATGCAATTATATAAGCAATATCATCTCGGCGCTTTATTATCCCCCGAACAATCCGGTCTTCGCTTATTAAACGTTCGCCTGTTTTATCTCGAGTAAAGTTCGAACCCATGGAGTATATTAGATGAGATCACGAGCGGCCCCGCGCGCATGCGCGCCCACCCCTCGTACATAATGTCGACGCCGAAGCGCGACGACAGAGAGTTTTCTTCATAAAAAGTTTGAGAATTTTTATGAGACGGTAGTACAGTGGTATACATGTTTTATTACACGGACGATGGCGATATCAAACTTCTTCTTTACCCCTTTATATATATCGTGCTATATAGTAATACGCTTGTCGCAAACAATTTACTCCGCTCGGCAACCCAGTCGGGATATTTATAAATCCATTCGAACGATATACATTAATGCATATCTATATTGTAGCGTAAATTCCCCGTACAGGAATTTCCTGCAACGAAACCCCGGTTGTCCTCCCCCTTTTATTTTTGCCCGGGGCGCCAGGCACGGCCGTTCTTGCCGGGGGGAACAGAATACCTTGCCGAACGGCTGCTGTCGATCTCTGGGGTAGACCGGCTCAGTTGGGGGCGTTCGATCTCTCAAGAATAAATCTTAATTTCTCGGAAAAAGTAATGATTTTATTTAAAAATAAACCCGGGTAGCGCCGAAGGAAAACCTTCCACAAAACTGATTGCCCGTGACTGCCATGACGCGACGCTCCACGCCGTAACAAAACTTGGAACAATTACCCTCGAGTTCCACACACACCATACACGTGCGTCGGCGAGATGTTAGATTCGTTATGCCCGAGGCTCGCTTGAATAATATTCCGCTATGTCACACGTGTTGGATGAAACAGATAAATAACGCAAGGCGAACTGGTTAATATTGTTACGTTCTCGGGGAATAAATAACGCAGCTAAACATCGCGAGCACGCACGGTCAAACGCCTGTTCTCTCTTAAAATCCGATCAAGACTGTTGTCATCTGGTCAATCGATAATCTGTCCGATTGTCATTTGTCATACCGGGATTGATCGCGTTTTCATTGGTGCTCCTTATCAATGTGGACAGTCTCGGAAGCTTCCTCAGTGGCTTGTTTCGACGCGCGCTACCACTGTTAAGGTAGTACTTGCGAATGGTGTTGATTTCGCATAATTTTCAGATCATTGAGCGGGAATTGTAAACACTTCCCGATGGTATAAAAATCTGAAAAAATATCAAGCCTTCTAAAGATGCCGAAAAGATTGATTCAGAAAAATAAACGAAAAATTTTCATTTAAAAAAAAGTTCGGTTTCGGGGAGATTTGTTAAACAATTAAATTCTTCATCAATTTGTTAATAACATTTTGTAATTATTATTATGCAAAATTAATCTTCTCGGCATCTTTAAAAAGCTTGGTTTTATTCGGATTTTTACACCATTGAGAAGTATTTACAATTCCCTCTCAATTCTCTGAAACTTATGCAAAATCAACACCATTCGCAAGGACTAACTTAAGTCGCGGGTGCACGTGCTGTCGGAAAAGAAACGCTATATAACGGTATGAATATACTGCGGGATGTTGCGCACAATACCCGCTTCAAAGAGGCGCTTAGGTCACGGGTCACCGAGAGTGGGAGAAATTTGAAACGTAAGACTGAGGAAACATTTGAGAATGTCTATGCAAGGTTCGGGCTGTAAAATACAGAACTGCTCACCACAGCATCAGTCGCTGTTTGGTCACGCTGGGCCTCACATCAGTACTCCTACGCTTACAGCTCTGAAGTATACGAGAGCCCGTGAGCCTAAGAGAGCCACGAGAAAAAAGGTAAAAGTTTTGACCAATAAACCTAGTAAGAAAAAAGGACGTAAATCGACAAAGTCTAAGAAAAAGGCAAACCGAAAAAAAAAATTGTTAAGTGTAAAAAACATAGATTTCGATCATCTACGTAATATTGTGCGCCTCAATTCTACCTCAACTCTATATTCGTTACACTATATTAAGCGATACATACACGGAAGTTCGTTACGCGGGTCGGTCTACGTTTCGATGGGACGTTAGAGTCACACTCAATAAAAATCGCAATAAAACTCCACGCTCCCCGATAAATTCTCGGGTACTCGAACGCCCGTTAGATCGCCCGCGACAGACGAGACGCATCGGCATAACTCCGCGGAAAAAACGATACGATACGTTTTTCTCCGGGACAGACAAGCTTGCCGACAACGGCATTCCTCGGAAAGGCGACGAACTGGATAGAGACGCTTGTAGGCCGCATCTTCCTTCCTTCCTTCCTTATTCTCAAGCTCTTGGAAGTATTTTGCACTCAGAGATCACTTAGCTCGTCTATCACCTACCGCGAGTCAACGGAAAATGCCCCGAGTCATTGAACGCTTGTGATTTCCTGTGCCCTTTCGCTAACCTGCCTAATCGTTCCCGAGTTAGTTCTTTAATCACATTTGGTGATCCTCGATAAAGTCAGTGGCACACTTATCGTTGTCTTTACGGCAGTGAACGCGGTTTTCCATTATTTATACACGGGTCGTATTGTCGATTCATCGAAGCCTTTTGAATGCGATTCAGCCGTTACTGAAGTGAATTCAATAGGATTGTAATTATTAAATTATCATTTTAATAGCTCCTCTCTACTGACGGGGTTCCCGTGACGTTTTAGACCTCATTCTGAAGTTTACGACACCTCGCGTACCTAGTTTTTGTCACTTATGTCACAGTTAAGGACAAGTGAAATATCGCGGTCGGTGATGAAAACAGTAATTAACTTTTTTCAAGAGTGCTAATTTTTTTAAGGAAAAAGCAAATTCGAGCTGGATGCTCACGGTAATTTCGCATCCGGCCCGAATTCATTTTTTTTTTTTTTTTTTTCAAAAAAATTAGCACCGTTGAATAAAGTTAATTTGAAAATTGCAACTATCTTTATCGCACGCACAGTTGTTTCACTTCCCTTTAAGCCTTGCAGATCTGTGACTCTGCACGTTCGTGATCCTCGTTCTGCGAATGATTCTCCTAGGAAACAACGGAAGTTGACGATAAACGGTGCTGCCGGCTCGCTCATCCGTCCACGATTTCATGCAACAATTTCATTTGCCGTTAGTAAAATGTAATGCCTGACCTATCCAAGTCCGGCGAAGCCACCCCGACCCTTGATCAGACACCGACGGCTGTTTGTCAATTAATTACACGCTAAAATGAGCGCTTTCGATTTAAGTACCAGTGCGAAATTTTGCCACGTTGCAATATTTATATAAATAAAGTTCGATTCATCTCTCGGGCCTCCTGATTAAAAGCCACATCCAGATAGCCTTTCTAGATATTTTAGAATTTTTCCGAAACAGCGAAGTACTATCTAAAAACAAAAAGAATGATAAGAAGATGAAGAAGAGACGTATAGTCGAGTAGTTGTGCCATGGACGGTGCAACGGTGTACTCACTTAGAAGGTAGTTTTACCCGGTCGTCCACCCGCGTTGCGCCCTCTCGGTCGTCCCGTGGTATTGCCAATCTGCCTCGGAGAGTATCCATATACGTGAGGTTTCACGGGCAGCCCCTCCGGGCCGGGAGCCTCGTACCGGATACCCTTATAACCCCGGGGCTATATCCTAAAAGTTATCTGAAAATTTCATTTACGATGAGAGAGTTAATAAAGGTAAATATTAGCTGTGGAAGCGGTTTGACGGGAACTAGCGAACCGGCGGGGGGGGGGGGGTGGTTCGAAAGCTCTGGAAACCAGCGCCGCGAAGGAAGGTACACGGGTACAGAGGAGAGATGGAGAGTGAGAGGAGAGAGAGAGAGAGAGAGACGGGAGATAAAGTACGAGTCTGTTTGGCGAGGGAGGGAAAAGAGGTGCCCGAGGATGGAGCACGACGGATAGAGAGAAATATAGAGGGGCTGCAAACGCGACGGGCAGGGGGGTGCAGCGGCAGAAGCAGCACGGCAAACGGAGCCTCATCTGTGTCTGCTATCATCGGATCCCTCCTCTCCGACATTCGATCGCGGGGGCGAGCGAAATTTTGCGTTCATTAAAGTGCTAATCGATTCTCGAAGAGTATCATAAATGTTGTGTTATTTATTTTTTTAAAGAACAGAAGAAAAACATGTAATCTATTGGGAGAGAAAGTTTATTGCCTTAGCCTACTGGGGAAGTTGAGTTTTCTAAGGGATGGAAAGGGCATCCGTGCGATCGCTGCGGCGAGATGTTCGAAATTGAAGATCGTGGCACGGTTCGAGACACTCGCGGATAAATTGGGTCAGTGGATGGTTTGTGAGAGAAAAAAATAGAAAAAAAGGAAATGAAAGAGGTCGAGAAGCTCCTTACCCGATCGGTGATCCGATACTGATTTGTTTATCCTCGCGTGTACGACGTCGTCGTGTCGCGGGAGGGTCGGCAAAGCTTTCGGTATCACCGATCGAACGGGTATTCGAGGGTTCGTCGTCGATGACGAGAAGTCGCACCGTGACCCCCCCCTCCCTCCCCCCCTCCCCGCTCAGCCGTTCCTGCAGACGCGGCTCCTCTGGGCTCTCGGATATAAATTAAATGTAAATACGTGAAACGGGTGGAAAACGGAGAGTAAATACGGGGTCTCCCGGTGGCGAACCAGAAACAACAATGCTCCAACTCCGGGATCTATTGAAAAGGTGGCGACGCGGGGGCGGATCGAGAGACGCCTCAGGTGGATATAAAGATAGTTTACCGACTTTCCCAAAATCGATGAATCATAAAAAAAAGAAGTAAGCTTTGTTCTATGAACGATCGAAATGACGATAAAACCGGTCAAAGTCTTGCCACCATCTGCTCCATCCTCCTTCCAGTTTTCGCTTATATCCAATGTATATCTATATACAAACACCGATTCAAGAAAGAAGATATCTCGCGAATTTCGGCCGGCGACGAGACAATCCATCGCTGATAATTTCCTCGGGAATTGCTTTCATGAAACGCCGAGCGATTAGTAGAAAGCGCCAGTCCGTGAAATCACTAGGCGCTGGGGCGCTAGGACGTAGAGGATCCGGAGACGGAAAGCTATATGCCGAGGGTGAGAGAGTTGCGGGCTGTTGCTGATCGTCGTAGAACGGGGAATACCAGTCCGCGGTCTACGGTGTCGGTGTACACAGTGTTAGCTTGTGCTTCTGCTGCTGTTGCTCGGGGGTCGTTCTGCGCGAGTTGCGGCCGGGCCTGGAGGAAGCAGCTGGCGTCCCAGGGTGGAAATGACCCGTCATACGCAGTCCCCCCCGGAAGACCTCGGGACTTGCAAGTCTCTCTCTCTCCTCACCAGAATCCCCGTAGTCCCTGCTGCTGATGCTGATACTTAAACCTGAACGAACGTACAAGGTCCTTGACAACTCGTCTCCGCTGGTCCAGGAGCTGCCACCAGCATCTTCCACTATGCTTCACGGCCATCCCCTTATTCACCGTCGCAGCATCTTTTTCTTCCGACTTCAAAGGCCGAGTCTCATCATCGTCATCGGGATCGACAACGATGCACATTGGAGACCCTCAGTTCGGCTCGCCACTATAATTTTCCGAGCGTGAAGCGATCTTTTTTAGACTATAAGACATTTATATAATATCGGATAAGATTAAAAGAAAAAAACTGTAAACGTCATGTTCAATTTGCTCCGAGAAAATCCTTCATTAGCGCACTCAAATGGTCCAAGCATCCCGGCAAATGACGTTCAATCCTCGGCGAAAGATGCACTTGTGCCACGATAAACCAGGGCTTCCCATTCTCCCTCGAATCGGGAGTCGTTACGCCCGGTCATACATCAACCGGAACGAGCTCACTTTCGGCCGTCCGGTAATACCCACCCTGAAATGATTTTATGGCTCCGATCCGTTATTCCCTGACTGCATATTCGCTGATTCCCGAATACTAAACCATCGATGGAGCGCCAAGCAGTAATGCCCCCGGACTCGTTTGCGGCTGCACCTATAGAAACTACGTATACCCCGGTCGGTGAGCCTTTTACATCGAGGCTGTTTCGAGCTGGAACATTAATTCTCGTGAAGCCCTCCCCGCTAGCCCATCCAGCCGGCCGGCCGGCGAAGTACACGCTGCCGGCTGCGTGCACCACTGCCGGCTCTATGGAAAGAAAATTGATGCGCTGAAATAAATTCGGCAATCGACTTTTATCATTCGATTGTTGTTGCGGTGGATGAACGACCCGAGGGAATGTACTGGCTCTGCCAAGCGTTGATATCCGTTCTTTCTTCCCCCCCCCCCCCCCCCCCTCCAGGATCACTTTTCCTCTCGACGTGCTTTTTATCCTCATCCGGAGAGGAACGCGTTAAGGGAAGGAGTGTATTTCTCTCAAGCAAGCTGGTAGCAGTGGTGGAGAGTCATGTGCTTTATCTCCACTCGTCTCGTATTTTTCCTGCTCTCCCCTCGGCGTTTCTCTGACCGTTCCGTCGAGTACGCCGATCCACTCCACGTCCGAGATTTTAAGGGTGGGATGGATTGCTCTACCGGTGTTCTCTCCTATGGACCGAACTCGAACGAGTCCGGCTCCCTCGGCCTTCCGGCTCGCGCCCTCGAGGATCCTTATCCTCAGGTTACGCGAGGATCGCGTGTCGCACGGTAAATTCTCAAAGGTCCCTCGATTTAGGACACACCGCTGCTTCGGCTCATCCGACGGTCCGCCGCGTGTATCGGAGAACCGTTGCGGGTTTGACGATGACGGCGTACGTTTCCCGGCTCACGGTCGATTAGTCAAAAACCCGCGTTTCGGGGGTTCGCCGTCGTCGCCGTAAACCCGAACGAGCGTACGTGCCAGCGAAAGAGATTCCGAAGGATAAAAAGTCGCGGCTGGCCGCAGGGGAGGCAGAAATGACTCTCGCACCCTATCGGTCACGAGGGATGAGGGGAAAGCGAATCGGCAAGTCGATGAAGCGACCTGTTCCGCCTCTCGCCCACACCGACCACCGGCTTCGCAGTCTCTCGTCCAATTTGCCACTGTTCGCCCTTAAACGAAGTCCAACACGGTCGATAGCTCTGCAAGCGATGTTGCCCAAAAGCTCGGGTTGTTCGTTGCCGCTGTGATGCTGCAGGTAGCTCATCGACGCTGGGGGTCCGGCGGCTCTTTCCTCTGTCCCGGAACGTTCGGCGAAACTCCTGGAACGGCGGCGTACAACAGCGGTAACGCCACGAGCAAACCCGAAGCTTTTTGGGGCGAGGCCCGGTTGTGCATGCCTTTGTACC
This sequence comes from Stenichneumon culpator, assembly GCA_964017025.1. Taxonomy (NCBI): domain Eukaryota; kingdom Metazoa; phylum Arthropoda; class Insecta; order Hymenoptera; family Ichneumonidae; genus Stenichneumon; species Stenichneumon culpator. Next base: position 15,852,005 of record OZ024769.1, read on the forward strand.
GGTGAGCCACTAGCCGGCGCGTTAATTCGCGGAGAGCTTTGTTGCGAAGAGGCCCGGAGAGAGGAAAGCCGGTCGATGTAAACCGCTGTGTTAATCGGAAACCGCGCCGTGAACGAGATTAAATGGATGTCTCGGTGGGTGATCGATAAGGGAATCCTGCTGGACCCGAAGCCCTCCCGCGGCCCTCCTTTCTCGGGTTTCCCCACTCTTCCCTGGTCCATCGTTCGATTCCCAATTCCTCGTACAGCCAGTCAGCTATGACGCAGCTACACGGTACTCAAAGCGTAGCGAGCGCGCGGGGCGAGAAGACTGGGAACCGACGCCAACCACCGTCTCTGCTCCCTGCATTGTTTTCCTCGCCTGAGCTCAATATAACAGAGCCACGGCGCGAAAAGGAGATGAGAAAAGTGGAGTAGAGAACGCTCCCTCGCCACACCATCGTCCTCGAGTTTCATCCAGAACAATAACAAGTGGTGCCCAATTTCCAACTCTCTCTCCCACCCTGTTACCGTTCCTTTCACTGGTCGGACAACGACTTCCTCTCGTTATATAACGACGATGAAGACGATTACGAGTGCCGGTCCCCTTCCCCCGTCCATCCCAACCCTGGCATCGGCCGTTTGTCGCGATGGCGAGCAGAAAAATCGTTTCCTTCGTGCAAATAATAAAAAAAAGAGGCGCCGCTCGTTGCCACTCCCGCAAGGAATAACCGGAAGCCGTTATCGTTGCCACGTTTCGAACGACTGGATCGTTAGTACCCCTCGGTACCGATATATATCGACGATGCCAGACCGGAGGAACCTTGGTCTACAGAACAGACTGCACAGTTATTGGCTCTTCAATGACACAGCCGAGTCACCGGTTACAGCCAATACGTGCATATATTTCTCTTCGTTACACGTTTCTTCTCCGTTGGACCTAAAATCTCGTACATGATGGCGGTGAGAAGCGTCACCGTGTACCGGGCCGAGGACAAGCGCATCATGATTTGCCGGATGTGGGAGTAACTTTGGGGAAACGGTGGAGAGCACGCGTAACCGTCTGGCGAATACAGCGCAGGTATAACTTTGCACGCTCATCCGCGGTGCCTTCGGTACACATCTAGGAAAGTTTCTTCGTTTGATGAGAATCGCGAGAGAGGAGGAGAGAAGAGCGTGTGACAAGCCGGTTTCCACCGTCGACGAGACGGGGTCGCAGGGGGCGTTCGGGCACGTACTAATCCGTTACTCGTAATTAGACTCGGATTGGCAACGGTTTAATCCCTCAAAGTCGCTGAAGCGCACGCGTTTCCTAGCTACTGCCTTTCCCTGCCCGGTCGTGTATTATCTCGCAGCCTCTCCGTGCTCCGGGCGAGTTCTGGCGTTCCCGGTTGATACAGACTCGCTCGGGTCCACGAGGGGGACCACGCTCGGTGTGTACCGCTATATCAGTGTTCGAGCCGAGGGCGTCGCTGTGTACGACAAGCCCCGGTACCAAACACAGTCTCATCCATGAACGAACGGAACGGTGTGTAGCGCGAGCCCACCTTCACCCGGCAGCAACGACACTTTGAGTAATAAGATAGGAGCAGCGGCAGCATCTCGCGTACCCCGTCTGAGGATACCAGCGAGCTGCTCCCCAGATAACGTCATTGCGGACCAAATGGACCGAGATATAGATAAGGGATAATTAGGGGAAGCGAGACAGACGGCGGGCGCGAGATGGAAAACCCTGGAAAGAGGATACGGACACTGGCGTTGTCTGAATACAATACTCCAGGTACTACTGGTGCGGTACAGGGGTAGTTTCGGAGTGCGCGACGTCTCTGAACTCTGGCTGGAGGATGAGGAAGGAAGAGGAAGCGCACGGATGACGTCGGACATTTGTTACTTCGCAGTCTACAATGAGCCCTTCCGTGTGTATGTTCGCTCACCTCCGTTCTCCCCTTCCAGCTATTACGTTATACCTTACAGCTTCCCTTGCTGGAGGAAGAGTAACGTCATTGCCATTCCTCATGCCCTACCGCTCTGGCGAGACTCGACTCTAGGGTTTGCCATAAGTAACTGCGAGATCGATGAAGATATCGCAAAGGCGTAACACTCGTTATCCAGATTTTACTGTATTCCGCTGGCTGAATTCCAAGTACCGAGTCTATCGAGTAGTTGGGCCGGATGTGCGATACTTATTTATTTATTTATTTATTTATAAATACAGGCGATCCACCTGTTACAGGTACCATGAGATACGCATCGCACAATACAAATTTATTGATAAGCCGCTCAAACATTGTTTTTGCTCATATAATTAGAAATATGAGAGAACTAATTGAAGAGAAAGTAACTTATTCGTATTCTTTATCAAATAAACTTTTTCAAATGAACGCGCGATAAAATGTAATATATGCGGTAGACTGCACTTATAAAAGCGAGGCCACCCCGACACCGAGATCAGTTACCGAGACATCAATCCCTAGTCCAAGGGAAAAGCCCTAAGCTCTGGACATGGTTCTAGGAAATACGAAAAAATGTGTGAAAACACCACACTGTCGTTCCCCAACCTGTATTATAATATGTAAACCGCACAGTTACACCGACAAGATGGAATTCCCTGGGCTCACTTGTTTTTTCCTAAAAAAAATTCTTGAAGAAACGCTTTATTTAGGTCGGTTAGGTTTAGCACGACCCCCCTTAAATAAAAAGCTACGGGTACTTAGGATTTTTTTGTTTTACTCAACGTTCAATGACTGAACTACCGCCACTTGTTTCCCGTGCGAAAAAAATCTGGTCATTGGTAGACTCCTGTTATATCGGTTTTTGTTTCTTTACCTGATTTGGAGAGTCTTTGATCTCGTACTCGCATCGATATCTCCGATACCTCGATGTTCTATCCCGGCGATCGTCGAACCCGTTTCAATGTCCGGACCAATCCCCGATACTTGACTGCTCTCCTATCGCCGCCTCGTCGTCCCGAACCCCGCGATAGCGTCTGTCGACTCGAGGATAGGAAACGAGTTGTATTTATTCGACGCGCGGGCCTAGTAGGCATTTCGGTTTATTGGCTCGCCGCGGCTGCTGCAAAGGCCGCAAGAGGCGTCGCAAATAACGGAGTTTCCCGTTCGCTCCGGATGGTCTCTCGGAGACCATTAGCCTAGCTGAGTCTCTTCCCCGGAGCTGTGGAGTCTCAACCTCTCTTGCCGGCAGAACGAGGAGGACAACGAGGCGAATCATGTGGAAGATCCCACTTGATACCAGCGTACCTCACACCCTGACCTCTTCTCCATTATTTTTTATACCTTTATTGCGAAACGCCCTTGACGCTTCCTTTATCAATAGCCGGTGACGCCAACGCAATTATCCCTCGGCGTGCCGACAGCAGTAAAGCACACCCTCACACCCCGACCATACGGTGCGCGGAATAAAATCTTTTCATGTATGCGAATATTTGTAGTTTTCCTCGCATCGGCAGATCGAACATAGCCGCTGCCGCGAATTTGGAATTCAGGGATGCCGGGGGCTCTCGATCTAGCGTCACGCGTGACCGAGCAAAAATTTGAAAGATTTTTACAAATATTCGAGAGTCCGGGGGTTGGGGGAGAGGGGGATGGGATGAGTGAGGGAAAGAGATCGAGTTCACAGCATCGACAGTTTCTCGATGGGGTGTGCTTCACTCCATACCCGTGTCCGGCCAGACTATTGAAAACGAAACGGCATCCATACATACTGTTTTATACTATATAGAGACAGAACTGCGGAGGGCGGGAAGGGGTGGAACCCACGTACGGGCCTCGTGTCTCATCACCAGCCCTCCTCGGACCGACGGCACGTATGGGATATCGCGTCATTAAATTGCATTTGCATATCACTGATCCGATGAATAGGGACTGGCACGCCTCGGTGAAGCCAATTAAAATTGACAGGGCTACAGATGAGACTTTTTTTGTCGATACGGTTATCGGTACTCCACAGCGCCGGTGTACCACCCCCTCCCCCTGTCCCCCTACCTAGAACATTTTCCGGCGAACCGTGTCAGCCATTATTCCACGGCTCGACGGTGGCATCGACAAAATCCATTGGCACGGGAAAGATGTTTCTCAAACTCTTAAGGTAGCACTTGCGAACACTCTGACCGTACGCGAGTTCACAGAGAATTGAGAGATGAATTGCGAACACTTCTCGATGGGATAAGAATCTGGAAAAAATCAACGATATGGTAAATCACGAAGGTGCTGAAAAGATTGATTCTGCATAATAATAATTTCAAAATGTTATCAACAAATTAACGAAAAAATATTTCCCAACAAATCACCCGGCAACCTAGCTTTTTTTTTATGAAAACGATTTGTTGATTTTTCGTGAATACGTATGAATTTTTTCGGGATTCCGTGTAATTTTTGAAAATTCCGTTTTTGGTTAATAAAAAAACGTAATTTCGAAAAAATTACCCAAAATTCTGAAGAAACTCATACGTATTCAAAAAGATCAACAAGTTGTTTTTATATGAACAAAAAGTTAAGTTGCCGGGGGATTTGTTGAACCATTTTTTTTTTCATTCATTTGTCAATAACACTTTGAAATCATTATTACGCAAAATCAATCTTTCCAGCACCTTCCACATGCTTGATTTTTTTCAGATTTTTATCCCATCGAGAAGTCTTCGCAATTCTCTCTCAATTACCTCTGAACTCACTTGAGGTCGAAATGTCCGTTAGCACTACCTTAGATAAGATTACGTAACTCACATAGCGTTAAAATGATCTCCCAAAATACGAACTTATTTAAATAGAGAGCTCCACTGTTTGGTCGATTCAAGTAATTTATACTCAACACACTTTGATTCCGAGGTACGAAATTTCACGAGTCCCCCATCGTCTCGGATCTGCTCCCGGTCGGTTCGAGGAACTCTTCCCGACGGTGTCCCCTTTCTCGGTTAAGCCGAGAGTGGAAAATCGTTCGGTACAGTGTAAACAGTTTCTCGCGCGGAGACGCCAGGCGAAAGATATCGATATCCATATCGGGGCGATTTCCAACGTCGTATCTCGACACCACCGTCGAACATCTCCCGGCTCACACGAGACAGGGAGATTCGCCACACAGGGATGGGAGAGCGAGATCCTGTATCGTTGTCGTGTCGCGGCGAGATCCCACTGCCGCCGGAGGATACGTAATAGCAGCGGCGTATACATACGCCGTACGGTCGGCAAAGGGATGAGGGTTGTGCAACAACGGACGTTGTGTAACATCGATACAGCGATGTATCAAAAGCGAGGGAAGAGGAGATAGGGAGAATTCGGGAGTTGGGGGCAACCGGTGAAAATAGAAGCGAGTAAAAGTATGGAAAAGCAGAGCAACCGGGAGGGGGGCGCCCCGGTTTCCCCGCTCTGCCCGCCGATAGGAATGAGGAAAACGCGAAGAAGAAGAAGAAGAAGAACAAGATGGGTGAAAGGCTGGAGCACGAGAGGTACGCGGATCTCGGGTGAACGCGTCGCGCAGTGCATCACCCCATGGAACGGCGGAACGAGGGGGCCGGAGCGGGGCTCTGTGTTGGTGTACGACAAGACTCTCCGTTTTTCTCTTTTTTTTCCTCCTTTTTTCCTCTCCTTTTCCTCCTCGAGATATGAAGTTCCACGGATGCAATAAAGTGACAATCATTGTGAGACGACCCGGGGATATACGTTTGATGTTCCGAGACCCGTTATATCGCTGCGTTAACTTTTCTTTTTTTCTTTTTTTTTTTTACGATGGGCAACCTCCTTGGTCCTGGAGTTCATCCAGGGAGGGTTGGGTAAAAGTTGCCCGTGTGTACCCACGAAGAGGGCGTTACCTAGGCTATGTGTGGCTCGGTCGCTCGGAAACTCCGTTCCTTACCCGGGGAACTCTATTATTTATGTTCCTCGGTACCTCAACCCCCCCCCCCCCCCCAACCCCCAAATTCGCGACATCTGACACGATGATACTCTTCCACCCTAACGAGGTTCCAGTTTCGAGGGAGCGTTACTTCCGGACTAAGGAAGTTCGCGATTCTTTGCCGTTGTAATAACAGTAATAATAGTATTCCGTCTTTCGTACGGGAGGGGGGGGGGGGGGGGCGCACGACCATCACCGCCAGACCGCGCCCGCCTTCCTCCCGATGTCGGCCGACGGTGTCCTTCATTTAATTTGTATATCGGAAGCGACGAAGAGAGACAGGGGGATGGAAAGTTGGAGAAATCTCCTGTATAGCGAGAACTTTACTCTTCCCCTCAGCGGCGGCGACCACTTTATTCAGTGGGCTCATAATATCATGCAGATGCGCGGAACTCCGAGTGAGAGGGGCGTGGGTTGTCTCTCTGGAGCGGTACCGAAGAGGCGCAGCGCGGCTCGAATGGAAATTCGGCCATTTCTTCGTCGGCGGGGCCAAAGTGTCTCGATAGGAATTCGGGAGTGCGGATACCGGCTGTTCGCGATTTTCGGAGGGTAAGCGTGGCGAATTTGAGAGAGCCCGTTGCGGGAAGGATGAGCGTTTTCGAGGGGCGACGGCGTCACGACGGCCCGAAACGTCCGAATAAATTGGAAAAAAAATGAAAAAGTATATGCCGAAGCGTCCGGGGGGGGGGGGGGTGGGGGAGGGGGCGCGTGTACTCCTCACTTTTAGCCGTGTCACGTCGATGACGATTTGGCGGGACCGCGATGAGGCTTTAAAACGTCGCTACTGATAATTAATGGAAAATTCGTCGGGTACCCGATCGATGGTATCCGATGAGATTATCATAATGCACTTTAATTCGATGAATGTCCGTTTGGCAGAGGGTACAGGATAATTGGACAAACACCGGAATATCAAAGCTCCGTCGGCTGTGCAGCACCAAACAGGAGCTTCGGTGTTACGGGTGTGTGGAGAGGATGATACACGGCGCGTCAATATGAGCGTACATTGCGGGTACTCGATAACATGCCGCCAGGTCTGTTGGCTATCTTCGAGTCGAGGACCGTTAATGAGGTCGCGCGTTTGCGATTCTAGAACAAGACAATTATCCAACATAATTTTCCTAACGCATGCACGTTAAATACCGCTCTCCGTTCCTGTGAAGTGAGCGCAGAAAAGCGCTCTTTCGCATTGCGTGCTTTTTAATTTATTATAGCTTTTCACAAATGCAATACGGTCCTCTTTCTCGCACTAGTGCGAGAAAGTGCCCTTCCGCGCACACTTCCCAAAAACAAAATGCGTGGATTTCGTGAATTTGCCGGGACAAATTATCCGAATGACAAAGACGTAGAAAGGGGAGTCTCCTGGCTCGTGCGTCATTTTCGCACACAACTCTCTTTCTACGCCCTTGCCATACAAATAACTATTACCGATCGAACGGCGAGATTGGCGTGGAGAATTTATTCGAACGTGTAAAAAAAAAAAAGAAAAAAAATTATCGGTAAACGTACCAGTCTGCAACGAGTCTGCCGTCGACCAGATTTTTATCCCGGGAAGGTCCGGCGAGTCGAAAAAAAAAAAAAAAATCGTTGGATTAACGACTGTGAGAATTTTTTGTATAAATTCGGATATTTTGTTTTCATATTTATGTTTTTATTTTTTGTAATACCCATACCACACTTTGGTCGTTCCATTAGCGAATTCACGGGTCGGTGAACATGAAAATAAATGTATACCGGTGTGTATATGTAAACCCATGTGGAAGGACGATCGTACACATGTTTACGTGAGCCCTATTGAATTAACACCGCGACCAAAATAACACGACGCAAACGAATAATACGGTGGGATAAACGCATGGACCGGCGCCCTTTCAGCCACCCTTCGTTTGATATTGCTGTTCCTGTCCCCCTACCCCCCCCCCTCCCTGGCACCCCTGTACTTTCACCCTTCGCCTCCCCATGTTCGCCCGCTTTCATTTCGATATTGCCAAATAATGGAGAGCCAGTTAATTACTATTAAATCGAAACCCTCTTCTTTCGACCATTGTATCCGGTTCGCCGGAGGGAAACTTTTTTATCTCTCCCCAGCTAACTCCCTTTCGCTCTCTCCGTGGTTCCCTCTGCAAAACGATCGATACACGAACCGGCGAACGTGGTACAAGAACACAGGAAAGCTCCTGATTAATCGTCGGAAAAACTGGCGAACCTTCCCGGTGGAGATCACGTCCCGTGCATACAGCATTCAGAGATAGCACTTGAGTGCTGATCTTGAAGAGATGCCGTTGGGGGGGGGCGCGGAATGATGGCCAGCTCTCCGGTCGAGCCTCGAAGAGGCAATGGTATAAGAAGCCCGCCTTAATTATTCAACCGACCCTCGAAAAAATTAAGAATTCGCAGCAATAAATAACCTTTTAATCAGCGAATTCCACGCTATTCCGCCGGATGGGTCTCGAGAAGGTGGTAAGATGGGAAGGAGAGAAAGAGACGAAAGGATGGTTGTGCAAGAACGGCAAATTAGCAGATGCTCCGGCCCCTGCCGACGCTGCGCCGCTGCCGAGAGCTGAGCAAACCGGCTATCTTCCCGCCATTATCTTAACCCTTCCGGCTTCAAAATTTATCAACCCCAGTTAGGATTAATCGTCGAAAATTTTAGTGAGGACTTCCCGGCCCAGCGTGTGGATAGAAGGGGAGGGGATGGCGCCGGAGATCGAGGGAAGGAGAGCCCCCCCTCCCCCCCCCCCCCGGGTGAAATACGCAGATGTTGAAAAGTACGAGATCTTCGCGAGAAGCACCGGGAGAGCATCTCGGATAGCGCTTTCCCGGATTCGTTAGTGTAGGCTACACGGTAAAACGAATTCCTCGCTCTTGTATTACTTTATTACTTTAGGAAGTGAGATGGAGGCAGAGGGCGATCGCGGGAAACGGGAGAGCACGAGGAGAAAGCGGGCGCAGGAGGGTACCGAGCCTTTCTCGGAAGAAAGGCCCTTTGGAATCACATTCCTCCTCAAAGTCGCTCGTTGTCTCGCACCCTTTGGCGGAAGAGCCGGTATTGTGTCGACTCCGCCAGTTCGCTCTTCTCTTACCGGCTTTCAACTCTCCAACTCTTCCTTACAGCCCGCCGCCCCCGCCCCTCGCGCGTCTCCGCCCCCACCGAGTTGTCTCTCGCCATGCCAACCCTGCTTTTCTCGCCAACTATTCTCGTTTCCTCGGCGCTCGGGAGGATCCCATTTTGGAAATCTTCGGCGACAAAATCTCCCGTAGACTGTTGTTAGGATACCAAGTTTCGTTGCATTCCTTTTTAACACGAGCATGCGGTTTTCAAATTTTGTTTCCGATTCCCCGTTCGAATGAACGATCGTCGAGGTACACTCGTGTCGCGAACTATCGATTTTTGCCGCACGGCTGTTGGTGCATTCGAGAGATTACGCGCGTACCAGCTTCCGCCTTCTCTTCTTCGCGATATCTCTTTTACGTTTTCAACGCTCCGCGCCTCGAACGACAGCTCGACTCTTCTATTTTTCATCGTCGTTCTTACGGAGCCAGCATTTTCCATTACGATTCCAATAAATTAATTTTCAGGTCCGCATCCGTCCCGTTTCCTTCCTTTTCAGCGAGTTTCGCGACGAAGGGCGGACGGGGGGGCGGTGTGTCGGTGCCGGAGTGAGACGTCTTATACGTGCCATTTATACTCTTTACGATGGGACAGCATCAGTCTGCTGTTACTACCCCCGGAGACGACGACGGGGCTGCCGAGCTGCAACCCTGCTCTCCGGCCCAACCCTTCGCCGACGCCGCTCTAGGAGCCTAGACTCCCGTACCTTCGACTCTCGGCCCTCACTGCCAACGCCAGCGCGACTGTGTGCAACCAGGAATCTTAAATCCAACCCTCGAGCATTGATGAATCCGCTTTGCCCGGAAATTGTTCCCATCCGTCTACGGAAAGAAAAATCTCGCCACGCCCGCTGGGAAACCTTCTCTTCACTTCATTCGTTTTTTTGTCCGACCGAAGCCCCCCCCCCCTCCCCCTACCCCTCTCCCTCTCCTCCATAACCTCAGCCCCCTGCACACTTTGATGCATCGATCGAAATACTTCTCTCCGAACCTCTTCGACTTCGCTGAAGCATTCGAGGCTCGATGCAACTTTACTTGACCTCGAGTGAGACTCGCAAATTAAATCGATGAATCTTAGATCGGCGGGCATTGATGAGAGAAGATAAAAAATAGGGGGAGGGATGTGGTAGTCTTGTAAAATTTTCTTCGCCCTCAGAATTTAGACAAATCTGCTCGAATGCGATACTCGACCAACAAAAGAGGATTATGCCATTGAAATACTATAATGATGTACAGACCTCGCGATAAAGCATAATAGGGAAAGGATGGGTGAAGAGCATTACGTATACGAGACGAGTATTCGAGACGCCGATGAATGCCAAGCCGTCGTACCACTACAATGATTATAAATATTCTCAGGGAAAATATCCCTGAGAATGAATGCGAAGGTATATGCGGAAAGGGCGGCGAAGAGGGTGGGGTGGGGGTGAAAGGTTTGCGGTCAACTGCACGAGCCCGGTGTATTATGTAAATCGTATTACCTGTTCGCATTGCAGATATCTGCCCCCTTTTGTCACGGAGTATGTCCGTCGGGATGAAATCTTATCAGTAATTTTTTTTTTTTTTTGGATCATGGATATTCCAGGAATTGTCGTTCAGAAAGGTGTGAAGGCGTTTAAAATATTTTCACATCTCGTGAAATACAATTGTGTGCGATACTCGTGCGAAAAAAAATTTCTGAAATCGTGTGACTGCAACACTCCCCAGAAAAAGTTTTTTGCTCGACTTCACTAAAATAGCCACATGCCTTGCGTGCAATACGGCCGGAAAATAGCCTATTATTGACCGATGATCATTACTAACCTATGCCTATGCGTAGTACAGTTTCATTACTCCCTAGGGAATAATAGGGCTCATTATTACTCCCTTTGGAAGCTCTATTACTCCCGGGGAAGTAATGGTCATTCGCGAATATCACGATTTTGCGACGCAAGAAATTCACACCTCGTGTGAATTTCTGCCCTCGCTTCGCTGGGGCATCAAACTTCACACTCGGTGAAAAGACGCACATTCCTCCCTTGTGGCGTAATATACTAATTTCGCGCCCGCATCAAAATGTACTATTATTATATTTACATTAACGTTTACGATAATACTCGACCGGCTCTCGACCGTTGGCCCGCATCGGGCGAGTACTCAAGGATTTCAATTTGGATGATTTCGCCTCGAAGTGACCGCGCTTGTACCCCCGGTACACTTCCTTCGTTCACGAGGAGCGGTATCGGTCGACCTCAAGAGCACCAACGACTTCGTCAGGGGGCGGCGGCGGCGGCGGCGGCGGCGGCGGGGGGGGGGGGGGGTCAGTTTCTTGGGACGCCGGAGACACTTCGAGGGACGGCGGGGCGGGTAGTGAGACGATAGACATAGAGACCGCCGCTTTCATGATACCGTGGCTAGGACGAACCGCAAATTAAAGGACTCTCCTGGTTTCCTCGGCATAGCTGAAAGTCTTCGTCAAGTTCGGCGTTTGCTCTCCCACTCGGCTGGACGAGCGCTACACTTCATCGCATATCGAGAGAGTGAGTTCCTCGGAGTCTTGGCGACGTGGTGGATAGTCGTGACCGTCGCGAGGGACGAAGGGTTGCGTCGCCAAGGGCTGGATGGAACCGCGGCTACGTGCGCCTCTGAGCTGGTGATTTCCTCCTGCGGACTCCACCAGAAGGCCGGGTGGGAGGGGGGGGGGGCAAGTGTGTGTATAAGTTACCGATTCTTCCAGGAAGTTGGACGAAAGTCTGGTGTTCGGCGAGAATGCCCGAGTCTCTGAGGTTCCGCGCGACGTCGCCGGAGGAGAACGGCGTACAGCTAGACGACGTAGAGGACGAAGAGGGAACGACGAGAGGACGATGGCGACCCGTTGGGTTGGTCGTGTACGCGTGTACGAGAGATGGCGCACGTTGTATATATGGGTTCGAGTCTCGCGAGCTTCGCACTGCCCACGACCACATCAAAGCGTCTGTTGGCCGAGCTTTGAGCACGATACGCTCGGCCATGCCTAGCTTTGACACCGCAGCCAATATAGTCGGTCCGGCCGTTATTACCCGGCTTCCATTCAATATCCTTAATTAAATTCGCAAGCTTATTCACTGTGGTTAATTACGATTTCGTTTCGGCAGCTATGTCGAACTCGCCCCGACGCATTGTTCGTTTGCGTCTGCTGCCTACCGACCGCTGTTGGTGTTCTTGCGGCGTCATCCGGTTCCTCCCGGTTCATCCGTTGATAACGTGTTTTTGTGACGAATCTACCTGTCGGTAAAAAAAAAAGTCGAAGGAAACAAATGGGAAATGATTCCTTCCACCCATTCATCTCATCTCGTCAGCGTGATCGATTCGCAGATCCACCCTCCGGCCTTATAACGCCTTTCCCTGGAAAAGCTTCTCGATCGAGTCCCGGCGTGTGATTGGCATACCTGCCGGATGCTTATTCCACGCCTCGTCTCCGTCGTGATGAGCAACACCAACGGGTAAGCCTCTTTCTTTGAGGGAACATCCCCGATTCCTGTGATCCCCGCGAATCGACTTCCGGCCCCGTCGCGTGAAGGGAATATCATCGCGGCCTCTCACCATACCGGTGAGCGACTTCGCGTCTGGTACTCTTCCTCCCTCATCGACTAGCCAGAAAATCTCAATTACCTGCGCCGGCATATCGAGGAATGAGGCAACGAGCGGAGCAACCGGAGCGGGCGCGGAGCTGGTACAGCGGGAAGAGCCGCGCCGGAGAGAGATCGAGCACAGTGGAGGATCGGGCTCCCGGAGAGCGACAGGAAGGGACCAGGCTGCATCGCATTCTCTGGTGGGATTACCCCGGATGCTTGCTCCTCGCTTTGTCTCCGGCACCGACTCCGACTCCGGATCCAACTACCGCCCGTCCGCTACCAGCGGAGCAACCCCCATCGCTCTCCTCTCGACGCTCTTCGCTTGAGCTTCTGCCGAGCAACGAATTGAGAGGGAAACGTCGGGCGAAAGCGAGGAAGCGAGCAGACCGATCACGCAACAAAGCCAGCTAGAGAAAATTCAGAGATAGAGATATTGCGAAGACTGCGCAGCCAGTAGACGCTTGTATGTGAGTGAGTTGAGTGGGTGGGTTGTGTTGGTATGCTGGGCGCGTGTGGTCGTGAACGCGTTAGCTCTGGATCTGAAGGTGGAAATGAACTGCCGGCATCAACAACCTTAGTAATGACGCTCCTTCGCTATGTACTCCCGTGTGTGCGGATGCGAATGTATACGCGTTTCGTCTATATCCTCGCCTCAGCGCTTATTCCCGTCTTCCATTCTCAGATAATGGTCGCACTCGAAACTGGCAGCAACCGGTAGCATAACTATATCCTCCCTGGCACGGCCCCTCCCCCCTGATCCCGCTTTCCTCGAGATCCCTTCTAATGATAGTTTGGACAGCTTGCGTCGAGTGAGGGATGCGAACTGCCGAGCTCTATTACCGGTACTCGTGCCATCTCAGACTGCATGAAATTCAGACGGAATTTTCGTAAATTGGAAAATGTTTGATGGAAAATAACAGTTTCGAGACGAATACGATGAAAACAATATATATATTCGTCGGGGCGAAACGGGATGGTTGAGAAATTAGGCCCGGTTTTGTGAGTCTGGAGCTGTGAATACAACGTCAGAAATCATTTCGTAAGATCGGAATACGAACTTTCGTAAAAATAATTTTGTCATATAAGTGACAAACTCGTTTGTTCAGGTTCGAATATACAAACTAGTCCTTATATTTCCCGTGATATTAACAATTTTAGTTTGTACCTTTGTTTGTAAAACTAGAAGCCTAAGATGGTACGATCGGGAAATTAACAAATAGATTTTTTGGACCTTTGTGGACAATAAATTGTTGTAAAAAGTGCAACCTTTTTTTTCTGTATAGTGTCTACTGGCTAAAAATGAAACGCGCAGTAATTCCGAGGAGCCGAAAAAATGCGACTCAGGGTAAAATGTAGAACTGACATTTTTTTGGCCCCGTTCGTGCATTCTGCTCAGAGTCTGCATCCTGTTCCGGTGTCTCAATGTAGTTTCCTGAAAACTGGTACTCCATTTTTCCCTTCCCGCGTGAATTCCTCCCGGTAAATTATTCAGAGTATTTCTCGTCAGCGACGACGCGAGGAGAAGAATAATTGGACGGTAGGAAGGTCGAGTCGTCGTCTATGACGGGAGATTAACGTGAGAGATATGGAAGAGCAGTAGAATTCGTTCCCGCGGGTCGAAAGGGTGTATGGGAGGCGGAGAACGTAAAACCAGGGGGGGGGGGGGGTGGTCTCCGGCTGCTGCGTTGAATGGCGGGTACTTACTTAGGCAAATGCCTGCTATTCGGATTAAGTATTTGTTTTAAAAGGCGAAGGTGCGGAGTGAAAGAGAAAGAGGAGAAAGTCGGATACCACGAAGGTGAGGAGGAGGGTTCTTTGGTATGCTCTTGAGCTCACTCCACCCCGAGTTGTAAAATCCCCGTTTTCCACTATATAGAACGAGAGAATTCAGTGGAATTTACTTTTTGCACGGGGCACCACCTCTCCACACACACACATACACACCCAACACACACGCGCGCGCGCACACACACACACACACACACGCGCGCGCGCGCGCGCGCACAAAACAGGAGCTTCCGGTTATCCCGAAGTAGACACCGTTCACGGTGTGCAGTTTTGTACAGTGCGCAATACCTCTCGCCGAAAAACTCTCTTGGAGTCTCTCGGCGCCCCAACTGGAAGGTCGGAGGATTACCGTCCAGTATATATATATATTTTTTCAAACAGCGTACAAAATTCGCAGTATCAAAATGATGCATTTTTTTTCCCTAAAGACATGCGACAAATATTAGCAACTTTCGATAGGGCTTACCGACTCGGAAATCGCGAGGAAACTTACCGCCTGGAAAATTCAACCGTGAGCCCCTCAAAGATTCGCGGACCGAATTGAATTTCGTTTCCGTTGCAACGGCTGATGCGGATTGCCTGATGGAAGATAAAAAAAACAAGGGGAAGAAGAGGAAAAAAAAAAAACAAAGTGGAACCGATCCGTTGGCCGCAATCACACGAGTTACCGAGTCTGCTTTCAACGAGATTAAGAATCGAAAAGGTAGCTGAGTGCACAAACCCGGAAGTGGCTGGGCACTCGACGCAAATGTATAGCGATGCGAATGCCGTTACCCCCTCATTTTCAGGTGTGTGATGCTGCTGCCTACCGGCTGTACGTTGGCTTACGAGATATGACCACCCGTCGACGGGACTGGAGAGAGAGAGAGAGAAAGAGGGAGAGGGAGGGCGGTACTCATTTAACATTCAAATGTAGCGTTTGCGGAGGTCGATGAGCCCCGATCGTTTCCGCCGGATCTGACGGCGTTCGCATAAATCACGTCTGACCAGTGCCGGATCGTTCCTCCTGCACGGAATTCCCGGATACACTTGTAGAGGCATTGCATATCGAATATACGAGGAATATATCGCTCTCCGAGTGCGTTGCCTCGTACATAAAAAAAGAAAAAACAGAAGCAGCGTAAGGATGAAAGCTTTCGCGCAGCGAAACTGGCAGAACGCTGCGAAGCAAGCGGGAATCATGAGTTCGCGGTAGCGCGTCGCTGCATCGAAGTTTATTGGATCATACGTCCGACCTTTCGATTAGATTACCGGTGAAATCGGATCCTGGCCGAGGCTGGAGAGGTGTGCCGGAAGAGAGAAGGCGAGAGTCTTCGTTTCGCGCTTGAACACCGCGCATGACCGGGGATGAGTGTTAACAGACACCGCATGCCCAGCGATGAAAGACACTGGCTGGACGAGCAATGCGAGGGATGGATTGCAGAGCTGTGCAGAGGGGAGCTGTCCACTTGTCGGCAACTCCCTGAGGTTGGTCTTTGAGGGGGACTCGAGAAAATGCCGAGAGGCGTCAATGGATGATCATTGGCGTTCTCCGAAAGGACCAATCACTGTGCCAACTTGGTGCACAAATTGTGCGCATTGCTCGCTGATCCACCGGACTTCTTGGCTTCTTCCATTCCCGGAATCATCTCGCGTTCCTTTCGATAGAACTCATACTTCTTCCCTCCCTCGCTCGTCCTCTCGCGTCCCCGTACGTATCGGAGTTTTATCTTTTCCGAGGACTCTGGCCAGCTTCCACGCTTGGCTCGAGAACGAAGCCGCGCAACCCTCGCAAGACATCGGAACGAAGAGAAACCCCCGACGAAACTTCATCTCCGCGGCGATCACATTGCCAATGAGGATCCTAGAGAAGATTGTTTGGCTTTCTCGGAAACTCGATAAATTGAAAGCCGAGTATGGGCTCGGAGGTTCACATCCCTGCGCGCTCGAGAGTAGAGGAAAGTGCATGATACTCTCTGCACCGAGAGAAAGATCGACTTTCCGTTCGATTACTGGATTCATGGCATCGGGGCCACGAGAACTCGCGTCTCGTCAGGGAAGCATCCGAAAAGATTGGTGTTTCTCGATAAGACTAAAAGAACAAGGAATGATTAGCTTTGGGGGGGGGGGGGGGGGCAAGGAGGGGGATAGTAGTGATCTGTACTGGCAGGCATTTTGGGGGAAAGTGCCCAAAAAGGCTTTGGAGGATAGGAAGCACGGTTGACAAAAGATTGCGGAAAGCGGGTTGTCCTTCTCGCGATAACCGGAAACTCTTTCGTCGGGGCACGCAATCGCGATAGGGCTCGACCGCGCTCGCCCAGCATCCCTCGTACTTTATTTATTTCCTGCCCCTCTTACTCTCTTCCTCGAACTCTTTGTCGCCCGCTCCCTGCCGATTCTGACTGGCTCCCGTTCTACCCTCCAGTGCAAGCGCGTTCCTCCGTCACGTCCAGAGCAATACCGTACGGGTCGGCTTTTACTGCCGCGAGTCATGACGCCGCGCGACTATCCGGGGCCAGGGTTGGCCGGGACGGGGAACGGGAGGAAACGAAAGAGAGGGAACTGGCATGCCAAATGAAGGTATTTGTAGGGACTTTATGAGATTTCAATGGCCCCCCTTAATCTAAAAGTGCTGACAAACCGCAAAACTTTTTCCCACCGCGAACAAACACGAAAATAAATCGATGAACGCAGGGCGTGGAGGGGGGAGAGAGAGGATGGTGGTGAAGGAACCTCCGGCTGGCAGGGCCGCATGCCAGAGAAGCTTCTGGGGGTTTATATTCAAAGTTCCACGGAGCGCGAGCTGGGCTTTCTTTTTTGCCGAATTTTTGCTTGGTTACCGATCCGGGACTGAGTCGGGGACCCGAGACTTTTCATTCTTCGTTCGCAGCGGCGGGCCGACTCCTAGTTCGTGGGCGTACAAGCGTAACAGAGTTATCAGACGAATGATTTAGCGAACAATTGCGGCGAAGAGTAGCTTAATTTCTCACTGTGTCTGTATACATATATGTGTGTATATATATAAAAAGGGCTGAATTTACGGAATGATGTACGCGGGTACGTTAATATCACCACGCCGAACCCAGCGAATATGGAGTTGAAAGATCGCCGGAGTATCCGAGCGTTTTTAATTGAGCCCGGTATTCACATCGGTATTCCGGCCGGATGTGTATAGCCGGTTTATACATTGCTCCCACGTCGACATCAAATACTGGGATAGTTGAAAAGGATTTGGTAAAGGGCACCGGAGGTCCGCGAGCCTGGGAAATTACGTTTTCGATGGGTACAGACGAGTGGCCTCTCAATAAATCGTGTCGAAATTGCGCGCATACTTCGGACCAATTCTCCCCCGGTGCCCGCGCCAGTTATTTCGTTCGTTTTGCCTCGGCGATATCTAGCGATGTGGACATGGCGATGGCGTTGGCGGTCCTGGAGAGGATATGTCTAAAGGGCGGGGGCGAGCGAGAGATAGGATGAGGTGGCCTCCAGTTGTGAACTCACAATTCCCGAGATTTAACCGCGTACATGGGTGCCGCGATACCGCGGGGCTTGTTTGATAAAGTGTACATATACATATACATATAACCCGACGCGATTTGTTGGCGATGAACCGGCAACAGCGTGCCTAGTAAACCTCGGTTAATTCGGTCTAATTTGTTCGCAGTTAGATTGGAGCGCTTGGAATTATTCAGAGGCTCAAATTGTTGGCGGTTTATGCGGACTCGGTGGGCCCGGGGAGCCCTCGTCCCGAGTTTGATCCCGATGCCGCTTTTGCTCCCGTCTCTCGCATCGCCGGTAGAATTGAACGGTGAGCGGGCGCGGATGGCAGGAACGGAGCATGGCATGGACGAACGTCGGTTCTGAACATCCGATCAAACTTGATACGAAATTAACCGTATTATTATACGTACATCCTACGGTTAGGCGGACGGTTAGAGGGTGGTTGGGGGGTGGCTTTGGAACGTAGATGAAAATGCGGAGGGTTGGGAAAGGGAGCCCGCCGGGGAACGGCTTAGCGGTCGAGTCCTTCAACAGAGATCGGGGCCACGCACATACAAAACCCACCGCGACTATGCTTCTCACCATCCCTCAATCTCCCCACTGCTAAACGGACCACCAGCTTCCGTTCGAAACTATAGACCAATGCCAGAAAGCTACTGCAGCAAATTATTTCCGACCGCGACAACCGCACTGTTTGTGATTTCATTATCGGCTTGCAATTTCAGACCCAAACCTCGGCCATATCCTCTCCTTTCCTCATCATCCGGCAGTCAACTATCCGGCTCCCTCGATATGCGAAATGCCCCCAGTGCGTTCGTGCCTTGCTCCCTTGTGCAACAATATACGCATTATCGGGATGCCCGGCTAATGTTCGACCACCGCAAACCGGTCCCGGGGCTTCGTCGTTCACGGAGCGTGGTTACCGTTACGGTACCGAAGGAACACCCCAGCCTGGGATCAGAGTTCTTTGTTTTCCTGTTTTCAGCTTCTATGTGTCTCTGCTTTTTTGTCCTCTATATCCGAGGAGATCACGCAATAACTCACTTTCATCCGTACCTTCCCTTTTTTTTTGTTTTCCACCACTCCGCCATTAATCCTCTGGAATGAAGTCTTTTACTTTCCCTTTACGGTGTATTTCCCTTGCTTCCCTTCCCCAACTTGCGTTCTTTTTTTTTCTTTCTTTTCCTCGCCATACTTCGGCGTCCTTCAAGACGTGGCCCCTGCTCTATACGTACCGCAAGCAACTTATTTTTATTTAGTGACTACCGGCGGAGGTGCGGGGGTTTGCAAGCGCCGGCGTACCCGGAGTTCACTCTTCGTCGTTCCACCTCCAGACGACGCAATCCGAGAGCGCAACCGACCCGCAAGACATCCCATCCCTTCCAGAGGAACTCACCCACTCTCCACCCTCCCTCCCCCCCTTTCACCCCGTCAGTTTTCTCTGTGTTTCGGCGTCGTCGGTCGTACACGGGCTACACGGGCTAGCAAAGCAGAAGGGTCAGAGGGTCGTGTCCTCCGTGATGAATGCCGACAAACTTCGCTGGAAAAGTCGTTTATAAAGCGCTATATGGCAAGACGAGTCGCGGGGCCCGCGACGGTGGTCCGCACTTCATAACTTCGTCTCCGGCGTGCTGCTGCTTTTCGCGTTCGGTGTATGTTCCACTGTACGTGTTACCCGCGATTCCTCGCCTTACCCTCCGCTCTGCTGGAGAATGAGGAAGACGGAGAGGTACACCTACCCCAAGGAACTTCATGAAAATTGCCATTTTGGGCACGACACTTTTGGGCATCCACATTCGCAATCTTTTCTCTTCGACCCCAGACTCTGACAACGGCCATTACAATCCGGCCACGTGATGACGGTGAAAAAAGATCAAAGATTGATAATAAACATCGGCCTCATTAAGAATTTATCTACGGCGTTTCCCCGCCACGGTGAAAATTCGCGTCTCGGCTCGGTAAGTTCCAGGAGAGAGAGATTTTAACCGACCAAACTCCTTCGCCCAAAGATGGCCGGGTATTTGACGATAAGAAAATCGGCTTACCGTATTTCTAATTTTCTCGCTGGTCTCTGCAAATATTATGCATACCGACGGTGTCGGCTGAGATTCCGGGTGCCCCAGGCCCGGGTGATGTATCACCGACCTCGAACCCGACGTCGAAACTTGTACGCGATACCAGCTCGCCTCCGGAGGATGAGGCGGGAGAGATGGAGCAAGGAGGGCATCTTGGGACTGGAGAGCATAAATATATATATATATATACACACAGTAAGATACTCGAGGTAAACTTCGATGGTCCGCGCACAGCCGCCCGTTGTCGAATGGCTAATGCTCGCGTTTCGTTTATCGTCTATATTTCACAAATTTCGCTTGTCTCTCAGTGGTAGAATAATGCAAATTAATGTGAACGAGGCCGATCCCGTCAACAACTCCGTCGAGCCCGCGTGACAGGGCAGATAATCGAGGAGGATGAGGAGGAAACGCGAGAGAGCGGCCGTTTGGGGGAAGGTTTATTGCTCGATTAGATTGGAATCGATCGAATGTATAGTATATATCTGGCAGTCGACAAATTTGTAGAGTTACGAGTTCTATATCGAGTTAAGAGAAGAACGACAGTAGGGATGAAGTGCGATGGAGGGTGAGGAGAGATACGTATATACACTGTTCATACATATATATATATATATATATATATATATATATATATATATATATATATATATATACAGGAAGAGAGAGCTGAACGGCGGAACCCGCGGTTACGGGATTACGCAGCGCGTTATTAACGTCCGCTTGCGAACGAACAGAGAGGGATAACGGAGAGGTGAATAGCGCTCCAGCGAGAAACGGACTTCCGCTGGTATACGGAATTGAGTAATTGAATGACAATAAATTTGCATTCGTGTTGTTGCGGCGGAGCGTTGAAAGCCGCAACGCGTGTAGGAGCGGCGGGCCAGCGGTATGTTAGCCATCGTGTGCAGATCCCTCGAGTGGCCCCCGCGGGCACATCATTTCATAATCGCAACGCAAACTGATTTACCCCTCGCCCGACAAATTTTCCGTATCAAATGGGCTTTCCGGACGGGGTACGGAGGCGGTCCACCACCCCTGCGTTTCGGCCTGCCGATGATCTCTTCTATTCGTCCCGCGGAACATTTTCACTTTAGACTTCCAACTATCCCGGGTGGGGTTCTGTTGTTCCTGCCGTAGGGGGAAGAAATGGCCCAGGAAGGGTTCCATTCTGGCTGGGGTACTCCGAAATGTAACCACGAGCCAGCTTCGTTTGACGAAGTCTGACAGAACTGAGAGACCGCTATTTCTGGTACTGGGTGATGCCGTTAGGCCAGAGCTGGACCAGTGCTGCGCTGTTCCTGGTTCCAATGCCGAAATCGTATCGGACTTGGCGGCTTCAGTCAACTTTGGGTTTATCGGCAATCGATTCTGCACAACGAAAAGCTTGAAATGCAACGATTGACGCTATCTTGGCGCGATGGAACATCGAGTACACTGTAAAAAAAAAGGTGTTAAATTCAGCTCCGATTTAACACCGCCATCCGGTCCATATAGGTTAATTATTTTCGTGTTAAAAGCGGTGTTAAAATATGGTGTCAAACATGCGGTGTACAATCAGTGGTACTTACAGAACGTACATTCTAACAGTATAACGGTGTACAGTAACACTGAACCTTACTCCTAAATGAGTAAAAAGGACTTAAACGGGCGAAGTAGATATACGAGTTTTAATATAATAAATCATAACTAATAATTGCCCTACATAGTAATGTAGAGCAATTATTCACGACGTACATGGTACGTCGTGGTTATTATAAATGAAAAAAGAATATCAATGAAAAAAAGGCTACCACCACGAATGTCTATGGTGGTAAATTGCTTGAGATGGGATTCGAACTACCTACTTAACTCTTATTCCTACCTATCTATGCCTAACACGATGTACATTTTTGTTATCCAAATTCTATATAAGCTACTCGGGACATTAATGGTCACACATTCTTACGTCATTCAGATAATAGTTACACGGTATGATTATGTACTTGTATATTCTTTTATTGTATTATTAAAAATAATCATCATAATTTTTTCCTTAAAATCAACAATTGATAATTAATTAAATGATAATTATCAGCTCTTTAAAGTATCCGTTTTTCCATAAGTACAATTTACTTGAAATTTAAGTCGCTGATTTGGAGAATGAGTTTGAAATTTTTTAAATGCAAAATCACAAATGGTGGAAAGAGTATGCTGCTCAACAAAAAATAGCGTTTAGGAGTAAAGACACCGTTCTGTGCGTATTTGACACCGGTAAATGCATATTTGATTTAAAGTTGCGTTTCAATGCACCAGTTTTTAGAGACGTTATCGGTTATAACACAGACTTGCGTTGATGTCTAAGAAAATAAGACCATTAAGTGACATCGTGGTTCATCACATAATTTGAGGTGAGGATTTATTAAAGGACACCGCGTTACCGGTTTACCATATGTTCGGTGTATTTTTCCCTGCAAAATGGTGTTATTTTTAACACCCGTTGTGTTTACCGCTCACACCATCGCAGTTAACAACGTAAACTTCTTACAGTGTATGTTCCGGAAATCTTTTACATGTGCAGGACAAACATGTAGGACACGCGATGGCCGCGAGATTTTTTCCGGGAAATCGCTGAGTTTCCATGCGCACTCCGCTCCAAAAGCGTTATGACATTGCGCGTCGCAGCCGCCCTGTGAGAAACGTCATTAAAAAATAATAGCCTGACGAACGAGAAGCGTTGGTAGGGGCTAAAAACGTTTTTTCTCGGGATTTCGCGGTATCGCTTTGCATTCTGGCATTTCGGGAATATGGATAATTGCCGAGGTGACATGCTCGCTCGGGCGAGACACACACAGGTGAACGTATGCGCGGCATTCACCTCTGCCGGGGTAATTTCATATAAAAATTGTGTCGCCATGCCAACGACGGGTTTTGCCTTTCACGGAATACAGATAACTATGCCCGCACCCGAAACAATATCATTTTCTCGAGCGAAACCCGCCGCTATCCCGTTGCCGACTCTCATTTCTCTCCCGTGGGATAGCAGTCCAATTTCACACCGTTGTAAATACGGCTCTCTTATTTTTGACATCGTCCTCAATTCTTCTTACTTTGTCGGGTGCGGGGACGCGAAGATATCTCCCCCTCTTTGCCACCTCTCGCCTAGGCCGGGGCTGCACATTTCCCGTGGAACCGAGGGTTTTCAGACTCCACGTTCGGCTTTTCTCGACGGTCTCCCCCCCCCCCCCCCTCCTTTGCCACTGCACCCAGACTCCGAGAACCGGGGATGGCTTCATTTATAATCATTTCCCGGAACTATATCTTCCGTGCTTCGCGCAACGAGAAACCGGATCCGTACTTCGAGGCAGTTGCGAGGTGGCAACCGCCGTGGGGCTGCGCGACGGAATGTACGACGCGTCCGTCAGAAACTTCTCGGAATTGGTCTTCGGGTGTCTGCCACTTTGCGATATGGACCGAGCGTTCCGATTGCCGGCCGTTTGAAATAATAAACGACAAACTTACGCAACCCGAGGGGAGACAACAAAAATCTGTTTTATTTTTTTCTATCAGTAAAACAATATTGTGTAACGAAATCTCGCGCTATATTGATCGTTCGCAATTGTATTGTGATTATTACGATACATCCCAAGGTCCAAATGCAAAGAATTGTAATAGTTACATTTAAAAAAATATATAATTTCAACAAAATGATATTGTGAAAAATGAATACTCGTCTGACAATTTTTTATATTCGGACCAGAGTATTTTTATACATGACCGGCAATACCATTTCGAACGATCGGTTGATCCGAATTTTTTACACTATTTTTTGTTACCGTCAAAAAATTAATTAAACTCGTTTCTTTTTTTGCTGAAATCGAAGGTTGCAACAGTGAAATAATGGCCAACGGGAGAGCGAAACAGAAAACTTCAAAAAAAATTACATTGCTAAAAGTGAATACTCCTCCGACAATTTTTTACATTCGGGCCAGGGTATTTTTACACATGACCGCGATACCATTTCGAACGATCGGTCGATCGGAATTTCTTATACCATTTTTTTTATCGTCAAAAAATAAATTAAACGCGTTTCATTTTTTTCCGAAATCGTCAAAACCGCGCCATCGAAAGTTGGAACGATGAAATAATGGCCAACGGGAGAGCGACACAGAAAATTTCAAAAAAATTATATTGCTAAAAATGAATACGCCTCCGACAATTTTTGATATTCGGATCTTTTATACATGACCGCGACACCATTTCGAACGATTGATCGATCGGAATTTTGTACACAATTTTTTTCCACTGTCAAAAAGTAAATTAAACGCCTTTCTTTTTTCCTGGAACCGTCAGAACCGCCCCCTCGAAAGTTGGAACGATGAAATAATGGCCAACGGGAGAGCGAAACAGTTGCCAGGCCTGGAACATCCTCCGACGTTTCCATTGGAATTGTGTCAATCTTGCACAAATCGTTTGTCAAGAGCGGGGTTTCTGGGATGCCAATGGCACGTAATTGTTTCCCGGTCGCAGTAGTCGCTCGTGCGGCATTTCATCGGGGAATTTTGCCTCGTTTATCATTAATTGCGCGCCATTGTAGCGTTTAATGAGAATCTATGAATTATCGAGGAAATATAATGCAAACAGGGGGCGGGTTGTAGCCCTGCGTGAGAATCGATGGGAAGGCGGGGGAGTTGCGTCGGAAACGGTTTCCGGGCAACAACTATCTCGAGCGAAAGCAATTAAGCGAACGCGAAGTGTGAGAAATGTACATCCGTAGAGGCGGTTATGCGAAAATTTTGTAATAACCAATATAATGCCGATTAATTAAATTTTTAATCTTTTTAGTTTTATTTAAATTAAATTTTATATTTTTAATTGTTATTAAAATTGAATTTTTCTTTTCTTCTGTTTCAGGTAAGTTGCTCCGACGTTGCTTCCACTGATATATTCTCACGGCTGTCTCGACAATGTGAGTATAAGCGAATGAGGTACTGGGGTGGGGGGGGGGGGTTGGCCGGGAGGCGGCAAGGAAAACCCATTGTCCGGCATACGAGCTTTGTCGAGGCTACGGAAATGCAAGGTGAATAGGCCTTCATCAACAGCATTGACGGTCCGCCGAGTCGCCGCGTGTGCCGCGGACTCATGGCAAATTAAATTCATCGCAATAAAGAAAGTGGGTCACCTACGCCATTTCTCCATCCGCCTATGTGACTCTTGTTCACCGGGTAGAGTCGTTTAGTTTTAGTTATCTCGGGCGTGTATATCGCCGCAACGGTACTACATTTTCACTCCTCGTTAAGGCCGAACAGCCCAGGAGGAGGGTGGGGGAGGGAAATTGAGTTTACTAAATTTTCAAACTTTCCCGGGGTATCCAATCTGAAAAGTATTTCACTCGATGATAACATCCCAAAAGTTTGACGAATCACCACGGTAAACTGAGAAAACTGTATCCCGGAATAAGCCGGGAAAGCGCATAATGTACATTTCGTATCACAGCTGACTCTAGCAAAAGACTTCATGGTCCATTTTTTAAAAATATACATAGAAAGAAAAGTCTCGTGATATTAAAGGATCTTGTAACTTTATTCCATAATCGACGGTGGAATCCCAAAAATAAAAAAAATAAAAAATCGCGATCTCCAACGGCCCTTCCAAGATAAGCAAAAACTGCGAATTGACTCCAAAAAGATACCAACCTTCATCATTTCCAACGCTGAATTATTATCGAGCACTCTTGCTCGGACTTTCACAAAAAATATTTAAAAACAAATCATAAATTTATTAATTCAAGATAGTCACGTGACGAAGATCGGCAGAATCGCATCACAATCGGACTAGCGAAACTAGGTATCACGGCCCGTCGGGGTGAGCAGGGGGGGGGGGGGGGGGTAGAGGATTCCAGCTAACGCGGATCGCCCTGTTGCAGTAGCGATGCCGCGGGGATCCGATGTATTCGCGGAGGCAGAAATCCAATTACGCGCAACGAGCATACACAGGATGTAAACTCTCGTCGCTCGGTTACCAGTAAAAACTACAACCAAATATTGATACAGAGTTTCCATCCAGAGCACACGAAGCATCCCATCTCTCGCTTACTCGTTCGTTCTATCCCTCGTCGAGGACTCTATGCGCGCCACGTTTCTGGCTGCCGAGCTCGGCCTTCCCCTAACCGCCCTCTATGCCACCCCCCACCCCTCATTGCGTACCGCGATATACACCGCTCTACAGGAAGCGGCGCCATCTTCTTTCCGGTCTTCGTTGAGCACATCCTAGCTTGTCTCCGGTCTCTCCAACTGTTTGTCGAAATTTAACTAAATTTCCGCGTATCGTACCCTCCACCCCCCCCCCCCCCGGCCCCCTTCTCGCTAAAGGATCTAATTAACTAAAATACAATTCATCATGCGCACGTGGATGCCATTCGTACCGTTACGTACGTGGTAAATCCGGAGTTTACCAGGAGTCACGGTGGGATTCTGCTATCTCGCGTTCATTTTATATTGATAACACATAATAATATTTTCCGGTTTGTTTGTCGACCGAGTCGGAAGACCAGCGCGTGCGGCATTTCTGGAAACTCGATATGTACCGCGTCGAATAAGGATGGTAGGGTGGGATTTGGGCAGGAGGGACAGGGGTGCGGACTTTCCATTATATTCCGTTGGGTGAGCGAGTCGGCGAGCTTGCCGGGGCTTTACCGGAAGGCGTGATTGGTAATTGATTTTCAGGCTTCGGTACCTTCTACTCCCGGCTCTCCCACGCTGGCTACTCGTACCTCTCGCCGCGGTCCATTTGCCTCGCTTCATGCACGATCCTCCTGCCATTAATTTTACTTCTTGTTTTTTAGTTTCGTTTGTTTTTCCAAACGTACGACGGGACCGCACGTCGACAGCGTGGAAATAGAAGCAAATTGTACGCCTCGCAATCAGGAATTATACTGTTCCGCCGTGAGGAAAATGATAAATTAATTGAAAGGATTCGCGGTGTAGCCGGGTCGCGCGGTCGGTCACGACGGCGTTAAGTTGCGCTGGATGCGGCGCTCGGAGTGCTCAAACGATTTTGAAACGTGGGCGTCTTTTGCTACCGGGAAACCCGTCGAAGCAATCGGCTCAGGCGCTACCTATTGCCTGAAAGGTGGCTCTCCTTTGCCGCTCGACGTTTGCAGATCAACATAATTATTTACAATCTTCTCGGCTCCGCGGCGGTTCTGAGGCGTACCGAAAGGAGACCGTGGAGAGCCAAGTGGAGTAGTAACCCGGGTCTCCGGCACCAGACTGCGACGATGCAGCGACAACACGGCGAGACAAGAAGCGCAGCGGGGGGTGAGGAACGGATATCCTTTGGGACACAACACCCCGTCGCAGCATTGCCTGATTCTCCCTGGCTGTCGGTGCTTTTGCCTGCCTGCCTCGTTTCATCTTCCCTCGCCGCTCCCGCCCATCCTCGCCAGTTTTCGCCGAGCATCGTTCCATCCGTCTACCCCTCGGTACCAGTCTCTCTCCTTCGCGTCTCAACGCGGTTTCTCGGCAACCATCTACCACCGAGTTTATTTTGCTGCGACACTGTTTCACCGCACCCGAAGACTCTCCCGGAAAAAGCCCTCCGAATGTTGACTCCTCGGAATCCGGCATGTTCCCATCGAATCGCGTTCCTCCGGCTGCGACTTCTCCGTTCTTCGTTCAAAAATGTAATCATCCCCGAGATTCCGCCTTGTCTCCTCGCGGCCCGATTCCCAGCGAAATGGAGTACCGGGAAACACGATGTGGAAGAGAGGAAAACAGAATCAAAATTTCACGCTTTCGGATATCGCTGCCAAAGATTATCGGACAGCGGCGATGGCGAGATTGAAACTTTTATAGGGGCTCTTGGGTCGGTTATCGCACGAGGGCGGTTACGCCGCCAACAGTTTCAATTCGGCAGCCGGGGTGGATATAGGGACGGTGAGAGGTTGAGCTGAGTGTAAAAGAGCAAGCGTTTCCGTGACGCGAGAGGGTTGCCGCGGTCACGCAGCGACAACGGCACGAGGTAGCAGTCAGAATGAAGTGGAGGAACAGGGAGAGACGAAGGGCGGGAGAGCGAGAGGCAGCGGTCCCGAGCGTTTCGCGGCCGGTTCGGTAATGCTCGGGGCGTATAGAGAGGACCGTCCGGAGACGGCATTCATATGCGAGAGGCGACCGTAGCACCGTGGTGCTGCTGGTAACACTGCGGTATGCAGTTGATTATGGAAGCTATATGAAGGAGCTCGACGTGCCCTAGCATCTTGAGTACCCTCTATATCCAGCCACCCCTTCTCTCTCCCCCCCCCCCCCCCCCAACGAGCCCCGTACTTCCTCCTCCAGCGTCTCTCTCGGTCTCCTCTTCGCCAGCCTCCGGACCCTTTGGCTCTCCTGAGCCACGCGGCCTGCTGAGGAGCTCCTCTGTACACCCCGGACCGACGTCTCCTATAGTTAATCCGCATGGACCTTCTCAAGGGAGCGAGCGAACCGGCGCCCGAGAGAGGGAGAGGTCGAAGATTCATCTCAAGACGGCTCAATATTGCTTGGCTGCTCTGCAGACGAGAATCGCACCCTCCTCCCCCGGCCCTCCCCATGTACCATTCCCATCTCAGCAGGTCCATATTCCACTCGGGGCACAGAGAGAACATGTTGCAACTCCTCTCAGCTTATTCTCAAGTGTGCGCGTTGTACCACCGTCTATCTACCAACAACAACAACAGTTCACTATGCATATATTCCGTTTCCTCCCGAGATCGTACTAATATTCGGATGTACACGGTGCAGACTTTACAGCGGACGTGTATTCGTGTGAGTTCAACATTAGCGAAAGGTTGGAAAATGAGAATGATTCGGTCGGTGTGCTTGGCAGCTTCGGAACCGCCTGGTTGAAAGATGTCTTTGGCGGTCCTTTGGTAAAAACCCGAGACCCGATCCGGTCCCTCCTCCGGTCTGACGACAGTATTTGGCAAGTAATTCGCGAGATTTGTGCGGTTCTTTCTCGTCGATAAAGGACTTCTCCTTTAGGTCCGAAGATCAGGAATTAGGTGGGGGGTCACACGCCGACTTACACCCGGTCGACGGGTTTTCAAGCGTTTGCGTCAAGACTCTTCGGATCTCTCTCGGATTTGCCTGCATCGAATGCGGCTGCGGGATAGCGGATTTCCCGGCGGTTACGAGCGATCATCCCCTTGAGCAACGGGCGAACCGGGCATACGGTGCATGTGCGAGCGGAATATGAAACCCCACCCGATACTCCGGTACTTTCCTGTTGGTGTGTTCTCTGGTTTGCTATCTCACTCCGTCACGCACGTACAAATACACACAGACACACACACACACATGCGATAAAGAGTGTTTATTGACAGTCTCCGCCTTCCGTGCGTACATGCAGGCAGCGTGTGGAAGGGGCGTGTAGTGGGATTGAAAAGGGCCGCGGAGAGTCGGTAAATCGATGTTACCTATGCCAGCCCTGGGCTGAAATCAAACGGCGATACTACCCGACTAATAACGCTAATTGGCATAATACTCCCGGTGGACTCGTAGTTAGAGTTGAGTGGTAGGCGCGGGGTGGAGCGGGACGGTGACTGTGGTTCGGACAGACGGGCGAAGGGCACGATAGGGGCCGGATATGACTGGAGGGTGGGTCTCGGTTGACGAGGGCGAAAGCCGGGCGATATAGATAGATGAGACAACTGGGTAGGTGTAGGTCCTCCGCAGGTTTGAAGCAGTTTCCATGCGTAGGAGACTGCTAGGAGAGCTAGACGTTTCATGCACACGGTGACGTTACACACGGTGGCTTCCGTGATCTGTTTACGTGACGAGCGACGAGACGCGGCTTCCGCGGCATGGGATGAGAAGGAGGAGAATGAGGACGCGGCTCGTGGATGACGGCGATGACGCATTCACACGGTTTCCCTGACTATCGAGAATTCGCTACGTCGCCGCGAATTGGGAGAAGTCTTAGAAGGGCATGGGCGATGGGTTTAATTGGCCTCCGGTTCCCAGAGAAGGTATCAATCCCTTATCAAAGTCCTTGACTATTGTAGATGGAACAATCGAGTGATTATACGCGAGGGAATTATTGTGCAGGCTTGATATATATCCAATCGATTGGATGGAACACTGCTATTGCCGGTATTACCTCCTCAGACTGTCTGATTGTCATTGAGATTCCCGGATGTAAATTGCAGAGCGTTACATCAGGCCCTTGCAAGGACATGCTTTGACGCGAAAATTCCCAGGAGGGATGGAATTTTACCTCGGTAGTTGGATAGAGTTGATATCTGGGTGACGAATATGGCCCATCGAGATTAAGGCTCGAATCAATCGCACAATCGATATCTCCAAGATATAATATATGAGTGGAGAATAAGAGTGAGGAATAATTTTCTTAGAAATCCTTCCTTTCCATCTTTCCGCGAAATATCGTAATACGCAAACGGCCCAAGGTACTTCGTGACTGTCGCATCATTGGCCCTTTAAACGGGAAAAATCGTTTGGAAAGAGACGATAATGGGACTCCGATAGAGATACGAGAGATAGATTCCCGTTATAGGGTAGCTATTATCTGATGCACAAAGCCCGGGAGCACCGGAGCTAGGAACGTTGAAGTTTAAAGTTTTCAAATGTGGTACAGATAAAAGAGGGGGTATTGGGGGTATAGCTGATTTCGCGGGCACATCCTTCGGAGATCTCTTTCTCTCCTCGGGCCCCCGCGGAAAACTCGGCTTCGAAGTATTCCCATCATCCCCGGCGGGCTTCACCGCCGGGCTTTGGCACACACACACGCACACACCTCATTCGGCCGTCCATTCTCTTCGCGACAAGAGCGGGACGAGAGTGAGTGCCGCCCAGAGTCGGGAGGCTGCAGCGGTGGCAGAAGTTCCTCCATTAGCGATAACAATGAAGAATGGACACTGGACCATCGGCGATCATGCTGACAAACACACGCCCTCCGCGTTGCCTTCTTCGAGAAAGCGACAGCGATTCGATAAAGTCCCATTCTTGCGATATATATATATATATATATATATATATATATATATATATATATATATATCTCAATGAGTCGCCGGACGTCAAAGAATGGGATAATCGGACTTATCACACCCAGAACCAGATAAAAGAAAAGAGCTCATGGGCACGGTCGGACGAAAAAAAATTACACTTCTCACGGGGATCAAAAATGGGCCATACACACTGAGAAAAAGAAATGGTTGGATTAACCAAGGTGCTGTGACATACGTTCGAAGACGTTATTTGGTTGGTACTACAAAAATGTTTGTTTGTATTGACATATTTTGAATCCACCGAAGCGAATAATCGTTCGACAAAGCAATGATTTATATTGTGAAAAAAAATATATAAATTTAATGTACAATCGTGATGAAAAATGAATATACTTTTTCATTGAAATTAAAGTAAATTATAGAAATAAAAATACTTTAATAGTAAAATTAAGAAAAAATTTTACAAATAAAGTGTTCCCAATGTTTTGAATACACTGTACATTAATTTTTCATCGGAATTGTACATAAAATTTAATATACCAGTTTTTGCATAAAAACTTCCAGACTGATACATTAAATTTCGTACAATTTTTTTTACAGTGTAAGTTGTACCAACCAAATAACAGCTTGGAACGTATGTCAGCGCGGCTTTTGGTCAATACCAACATTTCTTTTTCTGACCCGGTACTTACAACGTCAGCACTTCAATGTTACCAGTACTTCGTGCTTCAGTACTCAAGTCTTATCCAGTCCGTAGTATTTCATGTACTTAATATATTACCAGTACACAGTTTACTAAACAGTCCTTGGTACTTAGTGCATTTGCCCAGCTCTCATACACAGCAATCATTTCTCATTTCCAAAATTCCACAATGTTTTATTCTTGTCAAATTATCAATTTTTAAATTCAATAAAAAAGCCCTTTGGTGAACGATAAACAATATCGGTGCTTAAAATGATGTTAATAGCCCTGAATTTGGAGCGGTAAATCAAAGCATAGAAGCGAAATTATTGACATCTGTCACGTTTCGCAGAAAGCAGATAATATAATATAATGTAATATAATTATAGTAAATCTTTGTAATAATAATAATTAAATATATATAATAATAATATTATGTGAGAGAATAATTAATATTTTTATTGTTTTGCTGTAAAATAAACTATTTTAAAAAGGTGACAGCTGTCAATGATACCATTGGAGCAACGTTGCTAACTTTCATGCCATGGTAAATCCTAATTATTCGAAGGTAAACCCGACGAGGATATTTTGTGAGAATACGCGGATAGGGAAATTCATGGAAAATAGACTGTGAGTTGAAATAAGATGATCCCTTTGGTCCGGAGGGGTGGTACGGGATGCGAGGAGGGAATGAGGCGGGCAAGGATAGCTGACGAAAGTGGTATAGTACGTTGAGGGGAAAAGATCGAAGGGGTTGGTGGACTCTGTCGATGCAGCAGCAGCCGAAAAGGCCGAGAAGCGAGGAGCAAGGAAAAGCGGCGGAGGGGAAGGGGGAGGGGGAAGGGGGAGGGGGAAGGGATGGCGAACTTCATACATGATTTCCCTCGAGTCCACGAAGTGAAGCATTTCTGGCGATGCGCTGTAGCGAATGGGCTGGAGGCGTCCACCAAGCTCCTCACCGACCTGGGTCTGGTCTGCACCGACGTTCAACCGCACTCCTCCCTCCCCATCCTTCAAGCTGTTGACTACAGGCTCACCGCACCAACTTGCCGAAAGAGCTGCCTGATCATGCGTGCATTACGAGATTCGAGACGAGAAACGATCGAGCGAGGAGCAAACAGAGACGCGAGAAAATAAAACCCCGAATAGAGACCCCTCTCCGAGATAAAAACGGCAAAACCTCGGAGATACAAAGAGGACGAATTATGGAGAATCGAGAATACAGTTGTACGAAAAATATAGTCAAAGGAAAAAAAATCTCAAAGATCTTGTGTTTGGTTATAGGGTGTTTAGTTTCGTCCTACGATATAGCCACGATGAAGATACTGCAAGTTTGTAACTTACTCTCTGTAAAACCGATATTAATAGTAATCTTTGCCAACATTATCAACGAGATGCGATAAGAAAGCAGATTGAAAATCCGTAGACGAGGGTGTGGTCATCGTGGACCAACGAGCGTGAAGATTAACAGCGTTTCGAAGCACATGTTGACATGCTCGTTTAACGGAATTGATGGCATGAGAAAAAAAAACGGATCGAAAGAAGGGTAGGAAAAAATTAAATAAAAAATACTAATAAAATCCATAACGACACTAATTGGATCCCAGGCGCGGTTGTGTCTACGGCTGGAGAGAGGAGAAATGAATCAGCCGCTGACGACTGGGTCACGGAAATATCCGTTGAAAATGTCATCGTTATCTCCGTCATACCTCGGCCGGAATTTCTAATTAACGTCCTTTTCATCCGTGGTTGAGCGATCGCGCTTTGCAGAGCGCGAGTACAATCGTTCCAGCGAATCTTTCACCCCTTTTTCCGTTGTGTCTCACCGCGGCCTCGAAACCACACGAGATTCCAAGGATTCAAGAAATTACGACAACCAAAAAAATAAAATAAAAATAAAAACCAAAATCTCTTTTACCGTCACACGGATGTGACAGACTTCGACTTCCGGTTGCCAGCCGCGCATCGTCCCTTCGATATACATAAATATGTATACGTTTTTTCTTCCACGCAAGAATTGTATTTATCGGCTACGTGAGTTCCGACATGATTTCGCTGGCGGTGAAGACGGAAATAAGGGATGTCGGCCGACTTCTTTACCCTTGTCTCGCGACTCGATACTCTCCTCGCGGGTTGTACAGCGAGACCGAGCGCAGGGTTGTACGGCCGGATGACGGCTCTGTCAATCGTACAACCCCTTTTCCAATATGTATGGATGCCATGTCGGTAAACGCAACCCGGAACGATTAGATGTTCGATCCGTATCAATATTTACTCGCTCGGGTAGGCAGGAGAGGGTGGGCTTTCGGGATGAAGGTAGAGATAGATAGGACGGTGTTATAGACCGGGTCTCGCGTACTCGGCTACCTCGCTCTCTCCCTCCATCCTGCGAAATCGAAGGCGATAGACTGCTATCCGACGTGTTTGCCCGTGCCGCGAAGCAGATACGCCGGATTCCCAGGAGAAGGCGTGCCACTAGTCCTGTGGACCAGCTTACCTCGAGCCGCGGTATAACCCCGCGCATCCCTTCTTCGCTTTGCCCCGCGACTTCTACCGCACACAGAAACCCTCCGGCGTCTTAGCCACCCTCTTTCACCGTGCAGTATTATATATATGTATATATATATATATATATACGCATATACATGTATATTGGACCACGGCGAGCATATAGCTATAGGCGGGACGGGGTAACATGATCAATCCGAAATTATGATAATGACTATTACAAACACGAAGATTTTTCTTCTACGCTCGCGCGCACCCCGGGGAGTTGCATGAAATCTGTGCACACGACTCCAGGCTGTAGCGAATAGAGGAGAACTGTAATTCGTCTTGGAATGACATGAAAAAAAGCAGTGAATATGACCCTGTCCACATATTGATTTGGTAATGGGGCTTGGGCAATTTCTACCACACTTGCCCTAATATCAGTCGTCGGAAAAGCTTCATTATAAGCAATGGCAAAGAAGAAAATAAAATCGGAAAAAATGTCCAACATTTTTTATTAGCCTGTCCTTATATAACAAATAAACTCCAGGAATGGCGGTCAAGACAAGTGTAATTATAAGCGATGACAAAAAAAAAAAGTATTGAAAAAATAATTTCCCAAATGTTTGATTAGCCGCTCGTTGTACAAAGATCGAGCTTCGGGATATAAACCGCCGTTGTTTTTACCCTTAAATTTTTCGCTCCGAATATTCGAAACAGTTAAAATTTTTTTTTAATAAACATTTTTTAGCTGCCTCGTCGACAGCTTGTCCACGCTTAAGCGTCCTTCAACTTTCTCGTACGGGAGATTGAAGAGAACGCGAGTGATACGCGCAGTTTTGCAAAGGATACAAGGATGTCGAGGAGAGGGATGAGGGAGAGTTAGCTTTCGCGAGAAACGCGACCTCATTAGTTATAAACGCCAGTTCGCGAGAGGCGTCAGTGGCGCGCGAGAGATGTACAATGTATCCGTGAACGTGCGACAGCAACAAGCATCCCGGTTCGCGGAGTAACCGAACGTACGTCGAGGGTACTGTACGAAAGTGAGGATACGGCTGCGAGGATGGTACGGGCAGCCGCGTGGTCTTGTTTGAGGGTACAGAGAAGAGAGGCAAAGAGGAGCTGCCGAGCGGAACCGTGCTCCACTGTACTGGGTGCACATACACTACTTCCCTTCATATACACGCACATATATTTATATATAACATTAAATATATATATATATATATATTTAATGGATCTGTTACCATGGCTGAAGACGCGAGGAGGAGAAAAGCCGAAAGGGGGGAGCGGAGCGGGGGCTAAAAAAACGATAGAATTTGTAAAAATAAAAATAGAAAAATGAGAACAAGTCTCAAGCCTGGAGCCTCACACCCGGGGCCAGGAGCAGCGTGCAATTTTTCAATGGCTCCGGCCGAGCTTGAATTCTCGTTAATTTTTACTTTCTCTCGCCATCCGCCAATGGGCGCGGGATAGCTTCTCCGTCGCTCCTGCTAAATCTCTCTCTAACAGAGAATAACAGAGAAAATGCAGCGGGGCGCATATACCTAGCCCGCTCAGCACTCGCAACCCTCCGCAGTTTTCGTTGAAACCCTCTCGCGCCGGGCGTCCTGCCCAATCTCGTCCTCTTTTTGTTCCCCCTCGTCCCGCGCCTTCTTCGCTCCCCCGGTTTTTCCGTCCTGCGTTACGCCTCAGCCTCCGGTTCCATTGGTACCGGGCTCTCTCTACCGTGGCGCAAACCCTCTTTCCCTCACGTCGATGGCCGTGGCTGTCGATAGCAACACTCTCCAATAAAGCGGATCCTCGTACAGCCGGTCTGTTCCCCGCCGCGTACACAGCCAGGCCGGCAAGTCGTTGCAACGGTGGTGCACCGGTCGCCCTGGACCGCCGCTGCGAAACGGCACAGGACAGGGTGAGAGAGTGCGAGCCAGTAGGCTTGGCAAGTTCCCGTACCATCTATCGTTACCGGGTAGACACATGTATTATGTATCCGTATGTGTTTGGGAGTGCCTGGTCGCCGTGGACGGGACGGCAACTGAACGGTAACGCAATTTCGACTTTCCACGATACTTCGTGACTGGCCCCAAGAACTGGAACTAGCTCTCCGACCGAATACGAACCACCCGTTCCGCTATCGAATTTACTCCCCGCCTCGACGGCTCTCGAAATCTCGGGAGCCTGAAAAATTCCATCGCAGGCAACGCCTCGCACCATTGCAGTGTCGTGTTTGCCGGACTGACAATGATTCTTTGAATCCGAATTTGGATGGACGAGCGCGAAACACGATCGCGGAAAAAAAGACTACACGGCACCTCTTAGTGTAGAATAGGAGCCGATGTTATCGAATTCCGGGCGCGCCGTTAGTGCATGCAGAAGCATTGATTGTCGCTGACCGCACAATCACACCGCGCGTCCGTGCCTCATCCGTCTCCCTCATCCTCCACGATCCGCCTGTCCGTCTCTCTCGCTATATCGTGTTCGGCATCCCCTTCGGCCAACACATCAACCCCCGCCGACCTCAGCCGCTCGACGAGCACCCGTCCCATGTGACAGCCATCGACAGATATCCTGCATTACTTGATCCGTAATATCAACTTGAGCTCCACCCTACCGTGCCGAGGTGCATTACCGAGAAACCTGATGGTATGGTACCGTGATAGAATTCACCTCTATAAATAATCCCTAATGACTCGAGATAAAGTAGGGCGCCAACTCAATGAAATTGGATGCGAAAACAACTTCGGTAGCTTTCGGATCCGGTGAAAATTTTGTTTCTAGATAGATTTCGGAGATTGACGCCTAGGTCCTAGTCGTCAACTAGATATGTGACATTTTTTCATGGGCGACAGCAATTTGTAACCAATCAATATGGTTAATTTTTTCCTGACGGTTGCTTGACAAAGTTTTGCGCATCTGGCTAAGAATTTCGTCGATAAAACTAAGAATTTCGTCGATTAAATTTGTTTATGTATGTACATAAAAAATGTTTACACAAAAATTTGAGCGACATAATGTATCGGTATAACCTCTAAACCAAAAATAAACGCTTAGCGATCGCTAAGCCGCTGATCACTATATTTTTTTGTAAATCATGCATGAAAAGTGCTACTCTACGTGGGAACCGGGCGCGACATAAAGTGGCGTTTTTTGAGAAGGCGTTACATAAATACTCGAAGCGTCGCATAATTACTCGAAAGGTGTCGTAATGAGCATGTATGACACGCTTCGAGTAATCATGTAACGCGTAACTTTTCTGGCGCTAAAACAGCACTCGGCTTCGCCTCGTGCCGTAGTAACGCTCGATCCGGCACGTGCAGCCACTTCTCAACCTTCGCCGAAAGTTTGCTTTTACGCACTAGTATCGCAAAGTACTATTTTAAGAATGTAAGTACTGTAAGAAGTACTTATATTATAGCAAAAATTACAGGATATGTGGGTAATATCTGGCTTTACGGAAAATTTCCCGAAAACAATTCCCCGATATTACAATTTTTCGAAAGACAATTTCCCGAAAACAGTCCCAAACAAGAACCAAAAAAATAAAATAAAAAACAAAATCGTGTCAGTCGCCATATCAGATGTACCTGAAAGTTCCGTCGGAATTTACGAGATTTACGGAAATGTCTATCAGATCCTTCTCTCAGCGTACAAATCCCAAAATGAGAACTTCGAATATTAGGCGGAATAATAGGAGGACTTTAGGCGATATCTTCCCGAGTATATTGCTCGGTATCTTTCTGATTATCTCGCTAGATAAAAATCTTCCTCGATAAAGGCTGTTGGGCATGCAACGTGTCTATCCGAAGTGAACCAACATCACGAAGGGTAATGAAACTACACAAGTGTGAAGGGTTCTCAAGTCTGAGTAGACCGATAGCAGTCGGACTCTTTGAGGGAGTAGTTAACCGAGTTCACCCTCCGCCTGCGCCGGTATCATCAGACGGAGCATTGCGGGG
Organism: Stenichneumon culpator; assembly: GCA_964017025.1. NCBI lineage: Eukaryota > Metazoa > Arthropoda > Insecta > Hymenoptera > Ichneumonidae > Stenichneumon > Stenichneumon culpator. The sequence goes on from OZ024769.1 coordinate 15,890,040, forward strand.
GGTGTATGGAATTTACGGGACTATCTCTCGCGTGTAAGCATTAACCAGGTGTGGCTACACATAAATTTCGCATCCCCGTGCATATTTCAGAGCGGCGTGCGCCTTCTACCTTTGTCTCTCTCTCCCTCTCCTCTTCGCCAGCAGGCTCGCGCTTTCAGTCCCTCTGTATATAGGCAGCGGGCTGGAGGGCCACAACTTGCAGTGGAAGTTACCTGCCCGGTCTCGTAGTCTCGCCACCCACACCTCTCTCTTGGCTTTCTCACCCTCGCCGTTTCTCGCGCGCGCCCTTATACCCATTGCACGGTGAGGAGGGGTGGCGGTTGTACGGGCCCGTTTATTCTTCCCTTGCGGAACTGTAGTCCTAAATCACCGAGGACGGCCAACGCGCGTAGTCTGCCCTAGAATCCCTCCTAATTGCTCCACGCTACGTTTAAATTACTTAAACCGAAATTAGTTTAGGATAGTTGAAAAGAACGGGAGTATTTAAGGCGTCGGTATATCCGTAAAAAAAAAGAGGCGCGAGACTTCGAGCCTTCGCAGACCTCCACTCCCACCGTGCTAGGGAGTGAATTTTAATTATATCGAATAATTCAATCGACCCCCGGCGTTGATACCCGCCAGCAAAAATTTCACGCGAACGCGACGAATACCGTAGATTGGGTGAGCGGACGGTGGACAATCATGCGACTCCGGGCGTTGTTTGGCGGGAAATTTGTCGACTGTGTAAGCGAGCGGAGGCCGGGAATCACCGCTGGTCGATTACCGTTATTCCGGTCAATCGATGCAACAACGCCAACGGACACGCCTGACTAGTTTAGCCATTCCGTGTGTGGAGATTGCCGGCAACCGAGAATCCCCCGAGCTGCTGTTGCCAGCAGGCGCGCGCGAGAATGAAATTAATGACCGGGCGAGCGCGCACTCGAATCGGTGGGTTTCTACGACCTCACGGTTCAAACGGCTCGCATGCTATGCCGTATGTCCCGCCTCGCGCGCACGCGCGATCTCTTAATCGGAACAATCATGCTTTATCAGCTGAATATCTTCTCGATGAAAGTTACCCGGAGCTATAACGGGCGGTCTGTATGATCTAGCGTGCAGTTCTCGACCGGAAGTGACGTATTTCCTTTATGGCGTCACTTCCTGTCGAAAAATGAGATTTTCAAATGGGAAGAAACGTATTTCCGGCATGGCGACACTTCCGGTCGAATAATAAGATTTCCAAACCGGAAGTGCCGTAGTTTAGTTATGACTACACTTCCATTAGAAAAAATAGATTTTCAAACCGGGCGTGACATATTTCCGGTATGACGTCACTTCCGGTTGAAAACTGAGATTTTTAAATTAGAGTTGACGCCACAACGACATTTTTTAAAATGTTTCTGCGTGACGTCACTACCGGTTTAAAAGTTAGAATACCAAGCCGAGTTCCATTTAAATACGTGACCCGTAAATAATTGCACGAATTGGATGAAGCACGGACGATGGTCAGACAAGAGGACACCCGCAATGTTTCGCGGTAAGGATATCGGGCTCGAAACTACGTGCGAAACTACGTGCCTGCACATGCTGCACATACACGTGAAGGGAAAATCCTCCTGCACGGAAGTTTATAATAGCGATGTGTGTGCGAGCGAAGCCAAGTTGTACGTGCCCCGATGGAAAGAAAGGACGATCCGAGAGAGGACAAACGATCGAACAAGCCGTTGACAAATATACCGCGGCCACACGTTCACCCTCGAGAGTCACGGGTGAGAGGTCGGAGCGAGTGAGGGCCTCTGAAATATAATTTCTGTCGGACGTGTGTATATGAATGCGGGTTTGTTCCTCACGTACCGACGTCCCTCAAAATTATGATCGTGTATCGAGTACGCGCGGGAAGCTCGTGACTGTGTGACACAGGGAGGCCCGAGACCGTCGCGACACGATGACGCGGCGAACCGCAGAGTTTTGAGGGTGAGTTGACGAGGACACCCGAACCGTAACCTTTTCGCAGACACAATAATGTATATGTAGTACGCTCGGTGGGGTGAAAACCGAAACGACGCATTCCTGAGCGGTCGCCGTGTGAATCCACGTACGGTTTCTCGAATTTGATCCAAACCCTTCGGTATACTCGGCCTGCGGAACAAAGTCCGCTGTTCCGGATGCGAGGAGAAGGCATGATCTTTCCAGCCGCCAAAGACACCACCGCAGAAGCGTCGGTGTAGTTATAATTCTACTTGTCGAGTAAAAAAGAGAGGCAGAGGATAACGCGCGGCTATGCGACGAAATGGCACAGACCGGGACAAGAAGGCAGGCCCTCGAGACAGAAGTGTCGCGCGTTCGCTTGCCGGAGAACGCGGAGCTCGCGGTTTTCGCGCACCTCTCTGTATTTGGACTCGGAATTTATTTTATTTACCGGCCCCCCTTGCGCGTTCATCCAACGGGATGTCTCTTCCCTGTCCCGGCTCGTCTTCTCCGCCTCCCTCGCTTTTGTCATTCTTGTTTCCTTTCTTTTACCGACGTCCTCAGTCTCTCTCAATTCTTATTTTACTTGCCTCTTTTTTTTTCTTTTTTTTGTTCTCGGCAGTCGCGCTATTGTCGAAGAGACCCGTGCTGGGACCGTACACCCCTAATATCCTTCGCTCACGCCATCCATCCTCTCCATCCGTCGATCATCTTCGCCCCGGAACGATATGCCGTGCGACAATACTTCTCACTCTATCCAGCTCAAAGCCGGTCGTCTCATTAGGCGCGATTCAGTCCCACCGCCGTCGGATCCCTGCCTTCCAGATTGTTCCATTTTCCTTCATACATATTTAAATTATTGAAATTTCTCTATTACCATATTCCATTGATTTATCGGTGCCTCCTCGGGGGTCTTTCTCATAGCGGCTTCGCCCGTCCCATCTAAGTTCCTCGTCACACTGTGGCAACGTGTCTCCACGGCTCGAAGAAAACGACGCCAATGCCCCGACCGAAAATACGCCGTCGTTCCCTACCTCTCCCCCCGTCTTTTCATTTTCGCCCCAAGCATACGCGACTTGAAAAAAAAAAAAAAAAAAATTACGCCCGAACAACCCCGACGTCGTGTACTCCTGTCCTTCTCGCGGTCAACTACGAGCCAAACAACCGAGAGGTTTAAACTAATTAATTTAATGCCTTAATGTTACCGAAAGGGGTTGTTTAAACTTTGCTATAAAAAAAGCGGGAGGTTCGGCCGGTGTGTTGTCCGCTCTTCATCCAATTACCCGAAGCATCCGAGGGCTTTAGGACGCCGGGGTGGAAGGCTTTGACGATATTAGCCCCGTCCCACGTTCTAATGGCCGTGGTAACCAGATAACGCTTCTGCGAGCGCGAAACGGATGAAAGTTTACAACTTTACAACCTATAAAGCCCGGCCGGGGAGGCCGGGCGAGAGGAGATCGGGGAATGGGAGGGAAGTGTTTTGGTCAACTCGCCAGCCTGCTTCTGCCGCTCCCCCTCCCCAGGGTACGTGACATCGAAAACCCTCCAGCCCGTTCCCGAGCGCAACCCCGTACGTTCCTCCACCCGAGCGCCCCCTCTCGGTGCACCGTCGTCTTCGCGTCTCGCGCAAACCCTCCGACACCCCTCGTCAACAGGCGATGTTCTCCACTCCGCGCCCCCGAGATGACCCTGGAGCTTCTGTCTGGCTCGCCTCCACCCCTGCAACACCCTCCCGGACCGACCAACATTGTACCCCACGACAACGGCAACCAAACAGTTTTACACCTATTTTATGGGTGCCCGATATTGCATTCAGAGCGTTGCGATAGCGCACGCCGTCCTAACGTCTGTAAGGGATCCGAAGGAGAGATCTCTCTCGCTGTTTCGCCAACGACGCTGCAACAGCGTGAAAATATATTGGCTCGAACGGCCGCGGGACCAACCAGCCGGCAGCTTGACACCGATACGTGTTAACGGTGTTTCCACATCCCGGAACTGCTGGCGAGGGCCAAGAGGTTCCGTGCCGTTAATTTCCATAGCTCCGTCGTAAATTATATTCACTGCGGGCACTTCCGGTTGCTCGTGTGGCGACTGGCAAGTTTCGATGACACACTCCACCGTTTGCGTCGAAACCCGACTCGCTTCTCATGAAACGTTTTCGCGATACTGTTTATCCGTCAACGGCGTTCACGGGTCGTTCCGGAGCTCGGTGGGGGATGCAAGCGTCCGATACAGCGGGGCTCTCGATGTTCATTTCCGGTGTGGCGGCATTAGGAAGGGGGGTGGGGTCGTCTCTGTGACCTCTCGACCAAGAATTTCTTCAGTTGGATTTCACAGTTAATTATTATCGCGACGGGGTGGAGAAGCTCGAGCCCGGTACCTCGAGGAGGATTGCTCGTTATGCCCGGTCTCTAACGAGTTTTACCCTCCGGCTACTCGGCAATCAGGGAAAAAAAAAGATCGCGAGCGAGGGGTTGCGCCGACTCTCCTCTCGCCCTCCGCCGTCCTGGCTCTCTCTTTGCCGGCGCTCACCGACGACGACGAGGACGAACAAGACGAAGCACGGCACCCTCTCGTCTTACACCCTTTCACCCGGAAAACGACCCTGCGAACGACGGATTCCTGTTACTTCGTTATAACGCGAAGCCCAACTAGCGGCATTCTCCACAGGCCTCGTTGTAAACAATTCCCGGAACCTTTGATTCCCGTTCGGTGAACTATCAATGGTACTTTGTACCAATCGATTTTAACTTTTTTTTTTTTTTCAAGATTATCATCATTTATATTTTTTGCTGCTGCGCTCGAATCCTGGCCGCTCGACAACTTTTCTCGTTAAAGGAAAACCGGCGTTGTAATTATTCGTCCATCGCGGCCCGAAGCAGTCGGGGAATGAGGGAGAGGCGGAATGGTACGCTTTTGTTACCGAATGTTTCGCCGCTACCGCTAGCGGTGTGTTGCCGGCGAGAAACAGGCGCCATTTTTTTTTGTCGTATCCTTTTTTGTAGTTGGTCTCTCGTGGTCCGGAGGTTTTCTTTTCTTCGGTGCTTTTGTCCAGGCATCCTTCGTAAATAGTTTTTCGTTCCGCGTGTACCGAAGTCGCTTGACGGAGGGCGAGAAAGGGGTACGGCGTTTGCGAAAATGCCAAGGGCCTCTCGCTGCAGGGCGTTTACTCTGTCCCTCTACATTCCGCCCTGCGAGGTCTGTCCACTGCGTACGCCTGTGTAGGTTTAACTGCGTTTCCAGACGTGTCCCAGGTGCTCCGAGACCCATAGTCGTTTACCAGTATAGACTTTACTACCAATAAAGCCAATGACGGGATTCGTGTCCACCCGGATGCGTAAATCGTGCATTCGCTGCTCCTGCTGCTGGTGCCGCTGTTGCTGCTGCTACTCGCCATCGTATATACCGGCGATTGTGGTAGTAAGCCCCGAGCCAGTCACCGTCCCAACCCCCGTTCGACTACGCTCGGACGCATCCACTGCCACTTTCATTCCGCTCTCGGTCGTCCGTGGAGCCACGGAATTAACGGGGTTCAAAGACATTTAGCTCGCAAACGAGACGAAATTGAAATTTCGGTGCCACGTAAGCCAGCCCCCCCCCCTACACCCCCCCTCCTTCGGAGTCCGTCGACCTATCGACGCAGCCTAGCTTGAGTCTAACTCAATATTGTTTTCTTGTTTCTTGCCGGCAAAACATTCGCACTTTTTGGCGAGTTTTTGCGAATTCTACGCGGGAATATAGATCCGACGATACGCAGCGGAAACGCACGCGGCAAAACGAGACGGATTTTTTTTTTTTTTTTTTTCTGTCGCTCGTAAATCGCTGCCGGTCCGTGGAAACATTTACTATTTATTTTGTTATTTTTATTTTTGGCTCGGCGAGCGGAGTAACGCTTTTTTTTTTTTTTTACTTTTTCTCGCGAAACGTGTACTGTTTCCCGGGTTTTGTGCACAGGAGCGTGTGCGGCAGCGAGGCGAGACTCGGTGGATGGGCGCGAAGGGCGGCGAGGGGCTCGGGAGAGAAAAAAAACTCCCGTGGGATAACGTATGGGCCGCGGGGCCCCAGCCTCGAAAGCGGCTTGTCTCGCGAACCGCGATCGACTCTTTCAATTAAATTCGCTACATCCCTTCAGTCGGGGTATACGCCACGCGGAGCGAACCGCGGCACCGCATTAACTCTCACACCCGGGCGCGAATTACATTTCAACTCGTCTGTGCGATAACCGCACGGCGTTACCGTCGGAGGGCCTCTCCGCTGGGTTGTGTGCTCGCTCGACCGAGTTTCCTCCCTTCCCAATGCCTGAAATTCAAAATCCTTCGCGAAGATTTTTTTTTTGAGTGTGTGTTTTTTACCACTGAATTACAAAGTTGCTGCCGCTTGATTAACAACGGCAGGATCAAAGCCGTCGGTCGAATTCGGTAAACTGGCACTTAAAAAAAAATCCTTTTTTTTTAAATTTGTACATCGAAACAAATAAAAAAATATATATGTGAAACTCGGGTCGGAAAACTTTGAAGATCACCGTTCGTCACATATTTCCCACAATTTTTTTATTTAAAAAAACTGAACGAGATATTTTTTTTAATGCTCTTTGCAGAGCTAGGCAGAGGACTGAAAATTACTTAAAGTACTAAGTACTAAGTACTGCAAGTACTTTAAAGTAAAAATTACTTCCGGTACTTAAAGTACTTTTATAAAATACAAAGTACTAAGTACTGCAAGTACTTTAAAGTGAAAAGTACTTCCGGTACTTAAAGTGCTTTTTTAAAACACAAAGTACAAAGTACTGTTTCTTGTTAACCACGATTTTCGTTGTAATCACATTTGGACGTGTGTCGAGTGCAAAACAAGATTAAAAATGTCCGAGGTATCTCTAACGTGCGTAAATTTCGAGCTATTGTCCTAAAACTACACACGAATGTAATATTCTGATCAAAGATCTTTGGCATTGAATTTGGTAAAAAATCCATACAAGATGTCAGATATTTATGGGTTTTATGTATTCTTGAAAACTGTCTAATTCGAGTAAACATGCAGTTATCGAGCTTAAATTCCATACGGGAATGGCACTCTTTGGTATTAAATTTGCCGAAAATTCATCTAACCGTTTAACTTTTTTTTGGGATTTTAACAATTTTTCATTTTTTTTAATTAATTTTTTTACGTGTGACACGAGTTTCTAAATGAAATATCATGTTACGAGTGAAATAAGTTACAGTTTTGTAATCAGCGGTGAAGAATACATGAAATTACCTCAAAATACATGAAAAATTATCTCAAAACGATGAAACCTGCAAATTTCAGTTTGCGATTTATTACAATAAAATCTGCGGTAAATTTTGACAGTTTCAATTTTATGAGATATGGGAATTTTTTTTGTTACTAAAAAAGGTGCAAAGTAATTTGCACATGGCTTCTCCATTTCGAAATATTGAATGTAAGTTACGAATATATCATTTCGACGTATATGATCGGTATTTTATTTTTTTATTTCTATATTTTTTTTAACAATGATCATTATTTTTAATGACCTACAATGTTTCAAGAAAAATAAACGTGAAAACCCATGAAAAACCGATTTTGTTTGCGTTTTCATTAATGTTTTCCATGTTACAAGTTATCAATTTTTCCCCATTTTCTGTAGTCCAAATAAATATACTTTTCAACGGAATACAATGGGTCTATTTTCCCCTAATAGTCTGATGTGTCCCCTGTAAAGTGGCATTTCAAATTTGATAATCGGACCATTTTAAACTAAACTACAATTATTTTCACACATAGTGCGGTTTTTGTCAATATTTGTTCCATTTTGGGCTTTAAGGGTGACTGCCACCCCCTAAACTTTAATAAAATCAAATCTGCCGCACACCATTCTCTCTCTTATGAAAAAAGAAGGATTCATGTGCCGCAAAACTCATTCACTGCTCGTAGGACCCTTTTACGTTGAAGAAACGCGTGGGGTACACACGTACCCCAGTCATGAGTTTGGAGGTACAAGAAATGATACATGAGTTCTAGGCTTAATCATGGATCTTCGAGTTGCCCGAGCCCCGATTAACAAGCTGCTCTTGCATGAGATTCACCCAAAATCGAATGACTGTGGATTGACGGTGTCGGCACATCCGGGAGTTCCACTACGTTTTCGTACGTAGAAAAGTCCGAAAGTACGAGAGGACATAGAGCACCGAGAGAGCGTCGTGCACTCTCCGGCTCGTAAAATGTATCGGCCATCCGCCGCCAGCCTTTATTGTGTTGCTTTAAACCCTCCCTTTTGTCCTCCGCTCTATGTCGACCGGTAGTCCAAGTCTACGTCTCTACACGCCAGAGATAGAATCCGAGAGAGAGTTTCATCCTCCCCGTCCGTCCTGTCATTCCCTGTCGTATCTACTGCTATACACTACGCGCCCCCCCCCCCCCTCCCCCACCCGTATGCTCTCTCGCATGCCTGCCGTATGTATACCCGGTGCATAGGGTTCCGTTGAAAAAACAACAAAAACAGCTTCAACTGATTTATAACCCCCCCGTACACTCGTTAAACTGATTCGATAGATTTTACTGCGCTTACCCCGATTCCCTTTCCCTATTCGAACAACACCACCACCGGCCCTGATCTGCCTGCACGGCGGTCCCATACCATGTGTGTGTGTGTGTGTGTTGTTTTTTCTCTCTCCTTGCTTCTCGTTTTTATACCCCCTACTCCCACCGTTCAGTTGCTGTTTTTCACCCGGCGGACTTTTTATCTCCTGCTCTCTCGCTCTCATTCACTCCGCGCTCTCACACTTTTTTTTCTATTTTTTTTTTACGTTTGTTTTTCGTTCTATTCGAGGCTACCAGATCCGCTCGTCCCTTCGGTTGCAGGTACTAGACCGCCGCAGTCGTCCCCAAGCTTTACGGCCGGGATTAAGCCCGAACGTACCTGGCTTAAAAACGGCACGTGAATGTTCAAGGTTCGAGACACTTTTTTTTTCTGTAATATCTTCTATCAGGGTAGATGCAAATATTAGGGGAGTTACAACTTTTTGATGTAAGATACAGCTGTGATGTAGCTTATTTTCTTTTTTGAAATCTTTCGTTGGGTCTCTTTGCCTTGATTTCTTATCGGCCCTTTAGCCGTCGAGTTTAACGTCACGGAGTGCACCACGGTCTCTCGCACGCACGAAACCTCGGTGTTGCGCCATCGAGCCACTATTATTTGTCGAGATATCCTCGTAAAATCGCGGCCGAGTAAAGCGGCACCTGTTAATAAAATTTCACCGAAGATTGCGGTTAAACCGAGGTTAAATTTAACGATTCTCGTAAATTATGGGAAATATTGTTACGCGACTGCCACGCTCGCCGCACGCATCTCTCGTCGTTCTGTAATCTGTGGTCCCCGTCACGAAGCTTCGATGATTCAAGATTCACGTTACAAGAGAAAGAGTGCCGGGCGTTAACGCTTTAAATCGTTGTAAAAAAAAACACTGCTCTTCATCGCAAGAGCACACGTTTTATTTTCGCGATAAAACGTACGAGGCTCGATATTTACTTGTCAAGACATTCTCATCCGATCATGACATAATACCAATAATAATGATAATAATAATAATAATAATAGATAGATAGATCTATCTATTATTTATTATCTATTATTATTATTATTATCTATATATAATAAATATATATAATAAAATAGATATTTTATTATTCACACGTAAGAATACGAAGATTTGTAGTGCAGCGAGTTAAAAACATACATGCTTTCATTTAGATAATAATAATAATAATAATAATAGTTATTATTATTATTATTATTATTTCAAATTTTTCTCAAAAACAAAGTCACAAAGTCGGCGCAAACTCCATGGAAGATTTCCCTGGTCCCGCTTCGAAATCTCTCGGCCGGTACTTAACCGAGGAGCACACATCGGGCCAACGGTATTCGAAAAGTTTTCGCGAACAATTAGGATTAGCTCGAAGCGCGGGTTGCGAGGGGTGTGAGGGGGTGGTTGATACCCCCAAGGCTCTATAGATTCGGCGTGTCGTTGCCGCGCGGTGCTGTAGTACGCCACGGCAGCCAGATACGTAAAGCGCGAGCGAGACCGAGAATCCGTAGGAACTAGCGGAAGAGATAGCGGGGAGTAACAGGAGGGTGAAACTCTCTCGTGGCGTATACGGCTTGTAGGAATAAGCTCCGGGCGAGGAGAGGGTGGGGGGGGGGGGTCGAGGAACCACCAGCGGCGATACACATTAGATACCAAGTTCTTACAACTACCCCGAGAAGGCCCTCGGAGTCTTGCTATGCGCCAATATAAATTACGCCCGCACGATAATGGCCTCGGGGCAATCGGGAAAGCGAGCGGGCTAACAGGCGAAAGCCCTCCAAAAAAATTTTTTTTCGTATTTTTTTTTAAATAACATTACTCGATACCTCGCATACAATATATAAGACCGGTTCGTGTCTGCGCTCGCCTGTGTCCGAGATCCACGACGAAACATGGCCGACGATTCGATATTCGCATTCCTCGTGCGGTCCGAAAACCGCAAGTCGCCGACCCGAGGACACGAACAACATCGAAAATAATAAATTCCCGTCGGAGGATTCAGGGATTCTGTTACGGTGAAGCAACGCTCGCTCGGCCCGTGCACAATCGTCACGGGGTTATGGATTTATCGGAAATATTGGAGCGAAACCGCGCGGCATGCGAGTTTCCGGAACTGTTTCGCGTTTTCCGGGGAAACGATGGTGAGGAAAATAAAAAAATACGCTCGCTGACACAGTCCGGTGGCATTATCGTTAACTTTATCGGGCCAAGGAAAGGGAGTGCAGGACTGCGTGCGTGTGAGTGCGCGCCTCGCACGCGCGCCGCGTTGAGAGTCTGGCGCGATAGCGAGAAAAGAGAGACGAGCGGGACCGCTCTCGTTGAGTCGCGCGATGCGGCGTAAGAACTCGCCGAGGCGTAGAAGAATGTATTGATCTGGTCTGACATACCATCCGGGCGTGGGACCCGTAAGCTCGAGACACTGTCGTCTGCGTTCTGCACCCTCTGGATTCCTATAGATCCTACCTATCGAGTGCCTCTCACGACCTATGGGATCCATCCCAACCACCTCCGGCTCAGCCCCCGAGTCTCAGCTAACTTGCCGTTACCTTTTTCGCGAGATCGCGTTGTCGCAATATAAAAATTCTCGAAAATTCTCCATTCCATCACCGGAGCTGAGAAGGGAGCGGGAAGGCGTAGGGCACGAGGCGAGTGAGTGATAAGGGCGAGCCGGAGAACGTTCGAGAAACAAATTTATTTTTTTTTCTTCTTTTTTTTTTTTTGCAATGGAAAATTTATATGAACGGGATGTGGAGCTCTCTTCAAGGCATATGTCTCAAAATTCAATTTGCTCGAAGCCCGTCCTCAAATTATTGTATTTTGATTCTTTCGTCATTTTTTTTAAACCCTTCTCTTCCTTTTTTTCTTTTTCTTATTCTTTCTCTCGTCAAGTGCTTCGAATATTATCTCCATATACTTTTCTTCACGGCCCGAGAGACAGCGCGAACCACCCTCAGCCCCGTCGTCCGTCCGCATACTCGCTCTTCGTTTCTACGGCGCGGCGGCACTCGGAAATCTTTTATAGCAGGTCTCTCGAGCACGAACGTAAATACGTGTCCTTTAACGGCGTTAAAGGACCATCTCGCACCCCCTTCCCCCCCCCCCCCCCCCCACCCATCCGCCCACCCGCTCGTAGTTATATTCCCGGGCAAACGTTGGGAGAGAGATGGGCCGAGGCGGTGAGAGCTTCACACACATATACTTTAACCCATTCAATATATTCACCGGAGAGTACTCTTAAAAACGTTATTTCACGACGGGCGTGAAGATCGACCGGCTATGGTCTTTCAAAATCTCCAAGTGTTTTTTCTCTTTATCCAGGCGAGGCTGGAGAGGGGAGATCCACGCGGTCGAATATTAGGACCGTGAGAATTTTTTTTTCATATATATATATTTTTTTAATTGAATACAACCTTAAAAACGTTTACTTCATACAACGAAAATTTATTAAGGACGAAGAAAAATGTTTACTTGCTTCATAACCTAATAGAGTGTTTATTAATTTGTGATATATTCATTTGTTTGATAGTATTATCCTTATTATTTAGTGATGTTTATTTGGATCTATTAAACAGATATTTATGTCAAATAATTTATTTATTTATTTCGTGGCAGACCCGTTAGTTGTTATTGTATGGGAATGATGTGATATATGAATAACGCAGAAACGAATTTTTTTATTGAATGGGTCGTGTTTACTATCAACGAAACATAAACAAGCAATGTTTCATTATTAAATAAGCATACAGATCCTTTATCGACACACTCATATCATAACCAATCTCGTAATTGGGTGTTCGAGGACTCATTCCACGACCACAATGTCAACGAGGCGCACAGCTTGAAATAAACAAAGTGTCATAAAAACAAACCGATGAGTTGTCTTCCTATTACAATGTTGCGGTTCCCCGTAAAGAATAGATATAGTCTTGTACTATCAGCGAGAGATGTTTTTAGACGACTGACTCGTTGACGACTCTGTAATGCGCTTCTGGATAATAGATGCGTTTGTCTTCACGTCAAATATATGATTTCTTGGCGCGAATAAAAATATATTTTAAACTACAAATCTTCGAATATATATTTTTTACTTACACTAAAAAATAGCCGCTGTTTGAATCTAATAAGGATTTTGTTACGTCAAGTAAACATTTCTTTTATCTTAGTAATCGTCATTTGAAGATCAAAGTTCATTTTATTAATAAATCTTTTGTCTGCGTGTATATATATAAATGTACATGAATTATGAAAACTATTTAAAAGTCGAAGCTACCTCCCGTTCGATGTATCATCACAATCAAGAGTTTTGGAAACACATCAGAGGATAAACCGAAGCGAAACGGGAATAGCCAGCTCCGCCCCCGTTCAATTCGCTCTCGCCGTTTGTTCTCCGGAAAAATAAATAATCCTCAGAAAATAACGAAGGACTGTCCCGAGGATCAGACAATCCTAGCGGCCGATCGGAGAAACCGGGGATGAGATTTTCTTGGCTGTTCTCTACTAATGCAATTTTCCTTTTCATTCGTTACCGCCGGACTCACTGGTGTGTCATAGTGTACCGATGGAATTCGAGTTTCTCGAGGCTTCGGGCGAGATCATGGGGATGAGGTGGGGCGCTAAGTGACGTGGATACCTGTGCGCTTGTATAGGGGAGAACGGGGCAAAATGGACCTCATTTAAGAAAAAACGTTCTTTTTCTATAACTTTTATTTTTCTTATGTTTTTTCCGCAAAAAAAAATTCACTACAGTGGTCTGTTTTGCTTCGCTTTGCGCCTCTATAATATGCGCATTCCTATATATATTATCGATAATGCCGACAATATAGTAGATGACTGGAATAGCTTGGTATGAAAAATGCAAAACGTATAAATTATCGATTGACGAGCTGACTTCTAAAGAAAGCAGACATGTGACAGTTCGCATTCGAGATAAACAGATGTGATTATAATTAAAAATATCCACCCCAAAACGAAGTACGCGTGTTATTGATTTAAACAATATATACGTATACAACACGTATATATTGTACAATGAATACGTATCTTTTAATAATTAATAATCTTAATTAATGTTTATACACACATTAACTTTAAATTTGGGATATTAGTGGTCCATCCGTGGGTTTAATTCTTTAACCAACCTACCAACAACTGTGAAGTGCTGAATTGCACATCGACGAAAATGAAAATTACCGTCGAAAGTCGCTCGCATGAGGGTTATGTATCGTTCGCGGATAGTCGCTGAGAGGGGATTAAGGGCGTGCGTTACCGCTGGACTAATAAGAACCACATACCAGTTCGATTCGAGAGTCTGTGAACTCGAGTCATATTTTGTAATTTCGAACATAAGACCATACATATTGCACAATATTCCCCAAAAAGATCGCATTCAGTTTCTTTAGTTTTATTCTATTCCCCATAATATTTCTATCCTTACAAAACAAGCTGCACGTTCATCTTTTAAAGTATATATTTTTATGCATTAATGCAACCCATATATCTATATATTTGTATAAATGCGCTTTACAATAGTAAGTTTGACATTGTGGTTTACAGCGTCGAAACCGCCGAAGACTGGCGGACGCTGAGATATCTGTCAGATCGAAGCGTCTACGGGGGTAGTCGACGGCTCATTTGCTGTCAGCTATGTTCGTGGGCGAGTTACATGAGGGGGATATCTGTATATACTCTCGTCTCTCGTCAGCTAGCAACAGCATGGATGTTCTCGACGCAACGTCCGACCATTCCCGAACTAACTACGCGCTCGCTAATTCAATTCTCAACCCTCTCCCGCTGGTCGGCCATGCGCTCGTACCGTATACCTCGGATCCAAACCGGTGACTGGCTAACCCACTTTCCGCGGAAACTCCGAACCCCTAACGAATTTTCGGTGTAGGCTACGGCCTTTTATTTCTTTTTTTTTTTTACTCCTTCCCGCCATCAGGCGAGTGCTCCGTCGACCATCACCACAACCCACGAGCGCCACGCCAACGCATTATGACTAACTTTATCTCTGACATTTAGGAATTACAAGGAGAGTCGAGTAGGGTCAAAATCGTTAGAGCTAAACTTTGTAAAGCTCCGTTCCTGCCGCATTAATGCCTTACGTGTGACAAATGGAACGGCAACTTTGGCGAGAGTCAACGAAATCTTTGAAAATCCTCGATTGGTCGAAGGAAAATTTATTGATCGAATCCTCGAGGCTTCGTTTTATTAATATACAGAGGGAGATCGTTAATTAACGCGATCGCATCCGCCGATAGACCGCTATATATAAGACAGCAAGGCAGTTAAAGTTTTGACGTGGTACGATTGTCACACGTGTGAATTCATTGCATAACGGATGAGCTCTCGAACACCATTTTAGACACCCTGAACTCAGTTGGAATCAACTCATTCCGAATCATACCAGTGTTCTCAATTAGATTTTATCGATGATTTTTTTTTTTTAATTGAATATGTCGAATATAGCCTCGCGCCACAGGTAATATTCTCGGTAACGTGTCAATCACATCTTCTTAATTTTCCGGTCTCGTTCCCGCTCGTATCGTTCAATTCTCGGAGCAAGTGAAAATTCATGAATCCAATATTTTGACAAAGAGTGCCATATTTTCCTGCACGTGGAGCCGAGAATCCCGGTGGGGCGAGAGCAGCGACAAAAGGCGTCGCTCTGCCATTCGCGGCGCACAGGCCTTCGTACAGACTTCGTACTTTCGCGAAGTCGGGTTTCCTCATCCCCACGGACGACACACGATCCGACGCGTGTGCGGAAAACGCGGCTCTTCCTCGGAAACGCGTACGGGGAAGCAGACGCCCACAACGACTTGACGGATGGGAAGTGCTCGAAGCGTTAAATTAGTCCCGAGCTCTCCCGACTCGATCTCGCCTCCCGACTTTTGTTCCCTTCTCTCCGGAGTCACGAATACCTCTTCTCCGCCCGGCAGTGTTACCCACATTGCCCCTTTACTCTTTTCCCGATCTTCCGGGGTGCAATCACCAACGCCGGTCCGATCAAACGAGAATCTTCCGAGAGTGCACTCCGACTTCGACTTCAAACCGGGCGGCTATCTATAATTGCCACCGGAGACGGCATTTTTTTTTTGCTTGTAATCTTTACTTCCATCTGCAGATGATTCCTAGTGAAAGCGATCAGCCTGGTAAAATTTTACTTGCCTTTCAGCGGACCCCGATGACGTCCGGAAAGAAGCCTCGTAAGCCTGATAACGCGATGCAACTCTTTAAAATTTCCACCAGGGTAGTTACCCTATGTATTTCTTACAGATTTTTTTACAGTGGAATACAGAGTATCGCGAGGTACTTTCCGGTGCGAAGCAGTTGACCATTACGATGGTGTTTCTCACCTCATCCCGCGAGTTTCATCCCTCCAAGAATGCCGGGGCTTCGGTCATGCATATGCATAGAGCTCGTTGAAATGCCGCCGAGCTTTCTCCTTCTGTCTGCACACCCGTCCGGTATATATATATATATCTCTATGTAAGTTTCGTTAGCCTCGGTCCTCGGCCCGATTCGAGAGAACGCCTCGATAGGAGCGCGAAGCGCCGTCAGAGCGAATTCAAGAAATTAGCTATCAGCCACCACGGATATTGCGGCTTCTGGAGCAGCATCCGCCGCGCCCCTCCCGCCCTTGCCAATCTCCATCTCGCCCTCCCTCTCACGCAGTCACGGTAGGTGCGGGAGGATGTCGTTTCGATCGACCCGACGGCGAATCCCCGTGAACCTTGACCCATCTACCTATTTCCACTTTGCGCGGCAATCATGCCACCCCTTTCTCTCCGTTTCCACCGCGCTTCGAATCGGCGGATGCCTCCCGTGCGATCCATAGAAAAAAAGAAGGAAACCCCCGCTTTCACAGAGAAACGCGAGGACAAGGCTGAACAGTGAGACAGCTAAATTCTATTTTCGGGAAAACAGGAGATAGCCAGGCCGAGGGTTGTTCGTAAAAGCTGGTGCCGAGCTCGTACCGAGCGGCCTCGGAGACGGGAGGGTTGCAAACGTAATTTAAAACTTGCTACTCGGCTGTTCTCACCGGTGTCGCGCGAACTACATTGCGTACACGAGGAGGGAGAGTTTCCAGTGTCGCGGCGGCGATAGCGCAGCCGTGAGTCGACGTACGTACCTCTATCCCGCGTGCGACCTGGACGATGTTTGCGGGCAGGCTTAGAGCTAAGTCCCGCGATGTAATAACATGCATGCACGTAGCCGTCTAAAGTTTGTAACGAGCACGGCGGTGGCTGCTCCGCCATGGCGTTGGGAGACCGAGCGAGCGGCGGGAGCGCCGACGCTATCCGTATCCGTGCTGCTGGAGCGTGTTGCTTACACACATAGGGATGAAGGAAGAGGATACCGTTACGTGGGCAACGTCGACAACGAACGGAGGCGGTTAACTCTCTCACGGCGGCGTCTCTTCTGGTACGTCCTGCCTGGTACGTATGCCCGCGTGTTTCTCCACCGGCGAAACAACCCCCCGCCGAACTCTATCCAGCGACGCAGCCGCAGCCACCGTGTCGCGCGTTGATACCCTAGGCTCGCTCGAGAAAACTTTCCTCGGGCGCGTGCAACTTGACGCAATATCCCGGATCCCGAGAGCGGAGGTAAACAAGGCGGTGCGGACGCGACTGGTCGTGCCTTCTTCGTCGCCACTGTCGCTGCCTCCGCCGGCGAAGGCGTGGGTCTCAGTGTGCGCATTTATAGACACGGCCCACGCGAACCTCCGCCAGGCGTGGCCCGGGATGAGCCGAGTAATGCCTGTTTTCACTTTGAATCCCCTAATGCAAGACACTCCAAGCTTGTCGGCTTTCCTGTTGTACATTCGTTTACGACAATTTTGAGCACGCGAGCATCAGGCTGAATCTCGCTCGTCCAAGTGGTCTCAGCAATGTTGGATTACGCAGTGCGGAACGCGTCACTGAAAAAAAAAAAAGTGTCCCGACGCGTCTGACCAAACCACGCAGAGACTACTTCCGTCTGGAAATAATTCAACGCTCTATTCGATAGTCGGCATTTGCGAGGGAGGTTTTTTCATTGACGTTACTCTCACCCGGCACGTGACAGGCATATGATTGACGCCGTATTATTCGCTCGGGGAGAGCGGGGGAAAAAAAGTAATCACGCCTCGGCTTCGCATCGCGGCGCGAGAGAGCACCGAGCGATTGTCAGCGGCCTATCGGCTCGAACATCTGCTACTCTCCGGGGTAGCGTGTTATTCGAAATTTTTTTCTTCCCTTATTTTTTTTTTTATCTTCACTTCTCACATCCGAGAGAAGGACGAGCACGCCGGGTTGTTTTTTTTTTGCCCAAGACGTCGGCAATGAGGTCGCGAGGGTTGTTCCATTGTCGTTCGATCGCGCGGGGCCGCGTATAACGCGTGAAATCTGAATAAAAAGGGAAGACGGCTGATGGGCGAGAGGAGCAGTCGTGGCAGAAGAGAGTACAGAGCGAGGACGGGAAGGGGCGAGTGAGAGAGATAGAGCTCTGTCGGTTAGGTGAACATTGCTGTGTGGCAGCAAGAGCCCGCGGGAGAGCGAGAGGAGGAAACGTGTCGCGAGTGACAGGTCATTTTCCGGCGCGGAGCACCCGCTGGTCCTCTCTCTTCCACGGATATTCCGTCGTACATCGGCTAACGCAGCTCGTTCTCGGTCGGCTTTGTACTATCCCCTCCCCCCCCCCCCCCCTGCGCACACGATCAACCCCCCTCCCCTCGCCGATTTACGCACCAACGGATGACACCTACCTCGAACCTCTGTCGCTCACCCAGTTCAGACAATCCTCTATATCTTCCAGGCAGTGGACGAATTCGAGTCAACAATAACTCGATCCCAGCCGAGCGAGCATGAATTCAATCGCCGGGCTTGCGTCCGCGGACGTGTGTGACAGAACCCTCCGACAGCGGCCGAGGATTCCCACCACCGAACGAGATGACAAGGTTTTACCTATTCTGGTAGCAGGAAAAAGAATCTTCGAGACTGTCTTTCGAGATTTAGTGAGGGTTAGGAACTTGATTCGAAATAATAGTCGGGATACTTAATTTTTTAGGGGATAGTGTATCATTACGGCTTTTATTTTCCGGTTATAAAATACATAATACAATGGTGTTAATTTTTTTGAGAAAAAAATAAATTCGGGCGGATGCGAAATTACCGTGTGCATCCTTCTCGAATTTGCTTTTTCGTCAAAAAAATTAGCACCCTTCAGAAGAGTTCATTACAGTTTTCATTACCGACCGCGATATTTCACTTCCCCTTAACTGGTGTTCCTCCTGCCGCAGTCCTGAAGATCTCACCGCCGAGGTGGCGCCTGTTCCATCCCTTCTCTCGTAAAGGAGAAACAAGAAATCGAATTTTCTCGGGAACACCCAACTTGCCCCTTTTTACTCGTTTTCACGCACGCTCACTCACCCCGCTGTGTCCTTCGGGAACTCCCTGTGAATGAATAAAGAAGAAAAACAATTGCAGAGGTATCCCATGCTCGCGTGCTCGCCGATGTTCGGACAAACGCGTGACGTCCCGCGATGCCCATCCCCCCCCCCCCCTCAGGTGCCCTTCGATCAAAAGAACGGGGGACAAAGCATACCCCTCGTACTACACGCATTCCCCGTAAATTCGAGTCCTCGAGGAGCGAGGATGCCTCCTTCTCGCGCGTCAAAGGGGACCGATGACGAAGGCTATCCTTATCAGCTGTTTCTCCCTACATGACTACCCACTCAGGCTAAACTTATCCTGCCTACTCCTCTCAATATTCCGGGTTAGAATTTATATTGAATTTCGGAAACACTCTACAAAGGAAAAACGCCTCTGTATATGACGGCAGATATAACGGTATGACTTTGCAGAAAAAAGAAGAAAAAAGAAAAAAAAAAAAACGTTGGCTGAAATTTTTGCAACGAAAGCAGGAATTCGATATTTTCTTTGGCCAGCGGAGAATCTTGGCCACGGTCGAAGTGCATGAGAGGGTTTTGTGATTTATCCGCGATACACACGTGTCCGGAGTCGAAACAGTTTCCCGATCATCGGTGAAAATCTCGAGTTCGTAACCGCATTGGAGTGAGGAAAGGGGAAGAGGGTGGAAGGGTGAAATCTGTGGCGATCTTCGAAGAGAGTGCACCATCGGTCCGTACACGGAAGAACTCCGAAGCATCCCTCAGGGTGCAGTAGCTCAGCGCTCCCGGCTGACTCCCATCGCCGCGAGAATCTCTCCTGTGTTTGAGGGATGAGCGAAATTCATCAATTCGCGTCGGTCGGGGAGATGAAAGCTCCGACTATCCCGCCATATTCCACGGGCTCACTCGTACATCACTCGAGGCTCTGACCGCGCGACCGTTATTCCGCGAAGCCCATGAATATTACCAATAATGCCCTATTTACTTCACAATTTCGGTCGTCAAACACCGCCGAACCTCCCCGAGCCTCCACTATTTTCTCCCTCGGTCTCCGCTCGTTCGTCAAAATATTGCCTCGAACAGCTCACGACAGCAATCTCGACGTCAAAACAATGCCCGGCGAAGGTTATAAATTTATCCGGTGTAAAGTCGTTTTCAGCTGCAGAAACCCTCCCCCGACGATCCATAATACGACAGAATGTTCTCTTTCCAATAAGTTAAAGTGGACTGGTAATGACAATAATAATAACAATAATAGGCAAGGTGCAAAGTGTGGAAAAGTATCCGGCAAAGTAACCTCGTTCTCGGTTATATCCGGAGTAGAATGAGGTGAGCAGAGGGATATGTCGGAGGTTGTTTCGCGGTTCAATCGGAGTGAGTGGCAGACGAGGACGCGAATCCAATGCTTGTGTAACGTCGATGGGGTTCGCTCGGTTGGGGTGAAGGGGAGGGGGGAGGAGTGAGAGAGAACCATGAAACACGGTACGCGCCGAGGTTCTCCTACGTTCCAGAGACAAATAAACACGTCCAAGTTACATAACTAATGAATTGTGCATCAGGGTTTACATAACGGTTTCAAGTTGGCGGCCTGGTTATACGGCTGTGAGGGGGATGAAGGAGCGAAAAACGGGGGGGGGGGGAGGTGGATGGAGGAGAGGAGATGCGCGGACTGTTAGAAGGGGTCTCGACACAGAGACATATATATGTATATATATGTCTCTCGTACTCTCGTTCTCGCTCGGTAACGGTGCATGAATAACATGCATTTATGCAGTGCCGACGCAATATGTAAGGAGTCTCGGGCCGCTCCTTACCCGCGCGACGACCAAGACGCCGCTACCCTTTCACCCGTTTACTTCCTCGCACTCTTACTCCTTTCACCCCCCACCCCCACCCCGGACAACCTCCATATTTTAGAGAGGAAGATTCCCCCTTCCGGGAATGTGCTCGACCCGCGTGGTCCATGCATTTATGCAATGACGGGATAATTTCGTGTGCCTACTCTTCCAGCACTGCAATGCGAGAGTCTCGCTCGATTTGCCACTCCGGAGCGGCGGCGAAGGCGGGGATAAGGAAACGCGAGGTAGGCGGAGAGATCTTACAAGCGAAATAGTTATTCGCCCGTGTTTCCATAAGAAAATCCATACCCTCAGGGGTAATTTTTTCGCGGGGGAGGGGGGAGTGTGATGGATAAAAAAAATTCATTTTCTTCAACCCTTTTCACTGGCGGACACTTCCATCGCGACCACGTGCGGAAAGAGCGTCGTCGCGAGCTGTCGCGCCGACTTTGCCTTACGGATAGACGAACCGATCCTTTTAGCGGGGGTGTAGCTGGCAAGGGTGCGCGAGCGCTGGTAATCCACGCCCGAAGTCTCTCCGAATCAAAGCCACGCAGTCTATAATTCAATATAGGAAACCCTCATCCGGTCAAAGCAGGTCTTCTCTCGTCTCTATAGCTCTGTTAGGGAACAGCAGTGACCACTTCGGGTCCCGCTTCTCGTATCTCACACGCAACCCCCCGTGCCGATCTCCCAGTCGCAACACCTCCGGAGTCTTCATCGCCGAAGGGCTCTTCCTCCGTGTCTCTGTCGGTCACGATAGTGTTTGTATACCTATGTATCGACCGGTCGTTACGTTTTGTCTTTATCCTACAATTTCATACCGTGTATACCCACTTGGCGCAAAGTCCTCGGAAGTATTGCTCTTGTCGGTACAGGGGTAGGAACGAGAGGGAAGATCCACTCGCGACGCTGACAGGAGGACACCCACACACACACACACATACACATACATTCGTATAGACATAGACAGGGCATAGTGGGAGTTGCGGGACCGGAGAATTCACCCTTCGCTCTGCACCTCTTAGCCCGTAATTGAATAACGTGTCTCGAAGTACAGCCCGGGATCCTGCTGGATTGCGAGATACGAGATACTCGATTCTCTACTCTCTCGTCTATGTCTCTTCCTCATCCTGCCCGAGCTCTCTTGTCTTTCTCTCTCTTTTATTCTCTCGATCTTCGTAAATCTTTCGCAGTATAGCCAGTCGCGCGCGGAATATCTCTCGTACTCACTCTCTCCATCGCGCTCACTTTCTCCCGCTTACTCCGCCGTCTCTCTCTCGGCCTGGTCGTTTCATCGTTTCACGGTGAATCGAGAGGACCGTGGACGATAGGAGAACGATCGGGCAACGAAGGCCCACCCCACAGACGACCCATTTTAGACGAGGCTTTCACCAAAGCCATTCCTTATTCCCCCAAAGCGCCTCTCTCGCCGTGAACCCGAGCCACCGAGCACCTGGACTTGTACCTCGTTTCAAAGACTTCTATTTCGCCTTATACTTTTGTCTTTATGTATAAAGTTTGTTAAATAATTCGCTTCCGGACGGCTGTTTATGGATAAATAAAAGTCTTTGATTTTTCTGGTTGTCTGTCCGTCTGTCTGCGACTGTATTGTCTGCTGCTATATCTTATAACAGCAGTTCGTTGCAGCTTGGACACTTCGCGACTTCGTCATATCGGAAATAGATCTTCCGGTCGAAAAATTAAGATTCTCCAACAGGAAGCGACGTTTTCCCGTATGACGTCACTTTCGTTTGAAAAAGAGATTTTCAAACCCGAAGTGATGTTTTCGGAAACTGTCATGAAAGAAAAACGTTATGACGTCACTTCCGGTTTAAACATGAGATTCTTAAACCGGAAGTGATGTATTGCTTTTTGTGAAACACCCTAGTACATATTTATATATATATTTCGTCGTGGATAAATGAAGGTTTGGCGAAGTCGATGGTAGATCGGTGGGGAAACGGTATAGGCGAATTGAGCGATGCTCCGCGTGTCCTCGCATCTTACGAGAAGTCGAGCCGGTAGAAAGGAAAACAGGGCGGTCCTGGCGGACCCGACTAATATATCGACCCCATTATAACGTTATTACCCGCAAACGCCGATACGCCATGTATGTCGTTAACATGGTTACCTCGCCGGGCTCCACGGCGATACGTGCACTGTCCGCGCCGCGTCGAGAGATGGGGCTCCTTTCGCGTGGTTAGTCAATACGTCGGAGCCTCACAGCTCTCGCCGTACTCACTGCAGTTGCAGCAGGCAAGCCTCAGTTCAGTGCGCGGCAACGATAGGGCCGTATAAGGTGATAGAGGGAAGGAAATCTCTTCCTCCGCGTAACATTATACCTATTATCGAATACGGCCTTCTTCTTACATGTCTCTCCGAGCCAACCAGCCCGACTAACGAGTACGTTTAATGAGGCGGCGCACGATGCTGCAAACTTGAAAGAGAAAATAAAATCGATCTAATTTATAGCAGGCGCATGTAAGTGCACCTTTCACTCGTGCAGCTAAACACGTAACTTGGCGTACTCGAAGGTGGACCGCCCCTCCACCTTCGAGCGCGCCGGGTGACGCGCGCCTTTCGTTTATGAGAATTTTAACGAAGCCGTAGCCGACTGACTGAAGAAAAAAGTCACTCTGTGATTTTTCTTTGGTCTCTCTGTGAGGAAAAAAAAAGCGTCGGCAAAACGTGGGAATCTGTCGAAAACCGAATTCACCCGAGAGAATTCTTTCACACGAGTTCGTCGAAAAGAGAGGGGTCTTGTAGGTTTGCTTTTTTTCACTTTCTTTTTTGCTACCTACGATTCCGGAGCGCGGCACAAACCACCTTCCGACAAACGAGACGTTAGCCGGTGCGGCAAGAGAAGCGGAAACCGTTCGTTTCTCGGGGTTAATGAGTCTCGAAACAGTCGGAGAGACTCGTGACCCGCCAGTCTCATTTCGAACAACCGTGGAGTGAGGGAGAGAGAGTTAGATGGAGCAGCTGCCGTGGAGTTTTTCGTCGGCAGATCTAATCGGAAACGCGGTGGGATTCACTCCTTCTATCTCGCCGATTTTCGTGATAGCCGACGCCAATTTCTGCGCTGAGAGGTGTACAGCGGAGATAGGGCTACGGACCGGTATTTACGTGCTGCTAGGGAGAGATAACTGGACGCGGAATACCGGAGGTTTCCTTCGCCGGGGAAAAACTCGGAGCGTCAGCTAATTTGCAGCTCTTATCGAGCAAATAATAATCCCAGGCTAAATGATAAGAAAAAAAACATACACTAAATTCCGTCCATCGTGAAAGTGGGACGATATCGCTATCGATATCCCGTGCAGACATTTAGTCAGGGGTGTTGTCAGGGGCCTAGAATGGAAAACTAACCAATGCCCGAAGAGGCTTGTCACACTTTGCAGTATAGGGCCTTTATAAATTTCCTTGTTAGGCCCCATGAAGGCTTCCCCATTAAGCCCCTATTAAATTAGTAGATAAAGTAAGTTGAAAAATATTTATTTGCGGTTGTTTCTTGGATTGTTGCGCATTGTTCATTAGAGATTCTTCCTTATTGCAGATAGTATTAAATTTAGATCGCCGAAAAAACACATTGTAAATTATTTTGCTGTTGGTGGGTTTCGAACCTGGGTTCCTGTGGTTGCTGCTCTGCGCCTTAGCTCACTCGGCTGTTCACATCTTATTAGAGTTCTTTTTTATTGTCTATTTGAAGTTAAAGAAGGTGTTATATGGCTACATTTATATGAATGCCATCAAAATGATTGGAATATAACTATTTATTCGTGAAAGGTTAAATATAGTTGGCGATATAGTTTATCCCGGCCGCCCAACTAAATTTCTGCACGGGATCCTTCGTCCGTTCGATCATTGCAATTGGCAGTCGCCGAGCGGAGGAATGAGCACGGTTGCGCTCGCACACTCCCGGATAGAAATCGGAAGCTAGCTGGAAAGGACGATGGAAAGTATAGTCTAGAAACTTTATCCACTTTGCATGCTGATGGTTCACAGATTTGAAAGACAAAATGGCGTGCCCTGCTGGATCGCGATTCCGTCCTTCCCCCCCCCCCCTCCCCTTCGACCCCAACCGCCCCCTCTTCGCCCTCTCGGTCTTCTTCCCCTTCCCCTGTAATCGATTCTCTTTGTACCAGCGTGCCGCGCACCGCCTCTCCAAACTTTGTAGCCAATTTACGAGCGACCAAGTCAGCGCCCTTCGATTTTACGCTAATCCGATGCCGATGTCGCAGTAGACGAGCCCAGGCGAGTTGGCAAAGGATTCCATTTTCTATGGATTCCGTTCGGTTCGCTGCATTTACAGTGTTTCTCCCACTCTACCATCGGCAGCACCGGCACCGATGAACTCCTAAGATCCCCTGGAAATACTCGCATGGATAACGGCACGGTAACGCGTGCTCATGCCTCCTTCAGTTCGTTCAGATGCGATAAAAAGACGAAAAAAACGAAATGAAGAAAAAATCGTATAACCAGATTTACGAGAGTTGATTTTTATCTATCGCGAGAGTACAAGCAACTTCCTCAATTAACCTGAATCCAGTTACCCGGTAGCACCATATTCCTCGGTTCACCGCAGCTCGGATAATCTCGTAGGATTTTTACTTTTTTTTCCCTTCTTTTTTCTGCGCTCGTAACCTACCCTTCTCCCGCGCATGTTTGACGGTAAAGAAAGTTTGAGCATTCGTGAAGTTACGCGTTTCACGTGAATCAACTTATACGAGTGCGCGAGGGTTGGATCTTTCCAACCCTCCGGACTTCATCGAATTGATCGAGAGTATTGTCATCGATTCATTCGTTCACTGATTGATTGTCCACTGATCGAACTTTAACCGCACTGGAAACTAAGAAGTACACTGAGAAAAAAAATTGCATAGTAAAATAAACAGTACCGACTTTTTACCACGATAAATCGTTCCCAAGGGGAACGCCTACATTTTGTAGTTACCACAATCACAAAAAATCATTGTTGCAACCATAATTATAGTTTAACCAATTGAATATACACTATCAGAAACTGTCTATATGGACCTTCCCCCTGGGAACTATTCCTTATTGTAGGAAACAGTAGCCTTTTTTCAGTATAACTTTGATGGTGCAAGATTTCAATTTTTTTTTTTCACACATCGGAGTTAGTGTGAAATCGCAATCGAACAGCTCCGCAGCATGTGCTCCACTCTCCTCTGTAATGTGCAAAAAAAGCTTTCGAAACCATCGGCCAACGGTGCCATTTTTATTCTCCCTTTCTCGCAGTTACTTTTTTTGAGCATTTCCCGAAAAAAATTCTTCCACCGGCCATACTTTGAAGCATGCACCTGCGACGAGGGTGGAAACGTCTGCAAAAAAATGGAGAGTCGGAGCGAGAGAGAGAGAGTTCGGACGTTTGACCTGGACGAGCGTACACAGTACACAGTACGGAGTGCAAGTGAGCTGAGAAGGGGCGTCGGTGCTGCCGGTACCGGCGCGGCGAACCCCGCTCGAGCCATAAGGGAGACGAGCTGAAAGAGGTAAGAAGCCAAACGCTCGTAAAGAAGGTCAAACGGATCGTAAACGCTGCGGAAAGCCGGCCCACCGGATAGTGGCGGATGAAAGTTGGAAGCCTTCCGAGGCAACCTTACCTCCAACCCTCGGAACCATCCTGCTACGCCCTCCCCCCTGCGTCATTCTCGTCTATCGCCGCCAGTTCGGCTGTACTTCTGGTCCGTTCGTCTACGACACGGGCCAAATTCCCCGTCGACTTGCGAAACGATCTTGCCGGTCGAGCCCTGAGCGTTCGTACCCGAAGTATCCTAAAACCTGCTGGAAGAGGTAAAACTGTACCGAGCGTGGAGTCAAAGCTCGCGGAGAGAAATTGAAATTCGTCGGTGACGCGGCCCTTGGGAGCCCGGAGGAGATGAGGCAACAGCTACCCAAGTTAGACAAGCGTAACTCCGTGGGGAGAAAAAAAAATGAATAAAAAAAAAGAAAAATGACATGCAAAAATATTCGCGTCGTCTGGTCCTCTCGACGTCGATTCAGGCACGGAATCATCGTCAACGTCATCCTACCGTCGGCGAGAGTCGATCGCGCACGTCTATCAATCTTCGAGCTTGCAGCCGCACCAACTCTCCCCCCCCCCCTCCCCAACCCCCCGAATCTCCCCCTCTGTCATCCGTGGAATGCGGCTGGGTCAATCGAAAAATGTTCGCACCCGATGCCTCCGCTCTATGAAAAGAGTTCATCCATCTTCGTGAGTCGGCCGGGCTCTCTCCGATCGTTCGGGAATATTTGGCGAAAGAAAATAAAGAGCCCCGTGCTATCCACCCTGCGGAGCCCCGCTTATTCTCAAAATATATTGGAGCCGCGAGTGAGTCTGCAAAAAAAAGGAACATCGGTTAAATCTGCTTTAATAATCGCCCAACCAATGGAAAAATAGGGAATCTTTCCATCCGGAGAAATCTTCGTTAAATGTTTAATTCCCTGACGCGCACACCGCTCGACCGGTTACAAATTCCCCACTCTATATTCACAAATTGATATTAATTTTCCGATAAGCGGAATTTCATATGTCCAAGAAGGGAACTCTCAGGCGAGGGAGGCATAAAAAAAGTAAAGATAAATTGAAAATAAATAAAGTTGCGATCGATTCAGACCACCGGGCGAGTGATACGCTTCGGTTGAAACACTTGGTTACTCGGAGCGTCCGCATGATATCCCGTCGAAATCGTATCAACTTAATTCGCATTCGGGGAACGGGTCCGCGAGATAGAGTGGAGGGTCGAAAATCGAGAAAGCGTAATAGAAGAGGGAATCTCGCGAGAGAGGGGGGGGGGGGGTAAAGGGAGAAACGAGGTGGGGAGAGGGAGAAAGCGGGAGAACCCCGGAGAAGCGGACGGGGACTCGAGAGTACAGTGAAACTCTGTTGGGGGGGTGGTTGGAAGGTGCGGCGACCGAACGGGCGGATGTGCGTTAGCGAGAAAGCGAGGGCTTGTTGGGAGGAGCGGTCGGTTGAGCATTTACCTGAGCGAACCGGGGCTTCGGTCTCGCTTCCGTCTCATTACTATCTACTCTCTACACTACGATTGAATTACCTACAATCAACATCAAACATTTTTTAAACTCAATTTTTATCTTCAACCTCGGGGAGGGGGATGAAGAAAAAACGATACGAATGAAAAAAAAAAAAACGGAAACACGAATCCCCGCGACTATGCCCGCTGTACTTCGCTATCGTATTTTGTTATTTAGCAGATTTCCGTTCTATTTTCCTTTTTTTTCCGTACGACGCTCGCAACGTCTTTCAGTTTCATCCGTCTCTTCGCCTCAATTATACGAAGGAGGACAATCGGCTCTGGGCCTCGCGATATTGCGTTCTCCCTGATGAGACGTGGAGAGACAAAGGGACGGCTTCGCTTGAGGTACCCGCTGATACAGCTAGCGGGAGAGTTCGGAGGACCGGAAACTCTTCAGAAATGAATTCAAGTAGTAAAGGGTTTCGGAGTCAGACTCCGTGCTGTCATAGAGCTTTGGATCTCTTGCTGCCTCTAATGTGAAGATAATTGCTTTAGTTTGTGTACAACATCACGTTCAGTTTCATCTTCGGGGGATGGGTTCGGGGGATGTACGTGCACACGAGTGAAAGGAGGTCGCCAGCGAGACATAAGCATAATTAGGTCGACGGGTTTGCGGGCGCTGGCAACAGTGTTGCCCTGGCCCGGTCGCCATGGGATATCGTCCCTCCCTACCGAAGGTCTCCGATAAAAGGCTCCCGCGCAGCATCAGCACGGTTCACAGAAAAGCGGGGCAATATTATTTACGTGTATATGTATGTATGTTGCATCGATGTTCGAGAGATCGAGCATGGCTTGATCATTCTGCTACCATATTTCCAACACAATATAAGTTGTGGACGGCACGCGCGATAGGTTTAATGAAAACTCTCCATAATTCAAGGACAATTCAACATCGAATCCGTGACCGTATGCACAGGGGGGGGGGGGGCGCGGTTATTCCGGGAAAGCTCGGCGAGTTGCGAGGCAGAATAACGAGTATTATTTTCCGCCGTTGGTTCGCGCGTGGAATGATTTGGGTAATTACTACAATTTCCACTGCAACACCGAAGATGCTTCCGGCGCAAACATTTTTCCGAAGATTAAATTGAAATCATTCGCCATGGTAACGCGCAGGTTTTCATCCGCGACCCGAGACCGCAGGTGAAACGAAGCCGAGCGATTATGTTGTGACCTTTGATTTTTCTGCGAAGCCCGTCGAGTGTTGGAGAATTTTTCCCAACGAGTTGCTGTAAATTCCGTAACAAACTCCCTTCCAGAGGAGAGAAGTTGCAGTTTTCATTTGCGCAAGTGTTTCCAGAAAATCCCTACATAAAAATCCGCTTGCCGCGTTTATGGCTGGACCACTGGGGAGAGCTGCGTACATTTTTGCAATCATGTTCTCTTTGAATCCGTCATGTAGGATGATGCACACGAATTGTATGTTTGATTCCTGCCTTCTCCTCTTTTGTTTTTTTTTTTTTAAGACTTAAGTTTGAAGGCTTAAAAAAAGCTTAAAGGGCTTAAAAGTTCGAAGCTAGTATCGCAATCATCCCAGCAGAAGGACTAAGTAAATGCCCATAGTAAATCTGCCCCAAGGCAATGGTAAACCGGATGTTTTTCTGCACTCCCCCGTGCAGAACCGAGCCCTCAGGCCCTTTCACTCAACAGTGTCACAATCTCAAATACGTACATACACACATCATGACCAGCTCAGCCTGTTTTCAGCTTTCGTTGGCCAATCATGACAACTTACGTTCCGAATTTAATAACAATGTTTGATAACGTACGAGTACTCGTATCCGCGTGGTCTCGAGCACTCGACGACTAAGTACCGGTGCTCTGTGTCTCTGTACATGAGACAGGAAACGAGAAAGGGAACGAAAGGGAGAGGGACATAACGAACGTAGTCGGGGGGGTTGGGGGTGGGAAACGAGTGTCTATGCGAATTTACAGGGGTTGTATGTATGTGTTCCGGTGGTACGGACGAGTGAAGGTTGCTCGGGCACGGCGACGGTGGGATTGCTCGGTGCTCTCGATGGCGAAGGGTAGCCGCGCCGGTAACGCGGCGGAGGGTGGCGTTCGGGGCTGCGATGCCAGAACGCGCGCGGGCATCGGCAACCAGTCACTATGACAACGGTGACAAGCGAGGTGTTAGTGCGCATCCGTGACCACGCCTACGTCACGTCGGTTCCGTGACGTCAGGGACTCGACATCGGCGCCACTCGGAGAACGAACGTGTTGCGGCCCTCCGGAGTACTAAGGGATGAAACACAGCGGCGGCGGCGGCGGCAGCAGCGGCAGCCGCCTGTTGCTACTTCGTCCACCGCCGTCTCACCCGTTACCTCTGGCAGGCTATCTCTGTACTGTGCCGCTGGTAGTGCTGCTCCACCGCCGCAGCCGGCATACGGGCTCCTCACTACCCCTGCGCGACGCGCCGCGTCCTCACTGCAACAGAGAACCCGCGCCGCATCCGCGTTCGCCACCCTACCAGCCTGCCCCTTCCGTCGGTCCTCTCCCGACCGACCCCCCCGGCTCGCTCTCACCAACCCCCACGGTATCCGACTCCCGAGCGCTAGAGTAGTTGCTCTCCGCCAGTCAGCCATCCGACTCGCCGCCACGCTGCACGCCCCCGCGTGTTTGTAATCGAACTCCTAGCGCGTACAACAGTGTCACGGCCGTCGTTTGTCGTTTGTTTGTTCGTTCTTTATTTTTCTTGACGAGTAATATCTAAATAAAAAAATTACAAATCCTTAATAACCCGACGATATTGGTACCATAGATTAATCGAAAAGTAATATACAACTTTGTCGCGTGGGCGAGAAGAGGACGGGAACGGGGAATCCCGGAAGAGGGAGATCGGGCGAGAGTAAATAGGAAGAGTCACTTTGAGAGAGTAATTGTACTAAAAAAACAGAAAATTAAAAGATTTAAACAAACTAATAAAAAGATACCAAGGAGCGCCGGACCGGTACGAAAGAGCGCGATCGCCGTCGGTCGCCTCGAAGCTTCGACACTGAAGACCACGCGCACAAATCCCCGCATAGACTCATCTGATCGCGCTTACCGAGAGAGGCACGCAACCGCACGACAAGCTGCAACCGCGCGCTGCCCACGAGTTTGCGGATCGAGGTTTATGGATCATAGGTTAGCATTTCCTATATTCAAGATATAATATATGTCTAAGAGAAACAAAACAAAAAATCAAAAAACGCTTTGATCGTTGACGTGACCCACGTGTTACGTGTGCAAAAAAAAAAAAACAAAAAAAATCCGAGAGGGTCGAGGACTTTTGAAACCCACACTGATTTCCACACAAAACAACCCCCTCGTTCGTTTCCCCGTCAATGGCGATTTTACTCGAGGCTGGCTGCGAAGGATTTCGCCGAGCCGTAAGGAGCTTCGTGCCGCCCTCATTGGGGGAACATCAATGCGTGGAAGGAGTCAACCGGGACTCTCCCTAGCCTCGAGGAAAACGCCGGTCGTTAAAGACCGTTTCCACTTCATTTTACTTAATTCTCAACTTTTTTTTCCATCTCCTTGCCCACAAATTTGTCCATCTGTCGAAACGAATGTCCGATCGTTCCTCCGGACGAATCACGAGCGATGCACGAATCGAACCAAAGTGACAATGTCCAGGAAAAGTGTAATCGCTGTAATCTGATTGGCTGACGTAGGGGTGAATAAATGTCGGGGGAGGGGGGTGGGGTGGATTCGGCGAGACGGGCCTCGTGTAACCCAGTTGTGGTTCGGCGAGCAGCCTCGAAGAATTAGCAAACGGGGTCGCGAATGAGGTAAATCGGAGGTCTGCGGGAGAGAACGAAGGGAGAGGGAACCTCCTCGGGGCAGAAGGTTGGAGCAGGACGAAGGGGGTGAGAGAGCCAGCGCGTAAAGCTCCGGGATACGGCGGAAGAATGGGGAAGGGCAATCACAAGACGTAAAATCTGCATATCATCGGATTCATTCATTCGATACCTGTTTTGAATACATTAATAATGAATTTAATAAGCAAAAGCCTGAATTCATGTTTATTCATGGAGCAATTATCCCGAGCCACCGACATCCGCGATAGTTTCAGCGTCGATGTGACGATAGCGTTGGACGGTGGGTCGGGGAGAGCTCGGGATTGAGAAGGGAACTTTCAGCGAGATGGACCGATGATTTTTTTGCTCGTTGGGTGGAAAAAAGTTCGGTCCATCGGCCACCTCGAAGAGTCGAACTTCCGGACACGAAGTGTAACGGAAAAGCGGGGCCAGACCGGGTAAACGAATCGCGGTGCGGGGCGAGGGGGTTGATGGAAGAGAGTTGGCACCCTCGAGGGTAAAAGCGTGGAAACACAGTGCGGTCCGGAGGGGGGAACGGGGGGGGGGGGCTTGGACACGCGAAGCGGTAAATTCGTCCGCACTGGCAAAACAAGCGTCGGTATGCACGGCGGATTCTCTGTGTTTTGAAATAATACGCCGGGCTAAATATGCGCATACGTTATTACTACGATCGCACGGTGTCGGTACGCTCTCGCCATAATGGTACCCGACTGTAGCGTACACATACACCCACACACGCAGACATGTATCGTATTCCGAACAAGGTCTTGGTGCACCGGCTGGCGATGTACGGTCGTACAGGATAAACAACCACTGCGCGGTTTCCGATTTCCGATTGCACCCGGTACTTATTCATCTTAAACGCTCTGACAACCGCCCACTGAATATTTTTGTCGGATTTTTTTCTCCAACTCTCATTAGCGTGTTTGCCTGCTTCGTTCGTGAGCTTATTTTCTCCACGTCGGTACGAAAATTATTATCTTTCCTTGATATATAATTTTACTCCCACAGTACTCGCGGTACAGAGCGGTGTCCTCCGGCATATTTCCCCGCCATGATTCATCATCCCGCCTACGATTGACCCGGAAAACTTCGCTCCGTTTGTTAACCCATCCGTGCGAGATTCCTTTCTCCCGTTAAAATTACGGAACGTGCCTCGGTGCGTGCTGCGTTCCCGCGGCGATAGGTGCTCGGTGAAAAATACGTTACAAATCCAACTTTAACCCCCGCAACCTCCCCCTCCCCCCCCGACGGGAATTCCGGTCACGTAGCCCGAAAAGATATATCACATCGTTGGGCGCGACGCTTTTCCACGTATCCCACTTTCGAACCTCATTTCTCGGCACCCATCCAGCCAAGACTCTCCGCGAGACCCTCGCGCTTCTTACAGCTCCTCCGAGTCCACCATTCAACCTACTCTCTCACACCCCCGTCTTGGTCTCAAATAAAACTACCGGTTTCTCTCCAAAGCCACCCCCTCCATTATATCCTTTAAAGATTTTTCCGTATCTCCTCTCATCCGACACTATCGCGGAATCCCGGTAAGCTTGTATGTACCTCCTCGTGTGTACAGTAAAACCGCACTGCGATTGTCGGTGGGGTGCAACACGATCCGGAGGATGATAAATGAAGCTCCCGCGAGGTTTGCCGCCAGGAGAGTTACCGAGGATATAGGATGCGAGTGAGCCAGGATGGAGAATGAGGCGGGGGAGGTTGGGTGGGATGGGCGAGAGAGAAGAGTACCTACTGCGAAGGGCCGTGTGGGGTGTGCGGTAGAGATGCCCTGGACGAAACTCGAGAGTCCCTCGTCCAGATAGGAGGAGAGAGTACGTTACGCCGTTGAGCACAAATTACCTTAACGGGGAGAGCGAGAGAGGGAGCCCTCGCAGCTGTGCTGAACCGACTGACTTACGGGCGAGAACGGACGAATGATTAATGAAACCGGGCTAACATTCACTCTCGGCTTTCGCGTGACGAGAGACGCTAAGTCGAGGGGTATAAATTGACGTCCGGGATGGAAAGCAAAGAGCGACCTCGATTATAATTTTACCGCGTGTACCGCCGGATGAGCACGGAATAGCCCATCGATCCTCTCCTCACTTCAGTCGGGACGCATCGTTCCATTCTGATTCACCCGATTCGTATCAACCCCCTCAAACTCTCCGAAGTTTCGGTAGATCCCGACAATGAGTAAAGTGCGGTAGTTTCCCGGGGTTCAATTATCGAATCGTGTACCGAGCGACAAACTCGATGAATCTCCCGTCCTGCGGAACGATACACGGATAGTCCCTGTTAACGCCTCCGCACGTTTGCCGATTCTCCTGATTCCACAGCTCCTCGATGGCTTCCTGCAGTGGTAGAGGCGTACGTACTGTCTGACAGTAATCGCCGTATCTACTGCGGCGGACCGCTCGACCGGTCAGTCCCGCAGTCCTAAAACGTAGATTCGCGCGATCGATTTGACAAGGATCTCTGCAAACGTCACTGAGATCCTTGTAGCAGTCTATCGCATCTGCTTTCCAAACAACGAACCTATTACAACGCACCATGTAACGACGGATCCACGTAACGGTATCGATCATCTCGTTCGGACTTCGGCATTGATAATCGAGGCGGTGAGAGCGGCCTCGTCGATTCCTCTCTCTGCCCGACAAACTGCCGATCACGTTTGCCAGAGAATCCTTTTTCGTCTATCCCGAACGTTAATTCATCCCGTAATCCGGATGCGGTTTGCATAAGGTGGCTTATCTTTTGACAATAGACTCGCCGATCGATCCAGATCGGCGTCGCTGTCCCGGCCAGCATTGGTATCCGGTGGCGCGCACGAGATCGAGCAAACCCGGCTTTCTCTGTCCGTTGACGACACAGTAGAGTACCAAGCTCGATACACTCGGCGACTGTGGCCTGCGATTCCTCGGCAAAGCGTGCTCGACCGTAATCGCCGTATCCACTGCGGCGAGTCCGCAGCCTCTCACCCTCCGCTCCCGCTGTATGCGACTCGCCTCAAAGATTCTAGTTGGGCGACGTTGAAACTCCCGAGTCGACGGTGACGACGAGTAACGGCAACCCCCCCGGTAGTCGGTATACACACCGGCGGTACCCAAAGTCTACCGGAGCTAAGGTAAAGGAAATGTAGGCGCTGAGGCGTTGGGGAGTTGTGAACCGAGAGCGTGTGTACCCTTGCCTAAGAATCTCCCTTTCTCACCCTCAACCGCCCCACTCACCCTAACCTTCTCTCTCTCGCGTTGTCGTCGATTTCTCTCGGGCAAGTAGGTCACCGGAGGAAGAGGGACCGCAGGGGATGAGGTGAGCTACAGGAGACGAGGCTCAGGTCCGAAACTCCCTTAGTGCGTTACCCAAGGCACCCTTTAATGAAATTCACGAAGCCACTGTTCTCCGTACCTCACGCTCTCCTTCCCTCTCATGGCTACCGCTCGCGAGTCGGGCCATACGCTTGCGTAAATACGTTACGTACATATGCGCCTCTATCACACATATACATATATATATATATATATATATATATATATATATATATATGTGCACATGCATATATATATGTACATGTATGTATAAACGGTGTGTCCCACTCGGCTGTAATGCATTACGGTCGGGGCTTCTGGCGTTGCGACGGGATATACCTAGTGCAAGGTAGAACGGCCAAGGAGGCTGAGTGAGAGGGATGTGCACGGCTCTCCGTCCCTCTCCCTCGGCCGGGAACGCACAGAGAACACAGAGCCACATTGCCGAGAGAATGGAGTGGGCACTATACATAACCCCGGTACCGGACTGAATTATACTCCGTTATGGTCGTGCCTCTATGGCTCCCTGCTTACTGGAAAGCTCCTGTTTCGACGTACCCACCGTCCCACTCAATACATCCAATACATACCGCACCCTCGTCTCCTAAGCATATCGACATGGAGTATGCACGCCCCTCAGTGGACCGAGATAGATTCTAGATTGGGAGAGCGTGAGAGTACCTCTGCCACGCCTCGTCTCACCTCGGTTCACCATCGGCATCGGGCCGGCATCCGCCCTATACCGCCTCACGATTGTCTCGATCGAATTATCGATTGTCCTATCTCCGATCACTGTCGCATTCTTGTTACGTTGGACGTGTTTGCACATTGAATAACGTTGCTCTCATTTTTTTGTTACAGGTAAGTGTCATCAGTACGATTGAGGCGGAATCTTCCATTCTTGTTTGGAGTTTGTGAGTAAATTTGATGCCGTTTATAGTGTTACATATATATATGTGTTTATATATATATATATTTATACTGTAGTTGCGCGCGGATGTCGGGGTCTCAGCCGCGGGTCACCGACTAAGTCGAATCGCAATTCAATTTGCAATAAAAATGTAAATTAACACTTTGGGGAAGACCGCGGGATGGATGGGGTGGTTGAGAGTAGACGAAAAACAAGCTCGCTCCTACTTCCTGAATAACTTGACGGTTCTCTCCGACCCCCCTGTGCGGAAACTCTTCACTGAGGTCCGCCTTCGTTCGCCTTTCCTCCCACCGTTCCTTTTAGCCCAGTTCGTACGATTCTCCTCTCGCCCGGAGCCCGTCTCTTTCCCACGGCGGGGAGACACACCAAAGGACGTTGTTATGATTGCTAATGGAAAACTATCCAATTCAAAGAACAAAGCGTAGTAACGAGTTACTCTGGCACAACAAGCAGCTCCGGCTCCGGGTCGCGCCTCGGTGAAACCATTGAGGCGACTACGCTCGTCGGAACTCTGCGGACTTTCGAGCTGCCGGGGGGATGGAAAACAGCGAGGGTTGTTAACATTAGGAATGAGGACGCGGTTCCCGTGGTGGTTCGCGGCCTTTCTCGAGAGCCTTTCTTGCTGGGAGCTATATATTGATGGCGGGTTCATGTCGCTGGAAAAAAAAAACAAATGTCAGGTGTCGGGCCATTCGTTGATCGGTGAGGTCTGTGGGATATCGGCGGGAATAGTCCTTTAGTTGACTTCTCAGTTGCATAAATGCTGTGTTCGCATTAAGTATGGTAAATTGTGAGGCGCATCACAGCTCGAAGATATCATCCACACAGTAAAAAAACGTTTACACTTTTTACAAAATATTGTCCACAAACGCCCACAATTTTTTATTCGTCAATTTTGAAATTGCAAATGCTGTACTCCCATTAAACATGGTAAATTATTACGCGCACCTGAGCTCAAAGATAACATCCACACATTAACAAAGTTTGCCCTTTTTAGTTGTTACAACGATTTATTGGCCGCAATTAATGAGGATTATAATTTTTCAATTCAATAAAGGTTCTACAAAGGTTCATAATTTTTTATTTGTTAAGTTCCCGATCCCACTATCCGGCTTTAGTTTTACGAACAAAAGTACAAACGAAAATTGTTAATGACACGAGAAATAAAAGGAGAGGTTTGTATATTCAAACCTGAACAAACGAGTTTGTCACTTATTTGACAAAATTATTTTTACGAAATTTCGTTTTTCAATTTTACGAAATTATTTTTTACTGTGCAGTAAACAGTAGGGTAGTAATGTAGGTAGTAGGGTAGGATAGGTTACGTAAGGTCTTCAATCTCTTATCTGGAACACTGCGAACCCGTCGTAAAACGCGCGTCGTAAGGCGGTTTTATACACGGACGCTTCGCCGGGAGAGATTCTTTATGGCTTTTTCAAAAGCGAAAATTATCTGGCAATTAGCGGGTCTCACTCGTTGTCAAGTACCTGGCCATCCCCCAGGTGTACACACCGATTGGGGGGGAGGGGGGCGCTTCCTTCCGCTCGACGAAAGGAGATGCCCGAGCCTCCCTCCGTCTCTCATCCGCACTTTTTAAGTTCGAGTCTCGGGGGGCTAAATTTAAATTTCAAAATTTCAATCTGGCTTGCAAATTCTAGAAGCGCGCCCGAGAGGGATGGCCCCTTGGGGTGCTCCAGATTGCCGTGCTACGACATCAAAAGTCTTTTAGGTTGCTCGCGTTCTTTTAACTTTTTTTTTCAACTTTTTTACTTTGTTTTTTCTTCGTCCTCCTCGAGCGTCCCAGCCGCCTCCTCGCACCTTGACGAATTGAAAATTCGGTTCATCCTCCACCGGAGCTGGCGAGTATGGCGGACCGGCGCTTGAGGGTCACTTCTCGTCTTTTAATTCGCCCTCGGCAAAAAAAAAATCTTCGACCGTCTGCCTTGCATTACTTCGCTCCGAACACTGTGTGACTCATTTGTTCCCAATATTCCAAATACCCACTACGGGCAAATCGCTTTTAGTTATCTAAATAATAGTCGATATTATACGAATATATATTAATGAAATTTTTATTCGTTTATTTTTTTACTACGCAACTATCGCAAGGCCCATTTTGCGATGATTTTCAGAATCTTCATACAATGCCAAATACCCTGTAAAATTGGAAATCGAAGGTGTGTTTTTAGTAGAAAACAATGGTTTTCATTCTTTTTTGTACGAAAAATGGACTTTCCTGTATCGGGAAAATGATGACTAACATCATTCGAAAGTTGATGAAAAATTAAAAAGTTAATGTTCCTAAGAATTTTTTGGGCGACCAATATTTTCCGATATACTGATATTAACCAAAAAAAAAACGTAAATCCTGAACAGTGCACTGTAAAAATCTAAAAAAATCACAGAAGCCTCTCTCAAGTAATACTGCAAACTGGCAAATTTTAAAAAATATCCGAGAGGTCGACCGAAAAAAGTGGCCCGGTTCATAAAGAATGCCTCGTATAGAGAATGCCTCTTTGGAGTTCGGTTTCGCCGTGAAGATCTCGCAGTTCCCTCACTGTGACGTAAGACGCTAGTTCGTGAGGAACTCTATTCAAGCACTCGTTAAATAAATCAACTTTTCGTCCCACTGCCATTCTGCGCAATTCCGCCGAGTCGTCCGTTCCCGTGGGCGCGCGGGTCACTGGAACTCGCGCACCCTTCCCATCATTGTTTCGCGCGGGCACCGGAGGTGCTCCGACTACGTCCACGCGGTTCGTCCGGGGCGCAGCCCACCCTGGATTCTCCGGTGGAAAAGTTTTAATTTTTTACCCAAAAAAACTACGGTCTCTCGTTACCTCGTCGGTGGGCTTTCTTGACTGAGCGAGAGCCGCCAACTGGCGTCGGCACGCAGCCGCGCAAAACGGTCCCGCGGTCGCACGGACGTTACGATCAAATCTCGCGGTGAATAAAAAAAAAAAAAAAAAAAAAAAAAAAAAAAAAAAAAAAAAAAAATGAAGACGGAAAGAACCGAGCTCAACGTCGCTCCGGCAATTCGACAGAGAGTCACTCCGGAAGTCTCGAGTACTCGACGATAACGATACGCAAAGTTTCCACAGGAATATCATTTTTTATTTTTTTTAACCTCCCTTCCTCTCCGCCTCTGGCGCAGAGGAAATTCAAGGAAGTCGAGCGTGGCCTCGTTATTCGTAGGGGTGGGGGGGAGGGGGGGGGCTTGGAGATACGAGAGTCATAGAAAAACTTTGCGTGTCACGGTATAACCCGGCGAGGCCGTGAGGAAGGATGGGGCATGGTGGGGGGGGGGGGGGGGTGGCAGTCATAGGAGAAGGATAAAGGGGAACTGCAATCATCGAATCGAGAGATAAAATTTGATGACTCGCGAGAGTAGCGCGAGGGGTCTATGGCTGCCGCCGTCTAGGGTTACGGCACTCGAACGACTGCTGTCCCGTTTGTGTGTTATACACCCTCAGAGAGAAACCCGAAGAGGACGAGACAGATAGATATGAGCGTAGAGGGCTCTTCGTAGTTGGTAGTCGCGAGTCGAGGATCGTTCGGTTTCACTGTTACGATCGACGATTGAACCGCGGCCGCGTTGCGCACCGGGGGGGGGGGGGAAGGGGGGTAGTTTCGCAGATCGCGGGGAATAAATAATCCCAATAACAGGGCGGAGCAAGACGATACCGCTCGGGAGCGAAGTCGAACCTCTCGCCAATGTCTATCGTCGCGCTGCTGGAGCTTCGGTACACACAAGCGCGAATACATAATCGTGTTCGGATGCCGTTAGGTGATGTCGCGTCGTTCACCGGGCAGCTATGACTATTCGACGGCGAAACAACCCTCGAAGCGCGATTTCGTACTCCGCGCACACGGAGCCTCGACGTCGAAGATTCTAATTTTATTTATACGAGCTTTACGAGACGCGCGCCTCCTCTCGTCATTCACTGCCTCGTACGACCCCATCCGGCTTTCTTCCTCCCTTTGCTTTATCTCGGCAGTCTCTCTCTCTCTCAGCCAGCCAATAACGCCATCTACCAAGCCGAACAGTCGTTTCGGCCTCTGATCTCGCGCCACCAGCGTCGTCGACGACCCTTCCATTTATCCGGCGGGAGCGTCCTTTTACGCCATCCAACCCAACCCGCCCCCTCAGAGTACTCTCCGCCGAAACTGGCACAATTCTTCGCTCACGTCAAAAAGTTTTAACGAGATCGATTTTACGCCCTTTTCCGACCGGCACGAAAAAACTTTTTACATCTGGGAATTGTCCGGATGACGTTTCACCGACTGCCGGATTCCTTCCTCTTACTTGGTGCCCTTCCGTTATCTTTCTTGCTCCGTGTACGCTCTTCCGTGAGTCGCATTGTTCGGCAATGTCGGCGATTACGGTTTCGCAGTGACAGAGGCGAGTGTTGGTCAGACCGTTAGCTGCTTGCTGCTCAAGACCACGTCTTGCTTGTTTAAAAATTTTTATTCGCTATCTTCTTCTCCGTTATGTTTCACTGTCCGCCAGTAACCGGTTGAAATTTCTCTCTGCGTACATATCGGAAAGTGCAGCCCGTATAGTAGCGCGGTCAGCCGCGTTATTACGGTTATGCAAATATCGGCGTTACGCGCAATAACCCGCGTAGCTGCGCTCCGTGTTTGTTTTGTAATCGGAATTCGCAAATAGATCGTCATCCGTGTAGTATAGCAACGGATCCGCGACTCCCGGGTGTTGGGATGCGCTTCTCCGTAGCCACACATACAGACACATATACACACATACACAGACATATAAACACACACGGACTGGTGCCAACTCGTGAAGCACATTAATATCGCGCGGCCAGCGTCGACTGTATGCGTGTATCTGCATCGTACGTCCGAGGCCAAAGCTCGTAGCGTGTTCTCCACCCACATGAATCCACAGCAATATAGCAGTCGGCTGTATACTAACTCGCCCTCGACCGATCACAAGACTTCGATAAACTAACACGAATGTTGCGCACTTTCACGGCTCTCTGCATAACGATCGTTGCAGCATGTTTTTCGAGTGATATTAAATATCGTATTCGGCGCATTGCGGGTACTTCGAGGCACTTCAGCCTTGCCCTCCTGTGCCAGAGGTGGTAAATACGCAATGAACTCGATCCCAAAGCTTCGTTGCTTGGTAAACGGCGCTGCGAAAGCTGTGTCTACCAAATGATCGATCATTTTCGGAATTTCGTTATGTCTTCACTTTCGGTTCGAAAATCTGATTTTTCAACCGGAATGACGTCATACCGAAAATACATCATTTCTGGTTTGGAAACCTAATTTTTTGAACGGAAGTGACGTCATACCGGAAAATACGTCACTTCCGGTTTGAGTCACTTTTTTTTTACCGGAAGTAACATCATACCGAAAATACGTTCACTTCTGGTTTGGAAATCTCGTTTTTCACTGGAAGTGACATCAAACCAGAAATACGTCTATGAACTCCTGGCTCAATGTTTGGTTTACAGAATTCATCCTGTAAGCGAAAAGGAAAATTTCTGGTGTTTACCTGCCGCTAGTTTTTGGTTTTGGAAATCGAGTGCAATTCATTCGCCAGCATCGAACCTTCGTTCCGCCAAACTGATTGGACATCGCTCCCGCTGCTGGCTGACTTTCAGCGCGCACGTAATCTTTGCGATGGAGCGAGAAAGAGCCCCCAAAGAAGCCTCGAAAGCATTACTTGCCTCGTACATCTCCTGTAAAAGCGGGCGTCTAGGAATTCACGGAATTTCGTATGCAAACCCTAGCCGGGGCATTTCGCCTCGTTGATAAATCACCTTACCATCGATATACATCGTCAAGCGAAGTGGCCCGCGCCGCACTTTCCATCCCCTGCTCGTCCTCCTTCGGATACTATCGATCATCGTAAAAATAACGAGGGTCTTCGACGCCGGATTCTTCGGCGTCGTTCGAGCCGACAGTTTCGCCCGCGCGAATCCTGTCACCCCTATCGCTCGAGATACGAGCGTAAATACAAACATCTGCTTTCGGATTCCGAACGTTCGACGCCCGCGATGGCACTGAGCGCGCACCCAGAAGGGATCTTGTTTTTCTCCACGAGGAGAGGATTCCCGCGCCTCGTCCGCCGTCGACTAATCCCGTAGGGTTACATCTTCGCATGTACTTTCCGTCGTGGCTGAGCGATTGTATCCAGAAATGACGAGTTAATCTCGCGTGCCGGAAGATCAAAGTTTTTCTCCCCTCACGAGATCGGCACGGTTCTATCTTAATCCGCAACGACTTAATATCCGTCGATCCACGCTTGATCGACGAGCTAGAAGATCGGTCGTGCGTAAATTCGTGGTAGGAATTTGGAGGGGGGGGGGGGGGGTGAAGCGCCCACCATATTATAACTGTTATGGTAGATCGTCGTGGAAAAGTTTGGATGACTGGAATGAGCGATACAAAGGGATCACGAGAATCCTAATACCGTTCATCCGAAAGTTTCATACTTTTTTGTTTGTTCGTGCCCTGCTGTGAGCACAGATCTGCAAAGTGGCGGACGCTGGATTATTGCAGCCCCATTGAACTTCTAAGCCATGGCCTCTTACCGTCATCGCAATCGTGCTCTACCGCCGTCAAAGTTCTATCAGGTGTATTTGCCGTTGCATCGTTGCAGCGTGTTCTCCCAAGGTGGTCAGCGAGCATTACGCTTCTTGCTTCCCAGCTCACGAAGTCGCGGGTGTGCTTAGTGCATCGAATGGAAAGTTCCGTGCATCATGGCCCGGCCAGGTTGGCTTTCATATCCCGGTCCACACCGATGGCGCACCGAAGTCGTGGCCTTCCACGCTTTTCCCGTGTTCAGAGGTGATCTTGGAAAGCCGCTATTACCGTCTCGAAAACTTCTAGTGTGTTCTCGTCCCTATAACGATTTTGTCCATGTTGGGCACTCTCGCCGCCATTATCCGAATGACCGGAGAGGTAGCCGCGACACTCGTTGCCCGCAAGGACGGCCAGAAAGCGTTGTTAGAAGTAACGGCCGAACGACACTTGCACACGAGGAACAATTATCAAACCTCCAAAGCCCACCCTCTTCTATAAACTCGTTGATGTCTTCTTTTCCAAGTAATTCAAGCTCCGCCCGGCCCGTAACAGTCTAGAATTTCTTGTACCCACTTTGGACCAGCTGTAACTGTACGGCAGTTACGGTGAGTCAATTTTTCAAGAGCGCGGCATGGAAAGCCCGCTCTCCCTTGGTCCCGATCTTTCCGTAACCGGTTGGAAGGATGCGTGATGCCGGTGAATCGTCGGGCTCGAAGTTGCACTTGCCGGCCAACCCGTTACGGCTGTTCCGGTGGCTCGA
Source organism: Stenichneumon culpator (assembly GCA_964017025.1). Taxonomy (NCBI): domain Eukaryota; kingdom Metazoa; phylum Arthropoda; class Insecta; order Hymenoptera; family Ichneumonidae; genus Stenichneumon; species Stenichneumon culpator. The sequence continues at coordinate 15,933,205 of OZ024769.1, forward strand.
GTCAGTAATACTTACCGTGTACTCCGGCACGAGAGCATCATGACTCCCAGGAGGGTCGTGGAGATGGGTTTCGTGGGGCCATGAGGAGGCAACAGCATCGGAAGCCGGAGGCTGCTGGACCCAGGCGGCCGCGTGCTTGTAACGCTTCGAGCTGAAGAGTCTCGTACTTGCAAGCAAACCACGTTGAATTTGCTGTGGGTAGCGTGGTACTTCGCTACCGTTGGCTACAAAACTTCCCCACGGAAGCCTTGTCGAAGGATAAGGAACCGTCGGTCGAGCGAGAAAGAGAACGGTCGACGACGGAAAGACGGTGGAAGGCGATGCCGGGTTGGATAGCGTCTAGCCGTGAGAGCCACGGCTAGACGCCTGCCCTCACACAGCCAAAGTGACGTTATTGCCATATAAATTAAGATATAGAGTGGTAGCGCCGCAGGGATGGTGACGAAGAAGGTTGAAGGATCAGCCGTAGCTGTTAGTCTTGATTATCCGTGACTGTCCTACGTACCCAGCGTTCCTGGGTATCCCACACGTATATACCGAGGGTAACGCGCCAGAGACCCTCTGGCGAACAGCGAGTAAGTGAGTAAGCGGGAGAATCTCTGTCGGACGACCCAGAACCTCCTCTATACCGCCAACGCCGCTGGGAAGACGCATGAATTCCCCGTGGTTCCTGTTATATTACAGACACACACTATTAATGTATACGAAGCTCCGTCTTCATTACACCGTCTTGAATAGCCAACGCCGGACGACGCGGCCGCTTGTCACCACGCTGCGGCTCGCAAAGATTCATATATTTTTATCTTTATTTTTTTTACAAAAATGAAAAACGAGGGAATGGAAAAAATTAACGTTGTCGCATTGAGGATCTTCTTCATCGTACGTCGGTGATTGCGGAGAGGCGATGCGAAAGAGGATTTGTACGAAGGTTGTTCGAGGCTTTATTGAAATCCAGTCAATCTCTGTCGCTACACCATGTTGGATCCTTGCGGGCACCTCGAAACGAAGGCTTCGCAAGAGCCTTCTCTATTCACTTTCACGGCGAGCTTTCCCGAAGCTTCTGCCCCAACTGAGAGGTATATGCGAGAAGAAAATGGGCGGAACGCGGGGAGGTCCGGGATTGAGGCGCAGGAGCCTCGAAGCAGGTTACCCGGAGTGCGAGGGTGGACCGCCTTTATATAAACTCCGGAGACAAATGGCGCTGGGCTAGCTCTGGCACGGAGGACCTCGACGCCGCAGGAACAGCAGGTGTATCGCGCAAAATATACTACGAGCGAATGGGTGGCCTCCGGTAATTAAAATGTCTCCTTTAGGAAACTCAACTCGGTGCCTTCGCTCCAGCCGTTCACCCGCCTCCCTCCTCGCCCTGGGCTTCATTTCGCGTTCTTCTTTGCCCGAGGTGCTCCATCCCAGTTTTGCCAGGCATGGGAAAACCCTCCTACTCTTTGCCCCCTGGCTCCTTTTCCTCGCTACACGGGGCTCCAAAGCCGTGCGCAAAGTATGATAAATCGTCTGAGAGCCCGTAACGGCGCAGATTTGTTTGCATTCCGAATCGAAGCTCCTTACGCAGTAGCCAATGTTGGCTGACTACCTAGTATTATCGTCTTGCGCTGTGTGCGAGTCTCGGTGGAATCCTCCACGATTGTCGCACAAACACACAAGTTTTCCCCGCTGCGGGTATAAGATTCGGGCTGAACGGAGAGACAACGGGGTTCGGTCGCACTACTACTGTGTGCCGATGGAAGAAGAACTTTTCCCAGGTCGCTGGATTCGGGATGGGGATTGTTTGCAACGATCTCTCGAGCCCCCCCCCCCCTCTACCCGCGCTCCACTAAAACCCAAGAGCTTCACAATATTTTTGGCAGGATTCCTAGCGTCTTACACCGTTCGTATAGTCTATATACCATGTACCGTCGACGAATGAATTCCCTTCCGACCCTGCAATCTCCCCGTGTATACGTGCCACGTTGTTTTTCGGCTGGGGCATCGAATCTCCGAGGATTAGACTTTCCCTCCAGATATCGCCGGACGGAACCGTGGCACTAGCCAGATCACGCTGGTCGGATATAGCCGCGCTGCACCGAGGATGCTGGGACCGCCAGAGGGTGAGAAAGAAAGGTCCAGGGTATTATATATAGCCTCGGTCGGACGAAAGGCAGAGATATGAGAAAGTCTCTCGGCGCACTCCCGGAAATCGATCACGACTTTCAGTAGTTAATTAAACTCCAAGTTATTAAATCCGCAAAAACCTGGTATGATATCGCAACTGCGATCGTCCCGGGCGTTCTTCCGGGCAAAGTCCTTTTCGCCCTTACCGCCCTGCCCTGGGATTCTCCTGCTCCGGCGATCCGGCCTGCATTCTCCACCTCGTCCCTGGCGGCTTCGGTCTATCTATCTCCTCCGACGGTCCGTCGGATGGTTCACTTTTTTCCGTTCCCCTTTCTCTTCCCGGCGCTACCGCTGCGGAGCTCTCGGTCCGCCAGATAATTCAGCTCTTGTTGCTGACTCGTTATAACGCTTTCGGGGATTATTCTTGCTTTGGAATTTCATCGATCCTCTCGGTATGATCCATCCTCCCAGGGTTTTTCACCGAGTGCAATCATCTTTGCACTGTATCCACGAAATGGTCTTTCGTATATTCCGATCGCTTCTGTTTTCTCGTAGTTTGTTTTTCGGGAGGGAGGGACGGAGAGGGGGTGGGCTATAGACGAAAGTGGAATTACTCGATACAATGTGAGCCGGAAATCGTCGGATGACAAAAGCTCCGTCCCTCGTTGTTGTCTCTCATCCCTGGAAACCGGAGGCTAGAATGGAATTGAAAAAAATTACGATCTCCTCTCGCCATCTCGGCTGGGCACAAAAGCTCGTTTCTGTACGTTCATCTCTTTTCCGCTCAAGGTTTCCACCGATTTTATTGCGTATTTCGGTGAAGGAACGTCGACCGGTTGATCCAAATGCATCAGTGGCCGTTTCCATCCAAGTACCATCGCGCGGGTTTCATGCAGTAACGTGTACATGGCTCTCCATAAAACAGAAACGCCGCTGGTCATTATTCTGCATTTTTGCCTCAACGTTTCAACGCCCAGGCGCGAATGCAGGAACTGGAGGAAAAACAGTTTCAGCCCTCTGCTGTACACGGACGAGGCTGGGTGGGCATAAAATTTCTGGCGGGTAGGCGTTTCGCCGCGTCGCCGTTGAGCAGGCTCATTTTTACGTAGGGTTTTCGCCTGACTCAGGGACTTTTCCGCCCGCAACGACCGATTCAATTGGCAAGAGAATTTACGATCCAGCCTGCCTCGATGCTGCACCGCTAGTGCCACCGGAGATTCAGTCGTTCCTGGAAACACACGTGTGTATACCTATATCAACTATAGCGCGACACGTTTAAACTCCACGAGGAGGTAGTTTCGATTATTCAATCGACCATTCTTTATCATTCGAAAGGTGCATCGCAATATGATCGATCGGTTTAATCCTGACGAACCGGTCATTCTCGTTCGCCGTTGCTATAGCGGAACCGAAGTTCCGCTAATTAATGTATCCTCCCACTCTTTGAGACTCCGTATTAGCCGTAATGTTTCATTTCATTATTTCATTCGACTGTGGTCCATGACAAAGCGAAACGTTCGCAGAGCACGTACAGCCCGAAGCACGGAGACTCGGAGAGAAAGTGTGATAAAAGCAGCATTTTTATCCGGAAGTCTGTTCGCACCTTGAACGCACGAGAAAAACCCTCTTTCCGCGGCAACGCTTCAAAGGAAACAAAAGAGATGTTCCCGAGGTGTTGGCGCTTCTGTTTTTCCATTTCTTTTTTGTCGCCTGGCCTTTATGATTGCGAATCTCGTATACTTTAACACCGCGCCTCGTAAACTTGGAGCTCTCCCTTCCCGCCGTCTCCCCCCGCGTGCTCCTCCGGCGCGGGAGCTTAATAATAGATTTCATAAGGCGTCGACGGCGAAGGCGCGGGGCCGGAACGTTTTTACTCTCCGAGCTCGCCTCACCGAGGCATTAGATACATCCCGCTGATGGTAGTGGCTTCTCTCACCGAGCAGAAGCCACGGGGGCTATGGGTTCCGTGGAGCCCCTTTGAGAGCGTGTTCAGCACACCGCCAGAAGCGCCGTGCCAGTTTCTTCAAGGAATTTATTTTGCATGTGCAACGTACACCGAATACACGTACGGTGCCGTTGGAGAAGCGACGAGCGAGGCTGCTCCATAGCCATGGTATCAGCGTTGCTCTCGGTGCTACCAGTGGAACGAGGCGCGCGCCGGAGAGGGATGCTCCCCGTGTTAGTGTGCGCCCCGACGCCACCGCAGCGCAGGGGTGACTGCGCTCCGAAGGCTCCCTCGATCCCGTGGAAGGGTTTTAAACCGTGGCGCAAGTAGGGTGAGAATCGCTGGAAGCAGCACCATAGTCTGCCGGATGTGTGTGGGTCACACACGTACGCCGTGTGTGAGCCTGGCAAATGCATGCATTCGGCGGGACGGCGGAGAAGGAAAGAGGGGCACGGGGGATGCAGCGTGTGCCGGTAGATAAACCGCTGAGTCAAGCTGTTTGACTTGCACATTTCTGGCGCAGGAGTACGCGCCGCCTGCCAGTGCCTTCCCTCTCCTGCCCTCCCTGAATTCGCTCTCTCCCACACCGAGGAAGGTTATAAACGGGCGCTTAAAGCTCCCTTGAAATTGGACTGCGGGGAATGAGCGCTTTTCCGTTTGGCCTCTAGCCTCCGACCACTTCGTTCGTTCCAGCCATCCACTGCCTCGCGTCTCGCTCTCTCACTCTGTCTGTCGCTCACGGCGATGCATCAGCAAGCTTCCCGACTCCTTTCGACTCCTATCGTGCCCCCAGATCTTCACTCTCTTATTCCTTTCACTCGCGCGGAACACTTCCGCGAGGCTCTTTTCGCATGCCGAAACGCCGAAGGATCTTTAGCATTTTTTTTTTTTTTTTTTTTTTTCGAAAGAAGAAATAAGAAAATATAGAAAACACACAAAGAGGAGCGGACAAAAGCGAAGACCAATTTTCCTCGGACGAATTTACCATTCGGCTTGCGGTGCGACGCATCCTCATCGCGTACCACCCGCTATGTTTCTACACATACTCCGAGGAAGATTCGTAACGCGCTTAGCGCCGTTGACAGATGTCGGAATCTGGTATAGTGAATGCCGAAAGGGCTCGTGCTTTTGTTGCACATCGGCTTTCCCGTCTCACCCTCGAGTTTGCTACGGGAGAAGAGCTTGTCGATTCGGGAAAGTACAAGGAGCGCCGAGCGAAGGAAAGCTCCTAGCGGCCCGTTGCGTTGTTCGTCAAGTTTACAAAATGCTCTCGCCTACTCGTTATTGTGGAATTCACAGGCATTATCGTAGGGACGAGCGAACAGCAGCAGCAACAGCGGAGAGAGGCTTTGCTTGGAGCATCTCGGAGCTGTTCTGAAAGGGGAACGGAAGCTACCTCGAGGACTTCCTGCTTCACCCGTCCCATCCTCGTTCGTTCAGTCTATCTCTCGGTTCTTCCCGTTCCCGTCATAACAGAATCAACTGGGAAGCACCATGGGAGTTTCGAAGAGGCTCCGGGTACGAGGGTGATAGGACTCCAGAGTGTGGGGCGCAGTGGGCCGAGGGAACTGAGACGTCGGTGCGAGCGCAACCTCCAAAGCGTGAGGTAGTGCGCGTTTGCCGAAAAGGGGAACAAAGAAAGCAAAATAACGGGGCAGCGGAGTGCTATTGTGCAGAGATAAATGGAGGGTGGTTTCAAAAAAATAAAACGAGAGCTTGGTAAAAATTTTTTTTTTTTCCATATCTTATCGGTCTTCGCCGGATTGGCCATCGAGACACGGGGCAGGGGTGGATAAGCCGCTGGACCATTAGGAAGAGCATTGTTTCGTCGGGCAGTTCATGAAAAAACGTCGGAAGGCCAGGCGCGCATTGACCGATGGTAGATAATTCTCTCTGAAATTTTACACACAAATTGAAAAGAAAAAATCGTAAGAGCGACAGGAGATTAAAACTCGATGAATATTTCCAAAGGCTTACGATAATTTTTCGGTCTTTGCATCCCAGGCACTCGTTAAAATCCGCCAGCGAGGCTAATGGTCACCGGGATGCGAGAGAGTTTGCTGGCTTGAAATGAAAAAAAAACATTATACACACACAGCTCGTACTTAATCGTACCATAAAATCCGTGATGTATGGAACTTCAGCGAGTCGCTTTTCGAGCCCTGCCCATGCGGTTGACCACAGACTTCATGCTGCCGATTTTGCGTTTTCGCGCCATTCATCTTCTCAACGTTTTTTTTTTTCATCTCTATGTGTATGTACGCTAAGTAGAAAAGAAGCTTTGACTAAGCGCCGTAAAGCATTTCAAGCTTTGCACGCATGAATGAACGATGGTACTTAGTCCATGATAAAGCATTCGCATGTTCCGAGTTTTTTTTTTTGTTTCTGTCATTCACGAACTCCGAAATCCTCACGTCAACACGTTTTATCCGTGGTACAGCTGGGGACGAGTTCACGACCAAGTCAACCTAATTCAGATTTTACGGGACGTAGCATGGCGGCGCTGGTTTTTTCTAACCATACGGTTCAGGAACTTTGTGTATGTAGAAACGATTAACCGAACCGCCAACATAATAAGAGGGACTAACATGTCCTGCGCCACGGTTCCTCGTCCATTAATGCAAAACGCCAGCCATCTTCGTACAATCCTCCCCACCGTGACCCCTCTACTAGAACTGTATTTTTGTAAACTATTGCAAACGGACACTCCTTCGGTGACCGTCTCCTATCCCAGACGTGGGTAGTTGAGGTGGGATCAAGACGAGGATGACTCTCCGGGCTCCTGACCTCGATGGACAGGGTGTCTTTATTCCCAATTACTCGCAGGTTCTTCCATTAATTGTAAATGATTCCGTGTGACATAGGCGTTGAACCTCGGTCGTCAGGTATTTTATTCTTACAAATGCGAAGAATATTTTTGAAAATTATTTTTTCGTTTTTTCTTTTACACAAAAATGTTCTCTTTTATTCGAAGATGTCCTGTTGACTGACAACGATGAAATTATTATTTTAACACGATTCTTCGTTTAGTTTAATTATTCATAATTATAAATGAATTTTTTCGATACACTCTCGTGGCACAAACCGGATCAAATAAATTTTACTAATCTCGAACGACGGATGCGGTTGTCATAGCTACGTCACGTCCGAAATAGATCACTTGCGGTCGAAAGATTAGATTTTCAAATCGGAAGTGACTTATTTCCGGAATGACGTCAGTTCCGGTTTAAAAATGAGGTTGTCGAATCGGAAGTGACGTGATACAGAACATAAAAAAAATTCCTGCGAGACAGTAGCATCACACGGAAAAAAAAAATTGTTGATACAATAAGAATTTTATTACCATATCTGATTTGCCTCATTAATATAGGGGTAACAAAATATTTTGCTCTGGCAGCAAATATTTTTTTGTGGCAACAAATATTTTGCTGTAGCAGCCAAACATTTTTGGTACCACAACAATAAATTATTAACGATCTACATTTTGTTAGAGAAACAGAACAATTTTTCTCCGTGCAACCAGTGTTTATTATTGCTTGGAAGCTCTTCGGCTATGCACTGGATACATACGCCCAGGGAAGAAGGACTGATATGGCGTTGCAGCGTGAGGCAGCGAGTGTAGAGAAGCCTCGATGTGCCGTTTTTTCAGTAACGGCAGAATTCCACCTGGGTCATTGTAAAATGAACGAAGAAACTTTATGATCGCCGTTGGCCGCCACTGGGATGTTCTCGATTCCACACTCCCTCGCAAGCGCCGTTTTAATGCCACTAATCGATAATCCCTCTCGCTATCTCAACCCCTTCAATCTATTCTCGTCCCGTTGAGGAGACACGTGCAAGGGGCACGTTCCGGGCTCTCATCATCGCTTTCCCACATACAACGCCGGGAAAAATAATATTCCTCTTCTCGGCGAAGATTTTCTCTTCCACGGATTCAACCTCGAGCTTTCCTCCTCGTTTATGCCCTGCATTTGGACCGTTACACATCCGCGATTCTTCTCGACGTCGCCACCCCCTTCCTTTTCGTACGCCTCGGGATTTTCTTGGCAAATCAAACGATGCGGGCCAATACCGCGGTACGGTTGGACCGGTCGGCTTGGCTTCTTGCTTTTTCTTTGAAGTTTCGAGGTTGGCAGGGAGAGACGGGGCAGAGAGGGATGTTCATGCCGGCACGAGAGGGATGCGGCCAAGTGAGAACCACCCGACGCCGCACCGACTCGGGCGCAGGGCAAAACGTCGGCCAAGGGGGCGCGAACTGCAGTAGCCGGAGCTCCCTTGTGCGCGTGCGGAACTTCCTCGACGCCTCTCGGCTTTCTTACTTTGTTGCACACAAAGGCTCTACTCTGTCTACATACGGACATACCGTTCTACCCTCACTCCCCCTCGTACGCCTCGAGTTTCACACAAACGACGGGAAACCTTTCTCGCATTGCTAGACACACTTATAGTATTCCTTGGAATATACGCGATAAGTATCACAGACCGCATGGTGAGAGAATTTTCATATTTCACCGACAGCCCTCCAGCTCTTACCCGGAACATCGTTGTGCGGCTACAGAATTCGCGGACCGGGGACGCTTCGGACGGTACGCTGAAGAAAGCCAGCGCGGGCGCACACACAAGAACACGTACACACTCACGGCGACAACAAGAGCATCTCACGGTACCTGTTGCAGACTTGCAGGCGCACCCGAGCAGCAGCGAAATGGGGTCTGGTGCTCACGAGAGCCAAAAGGGACAAAGGTATCCTTTGTGGAAGGGCAAAGAGAATAAAAAAAAGAGCTACGATACTCTCGGTCCACGCCACGGTAACTTGATTAGAAAGGGGGTGAAAGTCTCTGTGCTCGTATGCTGCCCAGTAAAAGCTCTAGTTGGTGTAGTAGGTCTCGAGGCTTTTCCTTGAGGTGGGCTGGCTGCGGGTGTGCTTTCTCGTGCCGGTTTCCGAGGCGAAATAGTCGGCGGAATAAACGAGCGACCGTGCTCATAGTCGTATAGTTTGAAGCAGGACGTACGAGCGATATGTCTCAATTTGCCGTGTATCAACGGTCTGGCTCGCGACCCAACGCTTTGCCCTCCTCCGGTCGTATACAGTGCCGGAGGGGGGGGGGGGGGTGCGCTGGTAACAAGCGAGAGCGGGGCTGTGAAAGAGCATGATTGAATATTACCATGTCGAGGCGAAGTGAAATTCTCGAGCGTAAATCAGCCGCGGCCAACGGTGATTTATTTATTTGTTAATACGCCCGGCAAACACCGTTCGCCCGTGTTACCGCAAACTTGGAAATTGCACCGACGCCCGTCGGCGCGCGAAAACCTTTTATAAAGCCAAGCGCACGGCGCATACACCCAGAGTCCTCGGCAACATTGCCGGCCTTGTACGTTCCAGGAAAATCGATGCAAGTTCCACTGCTTCTTTTTTTTTCTCTCTTTTTTTCATCTCTTCATCCCGCGAGTGCTGGTTGCGAATAATCACCATTCGCCAGTTTGAGTTTTCTCGGGGAAATTGGAGCCGGCGAGAGGAAGGAAAGAATTTCTTTTTCTCCATCTTGCGACGGATGCTGAGGGAAGTCGTCCAACGAAATTCACTCAGAAGGATATAATACTCTATCTCCGTCTCTTCCCACACCCCCCCCCCCTCCCCCTCTGTCGAGAACTCTCTTTCGTTGCTGATATCTTCATCTCGGTGGATTCGCGAAGTGAACTTCGACATAAAGTAAACCTTTGGCTGTGCAGTGGTAGGTCCAGATAGCCCCTGCACGTCTGTCCGACGCTCGGACGCTGCGGGGTAACCGGCTCTTCGTCTCTATCGGCTCCCGTCCCTCCTACCGTATGTCGACACTTGTACACTTTCGTCGTCCGCCGCGATCCACTTTCTACTTCGCGCAGCTTGTGCTTCGCCCGTCTTTCCTCTTTTCATTGGCAGTCGTGGCGGTGCGGCTGCCAGCCCGTTAGCCGCTCCACGCCCACCTCCTCGAACCATCTTCTCTCTGGTTGTAGTACATTTCTGTACACTGGCGTTTCTACTTACCCACACTCCAATTCTCGGCCCAGAGGCTCAAGTCGGAACTAACGTCGATCCTCCCACGGCCTTGCTTCTCTGGCGCACCGGAGACGTTCTGCACTCCTTGAGGCTTCTCCTGAACCCGCTGGCGGAATGACCCTTCCTTCACCGGGCGAGCACACGGACCGAGTCGCTCCAGGCGACAGTTATCCTTCGAGGAAACCGTCGCCAAAGGGCCCTCACTAATTGGCGCAGGAGAACCCTCATCGACCCGCCATCTGCATCTCAGACTGTGACACGACAGACACATCGTTTGCGGCTACTTTGTAATCACTTGTATCCATGTTTGCCGTTGTTTGATACCTATTTCTTGCATCTTCGAGATTCGTGTGGTTTCTTTGGTTGTTCTATAGTCGAATGGTCCGATTGTTCTGCAACGTCCAATCGACATTTGTCCCAAGGATATGCCACGAATCCGACATGATCTTGATCAACTACAATCCCGGCTTCGCAGAAGCAATTCGGAATTGACCGACCAAGACGTCCAAGCTCGATACTCGAACGTTTCAATTTATCCGAGTAAGGGAAGAGATAAAGGTGTCCTTTACCTTGAATATTCCTTTGTCTTGTTACGCTTCTTGCTCCCGGGTTGTTCACCGAATGAACTCTCGGAGCACCAAATTTCCGAGGAAAGTCTCTTATCCTCATCTCCGCCCCGCATCTTTTTCACAACGACTCGGTCGGCGCTCTCCTTCCCCTTTGGGTTCTTCTGGCTTGCATCTGCGTCGTCGGTGTTTTATTCTATTAAGCCGAGGATACGGCTTTGACGTGCTGCCGTGTACGTACAGTATGCCTGCAGGAGGCACGTGCGCGCTCTCTGCTGCTCCCTCGTTGTTTCGGTTTTCAGATGGAGATACATCAAAGGAAGCCGTGAGCCATTGTGCGCTTCGAATCTTTCTCTCTTCCTCTCTCTCTCTCTCGCGATTGTCTACGTGAGCGATCCGTGTTGCCGTTACTCGGAACTCTGAAGACAACTATGACAGCGACGGAAGCAAGAGTCTCCCGCTGCTCCTGCCTCTGCGAGCCCAGAGGCCAAGCTTTCCCGTAGAAACCATTGGGATAAAGACAGGAAATGAGTATAGCAAGGGGGAACACCGGTCCGCATTGTCTAGGTTCGAAAGGTTGAAACGAATAAAAGGTACGTCGTAATTCCACGGGTGGCCGGGGGGAGTCGGTCCTGTCTCGCCAAAGGAATTAGCTAATTGACGAGACCTCTTACAAGGAGGAAAACCAACTCGGACTGAGAGGGTTTTTTTTTTTTTTTTTTTTTTTTTTTTTTTTTTTTTTTTTTTTTTTTTTTTAAAGAAAGCAGCTAGAGCCCGACGAAGGGAATCGTGCGCGACGAGAAGTCTGTCCATCCATGGACAGAGCCACTAGGATAGAAGAATGGAGAGAATGAAGAGCGCCAAGGAAAATAAAAGGAACTGACCGAAATTCAATTCGCTCCGATATCCACTCTCTCTCCGGCCACTCGGTCCATCTTCCTCTTCTTCGATTCCTCTTCACTGTCCCTCTCCCCTGTCTTTCTCCGTAACGTCTTAGGTCTGTTCTTTGACGGAATCTATCCTTTTTTGCCCCAACCAGCGCTATTTGGCACGTGAAATTCTCACACCGGAGGGGTGTTCTTGCAGTGGGACGCATCCTCACCGTTGGACAACATCACGGATGTATGAAAATGTACTGCGACTAACGAAGGATCCTATGAACATTGGGATGTTTCGTGTTACAATGATTGAAAGGAACTTCACAATTGCACCTCGAGTCTGAGATGATGATCAAACGCCACGGATAATTTTCTTTGGTCTCCACCTCCGTCGGGGATATTCCTGGATACGCTATCGATTAGCTCAACGGAGATGTTCTCCGGAGCTTGGAATATCCAAGGACTCGCGGCACGGGCGGTTAACGAGATAGTATACAGTATATACGTATAACCATTCGCCGAGAGGAGACACCCTCTCCGATGGCCATTATCATCGTTATTACGTGATTCTAGGGTGCGGGCAAAGCCGTGAACTCCGGATACCCTGATATCACAATTCGTCATAACTCCCAACGGTAACGAGATACTTATCATTACGTCGGAGGATAAAGGTGAGGAGGTATGCCCTTGCGACAAAATGGATGTGGAGAAATTGGTTTGCGATCCTCCCGGGTCGAACGTCGAGCGGACGAGCTGCTCGAAATTGTGGTACATTGTCGCAAGAATCAGCCCCGCGTTGGCCTCGTGTGTCTGGCGTCCTTATCGGGATTACGCGTTCCAGGGTGTTATCCAACCACGGGCAGGCGAGGGTGATAGTTTTCCCGAAGAAAGTGCCGCCCTCCTTGGGACTGCATATACCGTTCGGGCACCGACGAAGAGGATCTTGAATAATTCACGCCCGAGCTACATTATCCCCACAGGAGGGAGAGAGGACGGAGAGTCGGGGAGAGTTGGCAGGAGTCTGGTCACTCGACGGCTGTCTGGCTGGTCGCTGCGCTCGACCCCCCCGGTTGCCCCGGTGGTTTGTGCAAGAGACACGGGACTCTGAATGGCGTATAATCAAGTCACAATATCGATGTTCCTCCTGCCTCCTGACGGGCACGTGGGACCACGAGCAAGAACAAACACGCTAAATGAACATCGGGGGCTTCTCGTTACTGTGGGCGCCTCCATTCGCGACCGACACACACCCTCGCGCTGTTACCACCACGACGACCCCTCCACATCGAACTGCCACATCTCCCCGACCATACACCACCGGAGCTGTATTGCTGCTCGCTCATTGGACACACTTTTCGTCTTCCCGCAAGAGTTCGTCGCCACTTGCAAAAACTCGTCAGCTCCTCGATTTCCTGGCTTGGATGTTGTTACCGTTGGCGAGGGGGCCGATGTGCCTCGGAGCTATTCGTCGGGTATAAGAAGCTGCTCAAGGGTCAACGAGCGTTCGTCAGCCGTTGCTGCACGGTGGAGTGGCCAATTGGATAATGAAATTAGACGGAGGAGAATGGCGACAGACGGGTTCGTGTTTCGGAAACCGCGTGTGTTTCCCCGGCTCCATCCGGCGCCCGAGCGCCGCGGGTCGTGATCTTGATTGCTCCTCTTCAGTGCACACCCGTTCGACCCCATCCTCGTGGACGTTGCGTCCCACGAGTCGTCGTGCCGGATCAACGAAGCGAATAACACCGCCGGCCAATGCTTTACGTCCACGTAACGCCCCCGTCTTCCTGACACTGATTTACCGGAAGGGCCCGATATCGATGGGTACACAAATCTTCCAACACGATATCTCGTTTCTCCGCGTTTCTATTTTTTCCTCGGCCAACACTCACGCGGATCGTTGAACGTTATCAACTGTTTTGAGAGGAGATTCGTTCTCGAGACACTCGTGCAAACGAAAGCGGTCCTTGCAGAAGTGTCGCTCGAGAATTCGACGAGAGGCCTCAAGAGAGCCTCGAGAGACTCTCGAGTGTCCCGAAGGACAGCGCGTGTTCACCGTTCGCCGGGAGGAGGACGGACGATGGCGAAAAGAACTCTTCGTCCCGATACCGCGCTACTGCCGTTACTTTTTCCACTGGTTTCCTAGCTTCGTTTTGTCGCTCGTCTCAAAGAACCCAAAGATGCCTCCAAGGATTCGAGCGAAGAATTTGTGAATGGGTTTTCATTAAGAACCGATTCATTCGCCGGCTTTTTTTTATTTTCTTTCTTTTTAAACTGTTACTCTACCCTCCGTCCTACCGTACTTCATCCTCGCGGCAATAAATTACTGGATGCTCACTCCCGGCACGTTTTCACCCTCTCTTGCCTCCCGGGCCTGCTCTCCCGAGAACCTCGCCGACAATTTACCTTGTTTCTGTCTCCCTCTTTTTCTTCACCCTTTTCGTCGGCCATCCGGGACCGTCCGCCTTCATCGTTTCTCTCCCTCCCCGTTCTACTCCTTCATCTCCTTCTTGTCGATACAAACTTTTAAATAAGACGCTTCTGGCGAATCGACTTCCTTCCTGCAGCCAACGATGGGCGGAGGCGACGGCGGGGGAGCCCTCTTTGAGAGACTCAGACGCCCGGATATGCGAAGCAACCCCTTTGCCACGACGTTGTCTCGCATCCCTTCTTCCGCGGACGAGAGGAGAGCCGGGTAAGAGCGAGCGAGAATCCTTTCTTCGATTATCCGCGTTGCGTGTACTCGATCTCGTTATCGCCCTCCGGATGATTTTCCCTCGAATTCGTTCGTCGGTTTCCATCCCGACGTCTCCGGTTTGCGTCACGTTCGCAGGCGCGATCACGCGGGCCACGACCTCCCGACGCTCGCACAGTCGCTCATTCGTACGGCGCATAAAGCCGAAGGGAAGCGTGGGACGGTGGGGAAAGAGGGAAACGGGGTCATGGTGGGTACTTCGCCAAATTCATGAATCGCAAATGAGGCCGAAGATTACGTCGATCCTGTCGTGCGTTTCCATCATATACGAAGGCCACGACACTTTCACCCCGACTTGAGAACTTTTTGACACCTGCGAAAACTCCCTTCCTCGTGGAGATTGAAATTTTTGTACAGAAGAAAAAAAATTGCAAAAATCATCTACTTCGTGGATCGAATTTTTTAAAATCGACTATTTTACCCATGCATGCGACTGTTTTACCGGTACAACTCAATTATTCCTTATGTATGTTCACGATGTCCTCTGTTTTTATTGTTACAGGTAAGTTTGGACGTTTTCGAAAATCCGAGGGTGCGTAGAGATTTTACCTCCGAAACTGGCATTTTTCTCGCTGCCGCGTACTGGGTAAGTTCCTGCAATAAATGCACATGGGGAAGGGAGGTTATGCGGCACGATGGTTATATTCAAAGTTTTCCCGCGGTCGCTAGACGGCCCCGTTTTTTTTCTTCTTTTTCCATCGTTTCTGGGATTTCCATGAGAATGCTTTCACGACCATTTCGCAGCGCTAATAGCGTAACGTGTGCGTCGCTTGTCGACGGTTCGCGGGCACGGAGAAAAGCGACGGGACTCGGCGGTGTCCGACGTCCATAAACGCCAGCAAGCGGCCAGTCGTGCCCGGCCGGAAGTTAGGAGGGTGGATTCACTGCCGCGGCTAGTGTCGGCGCGCTTTCGCTTCCTCTTTCTCTGGCCCGTGGATTACGCCCTGCCCCGGGAAAATATAACGGTAAAACAATTTTATGGTTGTTAGAGGCTGCGAGGACAATAACAGCAGAGCTCCCCCGGTAGTAGCAGCAGCCGGGAGTGGCCGACGTTGCTGCACCGCATCGCGACCCTATTTTACGCTTCGTACCGCGCGACCAGAGCCCACTATATTTTTCTCTCATACGCCCGCCTTCCCCTCTCCGGGGTAGCAGTCAACCTCCCATCTCCCCTTTTTCCAACAAGCATCGCGTTTCGACCGCCACGGTATACTGTTGTGCGCCGCGTTTTCGCTCTCCGGTACGGGCAACCCCCTATCCTCTCGCGCCACCACTCGTGCCGCTTTTTCTGATTGCCTACGGATTTTGTGCTGAGAGTGTCGAGTGTTCGCGCAACCAGCCCTCCCCCATTCCCCACTTAACCACCTGCCACTAGCCTGACATTTTCAGTTTCGATGATAAATACTGTACTATATTGTACGCCGGCCAAGGTATGGCGAAAATGAGAAATAAAATGTTGTGGGTGTTGGTGTGCGCACGTAGATCGAATCTTGTACGGAACGAGTTTTTCCCCGGGGCTCGGTTGTATTACAGCTGTTGGGTGAATACATAAAAGCGTCGTTGAAGTTTTTCGCGATATACATATATATTATACATATACATATGTTTTATACATATATATATGTATATACATATGTATATACACATACATATACATACATGTGAGTGCATATGCATGGGGGAGTGCGATAGTAGAGAGTGGTATAGCGATTTGGTCTGGATCGTCGGTACGCTCGGGTGTGCGAGATAAATGCAGCGGCGGAACGAGTGCATGGAAATCAACCCGCCACAATGGTCGCGCCGGTATTCGAGCCCGGAATGCGAGGGATGCGTGGAGCTGTTGGGCTCGATGCACGAGGGTTTGCGGGTTCGCGAGAAGGGAGAATAGTGGTTGCTCGTAGCCATCAGGTTCGTTCCTCCCTCGCTCTCCGCATCCCATTCCATCCGCCGAGCGCTATGCCACAAGCAACCAGCGCAACTGGCCCACCCGTATTTTTCCAAAGTATTTCGAGTTCCGGTATCCAATTCCGATATCCATTACTCGTAATGATCGCCCGAAATGCATACGTTTGACTCTCGCCCGCTACACATTTAAATATACAAATTCTCTTGACGACGAGAGGGCTCCGACGCTGCTCCTCGTCGACGGCCCACTCCTACCCACCCCCCCCCCCCCCCTCTCGCGTTTTGCCCGGCGGGGGTGTTCCGGTAATTCAATTTGCATGATTACGCGCACTTATCGGCGCAGCCGGCGTATAATCGTTCAGACTCGTCAATCGCAATAAATTGTTGATAGGGCTCGATGGAAAAATTCGCGCACTCGTTCCGTCCAAAAGTTCTGTTTTTCCCGTTCGATCGCGGACATTGGCGCTTGTCGGTAACGAGAGATTTTTTCGACACTTGCGTACTCTCGAATTTCCATCGATGCAATTGTTACTTAATACTAACAAAAACACGGCTCGACTTGACCAAAGCGATACCTGTCGGCGTAATAAATATCTAGTCGAGCATTGAATTGCGGAAGATCGGTGATAGATCTACCGATCAATTTTGTGTGAAAATAAAAAAATACTATGGGCATTATTTCTCTTGATAAAATTTCTTCTCGTGTCTTCATTCGTCCGAGTGTGCTGTACATTACTGTGTTTCCTCACGAAAGGCGGTCCCTCCAAGAAAATCTTAAAAGATGCCGCTTGCAACGTTTGTACCCGAAAAATTTGACAATTTCTTTATTATTGGGTACAAACGACGAACGCGGCATCTCGTAAGATTTTTTGTTTAGGACAGCCGCTCGCGAGGTTCAATTTCAGATTAAAATCTATACTTTTGGAGAGTGGATATAATTTTCTTCAACAAATTAATCCTACTGCACATTTTTAGAGTTTTCTGTATACGAATTAAAAAATGGAAGTCTTTCGTGTTTAATACAAATAATGACAAGGAGTTAAGCTCCGACCCCGTCGAACTAAATATTTTGATCGGTAAAAAAATCAAGCGAAAGGCGGTCGCTCACAATTAAGTTCGAGAGGTGCCGCATTTTTTGGTACAAAAGTCGAATGCGGCACCTCGTAGTATTTTTTTCTAGGTGCCGTCTTTCGCGAGGTTCAATTTGAGATCGAAATCTGTACTTTAAAACGGTGGGAGGAAAATTGAAGAAAAAAAAGTCTTTTTTTTTAAACACCCATCACACCACCACAATCTATCCGCGAACGTATTCCGCAGGAGTCACACAAACTCGACGGAATGGATTCTCGCTGGGTAAGCGCTCAGGCACTTGGTACAATACGTAGATACGATTTCCTCTCGGCTCGGTTCTTCCTGGCTCTCGAAACTCTCGTGACCGTGCTCGGCAGGGCTTTTCCGTAGGGGCTCTGCCATCCTCCGCGACGTCCAATGTTCCAAGTTCGGCCCCGAGAACACAATGGATCCATCTAGCCGGCCGTACTCAGAGCGCACTCACGCGACTCTATATCTCCCTCCTCCCTCCCCGAGCGCACCACCGCGCGCCCATTCCGCCTGCCGATTCACTCGAGACCCGCAGAGATGTTTGCATTCGCCGTTAGCTACTGGTGTTGGTAAATGCGAGGATGCTATAGTGTGACGTACACGCTGCTGTTGACGCTCTCGGTTCAGCCTCACAGTAGTTGGTATATACGGAAGATATCGGTGTGTGCTCACCGCTGTTGGCCGGCCCTGCCGCTGATGCTGCTCCTGCTGGTCTCTCGTTTCTGAAAGCCTCGACGAGCACGGCGAAGAGCCTCGGACCTCACCCCCTCCCCCGACAACGGCTTCGAGTTTGTCCTCTTCCGCGTTGCACTTCAAGGTTCGTCGTCTTTGGCATCGAGAGAAGAGTACCAACACCTCGAGGAAAGAACGTCTGGAAAGTATAATGCACGGCGGACGACAACGCCCACTTCGTCCTTCGAGGCACGTTTTACTTTCTTTTTTTTTTTACGGTTAAAAAAATGTCAAGATTTTTCTCCACTGTGAATCTTTCGTGATGGTGTTTTGATATTGTCAAGAAAATCCGCATGTCCGGGTATAAAAAATTGTAGGACCTATCATGGGGTTTTTTCAGTCAATCGATTACAGGAAAATGAAAGCGTTTTACTTTTTTTTTTTCTCGGTAAAAAATAATGTGTCGAGAATTCCCTACTATGGATCGTTCGCGATGGTGTTCTGATATTGTTAAAAAAATCCCCATGCTCGGGTATAAAAAATTGTACGACTTATCATGGGATTTCCGTCCGTCCCTTTCCGACCGTCTATTTCAGACTGACTGAGAGCGTTTTACCTTTCTTCACGGTAAAAAGAAATAAAAAATGTCGAACATGCCCCACTATTGTTCTGATATTGTGTTCCGATATTGTTAAAAAAATGCCATGCCCGGTATAAAAAATTGCATGACCGGGTAGGAAAATTCTAGAAAAAGAAAATGAAAACACGGACTCCACGGCTCATGAGCTCTGCGCAATCTTTTCATGTGACCCGAAGTTGCCGAGACAATTTCCGAACGAAACCCGTCTGCCTGCGGGACAAATGAGCGTAAATAGTTCCGGGAGAGCGCGGATGCTCGAAGCTATCATCCGTGCCCTTCTTTTACCTCCCCTCACTTTTGCGCCATAGATACCAGACTAAGAGCCGCCGCGTTCTATAGACTTTCCTACGGGTTTACATACACGAACAGACGCGGCGGGAGGCAGACTGCGGGAATCTAAATTAGCTTCAAGCCGAAGCCCACGTATCGAGCTCGAGAGGTACGCAAGCCGGCTCTGTACCAACTCTCTACCCGGTGGAAGGAGTCTGGCGAGGACTTGCCGGCTGGTAGGTGCGCGCCAGTGGTGGATAAGTCCCGTCGTAAATGCTGTCATTATGCTATCTCAATCCAGCAGAAGGGTACCCGCGAGGCTCTCCCGCGCTCTCAATTTCTCTCTCTACCTCAGCCCCCTCCCCCTTGCGCTCTCTTCATCCCCTTTCCCGACGTCATCCCCCTATTTCTAGCATCCTCACTCTTCCCTGTCCTCCGCTGCTTCCGGCAACCACGCCATTACTATGGCCCTAGAATCACCGGGCATTATTTTTTTTATCTCCCCCCCCCTCCTCCCCCAAACCCCCCCTACATGCTTCGCTTCGAGTTTAATGACCTTCGTTACGTCCCACCCTGCTGCAAGAATTGCTAGCTTGTTTTCGTCAATGATGCACAATACTCCCGATAAATATGTATTCCTGGTGTTATCCAAACCGAGAATATCCCTCTGTCGCAAAATATTCAGCGTCTGTTCGCCCGATTGTATAAAATTGGCGGCCAAGCCTCTATACCGCAAAATATCCGATCGGCGTTCTCGATTATGAAAATCGCGATCTTTCGATGCTACGTGACCTTTGGGAACAGAGTTTCTCCATCCCTCGGAGCCACCCCTTCTCGCAAAACGCCGCAACTCACCTCTCCGGGCTCTCTTTGTTCCACGCTCGATCGATCGCAAAACTGTTTTCAGTTGGAACAGCCGGAGTCGTGTACGCGACCGAGAGCGAGAGTATACGTGGCGCGTTGGATATGTTGAGCGCACCGTTGCATAATGCATGCTGAGAAACGACGATTTGCCTGTATCGACGGATCACGAACTCTTGGCGGGATGCAGGGGGGCACCGAGAGACCCAGCAACGAGGAACGATATCGATTTCGTTCGGGTTCGATAACCCCGATAATAACGATGCAATGCAGAAAATCGTATTACAGTGTGGGCGTTACACTGTGTCGAACGGATCGCGGATATAGTTTAGCCCCTTCCTTTCTCTCTCCGCGGTCTGTACGCGCAACTAACGATATTTCATATAGTCGGATATTACATAATATACAAGAGGGTGAGATAGAATGTGCGCGGTTCAGGAGGGAGGGAGGGATTCCTGGGTCACGGTCCTCGATCGGGTTGTATTGTAGCCTGTCTCGCCTGTAGACAAGCCTCCCTTGTAGCCCTCTCCTTCCAGACTTTGGAGTCCGGCGCGCATTAACGGAGATAGTGGCTCCGCTCAAACGTATAATTGCGGGACGAGGCAATTGAGAGGGTCCTAGGGGAACGTCCTCCCTGCAACGCCGTACTCTCCGGCGCTATCCCTCGCGTACAATCGCCCGATCCGGCACGCTATACACACTTCTTCTCCGGGCTTCCTCGAAAACCCTTCCTTCCCTCGCGACAAACCACCCTCTCGATAAGATGCCCCCCACCCTTCCGCAAACCTCACCAGGCCCTAACATCCGGCTGATAACCCGAAACCGCACGCGATACCGTACCCCTCGCGCTCTCACTCACCCTAACTCGCCCAAACGTGAAAATCACCGATTTAGCCTCGAACGACAGTAACAACGAGCGTTCTGCGGTACTTCGTTGATCAAGCCCGATAAGGTTGTCTACAAGGTTGTTTACGAATATGTGAATGAGAAAAATCAACTACAGAAATAAGTCAGTTCTGGTTTAAAAATCTCTTCTTTCGACCGGAAGTGATGTATTCCCAGTGTTACGTCACTTCCGGTCGAAAGATAGATAGACAGAAACTTATTGGAATCTGGAAAAAAAAATCCTCTAAGGAACAGACCGTATAGAGAGCAAGACAAAACTTAAACTTCATTGAAAATAGTGAAGTGAAACGGAAAAGGAAAATAAAATGAAAATGAGACTTTCAAACCGGAAGTGACGTATTCCCGGTCGAAAAATAAATTTTCTCACACACGACGATACGGCACAACGCCGTTGCTGATTCTTTTGCCTGAAACCCATGGGAACATTTCCTCGCGAACGAATGTATAATTGATTCATTTGTTTTCCTCGCGGCTGCCAGCTGGGGCGGGGAGCGATTAGACCAAGATGCGAAACAGACGTGAAAATATGGTTGCGGAATAATTGTGCCAGCTTTCGCTCCCCTAATCCCCCTCCCCCCCAGGCTGTTGGCTCAAGTATCGGAGTGTATTCACTCCGCGGAGAGGCAGAGATAGAGTAATACCGCTGGCACCACTTCGTCACCTTGATTGCGCATAATGCACGTCTAAGTTACGAATAGGAGGAGGCTGTAACTAATTATGTCCTATTACGCGCTTGATTTCCCCGCGGGGGCGAAAAATAGAGGAAATATATCAGATGCGAGTGAGGACGAGAGGGGGGGCGGGCTCCGAGGCTCCGGGGAGAGTAATAAGCGCTATTAAGATCCGGCAGCCCTCTTCTGCGAAAATGCTGGAGAGCCTCCTTTCCGTTGCCGGGAATTTCTCTCCCTTCCGTTTTTCCGACACCCCTCCCCTTCCTCCCCCCGCTCCACTGTACTATCTTTCTCTCTTCCCTCATTCGCATCGCCTCTCCGAGGCTCTTCCTTCGCGAAAGTAACGTGCGCCGCATCGTGGATTGCTTATTAATGGCCGCGCTTTAGCCAATTAGAATAAATTACCGCTATTCATCCTGCTGGACGGCGTGTTAGATTCCGGCCTGAAGCCTCCCCCGACCCCGAGCGCGCCGTTCTTTTTCGATGCACTCTCGGGCTCACCCCTCTCGTATTCATCGTCAAGAGGTTGTAATTTGGTGCAAAGAGCACGCACAGAGCGAGGGGCGGGTGAGAGGGTTGGAGGGGGATCAGTGTAGAGAGGTGGTTAATGGCGGGTTTCTTATATTTACGACCCCTCTGTAATCAATTGACACAACGCCGTTAAATTCTCAATTTATCCGTTTCTCTCTTGCACTCTCGGCATCGACGTTGCCATAGAATTCTCGTATAGTTTCGTTTACGATTGAGGCTTGATTGCAATTTTGACCGAGAGACGAGCGAGGGTGAGGCGGGTGGCGGCTGAGCGGGAGACCAACGTCTTATCGGATTTAGCGGTGGCGAAGTAGTCGGTCGTAGTGGTGAGGGTGTATAATGGTGGAAGCAGTTGAAGTAGTAGTGGTTCGGGTACGAGAGTCTGGGAGGCCCGAGACCTCAGTTTCCTTGGTTAGGAGGAAAGTTAAGGTAGGAGCTTTACTTAGCCGTAATCGGAAGATATTGCCGGGAGCACTGTACCAACGGCACTTTACCCAGCCGCCTCTGCCTTAAGAAAGCACTAGCTACGCTCGTCGGAGAGGCCCCTGTAACGGCACCGTCAGACCGTTATTAAAAGGGCAGAGGCCCTTTATCTCAGAGCTCTCCGAACCCTCGGCTAAGAGTGTTTCTGTGTCAACCTTTGTACTTTTAAGCAGGGATCTACCTACAGGAGCGCCTACACAGTACGTCTCGACGACGTTCCGGGCTCTCGGCAAAATCCTCCCCTTCGGGTGTACCTTTGCACTATAACGGTTCGCGAACACATACAGAGACTTGCCTTTTCGCACCCTCAACCCCCCCCCCCCCCCTCCCCACCTCTCCCCCGCGCCCCTTTCGCAACACTCTCATAACTATAAAACGATACGTCGGCCCGTTTCGACCTCGCCTAATGGTTAAACTCTCACCTTTTTTCCCCCCGCTTTTTTTTTAATCCAACCGCCATACGAAACAAAGCCAACAGAATTTTTTTTTCCACCGACTCGCACACCCATCCACTCACGACGTATTCACCTTTTTTTTCCCGGTGAGTACGCCATCGAGCCGATGAGCCAGTGGATGGAAAATTTGGTGAAAAAAAGCACTCGGCGATGCGAGAACTCGAGGATCACGCGTTTTTTCCCTTTTTTTTGGATATGCATATATATATACATATATACTTATGTATATCTATCTATCTCGCTCTCCCTCACTCTTTTTTCTCTCTCCCTCTCTCTCTCTCTCTCTCTCTCTCTCTCTCTCTCGTGGACATGTACGAGTGACAACGTCGATTGATAATAACGCGAATGCTTGGGCGCGCGCCTGCCCGTCATCGGCCACGGCCGTGCTGGCAGCGTTATTACTGAAAAATAATTTACGATCGTGAAAATAAAAATTTCCATAGCTATAGACGAGGAGTGGCATTGATGGGTTTGATAGCCGCGGAGAATGGAGTCATGCTCGACTGTCCGGGCGAGATTGTCCGATACTTCGGGTATGATGCATACCACTGAAATAAAATAAAATAAAATAAAAAATGATGATAGAAAAAACTGACAAGTAGATCCATAGTGAGGAGATTCGTCGTCCTGATCCATTGGACAAAGATTCGTGAAGCTAAGCTGTAACGACGGCGGCAGTAATAGTCGTCGGATCCTCGAGACGTTCGAGACAGTACAGAGTCCCATTAGAATCGATTATCACGACCGGGTCGATGTAAGCTTGATTCGGTAGGTCGCGCCTCGTAATCTTCATGGTCTCTTACCTACCCCGCTGAGGAGCGTAAAAGGATTTCGCACGAGGATCAGCGAGAGATCTCGCCGGATTGAAATTCTACGCTCATCGGAGAGTAGATCGGACCGAAAGTGGTAACGGCCGTTCGGTATCAGACGTAAAATTAAAGTGGTAGACGCCCTCCGACTTTCGCACAGCGCACGGTAAGAGCGGTTCAATATGGACCAGTTCATGCATCCATCGATTTAGGTCCAAATCGAGGTGGTCCATATTCCCACCACCCCTACCCCAAATCCTGCATGATATATCAGGCGCATTATCCGGAGTTACGTCCGTTATAGAATGTCGCATATTTTCCATAAGTTCTGGTTACCAAGGCACTAGGCCTGTATAATACGTCTCTTTTTTTTTTAAGGACGAGATCTTCAGACCCGCGAAGCTCGTCCTCCTCGTTGCACCTACGTTCGCATCCCTTCGCGCCCTCCCAACCCTCTTCGTATTCCTCTCTCGTTCGCGCGCCTCCGTGAAATAGCTCCCGTCACAACTATCACATTTCCCCTTATTTTTCTTTTTTTTTATGTCGTCGCCCTGTCGCGGACCGTACCGCCATATATTTTGACGTCCCTATTTTTCCCCGGTCGTCCCTGTGAAAATTCGACCCTCCTCCGGCTCCCTCCGGCTCCCTCCCCGCTTCGCGTCGCTGTACTCTGCACAGCCGGAGAACGACTACCCAACGACACTCATCCCCCGATTCCGCGGGCGAGCAACGCTTTTCGCGTTTCAACACCGTCACGACGTGATATCCTATGCCCCAACGCCCGGTGTTCTTGTCATCGAGTTGGCACATTATTTTCGAGAGGCCAACACCGAGCACCGAGTCTCACGCCCTCCCTCCATCTCTCACCCTGTAACAATGGCCGGCGTGTCAAACTGCCCGGTATATTCTGCTACGACATATGCATACACTACTGACCAGTTGTATTTTTGCGACCGAAATGTCCCGACTCCTCGCTGAATCAGCCCGTGTCTCCGTCAGTGGAAAATTGTGTCGCATCAACCTATCTCGCACGACGTTACATTCGCCCATTTCGAATATTTTGCTCGTGTATAAATGTTTTTGTTATCAGACACGATTTTTGTCAGGAATTAACGCACCAACCAAAAATTTTCCGTCTTGTCTGGGATTCTCATTTGAGCTGGCATCGGTTGGTCAGCGACTTCGCGCGACCGTGCGCGATCAGGCACAGACTCCGGACATGCGATATCCCAGCGGGGATTCGGAGGACGACAGGACCAACCCCTCACGAGCGGGCAATGAAGCATTCTTTTCAGACCAGAGAGTTTACTTTCGCCGAAGTTCCTTCCGCCTTTCGACTTTAGATCTATCGTAGTTCTCGCTTTCTCCTTTCATTTATCTCGTTTCATCTTCGGAACCGGAGAAACCCACCCTGAGTATCCACTTTGCGGGAGGAGGGGGGGGGGGGTGGGGGAGGGGGAGCTAAACGTGAATTGTGTGTTTACTTTGCGAAACGAGTATTAGGTATACGGTCCCGAGCCGCGTGTATACACCAACTGCAGACTGTCGGCTTCGGATACTCAACTGCCATTCACGTCGCGTGTTCTCCACTAACCTACATAATTAATTTAGCACCCTCCATCCGACGCCCGTTTTCGCTGGTTTGCCAACTACGAACGCGCTCGAGCAAAGTACGGACTGTAGGAAAAAAAAAATGGAAGCACATCGTCTGAGCAAGGTATCCGCATCGTTCGTCGCGTTTTCCCCGACTCCACCCTATTTTCATCGGTATAGTCAGGGATTGCTCCTTCCGTGTTTGATGATTAAACGATTTTATCCTCGTCATATCCGACCGGACTTTCTCGAGTGCACGGACCGCGGCCCTCCCGTCGAAACGTGTATATCAGAGAAAGCCCCGTCACGTCCGCGAACGGCGGTAGGCGGAGAGAGCATCCATAATTTGATACGCGAGGCGGCAGAAGTCGCGCTCGCGATATCGGATCAGAAGGAGAAGCAGCGCATAATTGATTTTACTTCCACCGGTACCTCATCGGGTATGCGTAACGTGCCTCGAATTCGAAAATTTTCGCGTATATTTCCCGTGCGAGTGGTGACGCGTCATTCGTGCTCCAGTGAAATTAGTAGCGGTGTTTGTGTATCGGTTGCGAGTGCAATTGGGAAGGTTCGCACGGAGCGGTCAGGTTTTTCCGACGAATAGAGTCCGGTATAAAAGTTAGCTAGCGCATCGTGTCGGGGCGGGATAGGATATCGGGTTCGGTCCAGGGATTGGGTGGGGAAAAGAGGAAGGAAGCCTCCCGCGCCGAGGGTAGTTAGAGGGTTGTTTGTCTCTGCTTCCGTCTACACCCGGAGCCCCGGCCTCTCGGGTAGCATTGCGAAATCGAGAGAACTCTCACCACCCGCTGCTGTTGTGTAAACTCCGTTTCTGATTGAAAAGCTCCGCACTCAAATATTGGATGATAAATCAGACAGGGAGAGATCTCTCTCGTTCTCTCTGCCCCCGATCTCTCGATTGGTGAGGACACCAGCGGCGGAAGCAATGTGATCGCACGACCGTATGCTCTCGTGGGCCGCAACTCTGCCTCTTTCACTCTCTATCTCCATCGCTTTTCTCGGGACGGATCCAGC
This sequence comes from Stenichneumon culpator, assembly GCA_964017025.1. Classification (NCBI taxonomy): domain Eukaryota; kingdom Metazoa; phylum Arthropoda; class Insecta; order Hymenoptera; family Ichneumonidae; genus Stenichneumon; species Stenichneumon culpator. Next base: position 15,959,421 of record OZ024769.1, read on the forward strand.
ACCAACTTTCTCCGGCTCTTTCTCTCGAGAATCTCGAGTCTCGAGCGCACCACCTCGAGCAATACGCACACACCGCCGGCTCGAGAGGACTCGTTCGATGAATGGGAGAATAAAAAAAAAAAAGAAGAGATCATGTCCATTACTCGATTGGTGGAACATCCCGATGGTCCGGATAAATTTCTCACGGTATAGACACGGCTTCCGCCGAGTCGAACAATCTCCGAGAGATGCCGCGATCTCTGGAAAATTAGGATGAGAGATTCTCGGTACGGCTGTTAAATAATTCTTATCGTTCGAACGATCGGTTCTTGGCGAGAGCGTCGAGAACCCGCGCTTGCGCTGACTCGCTCGTGTACTACGAGCGATGGAGACGTGACGCGTGACCGACATGCCGAGGGGTCGGTACGGTGGCGAAAGCGGAATCCCTCATCGGTGAATATTAATGCTCGCGCGAGCATTCCCCGAGATCGAATTATCATTCGTTCCGACCGAGTCCTAAGGGCCCGTTTCCACCCGTCCGTCGGCGGCCCGAGCTTCCCTGATGCGCTTCTTCTTGTCGTTCTCTGTATTATTATTATCATTATTTTTTTATTCCTCTCTTTTCTATTCCCTCCTCGGGTAACTACACATCGCTCGACGGGTAGATAGAAGCTGGAGGCGAACGAGCGGTTGCCTCTTCCTCCGACCGTCCGCGTGCGCGGGAGCGGTAGGAGGCTATATTGGCGCATATCGGATGTAAATCGTGAGGCAACGACATTGACGTGATACGAGCTACCCTCACGTCTGGCGCATCGCTCGCTGCACGGATCTCCACGAGTGAGGGAGAGATGGAGATTCGTCGTGCTCGTCGGTCCTCGGTATTCGCTCAACCGACTGGCACCCTTGCTGCACGACTGGCTGGCTGCTTCAACCTCCGGACACGAACGAGTACCGAGCACACGTACGTACATCAGAAATGAGGGACCCACACAGCCGCGCCGACTCCCGCCTCCACCCGCGTTTACGTACACCGAATGGGAACTGGTAGTCTCTCGTCTCCTATTTCCCGGCAATTCCGCGCCGTTCACAAATTATCCCCTTCGCGCTGGTACGAAAGCGACTGGCTGTATAGCATCCTTCCCCGTCCACCGACGGAGTACCGCATCGTCGTCTCCGGGTATCCCTGTGGATGGTGGTCCATGTACCTTCCCTTCCGAACGAGTCCCGCTCTGCGCCTCTGAGAGGAAAGAGCGGAAGGCAAGAATGGCGGCACTACCGGCTCATATTTAGCCATCGTATAAATTCAGTCGGGCTTTCACCGAGTTTCATTTCGCCGGTGAGGGCGCAGGGAAGGAGCCCCGAACAGCCTATATACCCGCCAGAGCTGCCTGCTCCGCGGTGCTCCGAGGGAAAAAAAAACCTGAGATTTACTCCCAAGTTATTTCAACGTCACCCACCCTGAGCGGTTCACCCTCCGACAGGGTCCACGGGAACTCGGTACTAGTCGCCCTATTACCGAACGACGGCTTGCACCTAAATAACTAACGGCAGTCTGAGAATAGTGGGATTGGATTTAGTTTTTATTTTTTTCGTCAGGGTTCCGTGTTGATTTGCGCAGGTGGATGACGTAAACGCGGATGTCATTACACTTCAATTTTCTGGACTTGCTGATAGTTGCCAGTCATAGAGTCGTCAACTTCCAGGCTCCGGCGTTAACATTTGGTAGAGCGATTGCAGCGGGAGATTCCACGTTCGGTCGGGGCACGCCGGGCGGGGCTGCCCGAGGGACGTAGAATTTTCCAACGTCCTTCCACGGGATATGAGACAGCGCTGGCCGCCGTTGGGCGCCGCGGCCATACACTACTTCACCTATCTAACGAGGCACCAAAGAATGCACGGAGAGTCGCACGCGCGCACGCGGATCCCTTAATGAAATGAAATGCGTAGGAAATATTTAATAAGTTTCCGTACCAAGTCCGTGAAGAGCCTCCGAGTCCTTGCTCGTACTCGCTCTCTCCGGCATCCGCGTCCTTAGCGAATTTTCCTCCGGAGAATTCTAAACGTAAATTAAAGACCCGAGAGCCGACCGTCTCCGACGGCCTGGCGTCTTTGTATTTTCCTTTCCTCTCCGTAGTCCTCGCGCCGCCCGGCCCTCGGCTCTCATCTCGTTTCGTTCGGGCAACTGCTCTCGCTTCTTAAGAATGTACGCACTTCCGTAGGGAGAACAGGATCTTGACGATCTTATGCTGCTTTTGCTGCTGTTTCGCTGAAAGCACGGAAATTCCACTCGGGCCACCCCCCTCCCCCCCCCCTCCCCCCTCGCCGATTCCACCCTATCCCAGTGGGGAATAGTTCAGGAATTTCCAGATTTTCCCTTTTCGTGTCAAGGCCATTTCCTTATCGTCGGAGAAAGAGCCTTCCGCGAAGCCGGCGAAGAGGACAGCAGCCGGGAGACGGGCCATTTTCCGTCGATTGAAATTTTGCACCCTCTCTACTCGGGCTCCGCTATATAACGCTTTCATCGAGTACTAAGCCACTGACATCTTTTCACGGAGGTTTTAACACACCGCACGGTGAGAAAGCCCCGGAGAATACTCTCACGAACGAATGGACTGCGTGAATAATACGAGCGAAGGAAGTACCAAATCCGACGTCTTCGACACTCTCTCCCGCTTCCGGAGCGCACTCGTATGCAAAACTTAGCTGAAAACCATTGAAAAAAAGAAGGTAACGAAAAATCACGACTTTTTTACCGTCGAACTCTGGCTACGCGCAAAGTCCCCTTAACGATCCTATACGTTGTCCCAAGTTCGAGCGAGTCCGCCCGCATACCCGCATCCACTTGTCGATTATGAAAAAAGGAGCATCGACCCCCTCAGCCAACTGCGCGAGCAAGAAACTTCGCTGCTTCTCCGCCGATGAGCAAAAAAGTTCATCAGACAAGTTCCTCGAGTTTGCGACACTTGGCACTTCAATCAATTCGTCAACTACTTTTTGCCTATTTTTATTGCGGTACCGAACGCTTTCCACCCGGCAATCGGATTTCGTACAGCCTGCCAGACGATTGCGTGAGAATCCCGCAGGGGCGGTAATGACATAAAGATGATGTCGGGATGAACACTACCTCGGAGTCCTGTGGCATCCAAGAAGGCGTCTGGGTACCCATAGGCGGACCGAGGGTGGGTCGACAAAGTTTTCCGTTCGTATCGAGAGGGTCGTCCTACGTTGTGCAGGAGCAGAGACGAGAGCTCGCGAGGGAGACGAGTCGGAGTAGTCAAGCGGCATCGTATCCACAGGCCCTGCAGGTACCCGCTGTGGAAACCTCCGCAGCGTATTCTGGGGAAGCAGAAGCTGCGGCTCTTACAGGCGAGGAACCGAATGGAGGTACGAGTGGAGGGCGCACGTACGTGCGAGGGACCGGAGTAACCGGAGAGTGGTGAACACGCACGCGGCACATGGCGTTGCATTGCCACAGCAGCAACCACCAGCAGCAGCAGCAGCAGGAGGAGCAGCAGTAGCAGCAATGCGGGTAGGTTACATTTGCATATGAAAACCAGGAAGTCTCGGGGCTCGCCTCTTACGAACTCGAAGGAGGCCAGGTTAGCGGGTGTTCGGAGCAACTAGGCTGCGGAACTCACTCTGCTCTCCGAGACCGTCTTAAATATTCAATGGCGTCACGTTCTCGACTCGGCATGCAGATTAGCAACGGCGAATCACATGTTCCTTCGCGACTTGATTTTGTATCCAGCAGACTTCCTCTCACTACGGGGGACCCTCATCCTTCGCCTTCAACCTCCACCTCCTACTCCGTCGTCCGTGTACTCTTCGTGTACCTACACCACGGCCTAGTTCCTTCGAACCTCTTCCCGAAAGCCCCACCATGCGATACGGAGATACGCTTACACGGAGGCAGGGATAGTCAAGTAGGAGAGACATTCGCGTGAGTAGTTTCGCCGCAGTAGCGAAATTGAACTTTAAGTTTCCGCTGGGAGAGACGCCTGGCTATGGATGATGGTTTACAGTGCCGCGGTGGTAAGGAACCCTCACAGAAGACGTTCACCTTCGCCAATTTTCCTTCCGGCGGCGTCGAGAGCAGCCCCACACCCTGCGAGGAGTTCTCTTTATTCCGGCGGGTGGTTTTCTCTCGCAGGCTGTTGTTTTTCGCTCGCAACCACCACCGGAGCGACTCCTACACCGGCTGGGCCCGATCTTTAGTTTTAATTACCGAGAAGCCCTGACGTTTATTGCTGCTTCTTGCGGCGTTGCCACCGACGCCGCACACCTTCGCCTCCCTCGGCTCTCTCGGGCGCGGACTAGCCTCCAGGCTCGTGCTCGTCGAGGGTGTGAGGGGTGGTTCTTTCGCTTTCCCGTAACAACGATCTTCTCCGTACGCTCCGCGAGAGGGCCGGAGGAAAACCCGGAGATGAATTCCCGAAAGCGGACAGGTTACGAAATGAACTTCCTCCCTCGGTGCGGTCTCGTTGTCGTCCAGGAAAAGCGAGTATCTTCTCTCATAGGACTCTGCTATTTTTCATGAAAATCGTCCCAGCGAGAATCGCACAGTCATCGCCGGCGTGAGAAACGCCAGTCTGGGAAGGCGCGACGTTTAACGCCGTGAGGGATCCCAACGCCGCTACGACCGAGACAACTCCTCCTAATAGCGTCTCGGTGAGATGAGAAATACAATTTCGTTTTTTTATTTTTATTTCTTTTTCGCGGAAGAACAATTCCCACTCTATTAATTTTTGCAGGAAACTTCCATCGTACTTTTCCACTTGCCTTTCTCTCAACCATCAAGATCGGTCGACGGACTCGCTATTTAGAAATAACTTTCGCCTCCGTATCTCGCCTCGTCGAGGGGCTTCGAAAGGTCTATCTGGCGAAGTGGTTCTCTTCTCCCGTACGGTCATCGATCAATCGATTAACACAGTTCGAAGAGGCGATGTGAGTGTGGCGAGCGGGGTGGAGAGAGAGAAAGAAAGAGAGAGAGAGAGAGAGGAGCGAGCCAGAGAGAACCTCTCAGCACCGAGGGCACGAACGGTTAATACAAATCGGGAAAAGAGTATTTGATCGCCTCTCGAGGGCGAGGTGGCGAGGAAAGTTTTCGTGCTTGCGGGTGTTGAGAAAACGAGACGGAAAGTGTACGAAGGAGAATAGAAATAGAGAGGGTGGCGAGCAGGAGGAGAGGGAAGAGCGGGAGGAGGTTCTAGAAGAAACGAGATAAGAGAAATGGCTCGAGGGTCGGAGAATGAAGGTCTCGGGTGGTAGTTAGATACAGGAGCATAAGGCACGGGAGAGGAAATAGATGTGCAGAATAGCAGAAGAGGATGAGAGGAAGCCGGACGAGGGGATCGCCGGGGTGGACTCTCGCGCCCGAAAGTACTCGATACATCGTGTTCGCCGTGCTCGCGAACCTATAATTGGCTCGCCCCCGCAATAAAGTTCCAGTGGGCAGCTTAGGTATCGTCGGACGACCCCGCGGTGATATAGTGACGATAACCCCCCCGGTGCACGATGGGGGTGTGTACACGCCCATACCCCTTTTCCACGGTGGAAGGCACCGTCGACGGTAGGCGAGTGGTATCAGCGGCCCGGGTGTTTCCAGTTGGAAGAAGCACCTCACTTCCACGATCCTTCTCACCCACTTACTACTCGATTTACTGCAGCCTCCACCTCTTTTACACTCACTCCGTGTATATCGCGTACACGATACAATGTACTACGCCGGCTATCGAGGCCGACAACGTTATCTTCAGATTTTTTTTTTCTTCATACCTCGAACAATATTCTACTTCTCACTGGAACCTGTGTCCATCGTTATTTGGAGCGAATGAGTTTCGCGAGACAGGATTCACTGGCGTTGCAGTGGAAATTATTGCGAGGACTTTATGTGTGTGTATGTGTGCTTTCACAGTGAAATGCTGTTGCTTCCCTGGAAAGAACACCGGGGCGAGAGGATTCTTAACGAAGAGTAATAAAAATGTACGTACAACAGATTACCCTTTCGCAGCCGCAACAACTAATCACGGCTTAGCGTCGGGGGTTACCCGGGGCTGGCGACGTACATCGTGGCTGTACGTTGGAGCCTCTTCCAGCGCTCTCCGTGCTTGCGGTGAGGTACAGAGCGAAGGCCGTAGCTCGGATGATGAACGAGGGATTATTTTCAGCGGGCGTTGCGCGAGGCAGGACAGGAACGAGGGGTGTAGAAGCTCTTGCGCACCCCCCCGAAGACCCCCGCCGGCAGCGTACACGCTGCAAAAACTTTTCGATAAATTTGCAACTTTACCCCCTCGCAACAATAAGTTCGCTTATACCTCACTTACACTTTTCTCTCGTTGTGTATTAGTCGATACCGGAAACAGTCATCCTTCATAATCGATTATTAACGAAGACGCGGGGGGGGGGGGGGGCGTTGGGGGGGAACGGGAGAGTCTGCGGGTTCGGAGGTTGGTGAAAGTCGCCGCTGACTATACTGTGCGAACGAGGGATGAGAGATGCGAGGGAGGTAAGGGAGGGCCGTGGAAGAAGGAAAAGTTTTCCAGCTACGCGTTCGCGTGTATAAATAGTACGGTCGAGGAGCGGGAGAGGAAAGAGGGAAGGTTGGCAGTCGAGGGAACAGAGAGAAGCACCAGGTGCGCCCTCGACCGTTAAGACTCGCTCAATCAATCGATCGCGGAATTTACCGGGGTTGTGTGCGTCCCTCGAGGACGAGGAAGGAATAAGAACAAAAAATACACTTCCCGACTGATAAATATCGCGGATTCCTTGTAAGCGACTAATGTATTCCGATTACTTCGCGAAGCGAATTATACCGAATGGAATATTCGATTCCACTTCGGACTGAAAATGAGCCAAATACGAATAAGCACATCTGCGGCAACTGCGCGAGTTCATCCACACCGAAAAAAAGGTTTGGTAAGATGGAAAAAAAATTTGTTTGAATCTACAAAATCCGGCGGTTGCGGGGGGCGAAGGAAATATTTAGTTAAGTTGATTAAAAAGTTACATCAGCATTTTAAAAAATCAGTTTATTGTCCCAACTAAGAATATGTTTGACCGAACAAACTACGTAATTATATCAATGGAAAAAAAGGTTAGCCCAACTCAATCTGGAGTTGGGTTCTGGTACTGTTATTCACAATATCCGTTACTAATTGATTTTATACATGGTTACATCATTTCCTCATGTTACATGTTCAATTGTTATCAGCACAATCGCTGCTTATCAATATAACATAATTCTAACAAATAAAAATTCTATATATTCTAGCGGGGCTCGAACCCCGAAACTAACGCATTCTGACCTAGTACCTTACCACTGCGCTACAATCGCTTATTGATATGTACAATCTTGAATCGAATATATAAGTTATTCTCCGTCATTAACTTTAGACCTAATTTCCATGATTTGACATAAAAATATCGAAACAACATGAAAGTTGTTTATCTTGGGCATAATATTTGTGAATGACTAAATTGACATCTTGGCGGATTGAATAATATAATTTTCAAGATGAAAAATGTTCGTGTATATACGAACACATCGAATCACATTTTTTTAAATCGACCAAATATACGTTGAAGTCAAAATAATACACCTTCTGTATGTTGACAGTATATACGATGGGAATAAAAAAAAGTTGTTTAACGCAGTTTTGGTTCACTGTGCATCAACGGTGTAATCGCAATAACTGCTATACACAATTGACACAACCACACCAGTTTTATTGTTTCAACAACGGGTCAGTCTATCTAAATCCGCCTGGATTGATTCAAACCAATTTTCCGTCACCGCAGCTGTGAGGTTGATATTACCAAACCTTTTTTCGGTGCGCTCAGGAATACAGCCTTTTCCTCGTCCGATGTCTCGGGCCTTCGCAAGTGTTTGATGATCCACGGAAAGCCGAGATTTTCCGAAACAGTCGAACCGAACAGATCGAGTCGTCGCGACAGACGCGGTTCGACCCCGTGAACGCAGTGAATTCGGCTCGCTGTTGCGGTCTCGCGCGCTCGTCCGTGTTTCGTAAAGTTTGCGAGCCCCGCGCGCGCGCTCGCGACTTCAAACTTCGTCAACGGGGTTTGCGCCGGAGGGGTTCACGCCGTAGCGAGGGGGATGTTACACTGTACAACAGGAGGGCATGAGGCTAGCGGCTACGCGTCGACGGCACGACCGCTGAGTGACGCGCTGCATAACTTGCAATTTGGTAACGGCAGGTGCTCGAGCCACGGGAAACCGCAGTTTAATTACTACAGCTCTCCCGCTCCGGTCCCCCGGTCCTCCTCTCCTGCCCCCGTCAGCGTAGCCCCGTCTCTCGCGGGGTCGAGCCAGCGACGCGTCGCCCGAGTCTCCATCCAGCTCGGGCGCGAATTGGCTCGCTGTGGAAGCACTACTGTCACGTGCACGAGGGGGCAAATTGATCTCGACCGGTCCTCTCGATTGACCTCCCCGAAGACCCTGTGTGTATTACGTTTCGACTACGAGGACGAGATGACATCGACCAGGGGGATGCGCCCATCCGGCTTAGATGCAAATCCTCTGTGTCGAACAGGCGATACAGGAGCGATCTATTCACTGTCATACACCTTCCCCCCCCCCTCCCCCACCTCCCCCGATAGCCGATTCGATTTCGGTATCGGGGCGGTAAATGATTTGCTCACGGTATCTACCGGCTGATAATTAAATCCCTCTGTCCGCGGGTATACGATTAATGGGAAAAGCGTATATGAGGGAGGAGTGGGATGAGGGCCGTTTCCGTGCGTTTTGGAGAGGAGGTATACGTACGTGAATGACACTCCTCTTCCGAGGTAGTTGTACACGACACTCTGGGATGACAAGGGGCTACCAGTGGAACAAGGGTAGGATATACCGGAGGGTGCAGGGTGGAAAACTGGCGGCTCGGATGTGAAGCTCTCGGCTTTAGAATTTGTCTCCGTCGTTATAACGAGCCTCTCGTTACATAATAACGAGCTCTCCCGGCCCGGAGTCTCCCGGCTCTCCGCTTCGTTTGCGAGAGAGGAGAATCCACTGTAACGCCGGACGTTCTCTCCCCGCTGATGCCGCTGCTGTTGCCAACGCTCGGAGGACGGGTTGCGTGATATCCCCTTTGCCTACTGTTCCGCAATCCAGCTACACGCCCCTTCCACCGAACAGGGCTTCCACCCACCGCGATCCGGAGTCAACGAAACCCGAGTTACGAGGTCAGGTCCGAGGTACCCGCTGAGGGTACCCGAGAGCTTAGCTCACGCTTCAAGATTAATTGTGTCGCTTTACGCTCGAGATATTGCGAGGGAAAGTTTTCGGCAACTCGAGTCTATTCCATGGCGCGGCCGAGAGACCGCACGTCGTCGAGTAGATAGGTCGAGTATGTACACGGACGTGTCGTTGCTGAAGGAAACAAATGTCGGGGAATACATTTTGAAGAAAGTTACAGCATCAGCGTCGAATTAAAAAAAATTTTATCGCAGTGACGTCGTACGGGAGAACGTCACTTCCGGTTTCAAAATCTCATTGTTCGACAGGAAATGACATTTTCCCGTATGAGGTCACGCTTTCATAATCTCATTTTTCGATCTGACATGACGTTTCCCTGTATGACGTCACTTTCGTTTTCATAATCTCATTTTTTGACCTGAGATTACGGTTTCCCGTATGACGTCACCTCCGCTTTTAAATCTCATTTTTCGGCCGGAAGTAACGTTATCCGGTATGACGTCATTTTCATCATTTAATAGAAGAGATTTTGAAACCGTAAGTGACATCGCGACGACAAAATAGTTAAAAAAAAACAATTATTAATCAAGAAAGATGTCCGGTGTTGAGTACACGGCGAAAATATATGCGGTGCGTTATAATTCGTAACGCTGTACAATTGTATAATTTCGTCGGCGTGAATAGTGCATTATATATGTTTACCACGAAGTGGTAAACTTATTCGACAAAGAATAATTGCCAAATCCAGTCTGCCCGGAGGGCTCTCCCCCCCCCCCCCCCCCCCCCCCGGTCCGCGCCCACTCGCGACAAATGTAATTTGTAATCCGTTGTTCATACGCGGGCGACCGCTAAGTAATAAATACAATCCGCAACAATAATTGCATTTCCACCGAGTGCGAGTGTTGAATAATTATTAAACGTGGCGAACACCCCGGTTGCGTGCTCTCTCATATAGTATGAAATCGTTGAGGCTGTAAACACAGATTTCACGCTTCCAGGAGCGATGCCTGTTAATTTATCGGATGGATACGTAATCCTGATCCTTATTCGCGGGCCCTATCGAACCCACCAACATACAACAACGCGCTGCTTGGTACTCGCGTTTATGCCGAAAACGTTCGAGCCTCGCCTACCGATGTAGCGCCCCGTTCTCCATGCGCTGTCCCACCGATGAAACTTTCAATTTTTAATATTTCTTTCGTTTGTAATTTTCACTCCATCGCGATACCAGCTCCGAATAACTCCTTCGACGTTCGTAGAATTATCCGCTCGTTCAGAAAGCGTGATGTAAACACCCTTCGCGGAGTACGCTTTCGGTGCGCAGGATTCAATGAAAGCTTTTCGCGGAACGCCGCCTCCCTCCTCTATTCTCGCGGGCACAAAAAGGATGGATCTCTCGAATGAGGTGCACGCCCGACAGTCAGGTGTGACAAATAATTGGCAAATATTTGCAACGTCCTCTTCTCATGTTCGTTGTCAGATTTTTCGAGCATCCATGGAAAGAGCTGGAGTCCATAGTTCGGCGAAACTCGGCCGACGATAAAAATACATATTCGTACGAAAAACACAATTTACCCGTGTCGAATCGGTTCGCGGTATCGCGGTTTACGAGTCTCACTACGTTGGACCATTGTACATCCGAACGAACGGTACGAATTAAAAAAAAGGTTATCATACGAAAGCATCGCAGGTGGCGGATAAATAATAAATAATAAAAAAAAAAATAAATAGGTGGTAACCTGGGACTCGCGCGTCGTATCGCGAATCCTCATCCTCATTGTCGGTAAAATTCGGTGACGCACCGTCGCCGCTCTCACACGTTGGTTTTGTAAATCCGGACGAGCCGCGTTTTTTCCTCCCCGCTTCTCTCCCCTTTTTCCACTTTTTTTTCTCCCCCTCCCTCCTCCCGGCAGCTCCGAATTCCGTTTTGTCTCTTCTGTTTTGTGGCCGCGCAGGCTCGTTTCCTCCTCCTCCCCCTCGTTCGCCCGCTCCTGAGGCCCCGACGAAAAGGGAAAGACGGACAGACAGAGAAACAGCGGAACGCGGGGTTTAATTACGGTACACGGTACTAAAAAGTTTTCAGCTCGGTGCAGGAGCGTGTAGGCAAAAACGCTAAAAAAAGAGGAGATCGCGTATACCACACAGCCACATGCGTGGCAAAAGAGAGGAAAGAAGAGTGAGAGCTTGAAAAGAAACAAAAACGAGGGTGCGGCGAGGTTTCCCGGAGCACACGTGCGTCCCGGCTCTCTCCCTCTCTCAGTCCGCCCGAGAATTTCCGTGATTCGCACGGTGAAACGAGAGAAACGCCGACTCTTTAAAAATGTTTATGTCCCTCGCACGCCGAGCGGAGAGCGCGCGACACCCATACCCGAGACCGTGTTGGGATGCAATCCACCCTGGCCGAACGGACGTTTCCTCCTGCCGTCGCTCCAAATCTCGGCGCGGTTGCCTCCTCGCTCTCGTCTCTCCTCGCTTTCATTTTCGAGTGCCCCAGGAGCCTCCGCCTAACCCCCAACCCCTTCGTCCCCGACGCTGTGTCAATGCCACTAATGGCGTTCGAGAGCCTTTCAATGCTTTTAATTATTTCCACCTTTCCACCGTTCATTCAACTTCAAAGAAAGACCACCCGGCAAGAGAGCGTTTGGCTCTCTTTTTCATCGTCTACGTTATATGGTCGCCCTTTTTCTTGGTCTTTGCTGCCGGCCGAGCTTTCGGAGGGTTGACAAAAAAATAAAAAAAGGAAAAAAACCGGGAAGTCCCTGTCGACGAGTTAAGGAGAAGAAATAAAGTCGGTAGTTTCATCGGTAATTGGCTACCTGTGCAGTACGTCTTTCGGCGGATCGTTTCTCTCCTGCCCCCTGTATTTCCTACCGTGTCATCGAGCTACGGTTAACTTTTTTTTCTTTTTTACTTTCTTATTTTTACAAGAATCTTCCGCCGTTCGCTTCTGGTGTGAGTTCCGTGCGGCGTCCGGACGATAAAGCTGCTATTTCTGAAAATAAGAGTCCTATTTCGCGACGAGCCAGGAGGAAAAAGTAGTTTGCGGAGAGACGGGCGGATCCTCGATCATCCCTTCGCGAATTATCCGTCTCTTTACGGTTCGTAACTCGGTGTCGGTGGATAAGGCCGGCGATACGACGCGGGACGGCGCAACTCATCCACGAAAGAATGAACATGAAAAGCGCCCGAGCGACATGAGAGCTTTGGTTCTCGCACAGAGCGGCAGAGTACGGGCGTCGCCGAACGGCGAACGGCAACCGACGAAACTTAGTTAAAAACTTTTCAGTCAGCCAGGAATCCGAAGCTCGCGCAACTACCGTCTACATGGAGCGACGAAGCCGGGCTAGAAAATGGGAGCCTGGAGAGGAGAGAGAAAGAGAGAGAGTACCTGTCTCACTCTCGTTCCTCGAACGTCTTGGACCTTGGAGAGCCGAGTGCCGCGCGAAGCTTTCGAAACTATTTTCAAGTTTTCATGCAGTTTTCGAGCGGTCCGTCAATGGCTGCCGCCACTGCCGTTGCCAGGGAATCCTCGCGGGCCCCCTCACTGGCGGCCAAGGATAGGGTTTGGCCCTTTTGCAGCATCAGCGCTTTCGGGAAAGGCTCGCAGATCCGTTCATTTCTTTCTCACTTTTGACGAAGTTGGAACGCTGCGCACTTGCACAAGGACCCAGGTGAGATTTAACCAGCGACGGCGCTACGGGACCGCACCAGTTGTAGAGGCTCTTGTACTCGACCTCGACTCGACTGTGTTCAAGCCTGCATCGAGCTCAATGTCGATTTAAGACATGTTTGCGGCAACCAAAAAAAAAAAAACGCCTTCAAGCCACGTCACCGCGCCTTGGATAAACCAACAATTTTTTCTCCTCGATGAGTAGGTAGTCTACTCGTGCGTAAAACTTTCACCAAACGATTATGAAAATTTCCCACTCATTTGACTGTGGTCATTAAATTACGCTCCAATTACGTTCGCCGCGAGGAATGTTGCCGATAGAAGCGACAGAGGTGTGTGGCCGTGGCTCAGTGCAAACCTTATTACTCCACCAAAATAATTCCAGTCGCTGTAGGTGGTGTATCAAACTACGGGACGAGTTTGTGAGAGGTAGGATTAATGACACTTTGGTAAATTCGAAGCTCCCTCTTGCTCGCACTCTCGCGCACTTGCGTTATCGACGTGCGACGTGGGTTTCTCGTCTAGCGTCGCAGTATCGTGCTGCATAAAGTTTTCTGCCTCCTCCTCCTCCTCCCCCGTTCTCTGCCGTTGTCGTTTCCTTCGGCTCTGGTGAGCCACCTTCAATCCGCTTGCCGCTACCCCGTTCCTCTGTTCGCCGAGCGATAAAACACTCGGAAACTTTCGCTCAATTACTCCGAAGCACGCGTCGACGCTGGAGAGAATTAAAAATTTTAAATGTTCCCTGCGTAGTTTGCTCCGGTTGGAAGGACAGCGAGAGCGGTGGTGGCGACAAGCGACAGGGGCCTTGGGTCATTATCTTAATTTCGCTTTCCATGGCGAGTGCCGACGGTCGGGCAGACACCGGTGACGATACCACCGGCTCTCGGAGGCGGTGACGCGTGAGGGAGCATTTATTACCGCTGATGACCCCTCTCGATATGTATATTGCCAGAGAACAGAATACCCTACCGTTCATAAATTACAAACTGCGAACACTTATTTTTTTAATGCGATAATGGAGTATATGGATGTTTTTTTAAATCCTGTAGAATCTTGTGCCATGCGTACATTTCCGGTTTCTCGTCATTAGCCCTCCGAGTCGGAAAACACTTTACTGGTGAAAAAATTTAAACACGATCTTCTTAAAATTCGACCCTTAAATACTTTTGCGAATCGATTTTTTTTTGTAATTTTATAAAGACTAAAAAGAATCGTGAATTTTATGTACCGGACTGGAAGTTTTTATGTAAAAACTGGTACATGAAATTTAATGTCCGGGTGTGATGAAAAATGAATATACATTTTCAAGGAAATTAAAGTAAATTATAAAAAATAAAGTATTTTCAATGTTTTTAATTTCATTACGAAGGTATGTGAAATTTAGTATCCAGTTTTTGCATAAAAACCCCCTAACTCGGTCCATTAAATTTCATACGAACATTTTTACACTCAATGTTTACCTGATAAGAAACAATATATCATGCGAATTATATTGCAAAAGGCTTAAAATATATCGAGCATTAAAGGGTTAGAATAACATTAATGAATACGAATCACCCTCTTTCCATGATTTTTCCATGTTAAATCGTACCGCGACATGTGTTCGCCACAAACCCTATCATTCGCCGTATAGCGCGCAACGTTTCTCGATGGACCATCGATCATGAAATTCGGTCAACCGGTGCGCTTACCTTCCATAATTAATTCTCTGTAATATATCTATCCTTCCATTGGGACTTAGCGTTCCTGGGCTCTAAGGTTTTGTGATAGATAGTGGTATTAGAGTGGAGAATTCGAGCAGCGAGTGAAAGAGGGAGAGCCAGTAAGTGGAGCTGGCACGGAAGCCATTGTCTCACTTCCTCGCGCCATCCTGGCATTTCTCAATACCCATCGCCCTTTTGCCCACCGATGTAGTACCTCCGGTAATATCGCATTATGTCGGAGGACTAATGGAGATGCTAATTCCACCCTCGCGGCACCGGCGGGGCCAGCTGTAGTCGTCGCGGTAGTCGTTCCCATTCTCCGTGACAGCTCGAACGACTCGAAACCCCCCTCGGAGAACTTGGAAGCGGGTATTGCCAGGGCATCAGCATCTCTGTCGCCCTTCCTACCGTCACCTCACCGATTTCCCCGCAATCGCGCGGAATATCATGAATGCCGAGTGTATCCTCGATGAATGGCCTCGCCTCTCTAGTCGCGGGGGGCGGACTTCTCTCATCTGCATTACCGCGAAGAGATCCACGGCGGCTCGATCGATAGATCTCTCCTTGGAAATCGCAATCCACCTGCTAATCTCATTTTTTCTTTTTTTTTTTTCTTTTTTTTTTGCTACCCTTCCTCGCTCACCGTACCCGTGCGAACCCCGCTAAAATCTTCGTTACACTAGCCATTCTTTTTCCTACCCTCGGTGATTCGATTAAACCGCCTCCGAATGGAATCTCTCCGTTGGCGTCGGCGGTGGCGTTGCATGTAAAATTCATCGAGACGAATCTGCGAGACGGTGTGCGAGAAGCACACGTCGGACGTCGCGTGCACCCCGCACACGTACAACCCTCGCGTGCCCCACCACTCCCGACACCCGACTGACGCTGTGTTCTTCCACTTCTCCTCTCGCACCCGCGTTGTTTCCCGATCGCTGGTCAAACCCTCTTATTTTATTTTTTTCTCTCGAAGCCTCTGGGTAAACTCTACACAGTGGCCGATCGCGTCTCTGCTCTTCCACGTCAATTCTTATTCTCTCAACTCGACATTATGCTACGTACACGCCGTGAGGCCGGCGAACGCCGAGCGATGAGGGTGAATGCATCGTTGTCTTTCTCCGATAGAGTCCGGCCAGGAAACTCTACTATCTTCTTAGCGATCGATACTTCGTGGCAAACTCTACTGTTTTTTTCCTTTCCTGTCGACGCTGTCCCCCGAGAGCATGGATACATTCTTTTTTCCTCACTCTTTTCCCTTCTCTTTGTTTTTTTTTTACACACTTTTACTCGTCGTTTTTCTTCTCTCTCTCCGCCGCTTGTTTCTCCATCACTTCCGGGACGGCGCGGTGGGCGTCTCCGCGCCGCGGCGATTATCTCGAACTCATTGAAATTGCATCGGGGGCCGCGTGCCTCTGGGAGCTTGCGGCGACCGCGCTTTAAATTAATGATCTTGAAAGCCTAAGCGTTCTCCGAGGTTGAGAGAAGCAGTATACGCGGGCAACACACAGAGGGAGCAGAGACGCCGCGCGATCTCGCCGTCCTCCCTCCTCAGGAACAGGAGAATGCACTCAAGGGGTGACCGCCGGCTCCTAAGTCTCTTAGACCACGGCGTCGCGGCGGCGTACGGCCCCCGCCCGCCCCCGGCCGTACTCGCCTCCACCGACACGGCCCGGAGTCGTCCTCACCCCGTTCACAGCCTCACCGAGTCCACGTGCCCCCGAGCCCTCGGGACTATCTAAATGTTGGTAAACTAAATATCTTATTATCCCCCCGGTTAAGCTTCGCGCCTCCCGGCGACCGCTGTTTATCGCGAAACTTTTAAGCTCCGGCCAACCGGCGCACACATCCTCGACGTGTATCCACCCCGTGTACACCGCAGCACAATCGGGGTTGGAAGAGTGTACGGTTGTTCTTGCTTCATTCTATTCTAGTTTTTTTTTTTTTTTTTTTTTTTGGAAGGAGCTTATCCGAACGGAAGAACAAGAAACAGAAACCCTATTACACGTGTTTGTTCTCCGACGGTTAGACGCCAGAGAGCTTCCGGCCTGGGATCGTTAAACAATGCGGTAGCGCGCGAGGGGGTTGAAAAATTGTTTACTCGTTTGGAATATTCCTCTATCTTTACACCCCTTCGCGTATTGATCGTAAAGCTGTAAAAAGAAAATAATCGGTTTCGCCGCACGCTGGCAAGTGTCAGAATGTTTTTCGCACGGTAGACTCTGGATATTTTCCGCGCCTTACACGATGCGCAAATATCTCCCCGGCTCTCTCTCCCTCTCTTTTTCTCTCTCGCGTGTCGGCGATATATTGCGGCAATACAATAAAACACCTTCTCTCCAGCTATTTCATCCACCGTTCGCTCGGGGTCTTCTATTATATTCTCAGTTGCTTTTCACGGGACGAGCGACGACGGTGAGGGAAAGAGGGAAAAGCTCTCGGCCTCGACGGCGACGGGGGGGATGTTCTCCAATTTCGCGATTGTAAGTTCTCCTCCTCGACACCGGCCGTGCGGTACCTCTTCCTCCCTCCGCGCCGAAGTTAGACCTGGAAACTTTTTGGTGCCGCGACTGCTGCAGCACACCCCGATGTACCTCTCGCCCAAAGGAGGAACGGGGCAAACTGAGAACGGCGAAGAACTCCGAAGGGTACAGGACGAGAGGAGCAAGGGTGGCTTCGTGACGTCTCGCGTGGCTGTCGACGAGAGTAGTGTGTATATTCAGCTGTAGTAGTTAAAACATAACCGACTATTTCATTAGCACCCTGTCTCCGTGCCATTCCCGACGGTTCGCCGAGCTATGAACCGACCTCCTGTCCTCTTTCCATTTCTGCATTTCCCGCTCGCCCTTCTCCGCCTTTACAGACTCTCGCTCCGGCGAGCACTTAAACTGTGCTTTTCCCTCGCGCAACCCCCTCCACTCCCCCCCCCCCCGTTTCTCTCCTTTATCACTGACTTTCGTTTCCCAAAACCTCACCCACTTTGGCTCCGCGACGCTCCTCCTCCTCCTGCTCACTCACCTCCCCCCCAAGCCCGAAACTCTCCTGGCTACCACCGGTTGACTCGTCACAACAGTTTTCCCCGCATACATATAAACGCGACTCCTGCACTCTAGTTAACTCGACGGCTAAGTGCCGGAGTTTTTCTCTCGTACCCTCACTTTGCCTACCGGTCGACTATCATCCCTCTCCAAACCCTCCAGCCTCCCTCCCGCAGCAACAGAAGTCTAAACCCCTTTTCTTTCTCCTTCTTATTGTTTCCGCTCTCGAGTTTAACCCTCCGACTCTTTGTTCTGGCGGTTTCCTCGCGACTCACGTATATTCATGACATTTTGCTCCTCATCCCTTGCCCTCGCTGCGCGGTGAGGGAAAGCTCTTCCCTCTTCGCGAAAATTCGTAATTTTTCTTTCTAACTTCCTTTGTCGTACCTTGGAGATAGGAATTTTGGGTAATGAAAAGTCGGATCACCTCGATGAGTGTACCTCGGTATCTTTGCGCCGTGAACTCGTGTCCGTCGTTGCAGGGAAGAGAGGGTCGGTGATGTAATCCGTTGCAACGGAAGAATGTTTGTGCTCCGAGTGAACTTTCTCATTCTGGCAAGCAAGTGCAATTAAATTTTCATTTTGCATCCATCCCTGTGCAATATCGGAGGGCCGTAAAGGAACTCCGGCCGCGGTACAAAGTCTCGACGGTGCCGGGCGCTCCGCTTTCCTCGCTGGCTGGATAACACTTACGAATAATGGGGGTGGATTGGTCGCCCTCTCCGACAAAACCTCGCGAAACTCTCCTTTCCCTCCGGTGTGCAACCAGAGATACCTTCGGGAATTAATGAGCCTAATTATATTTTAATAAGCCTTCGTTATTCCGGTATTTCAATATCCCCGCTGCTCGATGTAGCGAGTCACCGTGGGGCATAACTTCTTTACTCTCGAAATCGCCCCGGTTACTTCTCTCTCTATCTCTCTCGAGGTTAACGCGGAATGTCATTTCCGACTAGCATTAATCAAGACTTCGTTGTAGCATCCAGCCCCCCCCCCCCCCTCTCCGCAGGCCGTTGTAGTTGCTCGATGAGAGCGCGTGGGTGAAGTCAAGCGGGATGAGGCACGAAAAAATCTGTTATCTCGGGAGTGATGACAGTAACTTCGTTAATAAGATCAAGGTAGATTCTTCACTTACCGGGAAAGGTCGACGGGGAAATATGAAACTATATTATTATTAAATTTCGCGGAATAGCGTGATTGGCGCGTTCCTCCGCCCTTTGCGAGGGAGCTACCGGGAATGGTTTCCGGTGCGAGGGGTGGAAGGAGAACGTCAGCGTCGCAGGATTGGCTGTGACTTCCATCGTGACAGGAGAGCATCGGTGAACAACTGCACCAGAAGCCAGAAAAGCGAGAGCCGATGACTCCGCTCAGGGGGGTGGTGGGAGGGGCTCGGGGCGGAGAGCCGAGAGCTCGAAATTCTACATCGCCGAGGCGCAACGACGACGAGAAAAATTGTTTTCCAATATTGGATTCGCATTGGCATCTCGAATGACGGGGTGCGAGACAGCCACGGGTGTCTCCGCACTTGTATAAGAGATGAACGAGGGAAAACCGTGAGTGAGAGAACAGAGGAACGGGAGGGTCGATTGCCTCTCACGAACGCAGAGTATTCCGGAGGCTCTCGAATTCCCGAAACTATGCCGCGACGGTCGCTCTAGACGTTAGACATTCTCACAAGGCGAGGCAAGATAGACGCGAAGTAATTCATATCGTCGATACACTGACTTATATCGTACGATGAATCCCACCTAAAAAAAGACTACGTTCGAGTTCAGCAAAGAAAATAAGTGTTTTATTATTTTTCATCGGTAACCACTGATTGGATCGAGTAGTATTCACAATTTATTGGTAGCTTATTAATACTGTGACGAATCAATCATCTATTGTACGTGCATTTTCTCCGCGCATGTTCCCAGATGTAACGACGACGCGATGTACGAGAACTTTCGGCGTGTTCCTTAATGTTGTCCTTGCGAATAGTGTTCACTTCGCATAAGTTTCAGAGAATTGAGAGGGAATTGCAAACACTTCTCGATGGTATAAAAATCTGAAAAAAAATCAAGTTTATTGAAGATGCTGAGAAGATTAATTTTGCGTAATAATAATTCCAAAATGTTATTAATAAATAATGAAAAATATTCATTATTTATTACGGACGTGATACGAGAAAACGTCATCGTCGGTTTCAAAATCTTGATTTTTTTTACCGGAAGTGACATCATAACGAAATAAACGACCTTACAGAGAAATTTGTTTATTTTTCTCTGGAATATATCACGAATTCAGTGAGTGGCAGACACGTGTTAATTAAGGAACACATCAAAGTGGGTAAAAGAACGTGTATGACACGTCTCAAATGTATTTGGGATTCGTCTCGAATGCAGGCAGCGACAGAAGCATATGAATTAAGGAACACACGGTTTGGCTTCTCGTCGCCGAGCGTACCGGCGAGCAAAGTGTACGTCCGAAAGTAGAAGGATACGTGAGAACGATGCTCGCCGTTATACAGCGGCAGTGGATGTAGTTCGGGCCAACTACCGGCTGCCCACACCCTCCACGCAGTAGTGAAAGCCAGCCGGTGAACTTTTCGAGTGATATTTGCCCCGGGGACCGGAACCGGTCCAGCTATGAATATTCACGGCAAAGCGTCGCTAAACTAGGCAATGAATGAGTCGGTTAGTCCTTGTCGGTCCCTCTCGCGAGAGTTCCGGTTCCGCCTCGAGTTCCCCGCCATATCGGCCTCTCTCAACCGTTCCCAACCCCCTCGTCAACCCTGGGCCATCGGACTCGTGGCAGCACATACGATTCGCAGGGTAATAATTCGTCCGTGGGTTAGAACCATGACTCTTACATTCGTAACACACAACAAAATCCCTCGTGTTTTCCACTAGCAGCATTGACGTTAAATCGGTGTAAATTTAAAATTACACCGATTCCGGCGCATGGTATCTACGATCCACCGAACAAGCCGGCTCAATTATGCGTCATTTGAATAACGATTAGAGTAATGGAAATAGTCCGAGTTTAATAGCGAAAGCTTTATCAGAGATTCGTTTGGTGTAGCTCCCAGTTGCTTTACTGGTTCGCGTGCTGGGATGTTGCGCGGGGGAGAAATGAAACGGGTCGGAATCGCGTTAACCGGCTAAAATCCTCCACGGGCCAGCAAGGATTTTACGAGGGCGCGTGACACTCCGAGCTGCTGGGGCGGTACAGGATGAGGGTGCGGGCTGCGAGGTGGGACAGGGGGTACGCGTAATGCCGAGAGTAATACCAGTAAGTAATCGCGGTTGCAGTACCACCGGCGCATATACCCCGCAATAGTACTGTGGAGTTTGTCGGGCGTGGTAGTAGGGCTACAGGTTTCTAGTTCTATCGTATACGCGGCGGTTGAAACTACGATCGCTGTTGTGTTGAGGGAACGCGCAGCCCAAGCTGCGTGTACCCGCCGCTGCTCGATATCGACCAACTTTACGATCCCAAAATCCCCAACGTACCAGTTTCGTATTGTAGCATACTGGTATACACGGTGCGATAGCGGCCCCGCACCCCTCCACTCACTGCGAGCTGTTTCGAGTTGCAGTTGCAAATGTAACAAAACCATGTGCACGCGAGAGGGACGGAGATACCTGATGTTGCCGGTGCATGTACGAGTATCAGAATCTTCCTGCCTATCTACCCCTTCGAGGCTGTTCGCTGCCTAACGTTGCCACGTTTCCCGCCAGCACCGAATTACAGCATTCGTGGCCGTAGAACCGCTCATACAGCCCACCCTCTCTCTCCCCCCCCCCCCGCCCCCCTCGTTGGCGGATGATACCTTTCCACCTATAGCCGAAATTCACCACCGAGATATAGCCTGGCTATACTGCCTCCTCGTGGTCTTTTCTTGGTGGGATACTATCTCGACATAAATTCTCTGAAACCGCACACATACACACATACTCGTGGCTCCCGGAGATTTCGAGTCTTCGAACGCGGCAATTCTGCTCTTTCTCGCTTTCTCTCGCTCTCTCTCTTGTATCTTCTGTATAGGACCGCATGTGAAAACGGCCGGGGGCCGAGGCAATTGTTCAGAGGGAGTGAAACAGCGAGAGAAATGAGCACTGCGGTGGAAGATCTCGAATTTAAAACCAAGCCGATGCCAGAGGGTTACTGGTTTACTGCTGCTCCACGTCCCGAAGCCTGGGCCGTGCTTGATGCGGGTTATCGGCCGCGCGGATCCTCAAACTGTATTATTATACGAACTTTATTGCGTCGTCGAGAGTTACGGAAAGAAGTCCTCCTCGCTCTGTATCTATCCGGCTCTTTCTCTCTTCTCCATGGGTATGGCAACCATCGTTTCTCTCGAGATAAGCCGGAGAAGCCAGTTTAGCGAGAAACGAGAGCACGCTGGCTGAAAGAAAGAATAAGGACGAAACGGCAGAGCTCGGGGCTCCCGAGACGTTGGTTGGTAATGTTCGTCGTGTGAAAGTGGAAAGAGACCGTGACTGATTCGCCGCAGCGGAGAGAAAACCCGTGGCGCTGGGACCGCGCGAGGCTCCGGGAGAGCTTGATTTCGAAGGATTAGTTTTAGGGAGTGCGTTGAATAGCTCCGGAGGTTTAACATATATACCAAACGAGGGGATTTCTGGCGAATCCTCTCGACCAGTTCGCACGGAAAATCCTACCGGCTTATTGGCAGCCTCGCGCCCGAGCTCGAATACAAATCTGCTGAGATGGTCCCTCATGCCAATTTCGAATAAACCCTTTACGATTGCTCTCCAGCTAATTTAGTTAAAATGCTCCAACACCAACTCTCAACGACGCTCGGCTGTGGGCGGACGGGATTCTTATTTTGCACCTCAGTCAGCCGGTCATACCAGCGAGATAACACTCCGACGAATTTATTCCTTCGCCCGTCCCCTATCGGACGGAGAGCGTCAAGGAAAATCTACGCGTCCTGAATTTCCAGAGGAGGCTAATCGCTTTTCGTGGCTTCTAGACGGCATTGAAATTCCATTGGTACTCGGCAGTATTTCAACAGGGGGGGTGGCGTCTCAACGTATAGTACTTCGAAGGTGAGATATACCTTGGCCGAGGGTCATGGCGTCGATTCGTTCTCGGATTTGGACACGTCCAGCTTTCGTAAATGGTCCTTCTTCCCTCCACTTCGTCTTCCACCCTTAGTTTCTCACTCCGGTTCGCTCCTTCTTTTCTTCACCTTTCGGGCTCAACTCGAAGAGCTCCGGAGCCCGTTCAGCAGCTTCGTACGGTTCGCGACCCGCTTATGAAAGGCGTTAAAGGGAGCTCTCGCTCTCTTCCTACCGTGTCTGTTGGCCTCCCCCTCTTTCTCTTTCACTTTTGCACTCGCTCCTGTGGCTTCGGATACGGGAGAGCTTTAAAGGGGCCAACTGTTGCAATGGCCGCGCAAAAAGTATACCGAGAGAACGTGCCGCCAGCCAAGCCGAGCTTCCACTCGGCTCCGCCCAATCGCTTTTCGATGTTGCTCACAGCTACCTACCGCCGCCATCGGGGAGACTATGTAACACACGTTTCCACTGTCTCAACTCTTTCCCCATTAGATATCGTTCGGAGGTTATAAGTTCCATACGATCGGCTATGATTCACGGGTAATGAACAATCACCGTTTTACGCTGATAATAAAATACGGGATCAACTAAAGATTCGGGCAGGGACGTTCAAATTAATTTTTTTTTTTTGGCACAGCTGAAAGATAAGTTACTTCGAAGGGCACAGAAGTTAGCAACGTTGCTCCAACGAAACTATTGACAGCTTTCACGTTTCGCAGTACGTTGGTTTCCTAACGAGCCGATAATACAATAATATAAATATTTATAATTATAATAATAATAATAATAATAATAATAATAATAATAATAATAATAATAATAATAATAATAATAATAATAATAATAATAATAATAATAATAATAATAATAATAATAATAATAATAATAATAATAATAATAATAATAATATAACAGAATATTTTTTAAATCGTTTCTCCGGAAAATAAGCTATTTGAGAAAAGTGACAGCTGTGAATGATACCATTGGCGTAACGTTGCTAACTTTCATGCCATTACTTTAACCATTTTTAATATTTCTCATGTATTAAAATGTTTTGTTCGACCATTAAATATTTATTTGAACTGTTCTGTCCGAATCTTCAGTTGATTGAACCGCATTTTTTTTATCAGTGCACGACAACATCGCTTTGGCATTTATGAGGTTTCCTTAGTCAAGAATTAGACGCCCAGGTGTGTACGGTTCTGGATCGTCGAAGCTCGCTGAGTTGGCCAGGTCGATGAAAATAAAAAGCAGGGTAACAGCGCGATCCGGAAAAGTCTCCTTCTCAACTTTGGCAATGCACCGGAAAGAAGGGATAACGATAAATTCCTTACTCCCTTCGTAAATCCTGATCGTTCGATGAACGATACCACTCGGGGAACCTTACGAGATTTTGCTCTGCGCGCCCTTTTTATCCAACCAAGACGACGATTCCCCGGTTATCCGCCCTTACCTCGCCACATCAGTCCTTCCAGCAGTTACGTACGCAAGTTGGCGAAGTTGGTGTATAAAGCAGGGAAGCCGAAATGGATTTCAAGGCGGAGCGAGTGGCCAGATGTTGGGACTAGCCACTTTCCGTCCACGCTTCGCCGCAATGGCCCTCCTGGTTTTATATTTATTTGGGTCCTCGGGCACGTCTCGGCCCCCTTGCCCCGCGCGAAAGCCGTTCGACTCCTTTCTCCCTCGCGCGCAACCTCTCTCTTTCTCCGGTTCCTTCTTTCTGCTTCGTCTATGTTTTCCGCTCTCTCGTGTCGCACCGCCTCGGCCCGGAATTGAGAAGAGAAAAAGCATTCTCGGAGAACAGTGGATAGCGCCAACATCGACCGCCGTAACCGACCGAGGACTCGCCTTCGGGCATTGGTGTTGCGGTCACGTACGCGTATTTTCGAGCACGTGATGTTTGCCCGAAACGGCTATTCTGTTCAATGATTAAACTCAAGAGCACCCCAGCCGGCGATGTTTTGTCTAAATCTGACCGCGGTAATGTGAGCTATGATCATTCCTCGTCTGTGCCCTATCGTCCCGAAGATCCTGTATCGCCCGGGAAGTCACGATTTCACCGGGCGTCGAAACGATTCGAGCGACAGGTAAACGAGGGTAGGGAGTTCAATGTAGTCACGATGAAACCGTCTCATCGCGTACGGCGAGCACCGGTTTCAAACTACTCACCGGTATGAGAAAGCTCGAAGGGGCTTACCGTACATGTTCCTCGCGGGGCACCTCTTAACCCATGGATGTGACGGTAAATTTCTCACTTTGCGAATATGAAATTCCTCGTGCCTCCGCTGAGACTCGTAGCTGAGAGAGTCGCGTGCGGCCCGTCCGGGGTCACACGAGATACATGTTCGGATAACGTTGGTAGAACAATATTTTCCTGCCGGGCACTTTGCCAGGAGTTTGCGGCGCGGTGAAGATTAGCGAAACCCCCCCTCCCATCTGGTAACGACCTTATGAAACAGCGAACTCGTGCCGGTACCGTTGAGCCCGACCAAAAATATTACCTCGCAAATTGAAAGGTAGTGCGCGCACACGAGGGAGAGCGAGGACCTCACCATGGGGCGAACCGGTCGGCGAGGGTACGGCATCAGCGTTTCCAACTCTATCATCTGGCGCGGAGTTTTCTTCCTTGGTCTCCTCTCGTACCCTCGCTCTTCTTGCTTTTCAGCCTGACAAATGTCTATCACAACTTCTGAAAATATTCCTCGTCTTCTCTCTCTCTCCTTATCCCGGGGCAAAACAAAACTTTAATACCACTGCCAGTCGAGTGCGGAGATTCCGGAAAGAGAATTCGTTCGGCAATCGTAACCCTTTCTCGCGTCGCCTCGACAAGCGCGCGCGGACAACGACCCTACAAGCGAGTGTAATTATTTCGCAATTTACAACCCTTTGCGAGTTACGACGCTAAATTAAAATATATTTATGTTGCTGGACTCCGGGTGTTTCAAGACACCCGAGGGAACGAGTCGAATGAAGCCCGTGGCGCTGGTCCGTGGAACTTCTGCTAGGGCTGGGGGGAAGCGCCTGCGGAGGGGCGTAAACAGTTGAACCTTCCGGATTGTTCCAATGGACCATGGAGCGGTAGGATTAATGGCGAGTACGAGAGAATTTTTCTAAACGGAGTTAGCGGGCGTACATGCTTGGCCTTGGGATATTTATTTCGAAGTAGCGCCAATACGATTTCGCCCTCCCCCCCTGCTCTGGGGATAATTATCGTCCGACAAATCGCGTCTCCGGGTGAAATCAGTTCTCCGTCTCCTTCCAACATTTCTACGAGCCCTCCGGCAGCGAGATGTACATCCCCCGCACTCTCTCACTCGCCACCGAAAGCTATGGCGTAGCAACATTAGGGGCTAGGTAGGTATGGACCTGTCTCGACCGTGGCGGCAGGGGACCAGAGACGATTCGGCGTGTGCAATGGGTCGTAACGCTCTCGCGTGGCTCTCTGGATAGAGGAATTTGGGCTTGGACGGCAGCCAACCTTTGCTTTACTTTACTTGACTCCGGCTGCTCCGCCGCCGTCGTCCCTCTCCACCGCTCGGTACCACGGATAAGGCCAACAGCAAAAGTGAGAGAGGGTGAGAGTGAGGCTCAAGGAGGAAGAGCACAGGACGAACGGAGCTGGGGCACTACTCTCTATCCTCTCTACACAGGGGACAAATATATCGACGTTCCTTCGAAAAAGTTGTCGCGTCACCGAATATCCTACATAACTCGTAGACTCGCTCCCGCGGATAACTTTTCGTTCGCTCTTCCTCGTCGTCGTCGTCGTCTAGGAGGAGCCCCGGGGCTCTCTCACCAGCGCGACGTCTAGCAAACACAGAGAGAACGCTCGCGAATCCCGCCACGCGGTTGATTCTTCCGACCGTTTCTGCGCCGAGGGATCGACGATTCTTTCGGTTCGGGAAAAGACACATTCTTTGCACTCGTCGAGGGTAATGTGTTGCCAGCGATTTGTGGTAATGGCCCGGTTAAACCGATCGTACAGCGGCGGAACGTGGAAACCCGGAGTCACTGCGAATTGGGAGAACCATACCTAATCCTGTGGCGCGTTGTTGTAGCTGATTAAGCCCGACGGTCCGACAATAACAATGCCCTGTTGGTCATTGGCGTCAGAGCCAGAGCTCGTAGAGATCTTCGCCGAAGAAAGCAAACCGCTATTCCATTGGAGGCTGTGCCTTCCGGCGCTGAGAAGTTACGCCCGTTGAGTATAGTAAGGCGGCTGCTCTCTTTCTTATACCCTTACGACGTGCTTCTCTACTCGCTCGCTGTACCGACCTCGTCGGCCGGGCAAAGTCGTTTCTTCTGCTTTACGGTTTTAATAAATCTCTGCGGGGTAATTCGCGGCGGGCAGGAGCAGACATTAAAACCCTCTGGAACCCGGCAACTCTGCCGTCGGTTACAACTTCGAACGTCCAGGAGCAAGGAGAGCGCCGCAGCGAGCACGTTCCTTTTGGGCGGGTCGGCTGATCTCCCACAGGAATTAACGAGAAAAATTGTGCTGCCAGCGCTCGTTGAAAACAGAAAGTTATTCTTATCTCTGTTTCGAACCGTGCGATAAACAAATGGAAAATCGATTGGGTGTTCGTTTCCAGCGTAGTTGCCGAACGCCTTTCGACTCGGGACAACATCATGAGAAGGTCGATAATGCTTCGATGAAGTCTGGTCCGTTTTAGCAGTAGTCCTAGAGCTGACGATTCTAGGTTCACTGGCGAAACGAGCGAATCATCGAGTTCAGTTAATGTTGCTCTTGAAGTTGCTCTGAATTATTCTGCGATGAGAATTACACGCCCTTATTTATTGACCACGAATTGAGATTGACTGTATTCATCTAGAAGTGAACATATGAGTTGTGTACTCTCGCAGTTTTGGCGTAACGCAGCTAATATGAGGCGCTCCGACGCGCGTCCGTCAAGTGTGCGTGCAGTCTTCGCGAGTTAGGTATTTATGGAGAAAATCCCCTTGATCTTAACCGACGAAGCCTCCCCGGCGTTCGCCCGGACCGAAGGAAATCCCTAACCGGCAGCTTTACGGCAATGTTTATCGAACATGCTTTCGGTAGGTTCGCGTGGATTAAACGCGGAGCCGGCGGGCTTTAATGAACCCACGCGTCTGGCCATGAACATCCTCACTCTCTTTCTCTCCTCCCACACGCCAATGGCGAACACGCCACGGTGTTGCCGGCAAAATTAAAATTTCGTTGTACCCAACTAGGATTCTACTGATACTAACAAATTTAGTATCTTTTAAAAATCCACTAACGAAACTTTATCGTTTCTGTGTGTTTCAGGTAAGTTCACGAAGGCTCCGTTACGCGGGATAATCGATGTTTTTTTCACTAACAGTGAGTATATCGTCGATAGCTGTTTGTAATAAGAACAACATCCGGGCAATTCGGATCCCATTCATTTAAGCTAGTCCTTGCGAATAGTGTTCACTTCACATAAGTTTCAGAGAATTGAGAGGGAATAGGAAACACTTCTCGATGGTATAAAAATCTGAAAAAAGCATATTAAAGGTGCTGAAAAGATTAATTCTGCGTAATAATAATTCCAAAATGTTATTAACAAATTGATGAAAAATAAAATTGTTCGACAAATGTCCCAGAAACCTAACTTTTTTGTAAGAAAATGATTCGTTCGTTTTGATGAATATGTATGAATTTTTTCAGATTTTTAAATCCACTTTGAATTTTGTCATTTTCTACACATTTCCATATAAAAAAAATTCAAAGTGAACTTAAAAATCTGAAAAAATGTCTACATATTCATAAAAACGAACGAATCATTTTCTTTAAAAAAAAGTTAGGTTTCCGGGAAATTTGTTGAACAAATTTTATTTTTATCAATTTGTTAATGACATTTTGGAATTATTATTATGCAAAATTAATATTATCAGCACCTTTAATATGCTTGATTTTTTCCGGATTTTTATACCATCCAGAAGTGTTTGCAATTCCCTCTTATTTTTCTGAAACTTATGCGAAGTGAACACTATTCGCAAGGACTATCCTAATTCCCACACAGAGAAAAAAGAATCAATTGAGTCAACAAAATATGCGCTAACGGGTGGCGAAACAAATGTTTGGTTGATCGAAAGGAGTACCTCGTTGATCAAACCAACAGGCCATCGATGCTAATGTTTCCTTACTTACTACGCCAATTACGTCATTCGGTCAACCAGGAACTTGTTTCGCCGCCGTACACACACATTTTGTTGACTCAATCGATTTTGTTTTCTCCTAGCATTGCCATTGCCTCTTTAAGGGCACTTTTCCCGTAGTACAAGTTGACGCCAGCTAGAGCTTCGGTATTAAATACCCAAAGGCGAAAACCGGCGATAGCGTTGCTGGGGTGCGTTATGGAGATGCTCCCGCGAAGGGGAGTTTACTCGCGCCTCCGTACGAACCGGCTCTAAGCCTGCAGCATCAACAGAGGCGGAAAACAGGATACGCTAAGTCGATCGGATATGCCGAGGTGCGCGTATGCGATGCAATAGTTTGTATCTCGCAGAGGGGAAGCCACCTCCAATCTTGGTACGGCCCTCGGCCGCCTAAACAGCCACGACAGGAGCCATTACTTACCCCTATGGTGTGCACGGGGTGCCCGCTTGTAAGCTGGGCTATTCGCCGGAGGCCCCGAGTACGGATTTCCCCCGTTAGAATTATTTTCACAGATCGAATGCCCGACCGCGCACGTCCGGGCCAGCCTCAGATTCGCAAGCCACCCCCTTCCGAGCATGAATCTCTCACAGGGGAAACATTGAATATATCGGGATCGTTCTACCGGCTCCACTGCCGAGAAATTCGATTCGATTCCGCGTTATCGAGCCAATCACTCCGAGGCACCAGTCGAGAACTGGCGCTCCCAGTCAAGAATTAATATCGCTTCCACGCTTAATTTAAAAGAATCGGCGTACAATTTAAAATTCAATCGATCGCCGCGAGACGGGTAACGCCAAGAATCAGAGCCAGGCTCTCCTGGCGTGAGAGGAGCGGGCCGAAGGAGGGTGGAAAGCCAGTGGTGAATCGGGGCGCTGCGGGCACGAATTATTCCCGGATTTTCGAGGGCACGTCCTTCGAACTCGCTCGCTCACTGCTGCTGGCTTTCGCCGGAGAGACTCCGGGCTTTGGTTCGCCACCCTTGCAGCGAAACCCTCTCGCGGTATAGCGGGAGCGAGCGAGCGAGCGAGGGTACAGCAGAGCGGGAAATTGTGGACATTTAACATTCAGCGCGTATGATTAGACGGTCTGGCGGTGCATAGCGAATACGCCGCCGTCACCGCTGTACGACCGCGTGCTCTCGTCTCTCACTCCTGCTCCTCTTCCATTCGTTCCCTCCAGTCCCAGCCCCCTCTCCCCCACCCCCTTTGAACAACCATCTCACGACCGTTGAAACTCGAGAATGAATTATGTAAGGCAAAGTACTTCATTCATCTTACTCTTGTTATTCGGTCGCTGTAGTTAAACTCCGCGTATTACCGTCACCTGAAATATCGCTAGTCATTTTTAAGGCGAACGTGTGCAAGCATCGACCGAATAACGCCACTTTCCTGACTTACCGGTGAGCCGACGACGATACGTGGCCACGGGACAGTCGACCACGCGTCGCAAGATAAATAGATACGAGGATAGAGAAAAAGGGAGGAACGAAAATTATTTGAAAATATTGCGGAAATTTGTTTACAGAGCGGCGACGGGACCATAGTCGATAGTGCTCGACGCGAAATCGTGAGATCGATCGGACATTTCCTTCCGCTCTGGTGCGCCACTAACGTTGCGCATATGCCGGCAGAAACCCGAGGGTTGCGGGGCAGGAGGGAAACGCTCAGGGAGATTCTGACTCCCCTCACTGCTGATTTCCATATTCCAATTTGCACCTCGTCGGACTGTGTTTGCTCAGTCACATCGTACGATCTCTTGCCGCTAGGAGGTTCAACGCTGCTTCTGCTGCTGCCGTGCGCCTCATACTGCCTCATTTCCTTTTTTTTCCCGAAGCATCAGCCCGTCCCGAACCGCAGGCGGTTCCTTTCGTCCACACGATCGAATCCCGCATATCTTATCGGGAAGCCCGTAGGCGGGAATATCGCCGTTAGCAGGTTGAGAAATCGCAAGGAAACTCGCCCCTCGGACGTTCTATCTTCCCTCACAAATGTTCACTTCCTTATACTGCGCAATGTACACAAATTGTATTGTAATGACGAAACTTAAGCAATGGGCCGCGCACGAGGCTGAAATCGGATTTTATCACCGAGTACTGTTGACCATTTTATTCCACTGTCGATGCCAGTGATGTTTTATATAAACGAATTGAATCTCGGCAATGTCTTCCGTGATGTTTGAATAACAATCCTTTTAGTGCAGAAGCATAGTTCGCCGGAATAGTTTAGCGTCGGCATTGATTTTCCGGACGGGTGCCTGAACTCTCCCGTCTAAGTACAAGAATTCTAAGGGGTTTCGATGGGGAAGTACGAGAGGGAGTCTCGGGGCCCGAAAGGGACGAAGCGAAATGTTAGTGCTCTCCCGTGATCATCCAAGGGGGTAGAGAAGTTTCGCCGTGTGGATCCTTCGGGTCGTGGGAAGTGGAGGGTACGTTAGAGGGTTGTGTACAAGAGACTCCGTGCGGGAAGGGATGATAGTGGTTGAGGAGAGTCGTCAGAAGGTGGCAGAAGGGAAAGAGAGGAGGTAAGGAAGGCGAGAGACCGTCCGGTAAACAGATGCCGGTGGAAGCCGTTCATCCGGCAAACATTACACAGGCTCACCACCACGAGACCAAAATCCCAAGGGCCACGGTGTATCCAAGATTTCGTCCTGTACACACAGGAGAGAGCACCACTGTCTCTCACACTTTCCGCTTGAGGACTAACTCTATTCAAGCTGGAAACCAAGAGGCTTCCTCGTAAGACCCCTCGGCGGGGCACCGTGAATCTCTGCACCCGAGGTTCCTTGGCCAGCAAAACGGTCCGAGTTGTGACTAATTGTTAGACGGCATATACCACGGGCGGAGATACGGCGCTGCACAACCACGGCCACACAACACTATAACGCAAAGTCTCATAAAACTGAATAGCCGAGCGGGCTTGCCGCAGTGAGTTACCTCGTAAGCCCCCCTTTTGCCTTGTAAATTCGACGAATGATGTTTTTACGTCCTGACAAAATAAACGAGGTGAAGCTCGTCCGGGGATTTTATCCTTGCCGCGTCTGCCGGATGGAGGGTCGCACACGAATTTAATTAAAGCTATACTAGTCCACAGGGTACAGACTTTTTTCTTTTTATTTTTTCTTTTACCCCGTTGGGCACTCGGCATGTAACACACTATCGTTCCTCTCCTTCGCTGTTGGACGTGAGGAGAGCTGGGATTGTGCTTGCAAGCTCTGCCACGTTGGAAAATCAGACCGGTAGAAACGAAAAGAGAGGGGCAAAGGAAAAAAGAAACCTAGGACGTTACTTCCGGTCTAATACTGAAATTTCGAAACCGGAAGTCACGGATTTTCGATATGATATCACTGCTGGTCGAAAAATGATATTTGCAAACCTGAAGTGACGTATTTTCAGTATGACGTCATTTCTGAGCAAAAAGTTAAATTCTCATACCTGAAGTGATGTATTGCCGGTATGACGTCACTTCCGATCGAAAAACTCATTTTTCGATCGGCATTTTCGCGTGCGGCAGCCAGTATAGAACCAGGGATGTGCAGTTTTCCGGTTACGGCAGAATCCCACCTTAGGAAAAAATCATGAAGCCGGATTTGTCATTGGACTTGGGTCTTGCCCTAACATTACAAACATTTGCAACCCTGCCGTT
This sequence comes from Stenichneumon culpator, assembly GCA_964017025.1. Taxonomy (NCBI): domain Eukaryota; kingdom Metazoa; phylum Arthropoda; class Insecta; order Hymenoptera; family Ichneumonidae; genus Stenichneumon; species Stenichneumon culpator. The sequence continues at coordinate 15,991,883 of OZ024769.1, forward strand.
GTTCTCCCTATGACACATTTGACCTCCTAAAGCAAGTGAGGAACGGATTGTTCGTTTCGGCTTCGATCGGCTGCTCCTCAGTCACGTATCTGTCCAAGGTCCCACGAATAAGGGTTTACCTCGTTGACGACGAATATATCTCATTTCCGTACACGCTTCGTCCCGATTGCAAATTTAATCTCGCCGCAAGGCCATCAGGCGAAACGTTTAATTTGGAAAGGCTTGGCCTGCGGGACTACCTTTTATCCCATCATCCCTTCTGAACCCGAGGTAATAAATAATTTAGCCATGGCAGAGCAGGCCAGCGAGGGCGGCACACCGACTGTTACATGTATACTCGCTCGTAAACTCGAAACCTCCGGACTTAATCCAGCACACGATTCTCGTCGTGAAACCAACCCCCCCCCCCCCCAACTTTCGCGTGGTTGGGCTTCCAGAAGGTTATTCGCATGCAAGACAGTGCTCTCAGAATCCCCACTGTGCGCGTACTGACCATCTTCCAGTTTCCAGCTCTTTCGTTTTCGCTCACGTCGCCGACGAAATCGTATTCCAATTGGGTTATACGCCCCGAGAGTTTATAGCTTGGAATTATTATTGCTGTTCCACCGGTGTGCGCGTGGATATAGGGTGGTTACATATACGATACCCAACGACATTTGCTTATATATCGCTCGCAAACCGAGCATGATCGGCGTAACGTGCCAATAAACGTTTCGTTTCGTTTTATCGTTCCTCCGCGTGGGGCACGTCGACAAGAACGAAGGGCCAAACGCATCAAACTTACGACGTATTGTTCGCGGTAAGATTTTTCTTTTCATCTTTTCCTCTTTTTTTTCAACATAATTTTATAGCATTGTTGTCCAGGCGATATCGACAGCGGAGTCATCTCATAATCGATCGGTTGCGGAGGGCCAACTCATTTCGGTCCGTTGATACGTGACCGAAACTCGGAATCCACGGAAGCGAGACGGTCAGCCGGGGTTATCCGGATAGTCTCGATGGTGGTTGCAGAACTGCTGCTGCCGCTGCTCCGAGTTTCTCATCCTCGTCGGCGGCGGCTGGTCCCCGTGTTTTCCGAGTCCCCGCGGACGCCGACACGTCTGTTTGTCCACGTCGGCCTCTGCAGAGATCCGTTCCCTTCTCCTGGCGAGATTCTGCTGCTGCTGCTTCTCCACCCCCTCCAATCTATGTATGCTAGGGTCTCCTGTGCTGCTGCAGCCGGTCGGCCTGGCAGCCCAGCTTCGAGTCCCTCCAGTGTCAGTTGCGTGTGTTTACCATGCTCGTCCAGGCATGTTTCCAACCAAACTAACCCTGCCACGCCTCGCTGATCGAACGACACTGCGAGCAAAGCGGACCACCCCACGAACGGAGTTGTTTCACGTTCTACTCCCCAGCGAACCCCGAAAACCTCCGAGAAAGTGAACAGGGAAATTCCGATATCTTGAACGATCGAACCAAACTAAAATTATCAGCTTGTCCGTTGAGTGAATTCACCTATCACTTCGTCACACGAGAGGAAAAAGATAGAGCGTCAAGAGTTTGCGAAAGACATACTTTCAGAATCTCATTTTTACACACCGCAGAGTTTCGAGGGGATGGTATGGGGCATGGCACTTGAGGTTTTCTGGCAACGAGTGATAAAGTTTTATAGGCACATGATATACGAGAACGTCGCCGTCGCTCTGTCCGGCAGATTCCGCGAGCGAGCGAGCTGAGAGAGAATGCTGAGGAAAGAAGAGAAGAGAGTAGTGAGTAGAAAGAGAGTTAAGGAGGGAACGAGGTGGTCGCGTAATTCGAGTAGAAAGTAGGTGGGTGAGTGGCCGTATAGTATACTATACACGGAGACTCATAATTTCTGCTCGACGGCACCCTCAAAGACGTAATAACGTAGAGAAACGGTTACCGGTAACCAACCCTCCTGGTACTCGCTGGTCGAGCTTGGGATGGAGTAGGGGGTAGGGTGGTTCGCTCTCTTTGATATACTTATATAGCAGCAGGGCTCGCAGTAGCTACGGGTTACGCCCGGTATATTCTGCCGGAGAAAACGAGAGATGAGGGGCCGCGGATGGTAGATGGAAGAGGTCGAGTCCACTTTGATTACTTTGGATGACGCAGCGGGAGACAGAGGTACACTCTTCATCGTCCTCGTCCGTCTCTCTTGTCCTCTGTCCTACATAACTTGTCCTCCAGCACAGTTTCGAATATATTCGTCGTCACCGATTCACCGGACCGAGGATCATCGTAACAGCGTCCAAACGTGCGACATTTGCGCTTCACCGTTACCTACCCTTTTCTGTCCATTTTACTCCGTCACTCGGGTTCCCAGTCGCTGCACTCTTCCTCTCTACCTACATGTATCGTCGAAACAGAGCGGCCCTTCGTGTACGCACATTTATTTTAGACGTTCCAGTCATGTTCTCCGTTTCCTCTCTTCCGCCATCCCGCGGTTTTCGGTCCTTTCTCACCCAGTCGGAAATTTCCCTTCGGGTCCACATTTTCAACTGGCTGAACTGTATTCCGCGTCTATCGTTTCTTGACGAAGGCCAGCCCTTCGTCACTAACGCTACAACCGTTTCCAACAACGACCGACTCCCACGATATGTTTACCGCGTCGTGTAGTCAACCATCCGTGGAATATTGTCCCGTCGAGAGCTGTCCTTCGGACGCTGCGCCAGATCAAATTAATGCTCCTCGCCGAGTCACTAATCGTACGTACGGCAACCTCGCTGTAACGGATCCATTGAAATTTGCCGATGAGCTAGCCGGTGAAACGCCTTGCGCACCACTGCTCCGGAGCCCTTCGGATGCTTTGGATTATTGTCCGACTAGCCGGCGCCGGCATCGCAACACCCGCGATGACAGACAACCAAGCAGCAGCCAGAGTTATCCGCCGTCCCTCTTCCACTCTCGTCTGACCACCTGACGCCCTGACTGCTGCAGCAAGACACCCCCATGTCGACTTCGTACGTACCACAGCCACATCAGCACCGGTGGAATATCGATCCCGCTCGGGGCAATAGTCCCAGCTTCGTCCGATGTACCTGTCTGCCCTACTCGCTCCCTATCAAGATCCTTCGGACCACTCCTCCCTCAATCTCTCCACCTCGTCTCATCTTCGTACGATCGATATCTACTATTCGCCATTCGATTAGGTCACTCGTTCCCTGGTGGTTAATTCTTGTGGAATTATTCGAACCAGCAACGAGTAACTGGTCCGCCCGACGGTCCGACAGCGAGAGATAGTAGTCGGCGGCGGTCCCACCGCGTACGCGCGGCTTCGCAGTGATTGCCGATGCAAATACACCCTCCCTCCACCTATCCACCATCGTTCTCTCTGTCTCCTCTCTCTCCCTCTCTCTGTATATATCTATACCGGCACGGAACTCCGGCGCACAGCTCACGGTTTGATTCACGAATGGATGGGAGCTTTCTGCGGCCTGCAACCCGGTCCCTCATGAATAATGCAGGCCCGATGTAATTGATCGCCCAATCGGAACGGCCTTTTATTTACTTTCCTTCGCTCGAACCGTTCGCGTACCTACTCTCTATACTTTCTCTCCTCATTCCACTATCTATCGCTCCAACGAAAGTTATTTGACATCGCTTACCGATCGGAGTGCTCCGAACGCACTCGCAACTGGAACATCCCGGAGGGCGATGATGCCTCTGGTAAAATGAACGGTACTTTTTTGTCACCGAGCCGCGTACCTACGGTAGAGGCCCTCGCAAGCTGACACTCGTGAAAACACGAAGAGTCGTTGAAGTTTCGCGTTTCCTTTGATTCCGAAGTCAACTAGGAGACTGTGCGTGTATCATTACGACACGACTACGACTCCATCGCGAACGAACAAACTTTAACTTAGGAGAGAAAAAAAAAAATTGTCGACCCTTTGCCAAGAGCCGGTAATTTCCTTGCTCGACTGAGGCGAACGAAAATCACGCTATCCGGCACACGGGCACGAAGCCCTTAACGAATCGCGGCATACTTTGCCACGTTCTTCTCACTCTGACAAACTTCCGAAGCCCACGTTTCTTCGATCGGCGGGTCCGAGTCTGCACAGAGCGAACTTATCAGTTTCCTCCATGACTCTCCATCTCCCCCCTCTTCATACCTCCTACCTCCGCCTCGTATAGAAGCCCCCACTTTTTCTTCGCCTTTCCACGACTTTACGTTTAAAAAAAAATCTTTATTTTCCTTCCACTTCTTCTACTTCGAACTTCATCCTCAACCTGTCGGGCAGTCCGATGGGACGGGCGAACGAGCGGTCCTGTGTATACGGGAGGCCAGCATCCACTCTCAAATCCCTCGAGAGTCGAAGACCGAGAAACCTCCCCACCTCGCAACCCCGGTTACGACTTCGGCGTCTCCGATGCTCTTGCACGCGGCGAGTAAACGCGAGCCAGCGAACTGTGTCTCTAGTTTCCTCGGACTCTCCTCGCGTCGGGTCTCGCGATGCTCGATTCTGGATCGTGGCGTGTCGTAAACCCCGAAGAAGTTTCCTTCTCTTCGTTACGCTCGCCCTCTCTCGCTCACCTGGCTGATGTAGAAAGACCGATAACTCGGAAAATCGAGTCTAATGGCGGCCGTGTACCGGCAATGTGCCGAATCCATTTCATCGAAATTTCAGGCCAACATAATTTCAGCCGCGTCGAGAGACCGGGGGAGGAAGGGAGAGCGAGTCGATGGTGGAAATGCGTTGAAGGGAAAAGGGGATGGCTGTTGCTCCCGAGAACTGCGACGATGAATATGGGTGAGGGTTGAAATACAGCGCAGCTCGGAGAGCAAGATAGAAGCTCGAAGTGAGCGCGAGCGGGGTGGAATGGAAGGGCGGTTGCAGCAGCAGCCGCTTCCATCGAGATAATTCAGTTATTTCATGCCCGGGCACTGGTAATTGGCTGCGCGTTGGCGGGCTCGGGCACGACCAGCCGAGACAACCCCCCGGTAAAACAGCCCCACCGGAGGAAAGCAACCCCCTCCCCCTCTCCCTCTCTTCCCGGCCTCCGCCGAGACATTATGATGTTGCACGAGCCAATTTCTCAGTCACGAGGTTAATGGCTACTTCCGACGAGAATAATTTTGCTTTTTCTTCCACCGCGGCGGCGTTCGGTCGGCGTCGATCGCGGTTCCGGGAGAAAAACCCCGGGCAATACCATTCAAGAGGTACCCCCCGCCTATAGAATTTCCGTGTGCCTATATCAGTCGAAGCCCCGTCACTCTCCCTTCTCGCTCTCCATCCTCTGGACGGAAAATTCGATAAAGCCGATCGCACAGTCTGAGACCTCGGGCAATCGCTTTTCCGAAATTCTTTTCCTTCGCCGAACGCTCGCCGCCACGAGCGCGCGCGGAGTACCAAATTATATTTTTGTCAGACTCCGGGGCTGAGCGGTCAAACCGGGTGGAGTGTCCCGAGGGAGTAGCTCCTCACGTATTGGCACACACAGCAGAGTCCGGCCCTCTCCGACTGTACCTCCATACCCTCTCAGCGGAAAAGATTTGAACGGACGTATTTGGATATTGGGCAATCCGTGGGTTAAGCTAAGGCTCGAGATAAGGAGCTTACCGACGTCCGCTTCTTCTTCCTGTCTTCCTTTTTATACTTCTTTCCTACCGTTCCGGCTGCTGCTGCTGTTTCCTCATGGCGGCAACTAAATTCCAACATTCTCTGTATAGATAGGTACAGCCTCGTGTGCCGCCCCCTGTCTCCCAGCGAGTTTTATGGAAAGCATGCTCTTAGAATTCCGTTGCGTGGTTGACGGCGCGACGAAGTTCTACTCTCGTTCGTGGCATCTTCGCCTCTCTCGCCACCCTTTACAATGTTCACCAGCCGAGTGTCCCGCTGCGCGTCTTCGCCTCTTTCCTCCTCCGACCGCCCCTGATGTCTTTCCGTCCTCCTGGAAGTCGCCTTTTAGAGCGAACCGTCTGACGCGGGCCGTCGTTACGCCGGGATAACAAATGCTAAGTGTTTCCCCGTTATCGAGGAGCGCCGGGAAAGTTAAGCGAGCGAGTAGGGATGCCGGTGGTTGGGCGCGAGAGGGATGCGGAAAAAAGTCTGAAGTGAAGAGGAACGGAGCCGAGAACGCGAGGCGTCGACTCTCGCTCTTAGCGGTTGCTTTGTACAGCCGTTCGGTAACGCGTGTTGCCTCACTTCGGAGTCAACACTTTTGTGAAAATAAAAAAAACGCGAAAGAATAAGGAAAAAGCGAACGAGTATACGTTACTCTCTCGCGCGTGACGAAGGGATGAAAGGGAATAAAAATACATGGCCAAAGTTGAATTGAAGATGCTGTGAGTTATAGAAGGAAACCGGGTAAATCACGACGATTTATCATCCAGTAAAAAAAAAAAACAAAAAAAAACAAACAAAAATGTAGCCTCGGCCCAACGAGCCGGAGGGTAGGAAATTGTGAATGAGAGGGCTTTGCGTTGCCTCGGCTGTATCGTTTTCCTCGAGGATCGACGGTTCCGTTCGGCTCTCGCTCTCTTCCGACGAGTCACTTTCGCATCGTTGACAATGACGACGCGCACTCGATACGCAACAACAGAGGAAGACTTCGTAGCGGTCTGACGGTTTTCCCTTCGGTGTCGGAATTACCGCATCGTTGGTCCCTCGACAATGCGACTACTGTGCGGCTATACTGTAATACGGTGTTCCGGCGTACGCGCGCAGCCTTTCGAGAACTCGAGGCTCGGTGTACCGCGGTAATGGGGACCAGGCTCGACGATTCCTTTGATGACGCTGTCTCGTTCCGCTTCCACCGCGTCGTCAGCCCGCACTCTCTCGATCTCTTGCAGATAGTATATCCCTGTGTCCATTTACCGCACAGACAGGGCTGCTGTTTTGCCGCGTCGCACTGCATCCGCGTCGACGTTACAGGGATATCGATGTCGCTGGGACGCGGAGACGCACCGAATGTTTCGCCGGAGTATCATCTCATGTCGTGTCGTTGCGGGCTTTGTCCTGGCGGCGATACACCGACGCTTGTTAGCTCCCTTTCGTCGCACCTTTGCGTATCGCGATACTCATTATGACAAAGAGGCAGCAAAGGACTCGCTGCAAGTTGACAAAAAGTTGAACTGGTAACGAGCGGCGGGACGAGGGGGATCGGTTATTCTGTGAGGAAAATCATTTCTCGAAGGGCAAGGACATAATGGAGGACGTAAGAAGGTAATGGAGGAAGAGATTTCTCGTTCCTTGCCCGGCCGAAGTTTGGATCCACCCCAGCGATTCGAGGATAAAGTTGAGGGTTGACTGAGGCGAGCGGATATCGGAGATGGGACAATCGGACAGGGGGGAGGGCGTTTCGTAAAGGCGAACGGCAGCGGTACGGTCAAATGATCGGGGGAGCAGAGTCGCCGCGGCGCAGTGAACGAGAAGAGAGTGGGCTCCCCGGTGCTCTCGCGCTGGCAATAGCTGGAACGAGGTTCTTTGGCGAATGAGGGTCGCTCGGCCGCGTATCACTGATTTACATTCGACATCGCTGAGCGAAACTGGACTCCGGCGAGGCTCTCCGGCAAAGTCCGAAACGCTTCGACCACCCCCCGGGGCTACCCTTTGTGCTGGACCGGAGAGGGGAACACCGAGACTCTGGACCGGAAGCCCCGCGTCGAATTTTGCGGCTCTGCGGTATTGCTCTACGGACTGCCCGGATCAGGAAATGTTCCATAAAGACACGAAGGAATCGCGTCTCGATTGACCCTTTTGTGTCCCCGTGCGCAATACAACCCTCGTCCAACCTATATATTCTTTCTATTTGCCGGGGATATCCATTCTCTCGCGTGACTTTCAAAGGGTCCGAGTCGCGGCAAACATCGGGAGATACAATTGCGAACGGTGAAGATAAATTAGAAGTAGGAGATTCAATAACGACTATCAGGATAACTCTCTCCGTGAAAAAATCAAAACCTGTTCTACTCTAGACTCCTAATAGATCTGTTGCGTGAGTCTACCGAAGGTCCATTTACTATGTCGACTTGGGTCTGCTGTAGGCAGGCTTCAGGGTAATTCCCGAAAACAATTCCCCGAAATTACTATTTTCCGAAAGACAATATCCCGAAAACTTATTTTCCCAAACATACAATTTCTCGAAAAGATAATTTCCCAAAAATACAATTTCCCGAAAACACTCCCAAACAACAACCTAAGAAAAAAAAACAATTTTCAAAAAACATATCAAGTGCTTAAGCCTCAAAGCATATTTTCGAAAAGTTGTTTTATTTTCGGGAAATTACATTTTCGGGTAATTTTCTGGATACCGTAGGCAGACTTTCGATAGATGCATGTCGTGGATCTACCCCAAGTCGATGATAGACCAGATACTTTTAACACGGGTCTACTCATGCTTGTTTCCTTTTTTCACTTCTTTTTACCTTCTAAGGTAAATTTTTATAAATTCAATTTTTATAAATTTCTGCCTGCCTGGGGCCTACCGTGTTAGTGAGTAGAGAAAAAAAATCTATAACCGAGGCCCGAGGAGCATTTTGGCATCAATATTGTAGCAGTTAAAAAACGTTGGGATTCCCGCGGAGGGACGAGAAAGGTGGGGTAATGTTATGTTAAAGAAGCCAGATGGTAGAGAGGATCCTTTCGCTTTTCCTTTGTAACAACTCAGTCTTTTCCCTCTGTTATGAGAGCGGATGGGCCCGACATCATCGTGCCGCGGGTAGGTGTATAACGGCACCACGAGGAAGAGAGATATCATATGGACCTCACGTCCCAGTGCGTTTAAAGTAACATCAAGGATAATGTACCTCTCCCTTCGGCATGGTCTCTCGGTTCTCCCATGCCTCTTCTCAGCGGATCTTTCGTGGATCCCGCATTTGTGTGGGCGTGTGTCTTTATCTCGAAACTATATAGAGACTCTACGTCTCATCCGACTGCTTGGCAATGTTGGCAATACCCTTGAATCGCATTACATTTTCGTATCACGACGAGCCCACGAGGTAGTCGATGCGTATAAGATACTTTCCCGTGTCTCCGAGATAACCTTCAGCTTTGAGTGCACCGATTCGTGGCTCACATACCTTTTTTTTCCTCCGCTATCCCCGAGCGTTTAGCATTTTCTTTATATTTCTTTTTTTTTTTCCGCTCGCTCAGAGATAACTGTCCCTTCCTGCTTTCGCGTATCAGACAACGGCCAAGAGACACTCGCTGAAGGCTAGAGAAACGAGAAGAGGTTGGAGAAGAAGAGGAATGAAATAAAATGCAGAATTGAGAGAAAGTGGGGGGGAAGCGGAGGAGGACACAGAGCCCAGGTGGAACGTTCCCATTTCAAGACATCACCGGGAAGCCGAGGGATGCAGTCGTAGATGGGTGGGTATTCACCCCGGGACCACCCCTCGGATACACGTACGCTTAAGTAATTTAATTAGAGCAACTCCGCTCTGAGAGACGTGACTCCGTCTCTTTGGCCTCGACGCCCCGGCCGAGCCTGCTCTTCTCTTCTATCCTTCGCCCCTTGCCTTGTTCCTCGTTTCAATTCCTTGGCTCTCTCCACCGGGCGCCGCGCGACGATGTCGGAGAGACACGGGGGAGAGAGACGCTTGAGGCTTCGAGTGAGTCAGAGAGATTCTGGTCGGCGAACGAAGAGGTGGAAGATCGAGAGTACGAGAAAAGATGGACTGAGGATATAGAGATGGCGTTCTCTCTCGAGAAGAGAGTAAGGAGCACTGCTGCAGCAGCAGCACACTAGACGACTCTGGGAGTAACATCGTGAGGGCGTCGCAGTGGCACTGCACCCGCAACACTGGGACTTTCACGACCCCGGCGACTCCAGCCAACCACCTACGGTGACCTCCACATCCTCTTCGAGTCTGGAATACGTTGTAAGAATTCCCCGGTGGGATTCTACTCTAACTGGCAAAAAGGCACATCGCTGGCTGCACATTAGCTGCCGAAACGTCATGTCGGTCATTCTCTGGCCAGCCTAGGGGGCCAGCGCAAAGCCGACTAATCCGAGCCCTAATAAACACTGGGAAATGCTACTGCTTAGCAGAAAAAAATTAAACTTTAATAAATGAATTTAATTAAACCTTTTAAAAAATCGCACTTTTAAAGCGGTAGTGACGTCATAGGGAAAAATTTGTAAAATGTCGTTGTGACGTCACTCCGACGTCACTTCCCGTCGATCCGATCAAAGCAGGAAGTGACGTTTTCCGATGTGACGGTACTTGCGATCCAAAGCCAAGGTTATGGAACCGGAAGTGCCGTTTTTCTGTGTGGCGTCACTTCCGCTTTAAAAGTGAGATTTTCAAATCGGAAGTGGCGTTGCAGAGAATATTTGTTATTATTCTCCGGAGTGTATCTCGAATTCAGCGAAAACTAATAAAGCCATATAGCGATCGATAATTGGGAATGGTTCACAGTCGTGTCAACGAGTCGATACATGATCCGATAATCGAACAGATAAATATTTGGAAGGGAACATAATCACGGGTAATAGGTAGAGCGGTCTCGTGTTCGCGTATCAAAAGCTCCGGATATCTTCGCCGCTTTTTTCGTTCGTTTTCCCTTTCATCACGTAGCCGGCGCAACTCCAATTTAATACGGCTTACCAGAGACGAGGCGAAAAAAGGGTCTGGGTCGTGTATGTTTTTTTTTCCTCCTTTTTTCGAAATATCCCTCCGGCGGGAGCGTCACACGTTTTCTTTCGCTTTTCCATCGCGCGAGGGGGTTTCTCGCTCGGTGCCCGACCTCACTCTCCCGGGTGAGGCGTGTGCTCGGCATTTCGTTTGGCACGTGACAGCACCCTTTCGCGCGCTCTCGCGCACACCCCTGTTGCCTCTGGCATCCCACCGGGGAGGGAAAATGGCCTCGTATTTACGTTCTATAGTTTGCTCTAAATATTGCATTAAGCTCGCACGTATTCCCTCGGAGTGGAGAACCCAACCCTGTTCCCTAGCTCTCCCTTCCCCATGTTCGCCAACGGTACGTACGAAAAAAAAAAAAAAAAAAAACTCTTCCCCATTTGTATCACACATACGCCCGATCGGTGTCGGTGTGACCCCTGTATTCCCCAGTTTTATCCGACCACCTACACGGTCCGATGTGCCAACGGGAAGGCATACACATTCATGGGGAAACACAAAAAGCTCCGTCAGTCGGTGAAGAAGCCTTCGCGCCCGCGCCAGGGTGTAAGTGGCGAAGCCATGGCGAACCGTATCCATGCACACGAGGCCAAGAAGGGTGTCCCGTCCTACACGCCGGTATGTACGCCGCACGAGGGGCTCCAAGGGGTTGGGCCCTCCTCTCCTTCCTGTCCGCGCAATATGTCAAATTCTCCGTGCAATCGACTTACGCCATCGATTTTTATTGTTCGGCTCCGCTCGCCCTCGACCATACGTAGCCACGGCGGATTTGATGTACCGGTTTGGCCGAGGGGATAGCCGCTGGAAGAGGAGAGCCGGCAGCGTGTCGGCCCTGGAAACCGATAATCGGCCTCGCACCCGAGGAGAGAACCACCCCGAGCCCTCGGCCTCCCCGAGTCCTCTTAGCGAGATTGAACCTGACTGATCCCGGCGAGACCCCGGGATCGCTTCGAAATCACCTCGTACTTTCCATTTCATAAAGCACGAAAACTTCGATTTCGCCCGTTGAGCGAAAGCTTTCCCGCGCACGCTCACGGTGTACTGCCAGTACCGGCTCCCTTCGCCCTTTTACTATCTAACGGAACGCCGTCCGCAGCGCGACCGGCATCCCTCGGGTCACAGTGGATAAGGGAGGATATAACCATCTCCCAACCCTCGTCCCGTGCCCCGCGGCCAAATCGACGCCCGTTCGGCTATCGTTCTGTCGTCGTGCTTCAACGATTCTTGTCCATCCCTTCGGTTCCGCGCTGTACATCTACGTACATTGACTGCTGGGAAGCCGAAGGGCATCCGACCCGCCGTTTTACATCCCGCATCGCGGGAGATACGACCTTTAGTTTCTTGACCGGTGTACATTCAATTTTTGTGCCATTCGCTCCGTTTATCGGGGAAGATCACACTGCGCGGAAGGGACGTGGCGGTCGTACATTTTACATTCAATATCGTACGTTTCGCAGGGTGGCCGACGTCGTCTCTACGACGCTATAGTCTCGGACCTCGCTCCTCGGAAGCTGCAGCGATTTCGGGACGAGTCTCGCTTTATCTCGGCGGTGAGGAGGCGGGGAGGGACGAGGGAGAATCCTCGATCTTGTTTTTGGGAGAAAAGAAGAAAAATGTAAACCGACGCGTTTTCTCATGTGCCGGGGTTGGTACTTCGGCGAGTCCGTAGACACATGAAACTCCGGTACGTTAGCCGCTCCATGGGAAACAGCGAGGATGCGGGGGTTGGCGCTGCGACTCCACCGCGAGTCTCGTCGGGGTCGCGTCTCTCCCGCTATCGGTGATGATAAATACAATCTTGTTCGCAGTAAACTGGGCTGCTTTATCGGCAGCCATTTAGACAATGAAGATAGTATTTCTCTCGCGGTTTTATGCTGTATATCATACCGTGAGGCGGAAGCCGCCGCCGAGGATCTCCGCAGGTTCCGCGCACGGCTGCCTATACAGGCGGACGCTACCAATAACCGAGGCTGCGACGCTCCGGGTCTGCAGCCGCGGAGGAATGAGGAAAAAGAAACTGAAACGAAAGATATGATACACGTACCGAGGCGAGAAACAAGAAGAAAATGAACCCGCCGACGGAGCGGGGATCGGGATAGGAAGAAAGTGGAAGAAAAGTCGAAAGAAAGAGTGGCATAGGAAAGGGATGATATCGAGGGTAGAAGGTAGAGATAGCCCGACGAGAACGTTACGGGATTTATTTTTCCGCCCCGAGAGAGAGAGGCAACGCCGGCGCGTATGAAATCGATTATAATAAAGCAGATAAAGTTTATTTACTTCTTTCCGACCGCTCTTCTCTCCCGGCGCGGGTATTCCTGGCGCGGACCGGGGTCGAAATTGAAATTAAAACCGCATCGGCGAAGATCGTGAATGGGATAACGGTACTTTATATCTCGGATACACATGACAAAGTTTTTCACCGTGCATTTTTATTCTACGTGTGTATACGCTCGTGTGTGTGTTGGTCCTGACTTTGTTAATGGCGAACATTCGTCACTGGTAGCCTTACACCCACGGCAGCGGTGGCCGCTGCTGAAGAAGCAGCTTCCAGAAAAAGGGGAATCGAAGAGGAAAGCTTCTTTCATCGTAAACAGGTCTCGGGTATCCTCCCAATTTTTCATTCGCGGAGTTTGAACGCCGGACGGGGTGGCGTCGGGGAGGAAGGAAACGGCAAGGAGGCAACGAGAGAGACTATCGCTTAACCTCTCTCCCACCCGTTGGCCCAGGGATTAATCCGTTACGGTTTACAGTGCCGTTAAATCCAGAATCCTCCTCCCTCCCTCGGAATCCGCACGCGCGATCGCGGGAGCACCTCGGAACCAGAAATCCCTGGACGTCGGCTAATATATCCTCGAAATACGAGCGGTTGCGGTGGTTTTCCGAGGTTCCATTATGCCCGGCCTCGGATCTTTATTGCCCCATCAGACGAGCGGTACCGAATATTTTCAATAAAATTTGTGTTATTAATGGCCGGGCGTCGGTGGACCAACTGCGAGGGATGCCAACCTCGGTAACTCTCCTAACCGGTGGGGGTGGCCGGAAATATATGGCATCAGCGGGGGCGAGCAGTGACGTAGGCCGAGGGGAGGAAGGGCCGCCTGTTTCCGTCCTTTTTTTGCCCTCTGGCCCTCTCTTATTAGATTCTCATATTTCTTTTATTTTATGCTACTCCCTTCCCCCCCCTCCCCCCCCTCCCCCGACCAGCGACCAAAGGGCTGGATTTTCTCTGCCAATTATAACGAGCTTTGGAGTGGATGGAAAAAAAGCCCACAGAGACGAGGTACAATGACGCAATGCAGCGCTCTCGGTTGAGGGCCGACGAGAGTCACGGAAAAAAAAAGAAGTAAAAAATAAATAAAAATAAGCGGCACGTTGTCTCTTCGGTGTTACGACTTGTCGTAAGTCGAGTTTTACGACTTTATGCTACGTGCTCGCTTGGTGCACGACGGGGCTCGGCCAATTCGCCTTTCGCGTTACCGAGTAGAGGGTTTTGTGTAGCGAAAGCGCGTCCTAAGACCCATCTCGTCGTCTCGGAGCTGCCGTTCGAATCTCGCGAGGCAACGGGGCGAGAGTAGAAACCGAGGGAGGGGCGATTCGCCGGTGCCGTCGAAGCCGAGAAGCCAAGACTCCGCGGACCCGACGTTGACGAGATTGGCTATAAATTTATTTGCCCTTTTAGACGTGATATTGTTTTATTGTCGTCTAAAGTGAAAGAGCAATCTCTCGCGGCGCTAGAGCGAAAAGCAACAGCGACGACGGGGCCGATCCAACGTCGCGTTCGCGTCACCGGCGTTCTACTCGCGTCCATATATCGTCGATCAATCTTCAGTTCGACAACTTTGTAGGTATTCGTTCAGGAAATAAAAAAAAAGTGAGAGAAGCAGATTCCGCACGAGAAGAGTATATTGATTTCAATGCTTTTTCATCGATGCCGAGGGAAGAAGGCCAATAGTTTCACAGAAAAAAAAAGAAAAAAAAAAGTAAAGCGAGCTAACCGTGGGCTTTTATGAATAATTCAGGCTACATCAGTGACGGCAGCAACTCGGTTTATCGAGGCACGAGTGCCTCCCCGCGCGTTGGCCCCACACATATATATTCGACGGTCGAACGAACGTAAAAACGTTAAACGCGATAGGTGGTGTGCCCTCCGTGCGATCTCGTGCTACAGCAAATTTATACGTATAACCCTCTCTTCTTGCCCCTCACCCTCCCCACCGATGGGCCGCATGTATTCGTGTGCAACTTCCTCTCCCCAATCAGTCCAGCGGTATAGAGAGTGTATCGTTCGAACGTGCGCCAAATGGAATCGCGATGATGCCTATAATTTGGATAGCGCACGTCCCTCGCCCCGACGAGCGTTGGTCGACGTGCCCGTGCGATTTTCCACTTGTTATTTTCCACTTTCCGAGCTCGTTTCACCGGCAACTGCGAAAGTTGCACGTCTGCCGCAACGACCCTCCCGTATCGTAATGATATCGAGCGCAACAAACGGACCTTCCGCATCGACGACCGTTCAATGTTACATGTAACGATCCACGGATTCGAATTAACGCTGGTCGGGGACCTCGTGAATCCGCGGATGAAAGTTGAGCGGAGGATCCCGACCGGCAAAACGAAAGTTTACACGAACGCCATCGCCATCGTAATGCACGGGGTTTTGTGGGTAGCAAGTTTGGAAATCGGATTGGACCCCTTCGCCTACGAGAGTTTATTCCCAGTGACGGGGCAAAACTTCCTCATTCACTCTCTCTCCCGCCCACCTTCTCAACCTATCACTTTTCCACCCTTCCGTACGACCGGGCATCTCCCTCGCTCCCTCCCGATCCGTCTTTCTCTCTCGTCGAATGTAATTATCCCGAGGGACCATGCGGGCGATTGATGAGCGGAAGCTTAGCTCGGCCAGCCTTAACAAGAGTTTGATGAAAATCAAATTAACGTTAATAATATCACCGCTGGATATCGGTCGGCTGATGGCTGCTGTGTAATAATCAAGAGGCATGGTTGCGTTTTCCGCGCGCAAGCCAAAGCCCCGCTACCGCTATAAGCTCTTCATACATTCGCGGGAATTGTTGGCCCCGGTGAAACGATCGGTTTTCCGATTATGCCGAGAGATCTCTTAACGGCGTACGCGATTATCGTCGAAAAACACGGTGACAAGCGGCTCGGTCAAAACGAGCCTAGAAGGGGGCAAAAAAACAGCACACAAACAGACCAATGCATAAAATTTTACGAATACAACGTGGACGAGAGCTCAAACTTCAAAGCCACCGGGTATGCCGGAGTGACGTTGTAACCGCTGTCGCGTCAATCGTTTAATATTTGAAGGTGTTAATTTGTTTTGCGCCATCAATTAGACTCGTCAAACGGTCGACGTTTCCCGTCAAGCCGGCACCCGAACAAAGCGAAGCGGCTTCACCGCACTTCCCTCCCCCGTCGGTGAACGCTATCCAACAATTGGCTGATTAAAGCTTAATCGAATAGCGATTCGACTAATTGCGCGTGACGAGCCGCGGCGTTTATACTCTACTCGAAAAGCTCTTTGACGAGGCAAAAGGGAGCCACGCAGATATATTTATTCCGTTACCCTTTGAGCTGAAAAAAAAGACAACTTCAGCGAGACCAATGAATGGATGTCACGTGGCAAGAGTACAGTCACCGTCTATTGACGTAGCAGAAAATCATACCTCGTAATCATCTTCGTAAGCCAAAACGCGGGGAGGACTAAATAAACAAATGAATTCTCCTAAAGCCTCACGAAAATGAGACTTTAAGGGTCCGGACAGACGAGTCGAGACGGCGCGGAAACTGCCCCAAGATAGGATTTTGTCGTTACTGGTAACACGGCACGTGGCTGGTTCCGCACGGGCTGCGACATATCAGCCCTTCTCCAGCCGGCGTAGCTCGCCGGAGCGAATCCGACGATCCTCCGAGCACTAATAAGCGCTGGGTAATGAGGAACAAAAAATGTCTCTGCAACGTCACTTCCAGTTTGAAAGTTTCCTTTTTAAACCTGAAGTGACATCACGCAGGAAAATTGAAAAAATTTCCTCGCGACGTCAATTCCGGTTTCAAACTCTCAATATGTAACCGCAAGTGACGTCATACTGGAAATACGTCAATTCTGGTGTGATTTCACGTCCGGTCGAAAGTGAGATTTCCGATACTGTGTCCGGTACAGGTGCAGTGGTAACATTTTTCGTCCAGGCGATATGTTGGGTCTGACTCAATACCGTGGTCGAGCGCCCGGCGCTCGACCAGACCTAAATCTCTCTTGGGTAAGTGAGCTGAGTCGAAGAGAAACGATTGAGGACGATACCGGTTAGTGTGGAACCCCCCCAATACCCGAACCCGGTGGAGCTCTCTTCGCTCTTAGCTCCATCATCGATAGTTTAAACTTTGTTAATTAGGAGGAAGCTGTTGGTAATGCCGGTAACTAATTGGCACCCAGGGCATAAGCCGAACGTGCGCGCGGTAGTTGAACGACGACGACGACGACGACGACGACGACGGGATTGAACGAGAGGCCGGCGAGGTTTCGACAAGGAATACGCTCTCTCTCTCTCTGCCTCCCTCTTTATCTCCCTTTCTCGTTTCACCAGCTAAACTCTACGAGCTTGTTACTGCAGGCTTGAGGTCTGGTTATATCGGTGGTAGAGTAGCGGAGGAGTATTAGGCAGCAGTATTATGATGCTCTACTACAGACAGGTGCACCAGCCTCTCTTCCTTCCCTCTTTCGCGAGACCGTATTTCTCACTCGGCAGAAGCTCGGCTGAAGCAGAAGCTTTCGAGAGGGCCTCTTGTCCTATCGATGCAGCAATATCGGCGGGCGACTTCATCGGAGCCGTCGGCGGTGTAGTCCTCGGGGGGGTTGTTCCAGTCGAGCGAGTTAATTAATTTCATTCATATCCGAAACTACAGCGCCGTTTACCAACGGAGTAGTGATCAAGCTCGAAGAAGCTTCCGGCGCTGGTTGAGACAGCTAGTCGGAGGATGAACGTTCGAGGGGGTACGCAGGACGTGGAATCTCAAGTATGTTGCACACCGGGAGGGTTCGATGATGATGCTGCTGCTAGTGGTGGTGGCGGTCGTGGGCTATTGGTTCCAACACTGTTAGGTACATACGATGTAGGTAGATGCGAGAAGGCTTGGTAGCGATAAAAAGGAGCGTTGAACGTGCTCAAAACCCGACCGTACGGCGGTGAACGTGTTAACGGGACAGTGATAAAAAACGGGGCATTGTAGAGGATAAGAGCTTATACTGGAGGGCGGGTGGGTGAGTGTGGAGAAAGAGGAGGGAGGAAAAGGAGGAGGGCCGCGACCCCCGAAGGGCATGCTTTAACGGCTCCATAAATTCCGGCGGTCATCTTCCGCCTCGGAGCTTCGGATAAGCGCCCTTGTAAAACACGAACAAGCGAGAAGACAGAGAACAGCGCGCACACCGCCACTCTTAGCACGGATTCCGTTCTCTACGATTCCTGCAATTAACCCTTCGACGCCTGGGTTTGTCTTCACCTCGCGGCTCTCCTAATAGTTTCCTCATCTGTGGCTTATCCAACTATACACCCAGGAAAAAGTTTATTTCTATCGAAGAAAATTTATTAAGGGCCAAGAAAAATGTCTATTTGCTTCATAACTGGATAGAGCGTTTATTAATTTCTAATATATTTATTTGTTTGCTAGTATGATTCTTATTATTTAATAATGTTTATTTGGATCTAATAAGCGGATCTTTACGTCAAATAATTTTGTTATTTATTTCGTAACAGACCAGCTAGTTTTGATCGTATAGGAATAATGTGACATATGAATGACGCAGAAATGAATTTTTTGTTGAATAACTCATTTTTACTGTCAACGAAACACCGACAAGCAATGTTTTATTATTAAATAAGCATACAGATTACAATGTAGCTCTATTACAATGTAGCGGTTCCCCGTAAGGAATAAATGTAGTCTTGTATTTTTTAAAGCAAGTAAGCATTTATTTAATCTTAATAATCGTCATTTGGAGATCGAAATTTATTTAATTTTAATAAATCTTTTTTCTGGGTGTACTCTTACTCAGACTCCCTCGCAAACTCGTTCTCCTTTACACTTTGAAAACAAATGATAACCCCCCCCCCCCCCTCCTCCTCGGTATCGAAGCGATTAGCACACACGACTTCAATCATTTCGGGCTTTCAGAGTTGATTCCGTAGTGTCGCAATCAAAAGGTCGTCGGGAGGATATAAATCGCGCGCACAGCTTCCCGGCGATTTATCGTATCGATATTCGATGTGTGCGCTACGAGGATACAGAGCCCCGCCGAATGAATGCAGAAACTCCGCAGACTCCAATTTCGCTTCTCGATATCCCGAGAGAGATATTGAAATTAAGCGTCGACGGGCCGGTGTAGAAGGTTGGCTCTGGTACGTTACGAACGAGGCGAGCGGGTGAACGAGAGCTCGCTAGCGAGCCGGGGGGCCAGCCAGGCGTAATCAAGATTTAAACAAATCCGCGGCTAAAGTGACTGATCGCCTCGCAACAGGTGGGATATGTGCCCAAGGGTTTGGCTCGGGCTGCAGGTGGTAAGCACGCGGGGGCTGTGCGGAGGATCGCGGGGGTTTTGGCAGCACGCGCGGTGAGAAAGTGGGTGAAACGTTGCGGGGAGCGAGATCGGGACGAGAGGGTGGGTTGTGGGGTTTTCACAAGAGAGCGGCCAAGCTAGCGTGCCAAGAACCCGCCCCTTTCGGCCGCAACCTCAAACTCTCGTTGAGCAAGCCGATATTGTAATTGCCAGTGCTATCCAAGTGGCCTAAGATTGATGAGGTGGAAGGTAAGTTAGTCGGAGCGTGGCAAATGCGAACTGGCGTCAGCTCCGGAACTGGAGAGTGCTATGCTCGGTATAGGGAGAGGTCCCGGGCTCCCTGAAACCGGATAGGGCGAACCGAGAGAGGAGCGTATTCCGCCCTCGAGTAACCGACGTCCTCGACGTTCATCAACAACCACCGCGAGTGAGATTACCTTGGCGGCCTTTACTCGATACCCAACCATAATTTAACCCTCTACATGGAGGGCCAGAAACCTCACTCCTCTTGGTTTTCCACAGCAAAATAATACATTCGTCTCCCACTCGGATGTCTCTCATATCATTGAGTTGCGCACTGATCCGCGACCACTTTAATCTTTGTCACAATGATTCTTCGCCCGTCCGCAGGATGTTACTCTCCGTGACGACAGATCCATTTCCGCTCTAGATGTTAACACGTGGAAGAAATCTTGGCGAGGTTGTTTCAATTGCGGATGAAATCAATGTTGGACGACACCCAATGCCGTCATCTCCCCGGCATAAAGAGACCGGTTTCGAGAGAAGAAGGAAAATTGGTGGTATCGCGCGAAACGAGGAAACGAGAATGGTGCCACGTTCCGTAGTTCAATTTCGCGGAATCGTTGCCCAGCCAACAAACAACGCCACCCTACCGAGTAAAGCCATCGGGATCTCCTTGCCTCGTGCTGTGCTGTGTTGTCTCCTCACTTTCTTTCTTACTTTTTCCCTCCACCCTTTCCCTCCATCGTTATCTTCCCACGCTCGATCGGGCAGCGTCGCGCGTTTATTGTTTCAAGCCAGTGCCCCGAGGAATGTTTTCCCGGTTCTCCTCGTCTCTCGACGTCGTTGTCGGTTGTTGGAGCCAGAATTCTCTCGCCCCGTAGTACGGGACGAGGCGCGTGCAAGTACAAACAAGGTTTCGAAGGCGACGCCCTGGGTGTATACGTTCCAAGTTACCCGGTGGATGTTGGGTGCACGGACTTGCACCCCCAAGCGGCAGAGAAACATCAGCAGCGGAGCAGAGCAAAAGTGATTTGGAGAGTCGCCAGCTAACATCTAGGCTGCACTGAATCATCCCCTCTGCGCTGGGGTCCATCCTGAGACGCGCCGACCGGCATGGAGACGTCGCCGAAAGGGACAGAGGGATAGAGGGGAAACTGCAATAAAGAAGTCGCAAATCACCGGTGCCAGGAGGGTAGACGCCTGGTGACGTTCACTTCCTCCTCGGAAACACAGAGAACCAAGGGTACAAGGATGGACGTGCGAGCAAGTGACGCGTTGACAAGCTTATCGATGACCTTTTCGTCGCCAAAAAGGCCCTGAGTAAGTCACTCGCCGAGTTTTAATTTACTCGGTCCACTATATATTACACCGACCTTCAACAAGGAGGGATAAAATCCCTCGAATGGATGAAGTAAAACTCTCTGTTGGTCCCTCTCGCCGCCACAGCGAATCTCTGAGACCTCTGCTCTCTGAAACACCTTTCGCGCAGAAATGGGGGTAGCGAAAGGATTGTTTTGACGATTACGAAGAGAGCAAACCCGAAACTGAGAGAAACTGCTGGCAAAATTCACCGGAGGGTGCGGTGTGACGGTCTGATCAAGGCAAGAGTGGACCGGAGGCTACGACGAGGGTGAAGGGACAAGGCGGAGGTAAAGGCTCCTGGAATATCTGTGGAAAGTTCGTCGAAGACGACGGCGAGAAGGCGAGAGTAACCCCCGTAGCGTCATAAACAAACTTTTAGGTTTATTGAGCTCACTCTCGGTGTGTGCAGCATTGTGGGTTGAAGGCGCTGCAAATATTTGATAGCGGCCGAAGCGGATCTGCTGTGATGCTTCTCGGCTCTGTCTCGACGGCGTTTTCGCATCGACACTGTGGAGGGGGGGCTCTCTAGCTCTCTCCTGGAGGCGCAGAGATTTCGCGCAACTACTCTCATTTCGTCGGATTCATCCTGCTGTACTTATCTGCCCCTGCGAAAATGGTCACCCTCACCATATACTCATCCAGAAATCAACAAACTCTTCTTCGTCCTCTCCTTTCTCGTAGCTGCCGTCTGCATTTCACTGAAACGGAAGTAGCAACGACCTCGGCAGAGTATGTCGAGCTTTTACATAGGCGGACTGTTGTAGATGCACATGATAGATCTACCGGAAGCCGATGGTAGACCAGCTTCTTTCTACACTGGATCTTATATCCCGTGCAATATTTTCTTGAGAAGCTTCTCTCACGAGAGGCAGTCAATTCTTGGCTCGGCTGCAAGTGCCGTTCGGAAAAATCTCAGAGTGACATGTGTATCGATGGCACGTATCGTGCACGGGAATCGAATGTTTCCGTCTCGTTCGTCTCTCGCGCTGTGTGTCGCCTGATCCTGCAGAACAGGAATTGGAAAGTTCGCGCACGTGGAGAAGGGCAGAGAGCTAAAGGTCGATAAGAATACCGCGGCTCGCGATGTAATCGGCGGAAGCTCTTGGGTTTCGGTACTGTTAAGTTGGATTGCACGATTCGTCTTGCATTTATTCAGGAGTGAGCCGCGCAGTCCGTAAGATAATACGAGGCAGCATGAAATATGAATGCCCGACTTACCTTTCGCGATACGCGCCCTGCGGTGCGGCAGACCAAAAGGGTCGAGAGGAAAAGAACCGTTGTAAAATTGCGTAGGAGGGCAGAGTCGGAAAAAGTGAGTTGTCCATCACGCAAGGCCGAACAAAATTCCGCGTGAGCGCGGCAGTTCTCCGTCCAGTAGCTCGAGCTGGCATGAATACTTGATCTTTTTTTCGTAAAAGTATATACTTACCACAGCGTAACTACGCGATGTACCCAGTCCAACAGTGAAAAAAGAAATGTTGAAGGTATGTACTGTGAGTGGCGCGCACGCAGAGACACCTGCAGCATCAACGACTGGAATTTCGCAGACGGGGCAAAACGCTTGTCCGACGACGCTAGGGATACCTGGCCGCCCCGAGCCTCCTTCATAACCATCTAGCACTCCGTCGGCCTATGAAGTTAATTACATCGTCTTGCTTTGACGTATATATATATTTTTTATTACTGTTGGCAAAATTGCGCTGATTCATTTTCTCCGGTCATTTTTCGACCGGAAGTGATGTCATCAAGGGAAAAATAGTGTAATGACCGAGTGAATGAATAACACGCATATATGATTTTGGGGCGGATATTATTAATGATGATTAACGGAAACCCAACATCTAATCAAATTTTTATACCGGATTTAAAAGTGTTTGCAATTTCGCCTTTTTTCTCTGATACGTATGGGAGGTGAACACTATTTGTGAATAGTGTTCACTACTGCGAATAGTAGGACTACCTTAAGGAACACGGCAAAGTGGGTAAAAGAACGCTTCTGATACGTCTCAAATGTATTTGAAATTCATGTCGAATGTAGCCAGTGACAGGGACGGATGAATGAGGGAACACACGTGTATTTCTTCCCGTAGATTCAGCGTATTGCATTCAGTGATTTTTACGCCGCGTCCCCTCAACACGCAAAACGAGAGGAAATAAAAATTTGTGATACGATTACGCGATTGATCAATAGCGGCGTTCCGACCAACTTTGCAATGCTTTGTATGCCACTCCCGTCCTATCTGCTCGCACACTTTGAAAAAGAAAACTCCAGCAAATAGTACGATAAATAAAGAATTAAGCGTAAGCATGAAATTGAGGGAGAATGAGGGAGGGAGGAAGAGAGTGGTAAGTGCTTATGAAAGGCAGAAGAGTGGCAGCGATGGTGGAGGATGACGGAGGGAGTAGAGAACTCCAGAGCTCGACGAGACTGCCACAGTCAGGCGCGGACGCCCATTGGTCGCAGGCTAATTGTCGGAAGTGTTTGATCTCACATCCGGTGTGCGGCACCGGGAAGCTCGTGAATTAATGCTCCTTTGAGGCTGAGCGCACGGAGAACTCGGTTGGCTCTTGCACTCTCTCCTGCTCAACTCCTCCCCGGGGCCAAGCAGCCAAGCCACCTTCAGCGCTTTTGGGATACTGCCAGCGCGGAAACCTCGTCGGTTATAGACTGGTTTGCCGCCCGCGCCCTCTCTCTCTCTCTCTCCCTCTCTCTCTCTCGGCAAAGGAGAAAAGGGGGATGAGACGCGTGGGGTTGTGTTTCGGGATCGAGGCTTCGGGAGAAGCTGTAAGAGTGAGACGCTTGTTTCGCGAACGAATGAACGAGGAGGAGGGGGGAGGAGGTCGGGGGGCGGACAGCGTTTAACTTTAATTGCGTTCTCCCTTCGCGAAACCGTATGAATAACTTTCCGGTCGGGTGTCGAGTGGTGGCGGTGGCGACGGCGTTCGCCAGGTTCCTTGCGGTTATGCAATCACTTCTGCGAAAGCTCTATAGGCACAGACCGAAATGCGGGGAGTTAAAGTTCTACGGACGGTTTTCGAAACCCTATCGCCGTCATCGTCGTCGTCGTTGCGCAATACTGCCAACGCTCCACAACCATGATAAACGCCCAAATCGTTGCGTAACGCTAAGTCAGCTGGCACAATGTTGTCTCATCCCGCCGATCATTGCGAACCCGATGTGGTTCTCCTCGCGCGAGTATCAATTGACTTCGTTGCCTCTTTCTCGCCTACTCGGCATTCTCAATCTCTCCGCTCCTCAATAGAAACAAAGTGTTCTGAATATACCGGATGATACCTGAAAGAGGAAAATAAATAAAAGAGTAAAATAATTGAAATGCTGCAAGAAAGCACGGTGTGTTTTCAGCGATGGAAGTTTCCTACCAGCGGTCGAGTTTCTGTAAATCAAAATTTCTCGTCAGCTCAAAGGAAATATGAGACCGGAAGCCCGAAAGCAAACGCCCGGTAATGAGAAAACTCGTGCAGAAGAGCGTACTTCGTCTTCGGCTTCGTCTCGTTTCTGCCGGAGGAGGGGGGGTCTCTTTCCTTGAAACGCGAGTTTTTTCAGGGAATCCGAGTATCGGAACAGCGATGAAGGAACGGCAAAAGACCCTGGCAAAAATTATGTAAGCGCCTTCGATACTGGTTGCGAAATAAAATTTCAAGCATAATTTTCCGATCGATTAAAAAATAAAAGGCGAGGCCTTAATCAAACCGGCCGTTTTTAGCTGAGTTCGAATATTTGCTCTGCATACGGCGAACGACTGACCAGCTTAAAACTTCAAGAACCCTCGAAAATACCTTTTTCCGGTGAACGCAAACGAAGGGTAATATTTGTTCAAAATTCCTTCAAAAATACACGTCTACGAACGAAATTTCCGATTCGTCGACCGCCGCGAATTCAAAGTGAGAGTAGCGCTTGCTCTGGAAAACCCTTTCGACGTTCGTTCACCCTTTTGATCGCCGTGCAGTTTTATATCAAAGAATTTCGTTAAAGTTGGTACTTCGCTTTCGGCAAAAACAGGTAACACGTACGTGTGCAGCTGCTCTCACACGCGATCATACTGTTCGCACACTCGTGTGTACACGCCCGAATATTCCATGAAATTCCCTTCGTTTTTCACAGAACACCTTCGTCGATCTCGGAGAGCCCGCGAAAGCCTCCGGATATCGCGAATTCGTTCGCGAAAATGAAATTTCACGGTACCAGTCGTAATTTTCCTCGCGCTCGCGAAAGCCTGCCGAGGGTATCGCAGCGCGGATACAAAACGAGATGGGTACAGATAGGGAGGTAGAATGAGAAAAGTGAAAAGAAGTGACACCGGAGTGAAGAGCAGCGGTGTGTGTATATAGAAGAAAAAAAACAACCAACCTCTCCTTTTTCTGCGGTGAAATCGTATCGAGAGTACCGACGAAGGGCATGAACCCACCCCTTGGGAGCCGCTCGGCGGTGTACCGTATCGCCTCGATTTCCATCGTTCCGCGAATCCGGACTAATATATTTCCGTAGCCAACTCGATTGCACCCAAGGGGTGGAGATCCGGTAAAAGAGTGCATTGTGCCCCGCGGCCACGGGCACCACCACGGCCCTAGATGTATATAGGCTCAGACGCGCGATAGGAGGATCGAGGGTTGAGGGATATCGGGAGGATGAAGTAAGGGAACGGAAACCCAGCAGGGTGGCTTCGAGAGAGCCGGCGGGGCCGAAGTCTCATCTTGTTTGTTCCGGGGCGCTACAGTACGACGGAACCAAGGGTAACGCAACCCCCTCGACCAACCGCTCCTGTTCCGGTGAGTCGGGTTCGCGAGCTGCTGCGAATTCAGCCGGAGGAAGCTGGCGCAGCCGAGAGAAGGAGGTCGTTTGTCAATATTCATTATTCGCAACGGAAAAAGAAACTGCATAGAATCGTTTGATGCTCGTAGTGGCAACGAACATTGGCGAAATTCTGAGGCGTATGCTGTATACCTGATGCGAATCGGAGAAGAGGCATCTCACCCGCGATTCCGCAGTTCCCTTGATGCGTTTCTGCCAAAGAGATTTCAACGCTTCGCGCAATCCTGCGGCTCTTGCGGGTATTAAATATTCTGGGATAAAGAAGAGAATTCGACATGCGACATGTCTAATTACAAAGTTGGAGAGCGTGGGTTTGGTAATAATAATTCGAAGTTTCCGTTTCGTACGAAATACCTCTTCCTGGCTCCCGGCTCAGTAGCCAGGAGCCAGGAATAAAATAAGTGATGTATTTGTAAACAGAGAACTTTTTTTTTTTTAGGTAGTATCGATCGTGTAGACTTCTTTTGCAACGAAATATTAATACCTGTCATATGATATTCCGATGTCCTCGATGAAAGGAAAATTTTCATGCACTGCGATATAGCGAAGGGTTGATTCTTCACGTGAAAAAAAGTACATGAAAGAGCACGATATTAATCCAGCGGGCTTCGACCATTGGACAGATGGGCGTGGACGGAACGTTGCGGAGTTGGCGCAGTTCTTTCTCCTCCCTCCACTTCTATCTTCACTCAACCCCATCCCCCGCTCACCCCCCTCCCGCCCACCCGCGGATCACTCGATTCGGAGTTTTTAATTTCACGTCAAAGGCAACGAGGTTCCCTTTTCCGGATGAAAATTACAGCCCGATCCTATCAACAGAGAGAAAGAGTGCAGTACATTACGGACCAGTGGGGCCCGAAATCGCCGGACAATATTAAATCGCCTATAGCGCACCGGCTCGACGGCGTGTCAATATTACGGTGTATAAATCGTCGAAACTGCGCGGATCCGTCGGTACAAATACAGCCGGCATGTTGGCTGACTCGTTGCTCGGCGCGGCCGGTGATGCATACTTTTTCGCAATATATTTTTTATTACAATAATGAGGATAAAAATAAGCGAAGCGAAACTTATTACAAAAAAAAAATATGAAAAGAACAGAAAAAAAACGTGTACACTGGTCGGTGTAACGATGTGAAGTCAGTTCCCAGTGTAATGAAGAATCTTTCCAAATATTTGACGTCCGAGTGGGTTCCGGGTTGGATCGCATTGGTGAGCAAGGGGGGTGAGGAGGAGGCGATGGTATCGCGGGTATGTGCTCGGCTACCGACGTTGCATCGAGGGTTGAGGGATATGCCAGAGGCTCAGCGAACTCAGGCAATCGAAATACACCGCCCAACGAACGTAATTTAATTTGATATTCCCTTTGTTTGCTACCTCCCTCTAGCACCGGAGAGAAAAACCGAGCGGAGACGGGAGTGAGTTAGCTGGAGCTCTGGATGAAAAATATTTCAGATTCTCCGGGAGCGGATGAGCCGGCGGCCACCAGATCTGCGCTGCGCGATCTGTGTTGGCTGCCGTACTTGGCTCTCTCCGGGTGGAAGGCAACCGGTCAAAACCTACCCCCCTGTTCCCGTTCGCCATGCAGCGTCGCAACCCTGCAGCCTGCGTACTCGAGAACGCAGTTGGAAAACTGCGCGACCGTGCCCCGAAGCCAATTGTGTCGAGGCTGAGCCTGAACTGCCGTGGCTCTTTCCCTCCCATCAACGAGCCAACGTTATTATCCGAACAGAGAGCTCAACTTTGATACGCGCCCCGTAGCAAACCCGATATACCGTACGTGTGTTCATCCACGCGCCGGTCTGAAACCTTACCGTAAATACGCGCACACACACACGCACACACACGCGCACCATTGTACCTCGCTAAAGGCATTACATTCTCTTTTTCCCTCGTATATTCCTTTTTCATTACTCGTGTAATTTTTCCTCGCCCCGTAGCAAAAAAAAGGGGGTTGCCATGCAGGCTGCGGAAGCTGCGAGAGATCTCGGAAGGAATGAGGGAAGCGGCCGCGTCGAATATCTCTCGAAGTTCTCGTATCGGGGAAAGAATGAGGGTTGATGGAACTCATTCGAACACACGTAGGGAAGAATAGGGTTAGGGTGGCCAGGCCGATTTTTGACTCATCTCGTTCCATCGAAGACAAAAATAGTATTCGCTAGTCGACATCCCAAAATCTGCCCAAGATTAATTCTTATTTTCGAAACTTAACTGTACACCCGAGGTCCTCCCTCAGGTTGCCAGAATTCGCTCGTTTCCCTCTAGATTTCCTATTTTGAACGATAGGCGATAGGATCTTTAATATTTTAATTCCACGAAAGCGAAGAGCCTGCCGGTGCGTACGCATGGGGTGCGCCGATCTCTCTCGTACGTGTATATGTACACCCGCGAACAAGATATGATGGCCGAGGTATAATAGATCGCGAGGGCCGAAAGGTTCCGCGATACGAGAAAGCGAACCGAGAGGCACGGTGTGCGGTCATAACGAAGCTGTCGACGTGATGGATGAGAGGTGGCTGCGGGAGGGCAGTCCGAGCTCGCAAGCCATCGCTGTGGTAGTGTCGGGGCGAGAGCCGACGACCCGTGGAAGAGCAAAGTCCAAGAGGGAGAGGCGGAGCTGGAGAGCAAGAGTTTGGAACGACGAGAGATCCCATGCCGGTGGTGAGGAGGTGAAGCGACGGGGGAGAGACACGGTGAGTGCAGACTGCACGGTATTATATAAGGGTGCGAACGAGCGAACGACCGGGGGTGGATGCATGCATGGATGTGTGTACGCGTACGAGAGGCAACTGACCAATGTCCTCGGGATCGCGCGATACAAGGGATTTCTATCGCTATCAGGTCCGCACACGCTGTCTGTCATCAGCACGCCTCGCCACCTCAAACACACTCGGCTCTACGGGATCTCTCACTCGCTCGCAACGTGCCCCCTCCCCCCCTGCCCCTCGCGCCCCAACCCATCCACGCATCACGGAATATGTTGTATTATATAATTATGCTCGATATGACATCGACGCCGCGGGATTATAGCAGTTGAATACATCGAGAGTGACCCTTCGTAATTAGAAACTGTCAAACAGCTATTGGGCGCCGCGGGGATGTTGAGAGGTGCTTTTACAACGGGTCGAAATATACTGCATACATCGAAACCGATGCAAGGGACGTCTCTATAGTACGAACTTTTGTGTATGAAATTTCATTCGATAATAGATCGAGACTGACGTGCAAGTGTTTGCCCTCCGAGCCTTCCGGAGGTCGGGATCGAGCGCGGGCGTCGCCGAGGTGATCGATTCTCCGGGTAATTTCACTTTCTGATTTTTTTTTTTTTTTTTCACGTCAAAACAAGTGCGACGAGAGTCACGAGTCGCTGTTATCGAGGGACTGAGTCGTGGATTTTTCTTTTTTTTTTTCGTTTATTTTCTACAGGCGAACTTATTACAGCGCCCGACACTTCGAAGGGAGAGTCGAGTCGGGCCGCTGATCGTTCCTTTAGCTCCCGTTTTACCGGGGTCGTGTAGTCCGACCTTCCGAGAGGTTTTCAGCTTCGGTGAAAACGTCACGCGCTCCTCTCTCTTCCTCACCCAGTCGAGACCGGAGTTTCACCCTCCGGCATGGTGAGGACCGTGTACAGGTTCGCGGGTCGAAGGGTTGCCGCGCGCCCGTTCCACGACCGGGCGAGGGGCCTCGAGGCGATCGTCAACCGCATACCAATGTCCATGCGAATTTATTGTGAGCTCTCCCCGGGCCCAGGAAAAAAAAAACTTGGGGAAAAGAAATAAATAAAAGAGAGGGAAGAGGGACGACAGCGAGTCTGTGCGAGGCCTCGGCATCCTCCACGTATGGACCAAAGACTCTCTGCACCGAATTCCTTTACATCCTTCCATCCCGAGGGCCCCCTCTTTCGGGTTTTATCGAGAAAGGGCGGGTCGAGTTTAACAACTGAAAATAGCCTGCGATCGATAGGGAGTGTGTAATAGAATGTCCCGACAATGCCGAGTACTTGCGGTAGGTGGGATCACAATTTGACCTAGTCTTTCGTTATCCTCACCAATGATAGCAATAAAAATTAAATAAGAAAATCAATAAAATAAATATTAAATTCTCACAATGTCCTACCAAGGCCCCGATCTGGCGGCCAAAATTTCTGCCAGGGCAGCTGCAGCTATGGCGAAGAGAGGAAGAGCCGCGAGGTAGTCTTGGTCTCTCCGAGTATCGTGGATCGAAAGAGTTGAGGTTTGAGGGTTGACAGTGGAGTCGTATGTACTCTCACTTCTGCACGTTAGTATTCGACAGGCGCGTTTCGTTCGCTTCACTTGATGTTCGCCCGAGGGCACGGAAGCCAGAAAGCACGCCAAAGAAGAAGAAGGAAGAAGCTTTGGGCCCGGTGCGACGCAAAGAATCGTCTTATTCGTGGTATTCGTGGAGGGACGACGAGACAGTACACACATATTGGAGGGATGGGAAAGAAGGGCAAGGGAACGAGGAGGATAGCGAGCGAGAGAGATGAGGCAGGAAAGTTTGCACGTATTCCAAGACGACAATAAGGGTTCGGCGAAGGCGCAAGAGCATCAGTTTCTATTTAGTTACGCCCCGCGGAGAAGCGGAGGACGAGACAGGGGAGAGCGTGGAAGTGTGTCTATCGGTATAAGGGTGTCGAATATAAAGAGGATGGCAAAGAGGGCCGAGAAGGTTTCACACACCGAGGCTATGTATATCTAGCTTGAGAATAGATACAGCGGAATGGAGGAGGGAAAACGAGAAGCCTGCCGAGAGAAGGGAGGAGAGCGAGAGCGAGTGACACTGTGCGCGTCTCAAACCGTTCGACAAAGTTTCCAACGAGTTTCTTCCACGCTGTTGTGTCCCATCGTTTCAACGTTCGGACTATTCGGTGTCTCGGCGGAACGGTATCGCGTGGCTGGCAGGTGCTCCTGGCTTGTCTATCGGCACGAAAAGAAAATCGAGAATTCGCGATGGGATTCCCGGGTGTATTCAATCTCGACGTTTTGATTGACAGGAGAAAGTAAAAAAAGATCCCACTCGCGGGAAGTTTCGCCCATAGTTTTCTTTTTCTTTTTTTTTTTACGACGACGCAAGAATTGATAGTTTCTGGATGATAATGATACAAGATGTTACGCTAGTTTGTAAATATTTCTAGGGCGATTTAGTCTGCTTTTCTTTTGTATATAATAAATTGCTGCACTTTGAGAGGTAAATTCTGTTTTTTGTGGATAATGTATTGGTATCAAATTAATGCGACACGCGCTGTTATCGTTCTGTTAATTGCAATTCGAGCCCTAGTCTAAGTCAAAATGTTGGTAAAATCGTCACTTCGGGTTGAAAAATAAGATTTCCCAACCGGATGTGACGTACGTCCAGTATGACGTCATTTCCAGTTTGAAAATAAGATTTAAAAATGGGAAGTAACGTTTTTCCGATATGACGTCACTTCGGGTTGAAAAATGAGATTTCGCAAGCAGATGAGATTTATTCCCAATATGACGTCACTTCCGGTTTAAAAATGAGATCTTCAAACCGGAAGTGACGTATTTGCGATGTAGCATAACTTCCGGTCGAAAAATTAGATTTAAAAATCGGATGTAATGTATTTCCGGTATGACGTTATTTCCGGTCGAAAAATGAAATTTCCGAACCGAAAGTGACGTATTTCCGGTATGATGTCACTTCCTCCGAAAAATTGGATTTCCTATGAAGATCTGATAAAAAAAGATATCCTCGAAGGGCATCGTATGATATACATGATCTGTATTTGCCAGGATAAGAGGATGCATGCTGAGCCATAGTGGCTCCGACGGCTGGGGATGCCGCGCGGACCGCATAAAAATCGTGTGAATTATGGATCCGATAGGACGTCAGTAGATGTGTGTGAGGGAGCAACGTCGGTGTGCAATTTTTGACGCTAAGCATGTCCTGTCAGCGAAGAAATTTTATGACCGGTATTACCGAGCCAGCGTTATTACTCGTGCTCTGCAACGTTAGCGAAAGGAAAACATCGCGAATGGAAGCACTACAGCGCAATGTTCGTATGCCGCGTTCGCCGCTACGCGCGGCTTTCCCCTCTTCGCTTTTTTTCCCTACTTTATTCTCTTAACGGTGAGATTGGTATGCGGTTCCGTGGTTTACGCCCCGGCATAAAAGTAACGTTTCACCGGTACGGAGGACGAGGGACAAGCACGGCTGTTCTTTAGTGACGAGTCGACGAGGACACGAAGAGCGCATGACATTTTTCCATACCTCTGGCGCATCCCCCTCTGAGGCATTTGCGCGTTGAAACGCCCCTACAACCTCCTCACGCACTCTTTACCGAGTTTACTACGAGTAGTATTGCATTTCACCAGAAAAAAAAAATAATAAATATAAAAAAATTACGCGAAACTTCAATCCCTTGAAGAGCTTCACTTCGAGCTGAAAAATTGCAATTAACACCCTGCGGCGGTGGCGAAGAGCCCGAGGGCTCTTCAATCGTTTGAAAATTTAATTAAGCCCTCCGTGAAACTTGCCGCTTTCGGATGAACGATTCCCTTCATCGCGGCGTACATGTGTCGAGGCGTAGATTGCGTTGATTGGCAACTTTTAATTTTCGCTCTCGATCGGATTACAGAGGATGCAAACACGAAGAAACAGAGTACAGTTGGAAAAAGCCCTTTGAACCCTTGCATTCCCGGATTCGCATTCTTCACCGTCGATCTCTCGCTCTTCCTTCCTCATCGTTCGTTTCTCGTCGACAAGTTGCGATACGTGCCCGGAGGGGCCACTCGTAAATTTAATCAATATACTCAAATTACAACGTTTGACGGAGCGTCGATAAACGACACGGCGCGATTACAAGGTACGAATTCGAGTGCAAGCCTATCCGTCCGTCTGGTGTCAACAGCGGTCGACCCGGAAGGCGGAACCGTGAATCTCCTGCGGCATTGCCAAAGGGTTTCATTGCGGGACGGATGTCGTATTCTCTCTCCAGGAATACGACGAATTCCCAGTGGCTTCGAACGAGAGGCAGAGGTAATGACGAAGGTTTATTGCATATACATGTACACGTTAGAGTGCATGTGTACTGCATGAAGCACCGAGTCCTGGGCGATGCTTTCGTTGGCGACTCATCGATGCTGCTCGTCATCGCGGATGAACAACGCAATCCAGTTGATGACTGGAGCCTCTGGGCACTAGAGGTTAGCCGGGATGAGTCCCTGTTACACCCGTGTTTACAATGGCTCAGCCGGTCATGCAATTCATATCCCTCGGTGGTTCTCTCCGAGCAACATCCAGCATCGCCATCCCACGTCGGTGCGTTCTCGCCCGATTTCCGTTCACCGTTCCCCGTTCCCGTTCGTTCGGGGCCCGCCTAATGCTTCTCCCACGGACGCCGAACGCCCTTCCATCTCTGATCTGGCGAAAGTAATTAAACCAACCTGGCAATCGTAAGCCTAATTAATGTGTGTCGTCGCACCGAGAGTTCCAGCCGATGGTTGAAACCCTGTCTGCTCTGTATCCTCTTCCATCCTCCATTCCACCCTGCCGCGCCCCCTCCACCCCCCTTCGCGCCCGGCGTTTCCAATGCTGATAGGACCCACCCACTTTTCCAACCCAATTCCCGAATCGACTCGATAATGCTACGCCATGCAGAAACACGAGAAACTGTGCACAAAGTTTCATATTCCAATAATGTGGGAGGTGAAATACTGAACTATGTCGGGTGATTTCGTAGATTCGAAAATAAGCGTTTTTTAATAGTGGCACCAAAATAAAAATCAATTTTTGGATTTTTCTCGAGGAAGCTATACTTGGAGAACCTTTTTAAATGTTAAGGGGCTTCGGAACAAAATTTCCAAAAGGGCATTTTTTTAAAATAGTACCTTATATGAGTCTCTCCCCTAGAGATATTGATTCATACTCACATTTATTATTTAATCACTTCAACGAATTATTTATTTTTTAAATAATTTCATCGAGACGTGATTTTGTTTTCCGACCCGAGAGAGCCATCGGAGCGACGCGGTGCGGCGAGCCGCGTGTAAAATCGCCCTCTCAAATTTCGTCTGGGTAACGCGGGTGACGAGGCGACGAGCCGTGAGGAAAGGTGTGCGGCTGCGGTGACGTAGCGGGTGTTTCCGGGACAACAATGGGTCCCGCGTCGACTGGTGCTCTTCACCGTTGCGACCCAATCCGACATTAATTATGATATTTAATGCCGGCGCCCGTGCATCGGGCGTAAGCGCCATCCATTGTTCAAAGGTTGCCTCCAGGTTCTCCGGGAACTTTGGCAGGTGCTCTTGGTGTCTTTCTCGCCCTTTCGTTCCCTTTTACACCTGCAGCTCGGTACAGATAACTCGACTGGTGCTTCAAATTTAAAGAACCCCCCCGAGGAAATGAATTCTTATCGAGGTACGGAGGGAATCTTCGCGGTCGCGCCCTTCCCCGCTACCCTCCTACGACGGCGTTAACAAAAATATATATTACCGGTGACACGAATCCCGGGCATCAGCTGTAGCCACGGAAGAGGAGGACCCCGAGATAAAGAGAAAAATAATTGTGCTATCGCTGCACACTCTACCGGGGAGGAAGAATGAAGAATAAAAAAAAGAAAAGTGAGCAAGGAGCGGAAAGAATCCCAACTCGACTACACACACAGTGACATTAACGAGCATCCATTAGAATGATAAATTATTCCACCGGTAGAAATAAATCTCTCGTTCGCGGCTTCGCGTTTTTAATAAGCCACACGGCACGAGACAGAGACAGGGAGGGAGGGTATAAGCACTACAACTCGAGCGCCCCGCAACGTCTGCGAGAAATGTATTATTTTCTATTCCTTTTTTTTTCATTTTTTTTTTACCCCATTCGGGTGAAACATCGCGAGATAGCTGCGATCACGGTAGCTCATTCCCTTTGTGCAATATTCATCGCCGAAGAAATCGTGCGGGGTGGATTATTGCAGAAGGGTACCCAACGCAGATTCCGGAATATCGATAAAGAAGTCGTCGGCCCTCGAGGCGGTCTGGCGACGATAATAGTAAAGGCGGACTTACTCGAAGAGATCGTCTCGCTGACGCACTTGTTCCCGGTTTCTCTCCTTACCGTGGGGTAAAGTGGCCGCTCGCTGAAACTACCCGGGAAACTACCTTCGAAAGAGCCCGGTGTGTGTACCGAACTACATCCAATCGCGCCAAAATGTCCGCAATTCCGGGCAGTCCGCGTCGGCTCTCACCGGGACCGCCCGTACGGCTTATTATTTCGTTTTCCTCACAACCTCGTCGCCGGAAAAACGATATCTCTCGGCTCGGGCACTGTGGACTCCGGTGGGGCTGTGGAATATCGCGGGAAATACTCCTAACGCGCGCCACACTCGTAGCCCGTTACCTGCGACTGTTCTCCACGATGTACCCAGAAATCCAGGCAACAGGCTGGCTGCTGGTGCAACTCGCCTCGCGACGACGTCTTCTCCATGCGCTTCGGGGGGGGGGAAATGTGGCAATCCACCACGGCACTTTAGTTACAGAGCAGGATCGAGCGTTACATTTCACGCAAAAATAAACAACAACCAGGTTCGCCTGTACTCTCGCCACCGCCCCGGTTGCGTGAGCTGTATTTAATACACGGCGTTTCTCGAGGACCTGAAGATAAATCCCTAGGATTCTTCCTCCCTTTCTTTCCTCGCGCGCTTCTCTCTTCGATTTCTGTTTTTTTTTTTCCTTTTTTTCATTTTAATTTCTTCGTTTTCTCATCTCACAATTCTCCGGGTAGACACTGAATAGCCGGAGGAAAAACTAGCACGGGGAGGAGGGGATGGGGGGGGCGAACACACCAGTTGTAATGAATAATTTCGCAAGCACTCGAGGAAGAATCAACGTCACTTGCCAGAAACCCAAGCGGCTCCGGGGACTTTGGGTTCGTGTATAGAGAGAAACCCGGGAGAGGCGACGACGATGTCAGGGCGGTAGGAAAAACCGGGACGGCAAAGACGCAAGAAACCCTCTGCCATCGTCGACAGCATTCTCCCCGCCATTTCTTCCTCTCTCTCTCTTCCCCCCCCCCCATCTTCGTCCTTCTTCCTTCTTCTTTCTTCCCTCCCTCACTTCACTCTTCCTCTCAACCGCCTCTAATTTAAATTACGCAAAATTTGTCTTACTCCCAACGGAGTTCGCACCCGTCTACTGACTTCCACGCTTACACTCATCTTTGCCTTACCCCCTCGGTAACCGCCTCGGCTCCGCCGTACCGTGCCTCACTATTTCCCTTCCACTTTGCGCGGCGCCTTCTCTCTCTACCGCTCGCGAAGCTCACCCTTATTTTTTCGTCTCTTTCTTACTTTCTAATTTCGAAGCTGAACGGCCCAGCCGTCAGAGTTACCGAGGGAAACACAAGCTCTCAGAAGCAACGGGGAGGGCGAATTTTTCTTAATTTCTTCCATTTTTTTTTTTCTACTTCAAGAGCTCGCTTCTCCCGAGCAGCCAGTCATTTTCTTACGCGCTTTTATTACACTATTACTATCTCTAACCGCGGTAGCGTGGGCAGGCGAGGAGGGGCACGAGAGACCGTAAAGCATGGTTTGTACATGCCAAGCAGCGGTCCTCGAGAGGGTAAAAGAGTGGCGCGGATAAAGCTCGGGGTTTTCGAACGACAAAGAAAACGAGGAGGTGTAAGACGCGGATACTCAAAACGCGCTCAGGGTACGCATGGTCTGCAGGGCGCTCATCGTAAAGTGGCCGCGAGAAATGAGGAGGATGCTGGACCGGGCGAGAGAGCGGAAGAAAGATGGAGCACTTTAACGCGATGAGAGAGGAACTAGCCGCGTTCCGAGGCGACGGTCCCCCGGAGGTCGCGACCACAATCTCTATAATGGACTCGCTAAAGTGTCCCCGGAATCGGACCCGTGTGAGAGCTCGAGCAAATTCGAATAAACGTACGAAACCGGTGCTCTCGCGCTGTACCGGCCTTTCGCCAGCCATCCGTATCGCATGGACGATAAATATAAAAAATAAATAAATCTATATGTAGGTATATAATAAATATATCTCTATATATTTTAGCGAGACACTGTATATAATTTTTATTCTTCATTCTCCTCGGACCGGTAAATTCAAAAACAAAGGAACGGCTTCAATTCAGCCATGCATGAAAAAATTACACTTGTTGAACACGTTGCCAGATAACAATGGCCAGGTAAATACATAATGCGTGTAAATTTTTATACATATTTTAATGGACGGGTCTCTCAGTTTGCAATGTGAAGGACGTAGAAAACGTCCGTGATTTTTGTTATACGATATGCGGTGCCCGCCAGGAATGGGATGTCTGCCCGTCGAACCGTGGCAAGATGGATGGCTCGACGTTGTATAAGAGCGTTGTTACAATGTGAGCTGGGATATAATACACGCGGTCTGTCGTGGTACGGCAGGAGGCCGCGGGCCACTGGCAAAACAAAAATGTTCCACGACTAAGTGATTGATAAGTGTGCAAGAGCCGGGGCGCACCTGACCGCGGGCTGCCGCCGTACGGTGTGCTTTTCGCCGTATGTGCTTTATGGCCTCTGACGAGGGGTTGAGTTTGTCAGGAGAGATTCGTTGCACCGATCGTCGTGGAGGTCTCTTTCTCTCTCTTTCTCTGCCTCTCTCTCTCCCTCCCTCCCTCCCTCCCTCCCTCCCTCCCTCCCTCCCTCCCTCTCTCTCTCTCTCTCTCTCTCTCTCTCTCTCTCTCTCTCTCTCTCTCTCTCTCTCTCTCTCTCTCTCTCTCTCTCTCTTTCAAAGAGAGAGAGAGAGAGAAAGGGAGAAGAAGAGAGATAGAGAGGGTTGATTTCCACAGGGATTGGCCCTGTGCTTAGCGACCGTAAGAGACCGCGCTAAGAACACGGGATCAGCCAGCAGCAACGCTCGTATTGCTCTTTCACAGAGAAAGAGAGCAAACTCGTTCGCGCCACATACTCGCCGGGCTCACATGATGGATGGTAACCAAAGATTATTCCACGCGTCGATGTCTTCGATATTGCTCGAAA
Organism: Stenichneumon culpator; assembly: GCA_964017025.1. Lineage (NCBI taxonomy): Eukaryota > Metazoa > Arthropoda > Insecta > Hymenoptera > Ichneumonidae > Stenichneumon > Stenichneumon culpator. The sequence continues at coordinate 16,029,477 of OZ024769.1, forward strand.
GTTGTTTCGACCTATGATGAATAGATCGAACGCCGGGATAACATGCGATGTTATGGATGTGATCTTATTGCGGATGCCGTTTCAACAGATTTTTCATTCGCAGTTGAATAAACCCTTTGCAACGTTGAGACTTCGATGACCAGTGCGCTATATTGTTCACGCCGATGAAATAGCTATTTCTTCTAAGAAAAGTTTAGTTGAGAAAAACATTTTTTTTTCTTTTTTCAACGCGAAAGCGACTTCCGACTGGAAGGGTTTTATTTCGAACTGTATATTATTACTCGGATGAAATATTAATGATGCGCTCGAATCTTCGCGGTTTTTCTATTACGGCAACTTTGGCTTGTGGCATCTGGCGATGAAGTCTCGTCTTCCTCATCGGCGTCCCAAGATGCAACTGCCTGGTCCCGATTCGGGGACGAAAATCGATAATCGATACTCATACGAAAACGTTTATTCTTACAGCCAGTTGAGATGTTCCACCAAGATGACCATTTTTTTTTCGCAACGATATCAATTATCTTTTGGATAGGGACAAGAATCCAATTTCTAGACGTGACTCGTTTTACGGCTTCGACCTTGTGATCAGAAAGTCGCGAATCTTCTGTATTCCCCTATTCTCCCATGGTACACTCCACACCTATCGTTTTTTATCCTTTTTCAAAAGTCGAAGCCTGAATACGACTTTCGACCAGTACCTTCAGGAACTCCCGAGGCCATTCTCCGTTCCCGTCTTAGAATACGGTCTCTCCGCGTCGACGAAGCGGCAAAGACACCCTGGGAGGACGATGTCGGGAGAGAAAGTCCCCAAAGGCGTTCGCGGGACTTACCCTTCGACTTTACGGTCATTAATCACCCGGGTTTCTCCGGTATACGAGAGGGAGAGAGGACACCGAGCTTTGCCGTAGCCATTCTCACTCCTCACATCGTTGCTTCATTGCCCCGCTGGGCACACTACTTCCTACTGTCCGCACAACCGCACCAGAGGCCAAACTAGCGATTCCCGAGTGGAAAACAAATTTACAATCTGTTTAAAAGGCTTTCCAATCGGATCCGATTCACGCTTGCGAGTCGCTATACCTCTCCCGTCGAACATGTGATGCTTGCACACGCACACACACACACACAGACAGACCTATATACGGCAAACTGTACAAAGTTTCTTCCTTTACCAGCGGTTTCGACGTACTCCGTCAACAACCGGCAATGTTTGCTTCGATATTCGATGATTGAATTCGCTAGATAAATATCGACTATAACAAACAATTAATGGTCTATTAAACATAACGGGATGCAAATAATATTCCATTTACCCATGACCGAACAATTGCTTCGTGCAACTGCGGCGGATATCATCGGATATTGGTTATCCGATGTACCGGTTAATTAATGCTCTATCAATTTTCAGATCGACCCTACGGAATCGCGTAGCTCTCGTGTATGCTTTCAATATGATACAGCGCCGGTGGTAGACATTCCGGAGCGTCACGTCAAGCCCTCACAAAGTCCCGAAAAGGCCTGGCAAGACCTCGATGTAACGCTTCAAAATTTCTGCTGGGGAGGGTAAATGTGGTAATCGATGTGTCCATATTCACATCTAACGGTCCGGAACACAGTAAAAAATAATTTCGTAATATCGGAATACGAAGTTTTGTAAGAATAACTTTATTGGATAAGTGACAAACTCCTTTGTTAAAGTATAAATATACAAATCTGTCCTTTTATTTCCTGTGTCACTAACAATTTCAGTTTGTACTTTTGTTTGTAAAAGTAGAACCGGATTGTACGATCAGAAAATTAACAGATAAGAAATTGTGAACGTTTGTGGAGAATAAGTTGTAAAAAGGACAAACTTTTTTTTACTGTGTATTAACGTAGCTAGACTCAAGCTTACTTTTATTTTCAAGGCTTAATATTCTATCAATGGAAACTGAATTATTCATTTCACCATCGACCATACCTGGCAGACCATTACATAACCCATACTTTTACCCTGATTAATTTTTCAATGTGAACGATTCAGCCTACCCCAATCAGCCTGACTTACTGCTTTCCGCTGTCTTCCTCGTCATTCGTTAACGTTACAGTCCCAAAGACACCGGGACATTGATTCAAGTGAGGTGGAGCGATGCGATACGCTATTCGCACCTCGTTCAGCGCTAGAGCGACAATTACGAGCTCGGATGTACGTGACGCGAAGGTGCAGTAAGGAGTGACTGGATGGGGATGCAAGCGAAAGTTTATCGCAGAAGCACGACGTGAGATTCTCGTCGAGACGAGATCGTATAAGATCCCGGGATGCCGAGGCGGCGCACGACGTCTTGTCGTAAAGCATAGGTGGCCTCCGCTTGACGATCCCGAGTGTCGGTAAAATCGTGAAAATTTCAGTGGAGCCACCCAGCAATCCTGTCTAACGATCTCGCCGTTTTAGGGCACACTAAATTGAACCGTTCGCATTCGCTAACTCAACCTGTTCCTCCCTTATTTCATTCCTCTCCTCCTCGTACGGAACTTTCTTTGCTGCTCCACTGACCACAAAATCCTTGAAGTAGCAAAAATATAGGTTGCCTCAAAAATCGTACAACGCACTTGAACACATCTGGCCGAGTCAGATGATCGAACCATATTTTTTTCTTCGGTTCTAAGGCCGTAAGAAAGACATTGCAACCTCGATCTCCTCCTCAAGGTGAATTAATCGCCCGTACGACTGATAGCAAACTCTCCCTCCGTTAAAACGATTTCTCAAGCCTATCATCAGAGATTCCTCATCCCCGTTCGGTGCCCGCTGATCCGGTACTCAAAATAACGATGATATGCCAGACAGTTAGCGCTTTCGCACCGCCAATTTTCGAAGCGTTTAATATTTATCTCGCGTTTAAAGCGAGGGGCGAAAAGAGGGCGAGAGTGCCGGAAGATCGGCGACTGGGTGAGGGAGGCTGGGGTTGGTGAAAATTCCTGATCTGCATGCCATACCGCGCTCCCTATAACGTCACCCTTAACGGGTCAACGACTAGTCGTGGCTCTCACTCCGGTCGTCACCTTGCTCGAGCTTCTTTCTCGAGCTCCTTTATTTTTCACATCGGTTTCTCACTCTCCTCGCAGCGTGCGCGCACGAGCGATAGGCGCACTTTGCATTCAAGAGAATTCTCGCGGGCCCGCGCGCTAGAGCTTCGCGAAGGGAATCCAAAGTATGAGGAAGCGGAGGCTTCCTGCCTAGAGCCCGCGCGAGACGATGGAACGGGCGAACGTCGCGCGTTCTCTCCTTCCAAAATTTTGCCTCGAAATTGATTTTACGAAATAACGACAGCCATTCGAGAGAGTGGGATGGAGAGAAAGCGTCCGCCGAGGAGGAGCGAGCTGGATGGAGAGACTGCCACGCGGGAATGATAGGAAATTTAATCGTGAGAGGGTGAAGAGAAGAGTGAGCGAGCTGGAAAGCCAGTAACAGCAGCAGCACCGCCACCGAGGAGAAGAAAGCGATAAGAAGATAATGCAGAGGAATGAATCGATAGAGAGGCTCCTCCTCGTCGTCGTCGTCAGAGTGCCGCCAAGACTGAATAGACTTTTCGATATTCTCTCTTCAATCTGCATCCAGATGAGGCCGGTCTCCCCGTCCTCGGTATGGACGTGTTATTCCTCGGCGGAATCATTGCCCGAGCCGGCTATCCTACCGTTGCCGTTGGTACCTCGATGAAAATACTAATCTGATGCGCTTAACGAGACTTCGGGCTCGCGTCCCCGTTGGCGTGACGGTTGTTCCGAGCTATCTTGCCTGCTTCCTCATTGACGCGCATTCGCTATATGCCTTCTCATTTCGTGACGATTCGAGGGTAACGACGCGAGCCCGTTTCATTCCAGGGCTCACGCGTAAAGATTCACCCCTCGCTCGCTGATTTCCGACGGAACGTTTTTTTTTTTCTTTCTTTCCTTTCCTCCAGCCGATGTTTCCCTTTCTTATACTTCGGTTCGTTCATGGAGGCTTGGCCATTTCTCTCGAGCACCTCTTCGCCACACGCGGGGCGATGCCTTGATTCTCCGGATTCCTCTCTCCGCGCCCTTCGCGAGCGGGTGAGTTTTATTACTGACAAAGAAGGCGTCTGCGCGAACGAGCGCGCACGCCTCTTCAGTCGTTCACGGGCTCTTGAGCTTTAACAGTCGTACTTTAATTAACGCTTCGACGGATATCCAAGTGTCGAGGAGAGCGAGTGTGTGTGCCTTCAAGGGCCATCGAACCGAAAACTTTCTTCCTTCGCGTGAAATCGACATCGAGGATTTTCAATACCCTACTTTCTCTCTATCGGCCCCGCGGGAGACTTTCTTATTCCCTTATCCAACGATACTGTCTCAAGCATAGCCGGTGAGTCGAAAATTGGCCATTACGTGACAATGGGTTAGCTTGATTTTTGTATTCTCGCGCCGTTCGTACCACACTCGCGAGAATAATTTATCCCAACCCGAAAGTGCACAGAGGGGTACGAACTTGAAATTTTCAGGGCAAGAGAGAGCCGCGCCGCGATGGGTGGGGGGGGGGGGGGGTTCGGGGAGGGTGTACGCTCGTTTAAGTATGCGAAAATAGTTTGGTCACGAAAGGTCGCCATGGTGAGGGCGAGCCGGCGGAGCCGAGGGCGGTGTTGGACGGCGTGTGTGCGATAGTCGCCGGTGTGCCTCGCGTCTACGTCCATTAAGCGCGGAAGCCTAAATCTCGAATAAACGCGACTCGCTGAATATTTCAGGGGCATCCACCCCCTCATTAGCAAGCGTTCGCCCGAGCTCTGCGAGGAGAGGAGGCCATAGTGTCGGCCCGAGGCTACGCGACGCGCGGGCTCTCGCTTCTGTGGCCAGGGGCCTCAACAACCTTCATACATTTTCCATGAATAAACCACCCCCTCCGACCCCCTCGCCTCCTGACCCACCCCAGCAGGGCAGTCCTTCTTGCGCCGGGTGGCAAAAGCGTTGGACTACGGAGGGTGAGAGATTGAGAGGGTGAGAGTTCGCGGTTGGGGTTTCTCCTCTGATAGTCCTCCTACATTATAGCACTGATGTTGGCCACTTTCGTTTTTTTTTTTTTTTTTTTTTTTTTACGCCACACCAAACGAACGCGAACTAACTCTATCGCGTCTTACTCAAACTGAAAACTCCGTGAATTCACGTGAAACTTGTCCAAGTCCGACGACAGGGAGCGAGCGAGGAGGACGAGAGAGTGTGTGTCTCTCAAATTAATTATGTAATCAGCCGGAAGGAGCGTTGGTGGCTCGTGTAGAGTTTGAGGGACAGCGGGGTGTAGGGAAACGAGGGGAGACAAAAAAAACATGCTTAAACAGCTCGCCTTTTTTTTCCCAGGAAAATCGTCGACACCATTCGCAGCCGGGGACAGTCTAAAATCCAGGATTTGGTAGCGGCGCGTTGCCTCCCGAGGCAGCGGTAACTTTTCGGTGGCGAACTTCTCGAGCGCGGTTGCGAGACAGAGAGAGAGAGAGCCCAGTACGACTCTCCGTCGTTTTCCCAGTGGAAAAGTGCTACACTCAATTAAACTTGGACCGAAATCAGGTTGGGGTCTCCGGAGTAAGCCTCGGTGCTATTTCAACTCTCCTGTCTATCTACCTATCGTAATGGTATCACAGGAGTTGGCGAAAGCTAGGCGGTGACAGTATTACGTACAGCCAGGGGAATTGGCGTGGCCCTGGTGGCGCATGTCTCATTCGTAAATTCGACGTTGGATCGCTTTTTCCGTTGGCGTGAGATGAATAATTTTCCTCGGTGATCTGGCAGGGCGGTGTGCTGCCTCCGGTCCCTGGCGATGCGCCGAACCCCCTTGCCCAAACCACCCCCGGAAGCGTGGCAATGGGATTGAGCCGAGTGGGGTAACCCGCGAGGCCGGACGAGCTTGGAAAATGAGAGAAGAGACGGCCCTCTAGGCCTTCGGCGACGGCTTCACCGTCGAGGAAAGGCTGGGGATTCGATATTCGTAATTCATCATTTGTATGCAATGGGATGGGGGGGGGGGGGGGCTCGGGCAACTGCTGGAGGGTTCGGGACGGACATCGCCCGACGCGCCATACTGCTGCCCGATGAGTTCATGTATACGAGCGACTGACAAAAAAAACCCTGGTGTCCTTTCGCCTCCGAAAAAATGATTCGTTGTTGGTGACCCAGCGGAAATGTTGACTGTCGAACCTCCGCTCGTCCCTTAACCACCCGAACCCCCTCTTCCCGAGCTCAACTTCCCCATTCTGTCCTCCAGCAGCAGCTTTGAGCCTTGCACGAGGGGGAAAAAGTCATTTCATTAACTCCACTGCACGACAGGATGTGAAAACATTGCACTGCGAGCGGCACTCTCCGCAGCCATATCAAGCAAAGTGGATCGGTTTAGGATTAAATTGATGTTTCCAGTAATTGCCAAGCTACAATTGCTTTTCCGATGGGATAATTTGATGCGGGGTGAAAAAGTGGTGAATATGGACCGGACGATTTGTCATTGATTCGCGGGTTCTTCCGGGTGAGTCGTATTCATCTCTTTTACCCCATTCCCATGCAGAATATGATTGGTTCGATCGACAAAGGCGCGACTGGTGATTAAAGGGTAGAGGAAGCGAGTTTGCGATGACGCAACAAGTTTTTGTTCGTAAAATTTTAAGCTCGTTGTTCGTGGGACTTGGGGCGAAACGTGTGTAAACAGAACAGCAGTAGCAGGTACAGAGGACGGACTATACGAGCGAGTGACGAATTAACGTCTGAATTGCGCCCGAGAGAGAGATAGAGCGGTACGGAGATGGGCGCGGGGATAAACACTGGCTGTGAGCATAGCAGAGTAGAAACAGAACAGTGTCGCAACCCAGAGACGATGACGTCTCCGTCTGAACGGTCTCTCGCCGCTCAATTTGTATGTTAATTCGCGGGTGTTTGCCGGGCAGCAGTTCGCTTAATAATGCCATGTTTATTCAGCGACGATATCGCCCGGAGGGAAGGGGTTCGGTGCCGCGGCGCACGGCACGGCATGACTGTGACTCTCTTGTATGTCGACAAACTCGCCGATCGGTGTCACTGGCTGTCTGGGACATATCCTCACTCGGGCACGCGACTATACGTCTCGGATTCCTGGAACGATATATATATTTTTTTCCTTCATTGCAACGAGAAAGATCTGATCATACAAGAACTGATTCGGCTTCGAATAATTGATTGGTCCTTGAATAATATTCGCAGTATTATTCGACGACCATGAATCTGCCTAGAGTCCATGCGAATTACATTTGAGACGTGTTCCGTAATTCACAGGATTCTGTTGCTGCATTCGAGATACATTTCCGAGGAAAATAACACATTTTCTCCGTAACGTCACTTGCGGTTTTTAAATCTCAGATTCAACCGGAGTGACGTCATACTGGCAATACTTCACTTTCGGTCAAAAAATAATGTTTTCAAACAGGAAGTGACGTCACAACGAAATAAAAAAAAGAAAAATTCTGCGTGACGTCATTTCCGGTTTAAAGTGAGATTTTCAAACCACAGTGGCGATAGTGAGAAGAGATTTTTTTTTCTCTGCCAAGCAGTGGTGTGGATGGATTATCCAGAGCTTCTTGGTGCTCGGAAGACAGTCGTCTTCGCTCTAGCTATTTACGCTGGCCGGAGAAGGACCGATATGGCGTTTTGGCGTACCGCAGCCAGTGTGGAGCCGGCGATGAGGAATTTTTTCAATTACCGCGGAATCCCATCTGGGGTTGTGAGCTTATAATCGCGATATTGAGATGTTTTCCCAATTGAGAGACAACAATAATTATTCTCATACTGTAACGATCCCGCAGTAATTGTCCATACATGAGCGAAACCACCGTTCTCGAGGGGGAATCGCGCGAAGCGGCGCAGCCCTCGTTGCTATCATTTCGCGTTAACCGTAACTCTCAGAGCTCTTTCACCGGGCCAGTACATCACAGTATGTCATGGCCGAAGCAAAATCCTCCACTCGACAACGACAAGCCTCTCTCCCTGTGTTGTGTCTCTCCCTCTGTACCGAAGCGGCCATCGAGCATGTGGGCTATATCCGTGAATTGCCGACGAGAAAGCAAAGAGGCTCATCCGCGGTGATCCGCGGCCGAGCGAGCACGTGTTTCGCGCAAACAATCCGCAACGCTTCCGTTCTAAAGCATTCGTCTCCCCTCAAGCTTTGGCTCTACACGAGTTCCACAGTACCGATTCTCCTCGTGCCTGAACCCTTTTTACGTTCGAGTGTAAACCCTTCCCGGCTCGTCCGCCCGTCCGTTCGTCGGTCGGTCTACGAAGCAATGAACTCTATCTGGCGCATCGCGCGCTACTACCGGTAGGTCCTACCAATCTACCTCCCCGCGGCTATCAAAGCAACAGCAGCACATCGCACAGTACCGAGAGCTATCCTGTACCTGTACATACACACACACACACACGCACACACACATATATATATATATATATATATATATATATATATATATATATATATATACATCTCACTCCCTCTTTCCCGCATCTCGATCGCATCCTTCATGGAGAGTTCCCGTGGAACCAGAAGCAGTACCTACCAAGGGTGGTAGGTACTCGAGCGAGTAGAATTACCCGACTCTCTAGCACAGTACCAAGCCCTGGCCGAGCTCACACCCGGCTACACTCTCGTACGTCGGGCAGTGCATGTATATATGTGTATATATGCTGTACCATACCAGTAGCCAGTACTATAGAACAGAGCTAGGGAGAACTCGCATGGAGAGATGCGCTTCGGGCTTCGTCCATTCGTCCTGTAGCACCGGTAGCACACCGAACAACCCCTCTCTCCCCCCCCCCCTACCGATCTTCGGCATGGCCACCCACAAACCGCCTGTTCAGCCTCTTTCCCGAACGAGACCCACTCGTCCGTCCATACAACCCTTCCTGCATCCCCTTTCCCTCCTCCCCGAGACCCTGTGCCTCTATCTCAAACAGCTTTCTCTCCGACTATCTCTCCGTCTCTCGCTCTCACTCGGCAGTGGGCTGCTGCAGTCGCGCGTGGTAGTTAGTCGCTGAATACGCCAGGATCACTTTTGTTCGAGCGCGGCCATCCGTCAAAATCGCACCGTCGAGAACAGATTGTTGGATCCTGCAGCAGCAGCGACGGTGTAGAATCGTGTTGCGTCGACGATTCAACCCGTTCATAGTAGTTACTATGTGTCCCACAGAATCGAGAACCCGTGGGGTACGCCAGTACCTCTCGGCATTCATATCCGAACAAACGACTATCCAACACGCCCTCTCCTTCCTCATCCTCCCGTTCAATGGAATTCGGGTCCACCCTCCTTATCGGCCGCTCCGCTCGATTCTGCCTCGAACCGCCTCATCTCTCTCGCCTCCTCATCCTCCCGCCGCGATCACAAGCGAATCCAACGTTCGGTCGTCGTATACCGGATTCACCGAAGGTGTAATTACGTAACAGGTGAGCTTTGCGTAATCGCGTGATTATTCTATTAAAGCCCGTTCCTCTACGTTTGACAATTTACAAGATATCGAGTTCCATAATGTTGGAGATCGCGCTTCGGGGGAATCCCCTGTGTCGCCGCATCCTTTGACGACAGATCGAATTAATTGTCCTGGCATCGGAAACAAATGCGAAGCTGAATAAGGTGGCCATTGTCGTCGACTAGTGTCACAGGTACATTGTCGATTCAACGATACCTCGGAGTCCTAAATGTAGTGGAATACGAAAGATTTCCACATCCTTCCGTATCAGATGCTGATTTATCGCTCCGAAATTTTTACCGGACCGGCCGTTTCACCAATCCATCCGGGTATAGGCGAAAAGTGCGGAGGTTCACTGAACATGCCAACCTTTCATTATCTTCGGCAGCCGATTGATGGGACGAGAGACATACCTCCATGGAATGTAACCGACACTAACGAGACCGGAACAACGGAGAACTAACGTGGCGCAAAGCTGACTCCCGAATACGCGTGACGAGACACGGCTCGATCGGGGGCGCGCGGCGCGATGGATGTTTCCACGTTTGTCTTCCACACAGACAGTTTATCCTGTTACATTTTTCCTTTTTTTTTCCTATACTCTTGTTCGAATGATTCAGCGAGTTTTGGAAAAACCAACTGCCGCCACGTGTCGTACGGCCGCCCCCTAACCCACCTCCACAAAGAACCCATGGGATCTTTGAGAAAACTTTTTCTCCCTCATCCGCGTCTTTTCGTAGCCTACCCTTATACCCTTATCAAACGTCTCGTCACTGCTCTCTTCTCTCCCCCTCCTCCTCCTCCTCCTCCTCCTCTCGCCGAACACTTTCGCTTCTTCGACGAAAAATTCTCTTCTTCCTCTTCTCATGAATTTCCTCTCCGTGAAACTGCTATATAACACCCGTGGCAAAAGTTCAGTCGCAATTTGCCAAGAATCTACTTCTGCGTCCTTGCCGCCGCAGTGGTTCGGAGTTTCTCATCGTCTCTCGGCTCTCTGTGTACTAAGTATATATATAGTCAGTTGCGGCACACAAAATTCTCGTTTCCGTTCGATCGTACTGAGAATGCGAGACGGAAGTTGCACGAGAGAGATTCGAGTTTGTTCGTTGCCTCGCTCCGCTCGAAGCCGCCACGGTATATTGTGACTTCGGTTAGATTCCCGTAGGCTATATTCGGTATTTGAATCTCCCGCGCAACCCGCGGACCCTCCCATCGCATGCGACATACAGATGTGTATGTATGCAGAGGATATTGGAGAAACTGGGTGGAGAGAGGGAGAGAGAGAGAGAGCGGAGTGAGTGTATTATGGAGTTGGAGCGGGCGTATAATCGCAATTCGATGTATACCACGCTAGGGCCACGCGATCCGGATACTCAGCATCGTGTACAACAAACTCCATCTCATCGACTCACCCTTCGTCACCTGTCGGCACTCATTCCATATCCAACCGACTCTCGGGGATCGTTCCACGAAATTCCGTGTGGCAATAATACTAATGGATCGCCATCCTAGTCCTCCGCCTCCTCGTCCTCCAAGCCCACTGACGCAACATTGCGGTCACGTAACATTCCGATAGACACAATAATCCCACGAGGGATTATTAAAAACAATCTGTGCAGCAAATGCAAAAAATGTAACCCCGTGTAAATATTAAATTGAAGACAATTTGTTCGACGACAGACTGACGGTGGATCTGCTGCCTGCGTTTGCTGAAAGTCCTGCTGGAACTATCGTAAAGTAAACCGTAGAGTAGATTGCTTTTCACACGGGACTCAAGAATCCTACGAGGGATTATTAAAAACAACCTGTATATCGAATGCAAAGAATGTAACCGTGTAAAAATTAAATTGAAGATAATTTGTTCAGCGATAGACTGACGGTAGATCTGCCTGCGTTTGCCAAAAGTCCTGCTGGGACGATCGTAGCGTCAACCGTAGAGCAGATTGCTTTTCACACGGGACACAAGAATCATACGAGGGATTATTAAAAACAACCTGTATATCGAATGCAAAGAATGTAACCGTGTAAAAATTAAATTCAAGATAATTTGTTCAACGATAGACTGACGGTAGATCTGCCTGCGTTTGCCAAAAGTCCTGCTGGGACGATCGTAGCGTCAACCGTAGACCAGATTGCTTTTCACACGGGGCGCAATAATCCTATGAGGGATTATTAAAAACAATCTGTGCATTAAATGCAACAAATGTGACTGTGTAAAAATTAAATTGAAAATAATATGTTCCACGATAGACTCACGGTCGATCTACCTGCGTTTGCCAAAAGTCCTGCTGGGACTATCGTAGAGTCAACCGTAGACCAGATCGCTTTTCACACGGGGCACAATAATCCCACGAGGGATTATTAAAAACAATGTGTGCATGAAATGCAAAAAAAATGTAACCGTGTAAAAATTAAATCGAAAATAATATGATCCATGATAGGCTGACGGTGAATCCACCGGCGTTTGCTAATAGTCTTGCTGGGACAATCGTAGAGTCAACCCTCGACAAGATTTCTCATTAAACGGACCTATATAATTTTTTTTAACTTCATATATGAAATATAAATTTAAGAATGTTGTTTATTTCTCTGTTGCAGGTGAGTCGAGGAATCCACTGAGTATATCCTAAGTACAGTATATCGCGGTGGCGAACAAAAAAAGAAAAAAATTAAAGCGAGAAGCAGGGGTATCTCATCGTCGCGATGATCTACGCGGGGAGTGACAAGGATAATAATGTGGCTCTCGTTAGGCGGTGAGTCTAGTTTATCAAGAGCAGGGTGCATCAGCGGTTGAACAATAACCGAGTCGGGATTAATTAATTACGAAGCAAAAGGGGACTGTCGAGAGTCTCGACAGGGCAGAGCGAAGCGATGAATCGTACAACCACCCAGAAGTGCGCACTTATGCTTGCCTTGGAAAAACGACGGGTCCTCCAGAGCAAGCGGAACATCGCTTCATTCATTACAGCGGAAGACAGATTTGTTTTCGCTCACTGTAAACACACTAGCGAAAGAGGGTGGGTGGGGGGGGGGGGGGGTGAGGAGGATACACAGCAGAAGCGGAAGAGAGATCACGTATTACAAGCGCCCGCAGAGTCCACTCGATCTTTCTTCGAGCGTAAAACTGTCCCCAGTCCGAGAGAAGCGAGGGAGTCGAGCGAATTAATGAACACTTGGAGAACTCTTCGCGACGATACGATACGGAAAGAACATTTTCCACCTACAACTTCCCTCTTGCCGTCGTAACTCGCAATTCGCCCTAATTCCTAGCAATTGTCACTCTAATTCGTACTCCCTCGAAGCCGGAATCTCGCGAACAGCGTAATTTAGAAAACACACTCCGAAGATCGCGGGAGACGATCGGGGGTTGAAAATTGCCATTATTATTTCCCAAATACATCGTTACAGCAGTTGGTGTAGTTTCGACGAAACAGACGGGGTTGGGGTCTCTCCGGCAGACGGAACGAGAAAGTGAGGGGCTAGCGGATTCCGATATTCCTGGGCAGAAACTACCAGCGAGGTAAGCCGTGGAAATAGTCGGGCGTATGGTGCAGTGGGGCGAAGGCGGAGGAGACACAGCCGGTTCGGGAACAACTATTAAGAGCTCTCTCGGCAAGGAGGCGCGCACGCCGCGGTGTACGGAGTACGATTATTAAGTGAGAGCGGCCGTAGACGATTACGGGGTCTTTGCGATAATAGCCGCATGAATGGGCCTCATTAAGACTCTCGCGGCAGAAGCAGAAGCAGCGGTACGGCCTCTTGCTCATTCTGCTACCTCACTTCCTCGCACCCGCTCTCCCAAAGATCTCGGAAGTTTCGTGCGAGCAAGAGTTGAACTCGTCGGTGGTGGAGTGCCGCGAACTGGTACTCCGAAATATTCCACGAGGCGTCGATGAGGAGGAGCCTTACCACGGCGGGGTTCTCCCTGGCGCCGGTCCCAGTGGTCGCGACCCGTTACTAGTCAGACGCGCCGCGACGAGCCTCGCGCTCCTTGGCGCTGCGTGCAATGAGAGTGGGCATTATAATAAATATTTTTCTCTCGAGGATAGTTGGAATATTTCGGAGTGACGCGTTTACGTCGAATAATCGCCTTACTGTACGCACACTACGTAGCAGTATGCGCGCTGCCGACATAATTGAAAGGCCAGCGAAGTCTGAGGAGGGAGAGACCGCAATGGAGACACGCGGGGGCGCTTATTGCTCGAGTGTTCGGCGCACCCTCGTCCAGCTTAGTACCGCCATTCAGACCAGGAGTACGGCAGTGTAAAACTTATGAGTGACGAAGCACTTGCCTCTTTGCCAAAGTGATCCCCGAGGGGATTCCGAGGCGGAAGTTCCACTTTGTGTATTCTCATGGTACTAAAAACGATTTTGGCCAGAGGTTTAACGGCGGTACATCGAGCGTTCGGCGAATCGTATCGACTGTTCTCCAGACACGAGCGGAGGACCTGTTGAATAGCCACTCGCGATTTGGAAGATGAAAAATATAGAAAAAATAAAATAAATTAAAGTCCTTTAGAATTCGCTGAATTCGAGGGGAAAAAATCAATATAGACGCTGGGGTGGTTTTCACCCTCGTTGAGGTTTGCAACGCGCAATTTTCAAAGTACGATACATTTTTTTTACCCATGACTGGTGCCATGTATACACGACTCCGGTTACGGAGGAAAAAAAACGTGCAGGTTTCGTGTTTATTTTGGGATTTTTTTTTTTTTTTTTTTGGAAAACCGAACTGTGCGCCCTCGACATGGATCAACGGTGAAAAACTCGCGTTTCGTCAGCTTTCCGCGTCGCGTCATCACGGTTCCCCGAATCAGAGCTGCCGCTCGTGTTCACGAGGATCCAACGAGCGACAACGGGTGCGCTTCTCTCCCTCTACGTGGAACCTGCCCAAATTGGAACGCTGCAAATTGGGGAACGTGGCATTGAACCGCGTGCGCCGATTAATGAAATTCGGGCTCCTGGGGAATTCGGCAACAGAGCAGAACCCGGGGTCATATCCCATGAGAGGGAGAGGCGCGGAGTCACTTTTGCTGGCTCGATATAATAAATTGGGAAGCGCTAACGGTACTCACGAACGGCGTGTACATCGATTTTTCGACCTTTACTCGCGTCAGAGGATACAGGGCATTTTTATTTCTTTTTTTCCACATATCCGGAATCGCGGGTATCAGGAATATTAACAGGAACTTTTAAGAGTTAAATTTTCTAGATCACACAGGGAGAAGAAAAAAGTTCCTAAAATCAACGAAACGTTTTTTACGGATACAATCCATCAAAACAAAATTACAAATTATCGATAAAAGCGAATTACCATTCATTAAAAATGTTGCAGTTCCGTGTAACTAAATCATAGAAAAATCATCAAGCCTCTGGTAGTTAATTTCATAAATTCGATTATACAAATTGTCTACTTAGACTCCCTGCATAGATTCGCGCGCTTTTCGAATCAAAAATGAATCTCGGCAAAGTCTGCTTTTCTTCGTATTCAAGATGCATCAAAGACGAATAGTTGTGAAACGGTATCACTTTGATGGCGGAGTCCAGCAGGGCAAACGACTGAGCCGCAGGCATTGGTGACCGGAACTTTGCTCGACCGAGATACTCGTGCATATATACATTCGAAAACCCGAGGCGGTCGGTACACGGGGGCAGAAGCACTTTCCTGCCCATACAATCTCTCAGAATCGAGTGCGTTTTACTTAGCTACAGCGAATACGGCGATACCGACGAGAGTGTGTCCGCTCGAGGAAAGGAGATCGAGAGTGAGGGCCAACTGGAAACTCGAGCCATGAATAGCAAAAGCGGTTTTGGAAGTTTAACCAGAGTCCATTGCGGGCTTCATTCACGGACTGTCGTCCGCACTCGCCCTCTTGCGCTATGCCCGCAATCGGCCGAAACTCTTCGGTCTCCTCTCCTCGCCCCCTCGAAGCATCTAAAATGTTCCGCCTCTTCCCCCCCCCCCCCAACTCTAATCGCACTGAGATAAAGTGTAAAACACAAACAGACTATAGCCGAGGCTCGTTCGTTCTTCGGCGATAGAAACTGTACAGCCGCTTCCATCGTACGAGCGTTACATCGCCAGTGGAATATGTCCCGGTCCCAATAAGAAAATTGTCTTCCCACTGAAGCTCGTTTCCCAACGACGATGGGCCGTGAAGAGTGTTTGCGTATTACCGTGTTTGCGGGATAGTGTATTTGCACCTTCTCGGGACGTACTTCGCGTAATGGCCCGCTCCCATCTGAGACACGCCAGCGGGGAACAAGTGGTGTAATATACCGCATGGACCAGTTATAGCTTCCGTAGGTAGAGCGTCATCGCCTCCCCGTCGCAGGGCTGAACTCAGGCAGGAACCACCTCTTCCTCTGTCTTCGGGGTGTAACACACCTTCGATATACTTCACCGCGACATGGCTCGCTGTTACTCAGCTGTCCACGGAGCATGCGAGGCGTGTTGACGCCGAGCGTAGCTAAGGCCTCCGGTTGCACGAGCAGCACGATGCCGTTGGCGCGAGCGTACTTTACTGCCGCGCGGATGAACTACGATATGAAACGGGTTAGCATCCCATAAACTATACGGGCCAGGAGACGCGGAAGCAATTTAACCGTTGCCGTTGTTGAATTGATATACCGGCGGATGTGCATAAAGAGGACGGGTCGAAAGAGGTGAGACAAGACGCTGGCGATATAGCGGTATGGTAAGCGGAAGATACGAGCCGGGATGGGGCGATGTACGCGGGAAGATGCTGAGGGCAGGCGGGTCGGAGCTGCTCCTGATTCCAACCGACAACTCGCCTCTCAAATTGCGAAGCCGTATAAAATAAAAGCGGCAGCATGATTGAACCGTAATGACGGTAGCGAGGAGGAACGGGCAGGGTCATGGCGGTGTGTATAGCCAAGAGGTTGCGCACTCGTGGTCGACGGGGATGAAGGGCTGGTGTAGCGCAATACGTAGCTGTGTACGTGTACGATAAATATAGCTGTGTAGGAGCTGACGCAGTGGAGTATATAACAGGTAGGTAAAACGAAGTTGGCGGACGAAGCCGAGGTCGACGTCGAGGCCGGGCTGCCGTGCCGTCGACGCTCGGGGATAAAGGAAGAGATGGAAAACGGGAATAAAATTACAAAACGAGCTGGTGCCGCTGCTACTTCTGCCATTGCTGCGTCGAGGACGGGGGGACGAAGCTCCGGAAAAACAAGTCGAGATATCCGGGTGGGCACCGAGGGCCTCCCTTCGCCTTCGCACCGACTCGATGCTTTCCGTGCTCCCGCGAAGTCTTCGAGGGGTCGTTTCCCGCATCGTAGAAACGGGAGTCAGGAGAGCGCTTTCTTATCGTTCTCGCAGCCGAGAAGCGAGGAAGCGAGTGGAGAATGAGAGAGAGTCATGGAGTAAACACTTACATAGCTTCCCGTCGGACGCCCAGCAGCGCGATTCTCGTTTGCTCGCCGGAGCAAGGGTATAAGGGAAACCTTTGAAGATAGCAATTTTTTTTTTTAACCTCCTCTCCGTCTTTCTCTCCTGCGTCCTCGTGAGCGCCAGCTCGTCATTCTTTTAATGTACTTTGAGAGTCTCGGAGAGAGACGACGAGGAGTCCTCGTAGCGATTTCCGTGCTCCGCTTGCTGCGGGTTATCCTTGGGGCCTTCCCAATTTCCCCCAACCTCCTCCAAGTCATCTCGCTCACTTTCAACGCCCAGACAACCGCGTGATGGTTATTTATGTCGAGACGAGTGCCGGAAGAAATTTGTTTGCCGAACGGTTGCTACCCGCAAAGAGGATCCGCGAGGGGGCGAAATATTGCAAAGGGTGAACTTTTTTTTTCTCTCCATGGTATTTGCGGGGCTGGATGTGAAGGGAGCTTTCTTTGAGCCTGTGATGCCTGAGGAGTGACATACACGTGTCCTACGATCCCCACAGGGTTTCGTTGCAAACGTTAATTGCCCCCTCATATCGTGCGGTTTACAAAGTGGCACAAACCGTACCTTCGTTGACGCTTTGGCCATTGCGTTTCCTTCACGGACAGCAGGAGAAAAACACGCTTCGGTATCCTTCCTGTCTCTTCGTGGAATCTCCACCCTCGTGGATCTTCATTCTTGTTGCGAATTCCGGAACTAATTAGCGAAGGATCAGGTCGATAGTGGGACAACGGGCAGGAACGTCATCCCCTCTGAGTGGGGTCCGCCTTTTCGGCTTCCAGTATCTGTGCCGTACACTGGTAGTGAAATAAAGAATAAACCTAGAGACGAGAGTCCTTATTCTCGTTTCTCCCTTTGACGCTGAGTCGCTTAAGATCCCTAATTGGTGGATTTGCCTCGCGGTGTTTCGGCGAAGCGCTTTTCAAGTCGTCGGGCCAGCAGGAATTCCGTATGGCGGGCAACTTGTAGCGCACTCTTGCATCACCGTCATGAAACGAATAAAGCCCGTCCGCCGGGTGGATGGCTATGCGGGAACGGTCTCTTGGCCGTACTCCGCTGGTTGACTGACGAGTGGTACGTTTGCTCGTGCGGTGTGCAGGAGATCTGGTGCCCGGGGGATGGGAAGGGGTTGCCCGACGAGTCGCTCCTCGAGCCTCATTGCAACACGCAACACTCAACTTAATGAGAAGAGGGACCTCGGCCCGGGGCCCCCGAGCAACCAGAGAGTTTCAGCCCTCCCCCGCGTAAACTCACTCAGCACTCGTCGACCAGAGAACGAAAGCGACGACGACTCAACCTTTTCTATCCGGTCATAATATCGAAAGTAACTCCTCGATCGACGAGTATCGGAAACGACTTGCGCGGTTACTGTCGATACACTTTCCACCGATGCTCCGAGGGCCTACCGGAACGTACATCAACCACCCTCGATATCCGAGTAGCGTAAAGCGAATAATTTTATTGCCCCGTACCCGACGATATCGACTGCCGTATCGAATGTAATTTCTCCCACTCGCGCTGAACTTTGACCTGACCATTCTTCACGAACCGGAAGCCATAGCGTTCCGACCATATGTCCCTTTAAAAGGGGTAAATTGTGAAATACGGTTTTGCCGAGCTATTGTCGCGATTACACTGTCCCTCTCTCTCTCCCTCTCTCTCTCTCTCTTCGGGCGCGTGCGAAATTAGAATCCGATTCCAGTTACAGGACACGTAACGCAGTTCCGCGGAGTAGCGTTCGTTCGGTGCATAGGAGGGTGATGGCGCGTGTACAGCCCGAGTGTGCAACGATGGAGAAACTCGGGCGGGGAGCAGCAACATTGATCAGTAATTACCGCACGTAGAATCACAATGTAGCTTGGCTCGGATAGGCGGTGGCCGGTACAGGCCAGTGCCGATAGCTCCGTTGGTATATGGACCACTTGTTGGCGTTCCGGAGGCGTGCGTCGAATCGAAAATCATTTGGAAATCGAGGATATCCTGCCACCGATGCGGTCCTGAGGGAGGAAGGGGGGAAGGGCGAGCGACAATGGGTCCGTTAATTCGCGATCAGTAACGAACATTTGCGTGGAATTTCCACCATTGAAATGAGAATAAGTAAAATCCATTATTACCCGCGGTGTGGAGAGGCCGAGGCGGGGAGATGAGAAACGGCTCTGGCTGAATGCCACTCGCTGAATTTGTGTTCACCCTTCTGCACCACCGGTGAGAGAGACTCCCGCGAGCCGCAGCGTGTGCAACGGAGAAAAGTCGAGTTCCAGGCAGGCCCTCTCCCGAGGAACCGGCTCTGTGTGCAAATGCAACAGGCGATATGAGAAACTAACTACGTACTTACGTAGGCCTACCCATTCCCGTTCCGTGTCTCACTCTTTCCCCGCTTATACCGTGTAGCGGTATTCCGCGGAGGCCGTGCCCGTAGCAACTGGTGGTTGCACTGTGGCGTGTTGGCGTGCCGCCGCCTCCGCGCGACCACCGACGTCGACGCGCCTCGAGCCCACTTGCATCGCGTCCCCCGGCCCGCTTTCCGTTTGTTCTCAAATACTGGAGAGAAAATCCGGACGAGGGATGAGCGCGGAAAGGGCCCTGGCCGCTCGCCAAAAGCCAACCTCGGATGTTGCTCTCGGAGGCACGGGATTCCGGTAGGCTCCGCACGGAAATCCTTAACCACCCTTAAACATCCCCGGTACCGGACGCCCGGCCAATTTTCCTCGCAACCGACACAATCAGGACCTCTTCGCATTGGCATTCTCGGTGGTGTAGAGTGCACGATAAATTTTTCAATAAATTTATCTACGTGACCAGTGGCTCCCAGGCGGATAGCGATTTGTTTCATCCTCGGGAGGAAGACTCCCGCGGTCACGAAAGAATTCGTTATCTCGACACGCCCGGGAGACACGAATCACGACTTGAGTGGGACGCGCCAAGGAGAGACCGTGTTTTTCACGGACATTCTGATGTTTCCGGAGAGTACGTGGCGAACGGAGCGTGGTCAAACGTGCGATGCAGGGAAAAGCCTGCTATTCCGGAGCTGCCAAAAGGCTTTCAGCTCGTGCAGCATGCATAAGTGATGACGCGCGGGGGTCGCAGAAGGGCCATTCGCGGTCGGAACAGCCCGAGGCTCTTCTCGAACGCCGACGATGTCATCCACGGCCTGCTCCGAAGCAACCGGCTGGGAGAGCAAGAGAGAGTGAGAACAGTACTCGCACTAACTCGCCTTTCACCCGGACATATCAATGATGCACGCGTCCTAAGAACGACCTAAACATCCCCGATCAAGCCGACGACCACGGCTCCCAAGGGACTCGGACGGAATGGCGTATCAGGGATTTCGGGCCTCGATGGACCCACTGTTCCTGCCTCTCTGGTGGTCTGGCCTAATGGATTTCGATGAAAGAGTCCTCACTCCCGGCTTCTCGTTCGATCGGGGAGACTTCGACCTAACTCTCGTCAATACCGCGAGTTCATCTCTACAGACTGTTAAAGATTTTTCGCAAAATATCTGACCGAAGGGAAATTATACCTACATAGTTCAAGCGTGTGGACGATGATTTTTTTAATACAGAATATCATAGATTGGTTCTGATATAACGAGGCGGCAGGATTTGTAATTTTTTAAAAATAGTTTACAACACTTGTGAAACGAAAGCTAAACAGACTGCGATATCGAGTGACCCAGAAGCGCCGCGTTCTCCCCCACAGCCTCGCCGCAGCCCGGTTTCCAATAAAAATATAAACGATTGTTTATCCAGCAATTTATATTTTTCCCGCTATCGCACCGGGTAAGGTGGGAGGGTGTCGAGTGTCGAGGGTCGAGAAAGAGACGGCCCGGTGAAATATCTCGAGTGTCGTAGCTGGGCACACGAAGATTCGGCGAGGGGTGTGATCTCTTCCTGAGATGCCACACCTCCCGTGAATCCTCCGGGCGATTACTTACGAGCCACTGGTTTATTTATCGATCGACATTTGCGGCGATATCAGACGCGCGGGATACCAGCCGAGTGCCGTCGTTGTAAGATATGGACGAGCGTATACCCAAGAGAAGGAAAAAGAAAGAAAAGAAGAAAAAAACCAAGACGAACGACGAAGGGATTGCAACAGCACGCGCGCCGGTCCCTCCTCACCTCGCGGAAAGATTTCTACGCTGGATTATTAAATTCCTCCGGAGCCCTCCACCCGCCCCTCCCCCCCCGGCCATCGCGAACTACTTGTTCAGGAATCGATACATTCGCTGAATATTTCAGGCATAAAGCACGAGCGAACGCGTCGAAGGCTGCCCTCCTTCCGGTTCCACGATCACTTGCCACACCGGGAACACACCTTTCGATGCTCTACATTCTTTGACCGAAATCCCCCCCCCCCCTGGGGGGAGCGTTAATCGAATCGTCTTATTGCCCTTATTCGAGTTCCACCGGTTCCCAGTGTGCATTGTGAAATACACTCGTTGCGGAAATTTCTCCGCCTACTTTACCTGAATATGAAGCCCGCGGGAATTGAGAGACTGGCAGATGTCACCGGCACACAGATTACTTCGCGAATCGAGCACATGCGGCTCGGGCATTCTTCAATCCCTTTGCATTTTCCGAACTGCCGAAGGAAATCCAATATCGAGCGAGGTTTGATCGAACGCCCTCAAGCGCCTCTGAGCTTGTCCTTTGGCGGACAAAATAACTCTCGGTCGTAATTCCCCGAAAACAATTTTCCAGAAAAACAATCTCCCGAAAAGACAATTTCCCGAAAATATAATTTTCCGAAAATAGAACAACTTCTCGAAAATATGCTTCGAGGCTTAAGCAGCTGATATGACGACGGACACGATTTATTTATTATTTTTTTTACTGTTCGAGTAATTGTTTTCGGTAAATTGTATTTTCGAGAAATGGTATTTCCGGAAAATTGTTTTCGGGACATTGTCTTTTCGGGTAATTGTCTTTGGGAAAATGAAAAGCCTTCGCGCCTGGGCTTTTCGCGCGGCGAATGATTTTTTTGGCCATATTGAGAACGCATATCTATGTTTGATAAACGACTCCTCAATGTCTCTAACACAATGTAATCATCGTTGAATCGTGTTACCCAACCTAATTTTTCTTCGGCATCCACTTTTTTTTTCCAAAATCAAAAGTGCCTCGAAGAAAAAAGCTCTTGGCTCCGTGTCAGAGGTCGTCGGATCGCGTATCCTTGGCGACCGAGGTCGAGGTTTCCGAGTAGATACGTATATAGCTGCGACCCGCCCGGAGATGCCCTTATCGTCGATATTACACCAACAGTTTGCGACTCCGAACAGCTCAGTTTCCGTTTTCCGCGAAGAGATCGCGACTTGGCCCCGATCCGCATAGTTTCCTGACCGCGCCCATGCCAGCGATATTCCGCTCCTTATACTTCTGCCGGTTCGAGAAATTTCATGCAAAGCGTATACCCCGGGCCCTCCGCCGTTTGACTTTATATAACGTGTTTTCCCGAGGAGCGGAAGGAAGAAGGAGTTTCCCCGGCGATCGCCGGAGCGTTATTGCGGATGTTAGCGTAGCGGGGTGGCGGAGGGAAAAGTACGCCAGTGCGTCTTTCCTCGGGTGCGCCGCACTGCTATCTTATAATACCCGCACGTATATAGCCAACGATCAACCGCTGTGTTTCTCCTCGGTCGGTGAATGAGAACACGCGAGATCGAGCGTGAGAGAATAAACGTGGAATATAGGAATAAGTTGAGAAAGCCGCGCTCGCGAGGACACGAGGCACGGGGGCGGTTGGGGGTTGGTGGTGTATGTGCCCAAGCGTTTTAACGTGTATACCCAACCGAGGAAAAAACGACGAGAGGAGTCGGTCGGTTTTGTGCATCAACGGAAGAGCGTTCCCTCGTGCGGCGTACGTATGAGGAAGCGCGGCTGAGTACCCTGCCTATCGGTGTGCGAGAACTACGTTGGATGGAGGGAAAACGCTTATCTTATCGTTATAACCCACCGCCTCCGACGAGACAACGACAACGACATTCGCCCTCGTCTTTCTGGCCGCTCCCGGACCCGCCGAGCGACAGCGGAAACAAAGAATCGAATAATGCAGTCGGCGTTATTTGACGAGAGAGCAAAGAAGCGGCAGACTCCTCCTCCGCACATGGTCGCTCGGCCGCTCCTCGCCAGCCGGAGACAGACGGTACGGCAAATGGAGAAACGACGGGAAACCCCGGTACGAGAGAAAAATGTATAACAGTTGTACGGCTGTACCGGGCTGTATAACATTGCGAAAGTAAACTACAAAGAGAGGACGGCGGAAGAAGGATGTGAGGTTATCATCTGGATATAGTCGGGGGAGAAGAGAAGTCCCCGGTACTCGTCTCCCTCACGAGTGTTTCCAGGAGATCCCAAGAACAGCACGGGTGGCAGTAGGTACGGCTGCCACTGCACAGCCAGACAGTGTACGCCTCCGGGCGTACACCTCCTCTCCTCCTGGCTCCTTCCTCCTCTCTTACCTCACTCGCTTTTCCCGAGCTCTAGCGTTTCCTTCTCCTCGCCGCTGTTGGAACCGACCTCGTGCCCGTCCTGCTCCGAGGCAATAAGAAATATTGCTACTCCAAGTCGAATGGTCTCGGCGTGGCTTATTGCGGGTTTTCCCAAGGAGCCGGCAAGAGACCCTCTTGGTCCCTCGCTCTCTCTCTCTCTCTCCCTCCTCTCTATTTATTTCCTTTCGTTATTTACTTTCTTTTCTTTCGCTCGCTCGCTTTGCCATGGGAATGAGGGAACTGATAGCGGCGCGAGAATAAGGAACGCGGAGAGAAACATAAAGGAGTCATCTTCTTGGCGATGTAGGACCCGTTTCGCTCCAGCCTCGCTCGCCTCTTCCGGCCCGCCGACGAAATGCCGGAGCGACAAACGATATTTGTATTGCCTCTCGTACAGATGCATTACGAATTGCTTCGAGTTCTCTGGGCGCACGGACTTTGTCAACCCCTCGGCGTCTTCATCCTTTCCGGAGGTCCTCGACGATTGTGCTTGCGCTCGCTAACGTCGCTCGGATATTACGCGATGCGGCGGTTTTCTTCTTTTCTTTTTTGGATACTAAAATATCGTCTCCTTTTGACTAGTTTCCGAATTTCGTAATAATACCGGGAAAAATTGTATGCAGTCACGAAAGTCAAAGGCGTTCCTCGGGCTGCGTACCTTCACCACTGTGCGGTCTTTCTGGATAGTGTCGCCTCGCGTTACCGCTGTGATTGGAGCATACGTACCCGTAACAATTTCGAGGATGCCTGATCGTGGCGTCGTGGTATCGCACAGAGGCGAAGCTCGGGATTGTGGGTGGTCGTCGGCGGGGCGGGGGTGGTTGGCGCGAAACTGCGAACGGGAACAGGAGAACGTTATACGGGTGTGGCGTTGAGGAACGGGCACCCGCACCCCGCGCTATAATGTGAAACGTGCTCGGAGGCCCGAGCAGGGAATTCTCCGAGGGTGGTGGACCGCACTGCCTCTCTATAACCCTCCTCCGTCTCGTCGCTATTACACGAGCGAACTGCCTCCAGCGCCGTGGGTTTCTCCTTCTCCTCTCTGTAGGAAGGGTGTGAAAATGAAAGCCACCCGTATTAAGCCTCCGTGAGTTTTCTGGAGCAGTCTCACGAGCAGTCAACTACTCAACACACCCGGCCACACTGTTCTCTCTCCGGGATGTGTATGTCTGTGTGTGGGCTTCTGGCACGGAAATTAAATTTTTATCACGAGAGAATTTCCACGAGGCGAACGAAATCCGCTCCCCCGGTTCCGACTTCCTTCTGCGACCTCGTCCGCCTCTCACGTCGATCAAGTTCCGTCGATAACTTTTTTTTTTTCTTCCCCCGACGGTGCCCTCGACAGTCCGGTCTGTGCGGGGTTTCGATGGATCGATTAGTCACCCGTCAGCTACTTTGCTGAGATAATAAACATAAAAAAATAATGCGGAAAGAAGGTCAATCGACGCGACCTCGAGAGGCTCGGAACAACTTGTCCTGTCTTTTTTTTTTTCTTCGGTATTCATTTTTTCGTCTATCCAGCGCTCTGCCTCGCGAAAAACTTTGGCTGAGACTTCTAAACGGCTCGTTTGTATTCTTATACATATGTAAATAATATTATGCATCGGGGCCGCGTTAAAAGTTAACCGTTCTCTCCGCGCTTGGCCACGGAGAGGTTTTGTGCTGCGAAAAAAAGATCGACCTATCCGAGTGGAGTCGCGCCTCTGCTCCGGATGGCTCGGATACCATGGGAGTCCGGCGAAGTGATCTCACGGATTCTCGCGGGAGATTGCTCCGTTTTCAAGTGACGTTACTTCCGGTCGAGGAATGAGATTTTCATGCCCGAAGTGATGTATTTTCGTTGTGACGTCACTTCCGGTTGAAAATTGAGATTTTCAAACCGGAAGTGACGTTACAGAGTAAAATTTGTTGCTTTTTCTCTGGAATGTATCTCAAATGCAGCCAGCGACGGAAGCGTGCAAATTAAGCAACACAGGGAAGTGGGTAAAAGAACGTGATACGTGTATGTAATATTCGCAGACCATGAATCTACGGAATAGAGCGCAGGCTCCATTACTGTGCCCGGCACAGAGGCAGCGATAAAAATGTTCGTCGAGGCCCGATATGTTGGGTCCGGAAAAAAAATTGCAGAGCTCGCATCGACGGCCCCTTCATCCCAGTGTAGATAGGACAGCCGGCCTACAGCTATCAAACTCGCATCGTCGAAATCGAGGGGAAGGGGGCGGGGGGGTGCGGGAAGAGCTCGGATTACCCGGTGTCGAGTGATCGACGATCCCGAACGACATTAATCGCAATGAAAGTGGACCAACGTCGAAACTCGATGACCCAGGAACGCTGAAGCACACATCAGCCACTCGATCTTTGGGTCGGTGCTCACAGGGCTGCGAACACTGTGCGGGGTAGAGCTTCTGTCGCCGTCGGCCACGTACACACGAGTATTGACCTGGTGCTTCGTCGAGTCTCTCGGCGAATAGCCGCAAACGAGAGACGCGCCTTTAATTACGGTATTCATACCGGATTACGGTGTTGGAGGCTCTCGTGAATAGGATCGTCGCGGGGTTTGGCATGACGTCGGGGGGTGGTGGGGTTGGTCGTGGGATTGGGTGGCATCTCCGTCTGCCGGTGAACGGAGTGACCAGAGCGGAGAACGCGAGTGGGTGGTCACCGAGGGTGTTCGGCGGTTGCCGGAGTCGAGTCCAGTATCGGGGAAAAGCTGGGACAGCTGCCGGGTTTAGGGAAGGGCTGAAAATGGGAAGAAGCTCGGAGAACTGGGGGGGGGGATGCTGGGGGGGGACCGGATACCCGACCGCCAAAGAGCGTCACGAAGTTCGGTCCGATAATCGAATCGTGTCCTGTCGCGGAGCGGCAGGTTCGAACGCCGAGAATGAGCGGACTGGAAAAGCAAGACTGTCGGGGAGAGCCCTTGCTCCAGGTTTCCCTCGTACGATCGAACGCGAGAAAGGTCACCGTCGACGTTGCACAAGGGCCGCACACTATGCGTTCCATTAAAACTTCAAATTAATTTTCGCACGATATTCGAGAGCCACGGGATTTCGGGGAATATGCCGAGGATGGGGGAAGGGTACGTGCGTCTCGGGTAATAAGGGCATGAAGGGAGAGCTGGCACTGACGAGGCAGTGACAGGATAGCATCAACGAGCTTCAACTTCGTATCCAATCCAACTATACAAATTTCAACTAAAACCCTTCCCCTTACGAGCGACAATGTGGGGGGGGGGGGGGTGGTGAGGTGGCGCTGGGTAAGGTACGTTGTGTAGGCCCTTGCGCAGGGGACGCTACCCGCCTTTCACCCTTATTCTACCTCGTCGGCGGCGACGCTGGCAAAGCGTCGGTGTATGTCGTATACGGCTCGTCCTACGTAAGGGTTGTAACAATGCAATTACTCGTCGCGTAAGCCGTGAGCGACGAAATTACGCTTTAATCCGCGAGACCAGAACTGCAGAGGCGTGTATGGCGCTGAGGGACGATTGAGGGAAGGGGTCGTGGGCAAAGGTACGAGGTAAAATCGCGTTTGCGGGTGTTTCGTCGCGTTATGTTCCGCTTCGAATACCTCTCGAATTCGTCTGCTCGTTTCGGGGCGGCCTGGCAGTTTTGTTCCTCGTATCTCTCTCTGTCTGGTATTCGCCAGACGCGCGGGACGCACTCGTAACGCTGTAACAACGCTAATTTTCATTCGGGCTTTCGAAACCCAAACTCTTGCTGGAATTCACCGGTTGCCGCTGTTGAGTCATATAAAAAGCAGCCGCGTACTCGGTTATTTGTATATACCTCTATGAATAGAAAGAAAAAAAAAACATCAACAAAAAAATCAGAACGTTACGAGCAATGATGGATACCGATAAAAAAGGGGGGGTACAGTGCGTCAATTGTCGGCTGGTTATCCGCGTCCGTCGGGAAAAAATATCGCGGCTGTCGATGAACGAGATTTTAATTTTTTTATATTGTAACGAATATGTAGCTGACTATTCGTTGAGGCACACGATATTAGTTAGGTGCGGCAAGAGACGAACGAACGGACGATCGATACAAGATCGATCGTCGTGTAGAACAGTCTTGATCGGACTTCCAGAGTAAACAGACGTTTGACAATTCGTGTTCGAGATATTTAGCTGCGATCGTACATAACAATATCCGCCCCAAAACCTAATACGCGCGTTATTCATTTGTTCGGTCGTAACGATATATATTTTTTATATGTATATTTTCTGTTTTAATCCGATAATACCGTGTGTTCAATCGGTGCCGCGCGCCCTGTGCTATATGGGACAACGTCGATGAAACGTTATCCCAATCGGTAGTGAGATCTCTCGGGCAAAATGGTTTTTAGCTCGAGTTAATTTCATATGGTTTGCTCCGGGACTGCGTCGAATGTCGCTTGACAAAGTGAACAGTGCCACGCACACTCGTTTCGAAGGAGGAACTGGCGAGAGCGCGTCGGTGTGCTGCCCGAGAGTATCGTGCGTGACCGAGGTGAGGTCTCCCGGTCGCCGATATCGTTTCGCACCGGTAATAACCGAGAGAGGAGGGCCCTCCCGGAGTAAGGCCATCGTTACCGGGAGGGTTGTAGACACGATAAAGCTAACCGAACCCCTTTCTCTTCGCGATACACCTATACACCCTCGCCGCGGTTCTCCTCAGCTTAATACGCTAGGTATACTATCCCCGAGCACGGAGCGGCGTTTACGACGTCGAAGCTGGAACGCAGGCACAATGGGTGAGACGGTTGCTGGTTCGCATGAACCACCCGGGGATGGAGGAAGGATAAGCGCTTTTCTCGATCGAGTCCGAATGAGTAATATTCCCCGCCGGTACTACAGATCACAGGATGTTTACACGCGAACCCAATAAGTTAGTCTCCGCACCTACGCACGTTTCCTCCGTGCCGGCAAATTGGACGATAATCCCACGTAATTGGGGAAACCTTGGAAAAGAAAATCTCCGACGAAAAAAAAGCCCAACCCCCTCGAGCGAAGCAGGGCGCAACGAAACGTGCCGCGAGATTATTCGCCACGGTCGGAAAGTCTCACGGATCGGCGCTCACGGTTCGACGAACGAAAATAAACCGAGGATCGACCGTCTATCGGAAGCCCCAGTAATACACCGAGTGAGCGCCCGATCTTTTGTAGGCCATCAACAGAATTTGGGGGAATGAAAACCCTCGTGGACGCAGATGGAAATTAGACGGACTTACTTAATTTTGTCAGCCAAATATAAATTTTCAACGAATTTCGTGAACCATTACGGATCGAGTTCGTGCCTCGGCCGTTCGTGATGTATCAGTACTCCGAGTCTCTGGATGCTGTGTGACGAAACTTTACTGCTTCGTTAATGATTTAATCCTGTTGCCTGCTGCGCGGCCCAACCGTTGATGGCCGCGTTAAGTTTTAATCTTGCTTTTTATCGTTCGGTCGCTTGACGAAGGCAAAGTTGTTCAGAGTTTTATATTATATCTTCTTATCAAATTTGTCTCTACACTGGAGAAGGATCTGATAAAAATTACCATAAATCTGGTAAAAACCAACAGAGCTTACGGCTATATGGAAACTACAGCGACATCCTGGCAAACATTCGTATCAAACTGAACACATTCTACCAGAAAATATGGTAATTTTGGCTATCGCAGATATCACTCGAATATCCCGTAATTTTTGTGAGAATTTAAGTTCTTCCCTGTAAAAAAAATCGTATGAAATTTAATGTACCGGACTGGAAGTTTTTATGCAAAAACTGATGTATTAAATATCATGTACAATTGTGATGAAAAATTAATATTCAGTGTATTAAAAAAATTGGGAATACTTTATTTTCAACAACTTTGGCCCAACAACAACTGAGACCCCTTAATTTTACTATGACAGTACTTTCATTTTACTAATTTACTTTAATTTCAATGAAAAAGTAAATTAATTTGACATCACAATTGTACATTAAATTTACAATTTTTTTTTACTGTGCTCTTACTTCATAATATAGAAATAGGAGGCATCGCGATTGCAAACCGTTTGATTTAAGTTTGCAGGTTATATCGGCATATTATGCCGACACAATTTTTTAATCGGCGAAATTGTCAGTTTTAATCTCCGAAATTCTTAGTGTTCTCCACGAAATTCTTAGCTACATCCGTAAAATTTTGTCAACCTGCCTTTTGAAAAAAAAAATTACCATATGGGATGGATAAAAATTGCTGTTGCCCCATCAAAATGTAACATATCGCTGGCAGCTGGCGCTGGTGTATCATGTTGCCTGGTCGAAGTTTACCATATGACTCGGTAGTTTTTCGAGATCTTTCAGTATACCATAAAATACCATTAGATCTACCGTTCCTATCGTCGCTTCGATATATATCCACCCGCCAGACGCATGACCGGTATCTCATACGTGTACTCGACGACGAATTATACTGCACAAATTTACCGCACATTACTATCCCACCCAGGTATATAATAAGCGTGAGAGCGGAGAGTAGTATCATCATCGCGGCGCACTATCACGCGATCCACAGTCCCTGCTACCGGTCCGTACACACATACATCCCCGTTTTTTCCCGTGGATAAAACGTACGGTGCATCGTTACAACGATGATAGACCGAGTGCTCGCTTGGTTCGTAAAAAATTTATTGTCCCGCTCGAGCCTCGCCGAAGATCCAGGACTCCAAGTTGAACGCGCGTTTTATTCATAGCCATCGCCTGCACTTCTCGTGTACGCTATCCGACGCAGTTGCGATTCGTAATCGTGTTTGTGCGCTACACATATTACTTGGCCGGCAGGTTGGCCGACCCGTCGCTCGATGAAAGAACGTTTTTCCTGTCGATCGATGGAAACTAATATGTCCAAGGTATATCCCTCACGCTATCCCATCGACGCGAGCTTTGCTCCTCCTCTTCCTCGTCTCTCCTCCTTCCTCCGATTGGTACAAAGCGAGAATAAGCCCGAGTCCACTCGCCGGACGCAAGATCGAACGTGAGAAAAGGATATCTCTTCGGAGCTCCGGATAAATTGAATCGAGGGTGTCGGAGCTCGGCGCTACACATTCGGCGATCGCTCATGGCACGCTTCGATGAACGAGCTTCTCAGCGAGCTGTTCGCGCCCACGAGAGAACACGCTCATTGGGGGTCTCCCGGCAAATACATCTCCGCAGTGTACCAAGTGCACCACGCGGGACTGCATTCGCAGCAGCATATCGTCAAAGAGCAGCCAAACAAACTTGGCATCGGCACGAATGGCAAAGCCTCTCGGTCCTGCCGAGTTAGTTCGCAAGAGCGGACACTCATCCATCAAGTCCTCATTGCGAGAACGCGGTCAGGGTGCAACCGAGGAGCCGTCCAGAACATGGCAGGCCACACCGGAGTGTAACGCAGGAAAGCCCGACCCAACGATCCATAACACACGTGGCCTGCCATCAGCAACTCCGGACCGGTGTGGCTTTCCTTCTCCGGGGAGTGGAAAAAAGCCGCGTATGGAAGGATGTCCACTCCTGCGATTAGGGAATAAACCGGAGAGGCAAGCCCGGCGAACGGACAACTCGGAGATAATACTCAGGGAGCAGCGTCGTCACTCTTGAAAATTGTTTGCGGAAAAATCGAGTAAAGCGTAGAGTGAAGTACCATGGAGGCGGGTGTGTGCTCTGCGAAAGAATGGGTGGAGACGGCAAGATAATACTCGAGCAGTGCAGAGTGGTACC
The DNA here is from genome assembly GCA_964017025.1 of Stenichneumon culpator. Taxonomy (NCBI): domain Eukaryota; kingdom Metazoa; phylum Arthropoda; class Insecta; order Hymenoptera; family Ichneumonidae; genus Stenichneumon; species Stenichneumon culpator. The sequence goes on from OZ024769.1 coordinate 16,060,540, forward strand.
GTACGTTTGAGGGACAGGAGGGGCGCGACAGGAATCTCTCTAAAATTCCATTTAGATGGGAGACACCGAGGGATGGAGCTGAGCAGCGACGGAATATAGCGGGAAGACGAGAGAAAGCGCCGGTCGGGTAAAGAGGAGGCGAAGAGGAAAAGCGTCGTGTCACCAGCACGGGGGACAAGCTTTACTTGTGTAGTGCTTGGTCGATCCATTACTCGCCGGTGATGCTGTACAACAGTAGCAACAGCAGGTGAGGACGCGCCTTTTCGACGAGGGTTCGCCGTTGCCGGAAGAGCGGACGAGGGGCCCCACGAGGACGAGCCAGACTAAAAGAGACACACACGCATAAACAACCGTCTGACTTGTTTCCGTCTTTAACGAGACTTCCGCCGGAAGACAGTGGACGGGTGGAAAGAGTCAGAAGGGATGACGGTCCGAGACAGCGACCAGCGCTTTCTGTGCACTCGTCATCGATAAGCGCACTTACCTCGCTTCCTGCACTTCGGTGAAATATGTCAGATTCTGATGTTCCTTTTGGAATCGAATTTGGAAGAGCCCGGCTACCTCATTTCCGAGAAGGCTGGTCACCGGAAGGCCTGCGTTCAGGATCGGAACTTGGCGAAGAGGAGACACGGAAGGGTGAAGAAAGAGGACCGAGGAGGGTGGAATCAACTCGCTTGTTCTGCTCCTGGATGAGGGATAGGTACACGCAGCAGGGAGGAGACGGACGGGCACCCGCGGGCTGTAAGAGAGAAGTATTATTATCCGGGGAAATCTGAGGCGGTTCCCTTGGGATGCTGGATCGGTCACGTTCGGACTGAGGCCCCAGGAGTAACCGGGCGAAAAGTTTCGCGGCTCCCTCACTCTCTTTCTCACCGGTCGGGTTCCCCGCACACACGAGCAACAAGAGAGACTTCTCGGAGCTCGCGACTCTCTGTCCTATTTTCACTTCCTACATGTGCACACGCTCCGGAGTGAGATGAGTGGGACGTGGGTCCTGAGAGTATGAGGAAGTATTCGCGAAACTTCATCTCCCACGGACCTGGGGCGTAAATCACCGTGGAAAGAAAATTTACCCGCGACTACTGTTCTCTTTGCATATTTTACTTTTTTTTTTACTGGCATCGAGATCTCTCAGGCTGGGCAGACGTTGAAGGGAAAAGATCCTCCTATGGCACGGACGCGATATGTGGAATTTTTCATAATCCAAGTTTTCACTCCAGTCGACCCTCCTATGTATCGTGCATTAGAGTGTCATTGGAAAGAAATTGGTAACACGAGCGCCTGCGAGGGGTTGAACATCAAGATAAAGCTCGAACTTCGCGGCGGAGAGACTGCCGACGAGCGCCCATAAGAAGGATCGAGTGCGCAATAAAACATCGGCCGCGGTTCAGACGGCAACCGAGTGAAGTAGCTATGAACTGACGCAAAGCTCATGAGTGGAAATTTTGAGATAGCAAGTCGTCTTACCGGGATATAAATCGCTCGCGTTCGGTCAATGTCATAGGTGGGTTATCAATTATCCTCCGAAATGACGTATATCGTCGTGGGCGAAGAAACGCGCCGAGCCGAATATAATACATAGCCTCGCCGTCGGTAAATGTCTTTGCCTCATAGCCGCATGAAAAAAAAAGTACACGTGATGTGTATCGAAAAATGTATCTGTCATGTGCGAAATAAAAATGATCCGAAAAAATAGTAGTTGTTGGATTTTGTTTTCTTTTTTAATTAATTTCAATTTTGTGAAGTATACATTGATAAAAATAATACGGTTGAATCAACTATAGATTTCGGCAGGGACGTTCAAATAAATATTTCGTTGGTGCCGCTGAGAGATTGGCGAGTGCAGAACATTTCTGGACGATTTCACGAAAATATTTTTGAGGCATTAAAATATTTTGTTCGATCGACTAAATATTTATTTGAATATCCCTGCCAGAATCTTTAGTTGATTCAACTGCTTTTTTATCAGCGTAGACAAGAAAAAATCATAAAAAGATTATATTTACTGCTAGCCCAGTAAAAAAAAAAGATAACTTATCTTTCGGACATTCATCAAGTGCCCTTTTCTGCGATATCTAGGCAATAATTTGTTTAAAATCGCCGGTTCGAGCTACTTGTGAATTCCGCCGAAGTTTTCGAAACGAACTCGAGCGGGGCTCTGGTGGCGGGAAATAAAAAAAAAAGAAATAAACCAGCAGACCGTGGCGGCAGAGAGGTGGGTTAAAGGTTGGAATTCTCGAAGGCATCGCGTGTCGTGGTTTTCTGTATATAGCTTTATACCGCGAGCGGTATCAGCATTAGAAGCGAGGCTCGCACAATGCTTTATCACGGGGTAGGCGTTGGCGGCCGTTGCGCGGCGAGGGGTAGCTAATTAAATTACTGCGCGGCTACAAACACGACAAACGATACGTGACTTACAATAATTGAAACAAACGATCCTCGGTATCCGACATCACGTCAGAGTCCCACGTGCACTGGCATTCAACGCGATTCACCAACGGTGCACACCTCTGCAGTCTCATCCTCTATATATATATATATATATATATATATATATATATATATATATATATATATATATATATATATATATGTGTGTGTGTGTAACAATAGGTATCTCCACTTCCCGTCTCCGTCTCTCCTGCGAGCGCTTTTCGCTTCTCTACCCATCCTTTCGTTTCGTGTACACTCTCGAGTGCATCGGCACCAATCGCGGTGCCGTTTGTTGCATCCGGTGAATCGGCCACAATGCAGCGCACGCGGACAGACAGAAGGCCCGACGAAGTTTGCATACAGCCAGTGAGCTTCGGATGCTCCTGGTTATCCGACGCTCCTGCCTCCCAAATGCAATTTCTCATTGACGTTGCGCTCTCTGCCCGACGAGACACCCGCGATACAGCCCCGGCACATGGCACAATGCAGTGCTCTGTACACGTGCAAACGAACCGCGTGGCCTGGCGACGCCCCAAACTTGCGAAGAGAAAAAGAATTGCTGGGCACCGTCCTGTGTGCCTCGTTGAATTGTATATCTTATTTTTTTTTAGATAGAGCAAGGGTGTGGAATATTGGCAGTCTCGATTGGCACGCACGTCTCTGATACCTGGAGCGGGCAATATTAATCAATTCTACCCTATGTCTAAGTATACTTAAAATAAAATGAAAATTACTACTCACTCGATTGATCCGTTAACTGCATCTCCCTGGGTCGGTATCTGATGTAATCTCGGAGACACGTCGTTGCCACTTAGGCTTGACGATTCTAGGAGAAAAAACGTCGAGGTATCTACCTGAGAAAAAATTCTATATCTTTGCCTGATCATCTTGCTGTTCCAAACTCACACGATTTATTGAAATTTCAACACACGACGCGTTGCCGTTTTTTTACAAATACAATTCATATCATAAATCGAGGAGGACTTTTAGGATAGGAGAGTGAAAAATTTCCCGTAAACGTCACATCGTATTACCGCGGAAGAGCGGTATTTCCGCGTTCGTTCGGATTAATATCGCTGGATTTCGAGGACTCCATCTCCCTCCGCCGATATCCGATGTAATCTCGGAGACACGTCGTTGCCACTTAGACTTGACGATGCTGGGAGAAAAAACGTCGAGGTATCGCCCTAAAAAAAAGTCCTAGCTCGATCGCTTTTTTGTCCCAAACTAGCACGCTTTATTGAAATTCCAACTCGCCGCGCGTACAGTTTTTTTACAAATATAATTCATGTCATAAATCGAGGAGGAATTTTATGATAGGTGAGTGATAACTCTCACGTAAACGTCACATCGTATTACCGCGGAAACAGCGGTATTTCCGCGTTCGTTCAAATTAATATCGCTGGCTTTCGACGAACCTCCCCCTCGCTGCTCGATATTTCGCCGGTGCTGCGCGGAGGGTTACCATCATAATTATAGTTGTCGATTCGATTTTCCCGCACGACTCTCTCCACCCGTCGCCAACGCCACAGGCGCGCACCCCGCCAACCCCTTCCGGCCAGGTGGACCGGACAGTTCTGTTTTTACATGCCACACGAAATTCCGAACAAATACGCCCCCGGAGGCTTTTTGATAATACGGGAACCGGATCGACAGAGGGCGCCTTTCCTTTCCCACTCCCGCCGCCGATGACGCGGCTTTGATGTCGCCACCGCATTACTGACATTCGAATATTAAATTTCCAAAATTTTACCGTAATATCGGTAATGATAAAAATAAATAAATAAAAGCCTAAATATTAAAACCGTAAGAATGTCTTAATACCTTAAGCCTGAACCCCATCGTTGTCTCATCCAACACCTCATTCTCAAACGACCCGACCTTCCCGAAGCATCTGCGAACCCCGACCGTATTTCCTCGCAGTCCCGTTTTCTTATCCTCCCTCGGGAGGCGCCGGTGTTCTCTCGCGAGAAGAGTCGAGGCGAAGTGCCAGCAGCAGCAAGATCGCGCCATCGTTTAACTGAAGGGCAGTCAGCGTTCTCCCGACGTTTGGTCCAGCGAAGATAACCAGACGTTGCCGGGTGTACTTGCCCGTGTCAGTGAGAACCGGCTACATCCCAGAGCGTCGTACGCGACCGTGGAGCAAACCCCCTCCTCGCGTTATCATAACTAACGGCTTCATCTGCATAATTATTCCGGAAAATGCGTTACTTAGTCGTGGCCAGGGCTGGGGGGGGGGGGGGGGAGGAGCGCACGTTGAGCACCGGAGAGAACCGTACGATATAGAACGACAAGGGACCCCGGTGTTTAGGGATCCGGAGGTATCTCCGCCGTATCTCTATACGTACTGCGCACAGCAGGTTGGTCAGAGTGAGAAATGCAAGAGGCAAAGCGAGAGACGGAGGGAGAGCTCGACGGAAAGGGAGCCTCCGAGAGTCTGCCTCCTCGGGAATGAAACCAATTACTCGGTGACCCCCCCGGGGCTGTGCCGCGCCTCGGTGCTCACGCGCGCGCCGAGGGATGCGAAAGCGTCGAAGAGAACCCGCTGAGGTATATAGAGAGAAAACCAGGCGAGTGTCTATACGCGAAGTAGAGTACCGCCGGGATACGCGGAGGACGGGAAGGATAAGGATGAGGAGGAGGAGGAACCGTTCGGGTAAGGTGGACTGAGGCGTCTCGGCACTCGGGGACAAACACGTCGTCGTTTCCCGTTCTCGTCTTCATCTTCGTCGTACTACTTCCTGTCGATCGAACGTCTCAACGTTCCGACGCGACAAGTGCATTAGTTAATTAGGGGAAACTCCACTAATAATTGCCGAGAGTACAGTACGGACGGGGATGAGGCGGATGAGGGCGAGAGAGGGAACTCGAGTGAAGCGTTTGACGCTACCGGCTGTCTGTCTTCGAGACTGTGCGAGACTGTTTCAAGGATCGTAGTTTATACTCGATACAGCACAGTGGAAACTTCCAATTCCTAGACATAAGTAATTTTACCGGGGGGGGGGGGGGGGGGGGGGGGGGGAGTTGGGGTCTTTCGTATATTCGTGCTGTGGCCTTATTCGAAGTAAATCGGCGGTCGGAATCGCTGCCGAGAGTAATTTCATCCATGGCGAGAGGGACCGAAGGAGTTGTTGGGATGGATGGTCCGCAAGGTCAGTGCGAGCACGGTTGTATCGCAGAAAGTTTCCAACCGGGCGAATGCTGCTGCAGCGGAGTCTCTGCAGACCTACTTGCGAATACAGCCAAGAGGCGTAGCCGAGACGGTGGAACTTCGAGAGAGCAATTTCGAACGCGAGCTTTCTCTTACGGTAACTTCGTGTTCCTCGGCATTGTCGAAGATTCTTCGGCGTTTACACAATCCTCGAGGCCTCAGATAGCGGTCGAGGGTAGAATAACACGTTCTTGCGCAGTTGGCGAAAACTGATGCATGTTGGGTAATTCTGGCTTATATGACCAATCGTCGGAACTTCTTGCGTCCCCCCGGAGGAAACACGCAAGAACATTTAACTGGTTGAGTTGCTCATCTGTTCCATGGAAGGTAGTGGAGAGACGAAAGGGTTTTACCCTTTTCTTCCATCCACTTCCGCATCAAATAGGGGACGAAGTCGACGAGTGTTTTTAAGCGTAACTGCGTTAAAAAAATAACCATGGCAATATCACCCTAAATCCATGCCGCAGTCAGAATTCTCGAAAAGCCTTTTTAACTCTCGCAAAATAAGTGCCTATTTTCGCGATATACTCAGCGAATTCATTAGGGAAACGGGAGCGACGTCGGTTTGGCCTCGTGAAAAGTCCTCCACCTCCCAGGTCTTTCTCTCCTGTTTCCGCTCGTGCTGGCGTATGAGATTACGAAATCGGGTTGAACCGGCGAGAGAGTGGAGCCAAGAAGCGGCTTCGAACGAAGGAGAGGATTGCGCCGAACCCTTTTCTCGAGTACCTTTCCGTATTCTCTAAAAGCTGTCCGGACGAACGGATCGTTTCATAAAGAGGAAGCTCGGTGAGGGTCGCGAGCGCTATCTGTTTGTTCGTCCCCATTTCTCCGATGCTTTCGGGATTCGATGCTCGACAAGGCAAATCGAAAACTGGAGTACCAGCCGGCGCGGCGAGTGAATGAGAGAGGCGGAACGGGAACGAGGTGAGGAAGAGAAATGCTTTGAAGAACAGCTGCGGACCAGTCGAGGTCTTACAATTAGTCCGTCGAGGCCTTGTTAATTGGTCCTTTCTCTTATTTCCACGGTCAAATTGAAAAGCGAGAATTGGATAATAGACAGTCGGACGAAGCTTGTCTTCGTCTCTTCGGTGACGCACGTCGTGTTTTGTTTCGGCGTTCGAATAAACGAGACAGTTTCGTAATTAGTAGGTATATTTAAGGAAACTGTAGACGTGGATTGACCGACACAGGATGTTACATAGATGACTGGAACAGCTCGGTATGACTAATGACAAACGGACAGATTATGGATTGACTAGATGAAGAGAGTCTTGATCGAACTTTCAAAGAGAACAGAAGGTCGATAGTTCGTGCTCGAGATATTTAACCGTGATTATAATTAATAATATCCACACCAAAATTAAATACCCGCGTTATTTATTCGTTCGGTCGTTACAGTATCGGCCAGCAGAACCCTCCCAAAAGAGCCGAGATTCAATCGCAGGACGAACGAAACGCGAATGCCCGCCGATGTTTTCTCGGGAAATGCTAATGGAACAATCCTGTATATGATTCTGGATGAACAGAAAAAACGTCCAGAATAATCCCTTATTCTGAACGTTTTTCCTGGACGTTCTGGTCCTTCCGGTGCATCGTCGGCTTTTTCCTCTCCCGTTCCGTCTGCTTGGAGGGCCGGAGAGGAAGCTTCTGTGTACCGGCGAAGGTACGATAAATGACGTATAAACGAAAGCTTGCGAGAAACGCTGGAAAAGAGGAGAGAGAGCGAAAGAATGAAGAAAAAAAAAGGCGCGCCTGTTCTCAAGCGATAAGCCAACCCGAAGAATTGCCTTTCTGCCTTCTGCCGTAGACTCGGGAGCTGCCTGCGATCCCTTGGCTCGTCGGCTCCGAGTATTTCCCAACATTCTGTCGCCCATCCCTTTTGCGCCGAACGACAAGCCGGAAGTAGAGCAAAACGGGAGAGAGGAAAAAGGCAACGAATCCCCAAGAAAACCTTTTCGTTTTGCGCGTGAATCTTCCTCGCAGGTCCGAGCCCTTTTGGGAATCGCATCTAAGTCTCCGCGGGCGCTCGACTCTCAATGTGGAAACTGCCTGTCCCTCGAGCCGAACCCTCCCAGCTCTTCGGGACCAATCCCGGTCAATCCCCAAGGACTTTAATATGAATTGCGTCCCGATATAGCGACCGACGACTACGCCTGCGCCTCCTTTCTGCGACGTAACCCGACGCAGCGCGATATCCTCGACCGTGCTAGGTGGAAAAAGAAACCAGTAAGAAAAAGGGAGGACGCGCGTGCTCCCGGCTACTCAGGGATTATCAGTTTATTGCCTTCGGACATTCCTCTATAGCCGAAGGCACGACATGATATATACAATGCCCCGAACTCCGAACGACAATGCTTTTCTCTTCCATTTTTGCTTTCTCTCATCCGACGCCTACGAAAAAAAATCCGAGGATTGAATCGAATCAGGCCTCCACTTCCGGAGTGACAGTGCGCCATGTAATGGCTATTGTAAAATCGCTCTTGGATGAGGTTGAGGAAAAAAGGGTCTGGCAGCAGCGCGAACGAGGATTATTCCATCATGGATCGTCAGCAATCCCAATTTGGCTTCCATCGTCAGGTTCTTCGGTTTATACGCAGCGGGTAACGACGACGGCGACGACGACCCGGTCGAGGGGGAGGCGGAATATAACGAGAGGGACGGTGGGTACGCTATCCACGCGCGCCATCGATATTTACGGAGCTATCTCCATATTGCCAAACATATTGAGCCCCGCGAAATGGCCGCGGGCACGCGTCTGTCCTACTGAATATTCAAGGAGGTAACGAAGCGAACTTGGTTTGCGCGCGTCCACCCCGGGTACCAGCAGCATCAGCGAGAATACAGGACTCTCGATCCGGATACTCGTCACAGTATCCTGCGTGTATACCCAGCCCGCTCTATACCTATACGGCCAGAGTGCATATCGGGTCATCGAGCGAAGCCTTATTATCCCATTGTACACCACCAGCGCAATTTAACATCAACGTTCGGATACGCAACATTAATTTTCCATGCTGCAACGTTGTATACGTATTCATTAGAATGTCAAATTTATTCGCGGCAAATGGATAAGCAAACGAGACCTCCCGCCTCCCGCCGTTTCGATCCTCAAAATGATCTTCCAAACCGGGCGACTCACGGAAGACGTTAAAGAGACCAAATTGGATGAATTTTTTATTTATACATTCAGATGAAAAGTAAATTAATTAAAATAAATAAAAAATAGTCTGCGACTTCCTTCGCGCTAATGATCTCGAGAGCTCAAGAGTGAGGAGTTCTCTTCGCGCCCCGCTCGCGGACATCTTCCCCGGTGGTGTTAACGAGAGTAATCCTCAAGACTGCGAGAGGCCACCAGCCGGAATATCTTTTCGTTTACTCGCGAGGCGATCCGGGTTCTGTGCGAAAAAGCTATCAAAGAAGCGGAGCGCGAGAAACCCCGGTGCCCCTCTGTCGGTCTTCTTCCCTCCATTGAAATGAGGTGCCTAGGGTAAATAGCCGGTGCGACCGGGAGAAAACTTCCGACACGGCGAACTTTAATGTGTACGCGCGCATTGGAAAACGGGAGGACGCCGCAGGAAGCGAAGAAGCTTCGAGGGACTCGGGGAGCGAGGGTGTACAAGACGAGAGGAACTAGGGGTTGGCACAAGTTTAAGGGTGGTCGCTGGAACCTCCCGCGTCCGGCCTTCGAGTCGCGAAATCTTTCTCGCTCGACTAGGTGCCCACTCGTTCACGGACTACCGGTCTGGCCGGAAATCCCAAACCCCCCATCATCCTATTGCTCGAATTCACCATCCGGAATTTATATTCCGTCGCGCTGCCCCTGCCGCGGCGCTGACCGTATCCGTCGGTCCGTCGTGCCCGGCCGGCGGATATCATATTCGAATATTGTGTCGTACGTCTACGAGACACATTGATGTTCTTGCATGGAAAAAAAATTAACTCTACAAGATTTTGCTTCCTCATAGAGGAAGCTATGTTTTCGTAAAAAAAAGTCGAGATCTTAGTGTCAGAGTACTTAAAATAGTCTGAAACGTCGAGAAATTTGATTTTTATCTGGCGTCCGGATTTGTGTGTGTGTCATTTAAAACGATTATAACTCGAAAACGGTTTGAGGTAGCCAATTGAAATTTGGTTACACTAGTAAAATGATCACGTCTTTTCATTCAGTGCAATTTTTATGAAGATTGAGGCCAAATTGGAGATTTTACGGGTTTTTGAAGTTTTTAAAAAATGTCTGTGGTATCTCTAACTTGCGTGAATTTTGAGCTATCGTCTTAAAACTACACACACAAAATTTCAATTTTTTTTGTAACGCTTGCATGAGAAGTGCTACTTCTCATGCGATACTAATGCGGTATTGCGATCATTATACGAAGACTGTGAAGTGGCACTGCACAGCCTGCGTATAATGTTCGCTTTACAGCACTAGTATCGCGAAGTACCATATACTAATAAAGCACTAAAAAAACGTACGATATAAAAATACTCTGTAATAATCTCTCCTTGCAGGTGAAAATTACTGTTAATTGAAGCAACGACTTCATAGTCACTTTCGAAACGTGAAAATTCCACTTGCTAATTAAATTTTTTTTTACTGGTATTACGGTATAATAAAAAAAATGCTGGATCTTCGTTCCTAAATAAATTTGAGGAAAATAAAAAATAAAAATAAAAGTGTGACGAAGTAAGAACGAGTGTCGCGATAAGCTGCTGATGTTGGCACTTTTCTTTAATCTCGCTTGAGGAAAGCCTCTCTGGGAGTGACGAGGGAACGAAAAGTCCCTCGTCACCGTCGCGGCAAAGTAACCCCAGGGGGATGGGCGGGCGGGCGGGGGGGGGGGGGGGGGTGCAAGGAAAGTTTTCGTTTTCGAGAAGTTAGCGCAAAGACCGTAGAACGAAGGGTATCCGGGCAATGCCGACTAAATATTGCCTCGCATCCATCTTGAACCCTCATCAAAGCGATGGGGTACAGGAGTCGAGAGGTCCGCTCTTATACAACGAGGACGAGCAGGGGATCTCCGGGTGTCGTTACCGTTCGGGGACTCGCCGGAGGGGTATCACTCCGGGAGGTCAACAGCCCACATGAGAGGGAAGCTGCGTCTGGTCGTGGCTCGCCTCCCCAGACACGAGTTTCAGTCGAGGAAGGCAAAGGGCAAGTGAGGCGAGGGCGGCGAGGTGTCGCTAGGGCAATTCCCGTTTAATACGTCACCGCAGGCTTCGCCATTAGTATCATTGCCGAGTTCCAAGCCATTCGCGAGGTCAGAGACGAGAGTTATTTCACGGTTGTTCGTGAGAGGCTTGGTATAGAGAGATCGTCGGTTGTTTGCGGCGAGCAGGAACAGCAAAGGCTTCGCCTTTGCCTCGTCGGTTTTATTCTCCGAAAATTCCAAGTTTTCGTTTTGCGGTCGGTCTGCAACAGCTCGTCGGTGGAATAGTGTGTTGCGTGCGAATAAGGGATCAAGAAGGACCCTGGAAAGAGGGTTAAAAAAAAGAGCGCGAGGGGGCATGGAGCGAGGCTGGTTTTACATAGGGGTCGTTTAAAAATTCTCCAATCTCTCCGTGGTTCGTTCTCGTTCCTAGCGATTCGGTAAATAGATCTCTCCCTCTCCAAGTTCCCCGACGTGCAACGGCCTACGGTATATGTTACACACGGGAACGTTACTCGTCCGGCAAGCCACCGACGGACATTAAAAGCTTTCGGTGATTTCGTGCCTTGATTTCGCGACGGCGGTCGGTCGGCCGTGCTCGAGAGGTCTGCACACTCAAAGGGCAGCACAGGGGGGGAAAGAGAGGGCGAAGCGTACACCGGGAGCGAGTATTACAGCGGAACTGGGAAAGTTTGCGGCCCGGACGATTTTTATCCCTCGGCCCTCCAAACCCCTCCTCCGAGAAACCACAATCGACCGTAAAAAGCACGAGTCCGAGCGGATATCTCAGACTTGAAAAAAGAAAGAAAAAAATCTGTCTCGTCATATATCCCGGTGATCGCTGATACGCGCGAACTGAGTTGTAAAAGGGAGTACCGCCGCGATGAATCGATAAAAGCATTCGCCTATAACTTTACCGTACCGCTACAACAGACACACAGTCATACACACATAGACACACACACACACAGACAGATACGTACACTTCGGCTTTCGGCTTTCGGGGGTTTATTGCACGCAATACACTGAGCAACGTAAAGTGCATTTCGATAACTTCGTGACGAGTTCCATTGGCCTCTTAATCGGTTTTACCCGAATCAGAATTGCAGCTAGAGCGCGCAGCTGCATCATTGGCTCCTATATACAGTCGTCACGATCGGCAGTCCGGCTGCTCGTCGACGTAATCGTTTTTTTTCCTCCCGTTTCTCTCACACCGCCCGCTCTCCGGGAGCTTTACGATACATCGAGAGAGAGAGAGAGAGAGAGAGAGAGAGAGAGAGAGAGAGAGTCGGGCCTGGGCCGAGGGACTGCGTTTCCACCCCGTAGCCTATTCATTTACCCTAGTTGGACGCGAAAGGCACTCTTCGATTTCGAGCACAAAATGGGGGAAAAAAAGCGCCCTATCGCGATTCCATTGGGAGGAAAATAATTTTTATTGTCCGCGCAGGTGTAGATATGTGTGTCAGATAATCGTTGTACAAAACAACCGTGCAGGGCCGAGGAGGTGGGGGTTTATACATAGTGTATGTATGAGGTCAAATTTTACGAGGACGAGCTTATCTTACGCGTTCTGTTTGCCAGCACGACGTTAATTGCACCCAGGTGGGGCTGGGCTAATTGACCGCGAGAATTCTAAATCAACCGCTACCCTTCGTGATACCTTAACGCTACAGATATCCGTCACGATTCATCGTCGAGATAAAGACAAAAAGAAAAGTAAAAATTCTCAATGTCTTCGCGAGACCTCCTTACTTCACTGCCGGCAATTTACGTCCGTTTACCGTAGACTTGATCGTTCTAATATTCATAACCGGGACGAAAATTCTTCATATCAATTTCTCAAACTATGGAACACCGTCGGAACTTTTATCACTTGCGTAACGAATGACCGAGTTGAAAATAAAGTACTATGACATTAATATATGAGTAAAGTATCATCTAGAATTTCACTTTCAATCATAGCGCCTTGCCAGTGTTAAAAAAAAAGACGTGTCTTCACCGGAAGAGGAGCGAAGGGAAGACAAAACGTTTCGCTGCCTTCTCCCGGTAGCCGTGTGAGGGTTGTATCAGTGGACAGGGATCAAGACGAATCGTCACGGTATGTATACATATCCAACACGGTACGAAGCCGACATCCTCTCCTCCGTCTCGGGGATACACATGCACGGCACGCGCAAAGAGAATAAAGAGGGTTGCCGGAGAGGGTGTCCGGTGGAGGAGCGGAGTCGTGGTTGGCGTTGGTCCACGCCCCCGCGTTTCAACCTCCGATCGAAAGCTCGCACATGTATGGGCGTACCGGCTTCGTCGTGCCGGAGTTCTCCGGTCGGTGTGCAACTCGGTGCAACCAAAGAGCGTGGGTGAGGTACGATTCGGATCCGACGTGTTTTGCCCTTCATTTTGCAGGCAATAACCGGGGTATAGTCTCCCGATCGAGAGAGGAACTCCGCACCGAACAACCCGCCGGTGTTGCAGGGAGGGAAAGAGTTCCGTGGGACGGCGGGGCGGGGGGTGGAGTAGGAAAGCAGTAAAGGGTGGGTACCACCGGACTGTGTAGGTACCGCAAGCCCGCTGCGCACGCGCGGAGCGAGACGGCAGCCAACTCGCCGCACGGTGAAATAGCGGAAAGAGTTAAAAAAAAAAAAAAAAAATAAGGAAAAAAGAATAGCGGTAGAGATAGGTGAAAGAAAGCGAGACAGCGAAGAGTGTGGTGCGATAGAGGTTTTTGTGTACTACCATCGACAATATACACGAACGGTGGCCACGGCCAGCGCGGCGTAGCCGGCCGTTGTGCATAATTTATGAGAAACGACGAAAGCCCGTCATTTCAGTCGCTCCACCGCCGTTTTCCTTTTGTGACATCGATCCTCGGGCTGGCGTCTCAATAATTCAGCGCGGGAACAGGCGCAAGGCGTCTCTCAACGCCGGACACTCGGCTCGGCTGACTCTCTTTCTCTCCACCAGCCTTCCATCGGCCTTCCCGCTCTTTTCATCGGTTCTGTGTATCTCCTCGGGGTACGTACCGTCCGCCAGGTTCCGGCGACCGTGTGCGGCCGTTTCACGATCCTCGGCAAACCCTCCCGGCCTGGCGGTAGAAAGAGCTACCCTCGACCGGTATCGGGCCGGTGCCCTCTTACCGCAGAACCTTCTTCTTCATCTATCTCCCCCCCCCCCCTCCCTCCGTGCTTTTTTTTTCTATTCCATACTCGCGGAAACTCGTTCGCGCCCCGCTGCAGAGTTCAGCCTTCAAGTGCACCGGTTGCCATTGGGAAAGGGAGTGTATTATCGAACATTGTACGGTACGTGGAGCGTGCAACTACGGGCCGGCATGGGGGGTCGTAGCTAGGGAGGCGTGCAACTGTCGCTACCCTCTCTAGGCACCGAACGGGCTATACTGTGCAACGGCTGGACAGCCTCGCTGCGCCAGCCCGACTGTCACTCACCCGGAGAGCCTCTGTGTATACACGATCCGGATCCGGCGACGGTAGACCGTGTAGAGAGGTGTATGCAGTATGATGTGCAGCCGCGGAGGATACGAATTAACACCCGCCTCGGCAAACCGACCAACACCCAGACGGTCATCGGCGCCAAGGCTAGAACCGTCTCCCCCGTTCATCCTCCGTCGCTATTGTTTGTAACGCTGATAATCGGCCGCGCGCTCGTATCACTGTAATACATTCTAACGCGAGTAACGTATAGCCACGTAAGTACGAAGGGACAGTGATAGGCTACGTTTGTGCAGAATCTGTACGTAACCTTTCGTCGAACTATAACGTTCCGCACCCAACGATTTTCAGACTGGACGACTTTCGACTTTACACGATGATCGGGGTAAGTCGGCGGGGCAGGGTGGAACGGCATCGCCGATGATCTTCTCGCGGGCGCGGGGGCTTTGTTCACCCGGTGGACACTTCGGAGCGTTAGAGAGTTCACCAGGCCCCGGCAAAAGGACTACTTGGACCAGGATGTAACGCTACGAAATTTTTACTGGGGACACGGTGAACATTACGAAATGCTCCAACTTTTTAATTAGGACACGAGATATTCAAACTAACGTGGGACTTGATTATATACAGTTGAAAAACCTATCGTTTTACGTGATATTGGGAATTTTTTGACCGGAAAGTTTCTTTTCTTTTTTTTTTTTTTACTTGATGTTGGTAAATTTGGGAATTTTTATGCGGAGGAATATTGTGTCATGACGGAGACACATCCATGGATATAAGCTTGCCCGACTGGTTGTTATGGCGATGCCGCTGACGGCGCGAGGCCGTGGACCACCCTCGACACGATCGATCTATCGATCGGCTCCCACACTCCACGCTGAAACTAGGTGGAGGTTAGAGGGTATATGTTTTTTTTATATATTTTTTTGTTATTTTTTATTTTAACGAGATTCGGAGAGCTCTGTATGCACGAACTCGGTAGCTCTCTGTGGGATTGATACAAGGATTTTCCTTCCCATCGAAATTCCAGGTGAAAAGCTTTGTTCTGTTTTATTTTTTATTTTTTTTTGTCCTCACCAGTCACATTGTATTCTGCTGCTCTCTCGCCTCTGATCCGTGTAGCTCTCGCTCTCTCCATCTTTCACTCTCGGCGCGCTGGCACACTTTTATCCCTAGCAATAATAACGTTGAAATCGTTTCGCGGATTAACTCTTTGGCTGGGTGTACTTTGTCGGCCAGAAGTGATTTCAGTAGCACAAGGCCGAACGACTTTTGCTTCGTCACTTTTTTTTGCCTCTTTTTTTTCCGTCCTCTTTTACCCCGCCGGATGAAGAGAATTGCGCGAACTTGATAATCCAGTTGACAATACTGCGAGAATTTCTCTCGGAAGGATACTATTTCTTTCGCGTCCCCCTCGGTTTCCACCCTCGCAAACCTCGTCAGCGACGCTTCTGTTCCCGGCGGTTCTTTCGTCGGTCCGACAGTTTTTCAGAGTTCCTCCCCTCTCCAACGCCCCCGAAGAAAGTTGCCCCCGACGCAACATACTTTATGCGGTAAGCTGATTACGCAACTTTGTAAGTAGCATTTAACCGACGTCTTCGGTAATCCGAGTTTAAAAACGTCCCCCGAACCGAGGCAGTTGTGGGGCATTTTTGTGTGCGACCGAGCGTCGAAGAATTCGCGTTTTACGCTGTTGAGGATTCTCTTTATTTTTCGTCGAACGGCGAAAGTTCGATTCTACCGAGCGAACGGCGGAAGTGAGGTGGAGCTCCCTGTGGGTCGGGACTGGTCAGATGGAAAAATAGTCTTTACCCTTTCTCGTACTCGTGCTCGAAAAATGAGGAAGCATTTATTTTATTTTTTCTCTTGTATTTTTTTTTTTTATATTCTCGAGTCAACGAGGAAGCGAGACGCTTTTTGTCCAATTCCATTATTCCCGATCGAGCCCCCGGAGACAGGAAGTGGGCTGGCTGACTTGGCCATATATTAATTTAGAAATTTCCTTTATCGGTTCGGCTATGCGAGTTGGAGACGGGGATGAGTCGTCGGGAATGGGAGAAGCTCTCGTTCTCATCGGGTAAACAGAAAAATAAGGCCAGACCCGCGGGCTGTGTTTACCTACTTTTCCTCCCGGGCTCTCACCCTTCCAACCCCCCCATTATTTTCTATCCACTATACCGGAAGCGTTCTGCAAACACACCAGCCACGCGATAACGCCCGATGACGATAATAATCGCACAGTAAACTGTCTTAACTTGGGTCCGTGAATTATATTCGTGAAACGCGACGCGAGAAACAAAGTTGCTCCGAGGGTGGTGTTGGTGGGCTCGACTACTGATCGATCCCGCTTGCTATACATTGTACGAAAAGCTCGTTAAATAATTAAATATTGAAGCTTTCATCGTATGGCAACGACGCCATCGGCCGATCGTCGTCCCAGGCTATCGGTTGATGGCTATATATACGTATATATACACATCATATATATGTATATATATGATGTGTATATACATCAAAAACATACGTAAGCTGTCCGATACACCTGGGATACGGTGCTGGAAGAGAAAAGGGAGGGAAGCGAGTGAGGGTTTCCCCTCCACTTTGATATTTCCTTTAGAACAGAGCACGAACCCCCTCGTACGTATTGTATTATTATACGCGTGTCACGTCTCACGCACAGGCCCACGGTTATAATATGGAACAATTAATTTCAAAGATTCACAATAGCCACGTCGAATGCGTCACGAGCTTCCTCCGATGAATCTTAGGCAAATTTGAATCCACGGTCGAGTCACTTTCCGGGCAAAAACGATTCGCTCGCTATAGTGTCCTAAGTTTCTGTTCGTTGACGGACGGGAGTTTCTGACGATGATAAGCATCCCCCAATAGGCGTTTCCGTTGGGGATCTGTAAGCGACAACACAGTTGTTTCGTTGTGACCAGGTGAAAAACGTGGTCCAATCCTGACGCATTGGGGTAAATCAATAACGCAGAAGCCGACGGTTATAATGAAAATATTGATATAGCGGAATTAATTTCAAAGATTCACAATAGCGGCATCAAATGCGTCACGAGCTTCCTACGATGAATGTTACGCAAACCCACGTTTGAATGGGAGTCGCTCTCGTGCAAAAACGTGTCGCTCGCTCTAGCGTCGTAAGTTTCTGTTCGTTGACGGACGGGAGTTTCTGACGACGATAAGCATTCGCAAATAGGCGTTTCCGTCGGTGATCTGCAAGCGACGACGCGGTTGTTTCATGGCAAACAGGTGAAAAACGTGGTCCAATCCCGGCGCATCGGTGGTAAATAAATAAAAATCACGCCAAGAGAAAATAAAGAGGAACGACGATATGTGCTCACTAGGAAATCATACACGCGTCTGTCGCTGGCGGAAACCCCACAGATGGCCATAGAAGTAACTTGCCGATGGCGTGTCCTCGCAGCTCGAACTTCTGCACCCCTCGGGGAAAAACGAGCACGGTCGGAAAAGCGGGCCCGAGGAACGGGAAAGAGAAAGAGAAGAGACGAAAAAAAAAGTGAAATATATACATTTCACATATCGATCCGTCGATACATCTCTCCCAGAATACACGATAAGAGGTAGGTGAAGGAAATGTACTGGCACTGTGAAGCATGATCATACACACATACATACATATATATATATATATACATATATATACCTATGTATACGTAGTTGAAGAAGCTATACGAGATTCGGGGTTTTCCTGCTCCTCTTCGCGTATTGTTGTTTCAATATTTGTACTCTCGCCCCGGGTCTGAAAGACCCTCGAGGTAAGGAGGTCACTTCCTCTATCTTTATTCTCCGACCCGGAGGGTACTCGTCCGAGAGGGTGAGAATTGTGAGAGTCAGAGTTTTCCCACCGCGTTGGAAAGGCCGCGAACGACCGACGGAGATGAAAATAATTACGGGGGAACAGAGAGTAAGAGAGTGAGAAGGAGAAGGTGAAATGAGAAAGAGACCGAAAGTGGAAACGATGATGGGAAAGGATAGCGATGGGTGAGTACGCGTGTAAGAGGACGAACGTTGGGCGGCGAGGAGTCGAAGGACCAGGCAGCGGCAGAAACGGTGAATGATGCTGGTATTGGAGGTGAAAGATGAGAGAAAATGGCACGTAGAAAAGATAGCGGCGAAGGAGAGAAGGTAAATGGCACGAGGAACAAGGGAGCGAGAGGGACAGATATTCAGAGCTAGAGATGGAGCGGGCACGCACTTACGGAGGGTCGCTAATCGCGAGCGAGGAATATCTGGGGAAAAGGGATCGGAGTCGATGGTAAGGTTGCCATGGAGGGTTGCTCACCGCCCACGGATACATTCTACGCAGCGACAAAGAGAGAGAGAGAGAGTTCTCTGCGCGTTTTCTCTTGGCCCCTTTACTTTACTCGTGATCGCATCAAGCCGCCCTATCTCTTTCTCGCAAAGTTTCTCACTGGGCTGGCCAAAATTGAGGGGCGAATCGATCGAGCGAGTCGATATACAGACCGCAGCAAAGCGGAGGTTGGGGGGTTGTTTAAGGGTAGGATTCGAGGGACGTGGATATGTCCCAGCTACGGGGCCCGGGAAAGCCTCCGATCGCTGCGTTGCTCGGTCAGCTATGCTGGAAACTAAGCCGGGGGGACGGTACAGTCTGGTGGAATGAGAAAAAGTTTGTTTTTTCCTGCAACTTTGACGGAAGATGTCGATGAATCCGGGTTCTTGACGGACGTGACCGGGGTGGAACGAGTTTGACGAGGAATTCAGCTTACCCAGCACATACATTAAATTAGTGGTTTTTCTTTTCAAGCTCGGGAATTGCCTTGTAATTGCTCAATCGTTAGCAAGTCCCGGCAACAGCAGAGCTCGCGTGCGACAGAATATCGTGGCACTGTTCGCGTGATCCCGAGAGAACCGAAGCCGAGAGAGCCGCGAGGGATGGACCGTGGAAAATCGCCCAACACCGGTCACTGTCTCCGCGAGTATCTCGAGGCGTTGTACCCTGGTATCCGTCCGTTCGGTCGTCGGCTATTCCTCGATAATTTATGACCGATCGATCATTGCATCCCCTTTCCGCCACCTTCACCCCCCCCCCCCCAGTCCCCCTGTGCCCAGTGGCTCGCACTATTCTGGTGACGTAATAGCACGCTATCGATTACGTCACCGACCGTCCAGACTTCGCGTGTACCACAGATGTATACGATCATTCGCCAGCAATTTCCGCCACGCGACGAAGTACCACATACAATGCCACGAACTTACGTACATGTACGTATCAAACGTTTTACACTCGTCTCGAGCGGTGCTCCTAATGGCGTGTACTCCCGGGGCTACGTAAACTCTCGTTAGTCGGGTATAGCGATAATATACATTTTATATCCCACGCCATATAGTTCGACGTAGGGTGATATAAATTTTTTAAATCGTCGAAGAAGAGCGTTCGGCTCTCGTCGACGCTCGTGAAACTTGGGCCGCCGAGACGAGACCGCATATGCATTATAGTAAAGTTTCCGTCTCGGGACGTGGATTAAACTTGACTAATGCGTCTTTAATTGAATCCATTTTTTATGGGCCAATATCTGTCTTAAGCCCCCCCCCCCCCCCCCCACTCAACTTCATTGACTTTAGGCACCAAAACGTGTTTTATTTTTATTTTTTTGCGATTATAAAAAATTTATTAAAAATCCCCGATGATCGATTGTTCTTAACGGTGATTTGATTATTATGTGAAAAAATCTCCAAGTCTGAATATAAAGAATTGTGGTGGTTCCATGTTTTCAATATTAATTTAAAAAATACTTTCTATCAAAGTAAACTTTAGGATATTCGTGTGAAATTAATAAAGTTTTACCGTACCTTAACGAGGGGCCAATTACTGTGACATTTATCGCAATGCGTGGTGAGAACATTACGATTTATCGGGCGTGTCCGGTGACTCACGATACAGTAGGATATCGGAGTATACTGTCACCAGTGGACCGAGAATGGCGAGTCCGTCAGCTCGATTATTCCATAAAGGGAGGGTTTTCTGGCTTTGAGTTTGAGATTCTCTATTTTCTCTATTTCCTCGGAGAGAGCTTGAGCTCTGTCGATCCAGTTACATCGAAATCGCGGCCATTACTGGCTGGCGAATTTGGACGCTTCGGCGGTCGTCCAGATATATATAGAGAGAGGCAAAGAGGAGCATCGAGGTCTACCAGACGAGAATCGTCCGGAGGTTGAATGACGTGCGCGCCGACGAGCGTCTCGGTGAACGGTGCAGAGCCACCGGCAATTTCCGGTGGCTTTTGTGCCCACCGGGTAGAGGGATATGAAGAGTCAATGTACAAGAGAGCATGACAGATCGCGGAGTGAAATTTCATGGTATATATATATATATACACCTATATACATATATATCTCCGAAAAAGATCGAATATAGAGCCCGTAAATTCGCGAATGGAAATCACTAGAGACATTTCTTTTTCCCCTCGTAGACGTAAAAGCAGAAGTGGCCGGAAAGGCCTCGACGATACGTCCTCTTGCACATGTCTCCTCCTGCACCCCGATCTGATTCCTCCTGATCTTCTTTAACATCGACAGTAAGCTCGAGCAAAGAGCCACCGTTTCAGAGAAAAGTAATTCTGCAACTTCGCTTCTTCTTCTTTTAAAAAATTTTTTTGTTAAGGGATCTACTTCATAGCTACTTCATGTATTAGACTCGAGTGACTTGGCAGGTCTTTCCCGCGGGAAAGAATAAAAACTGTCCTGAATGTTCTCATCTTTCCCGCACAGTACCCATACACACACGCCGCTCCGAAGTACAGCATCCACCCATAGCTGGCGGCGGAGCCCTGGTAGGCCCCCCGCACAGAGCGGAAACGGTTGGATAAGGGTGCAATATTACTCGGATGAAATTCCGTACTGCGGGAGAGGAGGCTCCTGGGAGAATCGAGGAGGAGAAGAGGAATCTCGAGCAATCGAATCAGTATCGAATCGAGACTTGGAACCTCGTTACTCGATTCTCAGCGAATAAAAAAAGAAAATAAAATAAAGAAAAGAAAAAAATATCTTGAGCGCAAGCGAGACGAGGTATACGGGAGTATCGTGAAAGGGAACGAGGACACGGATGGCTCCCATGGACCTCTCGGCGCAGAACCGTGAATGTCACCTACATTTATACCTCCGCTACAGCCCCGTCTTTCCTTTCGATATTCCTTCTGCCGCTCGCGGCTCTCGCACCCTTTTTTTCGCGCCCCCCTCCCCCCCCCCTTTATCTCCGGGACTGGAAGACTCGCGTAGGAACGACGGTGAGCGAGAGCCGCGAGCGTTTTGCGCACGTTTGATTGGCCGAGTGTGCCGAAGGAACTCTGTCTCCATCGATACGGGATGCGAGAGAGGCTCGGCGAGGGTGCGTGGACTCGGGAGTCGGTCGCGGGGTGCGTTATGCCGTATAGCCGGCCCCGGAGGGGAGCTCGAAGGCTAGAAAATACGGGACCCCCGCGAGTTCGTTCGGCCGGGAAGATCGTGCGAGGGCGAGGGAGACAGAGAGAACGGCCGGAGCGAGAGGGAGATGTGCCGTGAACGTAAAGGCCGCCACAGGGGTAGAGTACAGTAGTCACTGGTCGTATAAAGCGGAGGCAAGTGCGAGGGAGCGAGGGAGCCGGAGCTCGTAGGGGATGCGGCTAAGGTTGCCGCCTGCCTATATCCGAAGGGTAGAATGAGCGGGAGGAGCGCAAGGGAGGGTGGCGAGCGCGAGGAGAGAGGAGAGCGGAGAGAGTGGCAGGGATATCGAGAGTGAGAGTGGGGGATGAAAGGGGGAGAAAACTAGAGGGTGCGTGTAGGCCTGGGGAATCAGTCGCGGACGAGCTGCGTTGGGGGTTTTATCTATAGCCTCGCTCTCACGGCGCTCCGCTGACGCGTTTCATTCCGTACGAACGGATCCTCGATAGTCGATGGTCGACAAGAGCCCGCGGCGCGTGATAACATAGACGAGATTAAATACGTCGCTACGATTTTACTCCGTTGTTGAATTTAATTTAAACTAGCTAGAAGGAAGCATTGTTTGTTCTTTTATTCAATAGATAAATAAAATAAATAACTATCGAGTTGTGCAATCAATTGTTTCGTTATATTCCAGATAAAAAATCAAAATAAAAAGAATCGTAAACTCTAGAATACCCGCGGTTTCCGTTCTCTCAATAAGATTTATCGTACAGAGATCTCTCGCGGACTTTATAGTCTCCGTCGAGAAGCTAACTCTAAAAGTGACGTGTATGTGGCTACGAGTGCAACAATTTTTGCTCGAGGACGTAAGATTGGGTAAAACGAAATATTGTCCGAGTCGTGGGCTGAGATTTGCTCTTCGGCATCCGGTCCATCCGTCCTCCCACCGGGTTGGTCCTTGGTAAGCGGAAGTAAGCGTGGAATCAGCGGGAAGAAGAGAGGCGGAGAGTAGTTTATACCGCGGATTCGAGGAGCTCTCTCGCAGTGATCCTCCCGTTCGCCCACTCTCGCCACCCCGCCGAAGAACCACCCTCCTGGTACCGCACTACGTTGATCTCTTCAGCCGGCAATATCACGTCGTTTGCACCAATGGTTCATATTGTGGAAGCGGTGCCGTCGCGTCGGAACGACTTTCAAATGGTGAGTCTGTCGCCTCTCCTCGACTATTGCGCTTGTTATCCTACGGACCCACTGTTAGCCCGACCGGGCGAGAAAAAGACCAACACGCTTATTACATTCCCCTACCCGCACCGTTCAACGAGCGCGTGCAACACTTTCCCCGGAAAAACACCGTTAAATTTCCCGCGCGAACGCGAGCGCGATAAGAATCCGGAGTCTCGACGCGCGTTCCTCTCTTCTATTAAATTCCCGACGACGACCGTGCCACGAAAAAGCAGAAAAAGAAGAGACAGAAAAAAAAATCCTTTTAAAGAACAATTGAACCCGAGTCTCGGCTCTCGCAGTCTGAAATAAAGTGGACGGTGGCGCCGTTCGGTGTGACCTAGTTTTACGCTCCTTCGTTTATCGCCGACGTCCGGTCGCGCGGTTTCTGACGGGCCTTCTCCTAAAAATTCACAAAGTAGTCGCGTCGCCAAAACTCTCGATCTCGATCCACTTATTGCGTCATTTGACGAGTGACGTTTATTTCGTTCGTTACGGAAGCGCGGGCTTTCGACGCAACGGGTGATACGCGTTAGTCGTAAAAACGGTAGATGCGGTGCCGATATAGTGCACGCTCATGCGGACACGCGTCTCGGCTACTTCTTATGCGCCTATCGCGTGCGTGTATTAATGTGCGCCCACTATTAATAGCCCTGACTTTCATGCACAGACGAGTATGAGTTCAGCGCAGCGAACGCGTATCGAACCCCCCTCGCGGAGCGCGCTCGTGATTATAGGCTCACGCGTAAAGTCTACTCGGCGTGTGCGTAATAATACATTTTTACATACGCGCGTATGTGTGTGTACGACACACAGGAGAGAGCCGCGTATCCATATGTTACACAATCCACCTAGCCTCCACGTTTTTCCCCCTAAGTCGCGCAATGTGGCCATAGAGAGCGCGTGGCATTTACAATATCGGTCGTGAGGCAACCCCCTATGTTCCCTGTACCCTGGCTCCTTCCCCCTCCGGGTGCAGCTGCTCGGTTGCACGCGTGCACTGGGTTCTCTCTTCGCGTTAGTCAGCAATTCGCCAGCGTTAAACTCGTGCGACGAGCATGGCGCGCCGGCACACACACAGACACGACACACCGTCGCCAAGTTTTCTCTCGCTCTCTTTCTCTGCTCGCTCGTGCGAGCCACGAGCCGCAACGTCCCTAAGAGATTGGAATAATGTGGAGGGGAAAAATGAAGAAGAAGATGAAGAAGTGGCGGAGAGGGAAAAAAAAGAGAGGCGCTCGTTCGAACGAAAAAATCCGTATCCCGCCGGCGAGACCCGCGTCACGCGCGTCGCCCTTTCAACTATTGCGGTTCCATTTCACTGAGTATGGTGTATGGAAAAAGAAACGAATGGAAAAGAATTTGTCACTGTCGGGAGCTATCGAAATTTCAAACTGTGGGTCTCGCTTCACTTCGCGCTTCGTACATTCTTTTTTTTTAGATTTTTTTTTTTTCAAGTTTGACGAGCAGGAGCTGGAAGCTCCCCTCTGAACACATATGGCATTTTTTTGTTTTTTCTTTCGTTACTCATTCTCTCGACTAAAACCGACGCGCCGCTGAGTTGTGGGACATGCATTTGGGATTTTTGTGGAATTCCAAATGTGTCGCCATGTATCAGCGTACGTTGTTAGAGAATTTCTGTTTAGGAATGTTTTGTACAATGTGTGAAATTTGTATGCATAAAGTCATGGATCATATTTTAACATACGAATTAAAATTAACGCTCAGTATATTAGATCAAATTTTTTGGACGAGTTCGACACACGGAACGATTAATTTTATCTAAATTTTGTATATTGAATTTGATACACCTGTTTGTGCATAAAAAGTTCACAATTTTGTATAATAATTTTGCTAAAATAAAAAATTTCGGGTGGTGTCTGGAACACCGACGCAAATAAAATGTTATTTGCACGGTACAGATTTTACTTCTATTTCCTATACGATATCGAATTACTTCCAATCTTCGGGAGAAGGCCATTATCTCGCTCGGTCACTGACACGTACGAGCGCGGATAGAGGGATTTTCCACCGCTAGCCAAAACACCAGCGAAATATCATTATCTGATTCCAATTAACGTAAATCGATTCAGCATGAATTTTGCATACACCGAGTACAAAATCGCAGTATAAACAATATTCGACGATACGGGCGTTCGTCTATCGTGAATTTTGATATCGAAATAATATTGCCGAGTACGTAAATAGGGGGTTGTGGGGCTGTTGAGTTTCGATTTTTCAGCCGACACCACTGTGTGAAAAAAAGAAAATGCAGAAAAATTGGGACGTTTAATTTTATTTAGAAACTTATTCAATTCTGTCCCAAATTTCTTCCAAATGCGTTCACCCCTAAGTCGGCAGCTACAGAACTGGATACTCCTCAACCTGAACATAACGTTTCACACGAGAAAAGAAACTCGCTCACCGCGCCTCACAATGCCCATGAAAGGTTGGCACAATGCCGTTTCCTCGCGGAATGAAATTGAAGTTCCTTTCGCCCAGATAAATTCGTCGTACTTCGGGCGATGTCAGTGTATTACACCTAATACACTGTGTGTGCGGTACGGGCATGTACGTAAGTAAGGGCTAGTGGGGGTGTGTCGTGAGGTTGTTGAGTTTCGATTTTTCAGCCAACTCCACCGTATGAAAAAAAGAAAACGAAGAAAAATTCAGACGCTCAATTTTATTTAGAAACTGGGTTAATTATGTCCCAAATTTCCTTCAAATGCTTTCATCCGTAAGTCGGCGGCGACAGAACTGGATACTCCTCACGTATCGTTCCACACGAGAAAAGAAACTCCGCGCCACAATGCCCATGAAAGGTTGGCACAATGCCGTTTCCGCGCTGAACAAAATTGAAGTTCCTTTCCCGAGATAAATTCGTCGTACTTCAGGCGGTTTCAGTGTATACCTGGTGCGCCGAGTGTGCGATACGTGCGTGTACGTATGTCGGAGGGAATGGAAGTGTGCCGTGGGGCTATTGCGTTTCGATTTTTCAGCCAACTCTATACAGTAAAAAAAAGTTCGCACTTTTTGCAACAACTTATGGTCCACAAACGTCCACAATTTTGTATGTGTCCATTTTTCGATCGCACCAGCCGGCTCTAGTTTTACAAACAAAAAGTACAAACGAGTTTGTCACTTATTTAACAAAATTATTTTTACGATACTTCGTATTCCGATTTCACGAAACTATTTTTTACTGTCCACTGTGTGATGAAAAGAAAACGTAGAAAAATTCAGACGCTCAATTTTATTGAGGAACTGGTTTAGTTATGTCCCAAGTTTCTTCCAAAAGCTTTCACCCCCAACTCAGCAGCGACGGAACTGCACTGAGAGAAGGATCTAGTAAATATGACTATATCGCTTGAGAGATATTGCCATAGCACATAGTAGTAGGGAACTAGGGCGCCATCTATGGTAGGACGTACCAGATTTATAAAAAATGTTCGTAAATATTATGGTGAAAATTCTTGGAAAATCTGAGACTTTCCGCCATAGGCGGCGCCCTACTACTGTGTGCTATGGTAATTTTTCTCAGATGATCGGTAGTTTTGACTGGATCCTTCTATCAGTGTTGATGCTCCTCATTTTGAACGTAACGTTCCACACGAGAAAAGAAACTTGCACACCGCGCCCCACAATCGACCATGAAAGGTTGGCAGTTTCCTAGCGGAACAGAATTGAAGTTTCTTTCCCCGAGATAAATTGCGTCGCACTTCGGGATGTGTCGGTGTATTACCTGGTGGATCATGTGTGCGGTACGTGCGTCTGCACAATGTTTGCTCGTCTCCTTGTATCCGGGAATAATCGTTGTATCGTGGAAAGCGATGAGCCTGCACGACGCTATATCCTATAGTATCAACTGTATGTACACGTGACTGATTCTCACGAGACGCTCGCTCCTGCTGCATCAACGCTGAGCCCGGTGTTGATGCAACGGGACAGACCGAGAGAGCGACGGGAGAGTAGATCCGAGAGGATGCGTCTATTCTACTATAGCGCGCGCACACAAACGATACATGTGTGTTTATATCTATATACACATATCTACATGTATATCGAAAGCGGGCGTGAGAGTGAGAGCCGTGCATCAATTAATGCAGCGGCACACATGAATGTGTCGGTGCGCATAGTGGCGTGGTAATGCGGCTTGCCACATGGCCACGCCGGTTCTACACGGCCCATCAATCCCGAATCCCCGCGAGCCAGCCGTCAGGCTTCTCGCAGGAATAGCAACGGTAACGCGCTGCTATCAGCCTCCGGTTAGAGCCGGACGAAAGCCTCGTTCCACTGTCTTGCCGAACGGGCGCCAATGCGCGCTCTCCGTCCGGTTACGCAACAACACTAACGTCGAGGGGGGGAATGCAGAGGAGAGACGTGTTACGAATTTACGCGAATACGCAACTCGGCCAGGCCGCACAGCCCACTTCGGGCCAGACTTCCTCCAAGAGCGCTGGATCATAGCTCGCCCTCGGTCCAGCAGCGGCGGGTAGAGCGTCGGAACGAGGGTAGAACGCTACCCGAAATATCTGCCAGTCAGTCCCAGTCACGCTGGGATAACTGGAGGACCTATATTGCTCCGGGAGTTTCGCTCCCCCATTTGGCTGGGGATGCCGCGGATCCATAAGCGGAAAAAAAATGGGCGCGGAGGGGGCGGAAGGGTGGACGGGTGATATTAGCCCGAACCATGGGAAACACACTCCAAGGGGGAATCGCGAGGATCGAACGGAGAGGGCTGCCGTATCGACGGAGTTCAAAATAAAAAGAATGCGATGAAAAACACGAAGAAAAAAATTTAGGTAAAAATTGAATCGGATGAATTCATTGGGTCGTATGCCGACGAGAGATGATCGGGATGATTCTAGCTCTTCTCTGTCACCCACAAAGATTTTTTCAGCGGACGAAGTCGTTATTGCGAATCGTGGTTCGCTGTCGTCGATTGTACTTGGAGTCTCGTCCTGTTTATTCATGGTGGACCAACAAGTGGAACAGAGATGGCCAAAGCCATTGGATCCTTGGATTCAATCTACATTCAGAAAGATAATTTATTTGACGGGTGCCATGCGAATAAATATTTATTTGCTTTAAATAAGTATTTATTTAATTCAAATAAATATTTATTTGCAGGGCGCCCTTCAAATAAATTATTTTTCTGGGTATGCCGGCTCAAAAGACCGAAACTTTTAAAGTCGAATAATGTTAAGAATTGCGTTAAAACCGTCGTAGGTCGATTAACGAAACAGCGGTAAAGGCGTCCGAGTGCGAGCCCGAAGTATCGCAAGGGGCGGACTTGAGAAAGGAAGCGTACTTTGGAGAATTCCTGCGCCGCGGATAAAAGACGTCGAAGAGGGCGTACCGAGAAACAAAGAACGGAAAGCTCGCAACATGCGTGTGTGCTGCCGCATGAGCACAATCGCAAAGTTCTCGAGTGAGGGAGGGTCCGCGGAAGAGTGGCAGCGGCGGGCCAAAGAGGGATCCGGAAGGTTGCGGCGCGGATGAGGAGGGGGTGGTGGAAGGTGGACGGTAATCGAATCGCCACCATTTTTCCGATGTTTGCGGCGGATCGTTGGCGCCGCCAGGCTGGCCGAGCTCGCGTTCGCACATTCTCCGGACTCCTGCAGTCTCTCCCGCACGCCATCCGGCCCGTTTCCCTTTACCGTCGAAACTCCGGGGATGCGAATAAACGTTTGACATTTAATGCCCGTCGAAGCGACGGAGCTTACGTTACAGGGGCGTCGGCATCGGGAGGGAGGGAACGGAAAGCTCCACGGAATGAGGGCTTCGACCATCGATGGCTGTACGAATGCCCGACACGCCGACCGTGCGAAACGCCCGAGTGCCGAAAACCCCACTCGTCGAGCTTTCCGGCTCTGTCGACGCGGAAATTTCGACTCTCTCCGCCGCGATCCCTCTGCGTTACATTCCCATATGTGTACACGCCACTCTGCTCTCTCTTCTCATTTTCAACTGACTTTATGCGTTTTTTTTTTTTTTTTTTACTATTTCCTATGTGTCCCGTCTACGCGGATGTGCGCGAACGCGCGCGGTTACATCGGCACGCGCATAAATATGCGTCTCGCTGACTGTCACGCGAGCATATTTCCGGCCTCCGCGCGGTTTTCGGCCCTTCATGCGAAAGCTGCCTCGCCCCGCTCTACCTCGCGTGTATATTTCGAAAGAAATGACTCGCGCCCAGTTGGCGGCGAGAGAGAGGCCGTCGCACGGTCGCACGCGGTGAACGCGGCTCCGACACAGTTGGCGGAGAGAGTGAGAGGCCGCCACACGGTCGTACGCGGTGAACGCGGCTCCGGCACAGTTGGCTGCTGTTGCCACCACGGTCACAACCGCGATCACGACCGCACTACGCGGCAGCAGGCATCCGGGTATTTTCATGCCCATCGTACTCGCGGGAATGCACCGGCCAAGCGCATTCGGGGCCATTACGGCGTTAACGTTCAATCAAACAGCGTGGACCAACGCTCTCGACAATAAAACGGAATCCTATTTATAATAGCGGGCGAGAGGAGGTCGGGCAGGCGAAACTCCAGCGAGCTACGCCGCGCTACCGGCTGGAACTGAAAAGGTCCAGGGTTAAACCTGCATCCAGCCTTCGCTCGCATCTGTCCCTCGCCGCTGGCACAGGTGCGTGTTTATTGATACGACTGCAACCTCCTGTAACGCCAAGTTTCCAGCGGCGAGTTATCGCCACTGTGTCTCCATGAACGCGGGTTGTAGGTTGTTGCGATCGTATCGCGAAGGTACGCTTTGCCCTCTCCGTCGGGCTTTCCGAAAGGGACGAGAAACAACGAGAAATATGGAAGTGCGTGTCTTCTGGCCTCGTGGATATTACGCCCAGACCGAGGCTATAACACGCCGTACGGGTTTACATAGCGTAGGGTGTATGTAGACACGGACGGCTAGAGTAAACCGCGCTATGACCCCTTGGGATACTCGATTATTATCCGGGACGTTCGCCATGGGCACGCCCAGCATGAAAGTTAGTTTTTTTATCTTGTTCGAACTTTTGCGAGCCGTTTTTTTTTTTTTACTCGGTTGCTTTATGATTCTCTTGTATGTTTTACATTCTATGTGCCTGAGAAGTAACTTAAGAGATGTTAACAGAAGGTCATCAATTTTCGAAACATTTCCTTGTTAAATGTTTAGGCGCGAATAAAATTACGAAAATTTAAACGGCATTAAAGAGTTGCCGAAGGGGGCATCGGGACGCAAATATCGATTTATCAATCTTGTAAACTTTGCGTATGTTTTTTTTCTTCTTGAGAACATTACGCCGCACAGTTACACTCAGAAGTTGAATAGTTTATGTATCGCTATATCGCGGTAAGAAAGAGAACCCTCGAATCGTGGGCGACGGAGCGTAAAAAAAAAAAGTTACTTTTACGACGGACGAAGGCGAGGAGTCATAGAAAGTCGGAGAGTTCGATACGCGTGCGAAAACACGGAAGCGTTCTTCTTCCCTCCCGGTTCGAAAGGAGAGCTCTCTCGGGGCGCTCGCGAAAGCAGTGGAAGGAGAAAAGTTTGTGCCGCACTGCTGAAAACGAACAATTTTATGATAGATTTATGAAGGAATTTTTAGCCCAAAGTTTGCCGTTTGATCCGGTGACTCGGTTGTGTGTGTACGGTGGCCGTGCCTTCGGAACGCAGATTAATGGCCGGGAATATGTTACTATAGTCTCAATTTTTTTTCTCCCTTTTCTCTGTAAAAATTGCCGGATATTTTCGTTTCGAAAATCTCTCCAGCCCGGATCTTCCGCCGGAAGTGTATATCGGACGAATCCTCGAAGGATTTATACGCGCCTATTTCACGCCCGGCATGATCAAAAAGCTTCTGCCGCGTTTTTCCCCCCCTCTCCCGACAGACCGGAGGAAGATACCCGCAATTGTCAAATATCAATTGTCGTTGTCGGAGAAAACCCCGAAGTAAAAGCCAAGCCGGAATACAGGAAATGCCAGAATTAATTCCGGAGTTTCAATTATTTCGGCAATTAGCCAGCGCCCGGAATCCATTTAGATCTAATCTGGCAGGGAGCCCTCGGTACTGCGTTTCTCTGGAACGGGCTGCGCTGCCTGGTGGCGTTTACCTGGGAAACGTCGAGGAGCAGCACGACGACGACGACTGGGATGTACACCCACGTTATATGCATTTGCTTTGCCGCCCCCGACATTCGGAGGAATTAGTCGCGTTAGCGTGCGGTAGACCGTGGTTCTCCGGAGCGTGCGGAATTCGACGTGTCGGGGTTTGAAAATGTAATAAACCAACCCTCCCGGCGAAGGCAATCACGAAGAGCCGTCTATCCCGGTCGAATATCGCACAGAAATATAATACCGAATTATCGAGTAAATTTCCAAATAAATTCGTCTTTCACTGTCACTGACGATAGTGACGTCAGTGATAGTGAATTTGGCTCCGATTGTGATCTCGGCGGTATAATGTGGCGAGTCAGCCACATAGAATAGGATGGTCGGAAACGATGAACCAGGTCGTCCGGAGAGTGAGACACAGAACCGGGGGGGGGGGGGGGGAAGGGGTGGTAGGGCCGACAGAGAGAAGCCGAGAGGGCCAGCCAGCGTGGTGTAATCACGTAATGAATACACCAGGAGCAAAGACCGTTCGTATATAAATCATAGCGGCGGGCGGAGAGGGCGAGAGTTAGGTACAGAGGAGAGAATGACCGACGTGGGGGGAGGCTTGCGGGGTGGATAGCTCTTATCTCCAATCGGTACATTGATTGCAGGCAGGCCCGGTTAGCCCAACCGGCCAGGTCAAATACCGGGGTGGAGGGAGCTCTAACGCTAGCCGAAGGCTCGTTGGACGTTGCACGATAGCTTATTCAATTTCCGAAGCGGCATTCACCATTCAATTTGGCCGGTTATCAGGCAACGAGCGTCAGGTATCAGGATTTCGGTGCCGAAAAGTCGTCCGGTTTCCCCACCGGAGTTTCGGCAGGAACTGCAGGGCAAGGGACCCGATGAGGGGGGGAGGGGGGAGGGGGGGGGGGTGAAGCCCCTGCTATTTCGCTGATGGCCGATATTGGCCGTCCAATCGATCGGATAATGCTCCACAGACTGTAATATATATATTATAGTGATAGAAATAGTTAACATGTGGGAGAACACGTAGCTCGTGCAACGCGACCTCATCCGATACTTTGTCGGAAATATGTTCGAAGAAAGTGATCTCTTAATTATTCAAAATCGAATTATCGAACGATTGACCGTGACGCGAGGGCGAATCGGCAGTTCCTTCCTGCCATCGTACGAATCCATATATAGCGTGTACGTACGCCGATCCAAAAATGCGCTTGAATCAATTAAAGATTCGGGCATGGATAAATATTTAACTGGTCGATCAAAATATTTTTGTAAAATCGTTCAAACCCAATTGTTGAACTAACCAATCTTTCAGCTGTAATGACCGAAGTATTTATTTGAACGTTCTGCCCGAATGTTTAGTTGATTCCACCGTATTTTTTTTTTTTTTTATCAGGCGACCTGTATTTCCGAGTTTTTAAAATAAAATCTTTCATAAACACACTCGGATTTTTGCGTCTTTTGCGGCTCGACGGATACGCGAGGTTACACTGTACCTCGATATATCTCGAGCTAGGCCGCTCCCTCTCCGCGTCTCTCGTCAGTGTGTACGCAGATAATCGAGCTTAATTAATTGCTCGGGACATGCGCTCGGCTGGCTGGGCAAACACATTTACTTATTACCATCCATCCCGAGCTCCGACGCCAGTCGCCCACCGGCGCCCAAGGAAACGCGAATCGATTTTCCCAGTGACAGGGAGAAACCGCGAGAACAACCGGCCGCTTGTGTTATACCCTGGAATAATGGTCGTTGCACTCTTCGTCTTTCTCATTTCTCGACGTCTGACTCGACGGATCGCACGAGAGTGGATATCCCGTTTTCATTCATTTTCATTTTTTTTTTATCCCAGACGACACTCGCATGATTAATTGATAGTTCGTTGTCGCGATGCAACCTCGATTAATGTGTCATAAATCCACCGTTGAACGATCGCGATGTTTATCGGACGAACGTGAGACCGAAGGCCCCTCGCCTTCGTGTCGTCGCTGTCTCCGTCGGCGGGGAAGCGATGAATATGCCTAGACATACAATATATATTCGTATATACATGTATGTGTGTGGCATTAACCGACACATTGCATTAGCCTCGACCCTCTCCATACCGCGGATAGACAAGCCGGGGTGCGGAACCCAAGTATCTCAGTTCCGGTATCTACGCGGGAAAAGAGCCGGGACAACGGGTTCCCTTGACGACGGGAACGACAACAAACCCCTCTAATGGCCGGTACTCCAGTCAAACTTTAATTTCCTGGGACTGACCTATGCGGACGGTGGAGAACTCTTCTCTCGTCCTATCTAACTTTCCCCCTGCGCTCGTGTCTATATCATTCGTTCGTCGTTGCCTCCCTGGGACTTTGCGAGCAGCCGATATCAACCCTATCCATATCGTTCATATACGCGAGCCTACCTCACATCGGCGAACCGGATGATACCCCGGTAATAGCCGCTATAGAATACTAAGTGACCGTAATGGACGGTGTAGCACGTATCTGTTTTCCCTCCTCCTTCACCCTCCCACCGGACGCGAGCTAACGATAAGAAATGCATAGACGAATCAACAGATATAACTATCCGAGGAGGTAATTACCCTATTCGTAGTGTGTTCTTGCCCCGAGGCTAAACTGTCGAAGTAAGTTGGATAGAGTGTAGAACAATTACCTTCCATCGACGAGGCACCAAGTATCTTTACAACCCCCACGCTCCGAGAGCATAAAAATTGGCGGGACTCCTAGAACCGGCGAGACGATCCTGTAAACTCGATTTTGGCACTTTGAATCAGTAAAATCGGGTCGCTGGCGGTTCTTTCAGGCAACAGAAGTTCGGTTTGGTTCGAGAGATCTTCGGCTGCACGAGTGAGGCGATGGCGTTCAGGGAATGTCGGACCACGTGTAACGGGCAAAGTCATTGACGCCCCGGGTCTAAGTAGATAACATCGTAAACCCTGCAGACTGCATAGAAGAATCAACAGATCTAACTACCCGACGAGATAATTATCCTATTCGTCGTGTGTTCTTGCCCTGAGAGCACAACAAATTCGCGGAACTTAGATGCCCCGCGAGACGGTCCTGTAAACTCGGTTTTAGCACTTTGAATCAGTACAATCGAATTGTTGGCTGTTCTGTGAGGCGACGGAAGTTCGGTTCGGTTCGAGAGGTCTTCCACGGTGCAAGTGAGGCGATGGCGTTTAGGGAATGTCGGACCACGTGGTAACGGGCGAAGTCATTGACCCCCGGGTCTAAATATATACCATCGTAAACCCTGCAGACCGCATAGAATAGGGGCCGTCCCGCAGTGCGGGGGGTAAAATTTCTGGGTTGCTCAGGATGTATACCGTGTGTAAGATGCATGCTGAGAGGGAAATTGGCTGGGACGAAGAACTCTTCGGGGCGTCCGAGGCAACTCTCGAGGCATTGCCGCTGTTTCTGTAAAGTAGATATATGTATACATCAAGGATATAATACCGTAGTGTCGGTGTAGCGCACGCTAGGCTGACTGAATCGAGGGGTGAACACGAAGGATGCTGAAACGGAACGGTAGGACCGCCGTTGAAGAGTGCGAGATGCAGAGATAGACCGGATGGCTCGAGAGGAGAGGAAGGGAATGGACCAGGAGGAAAGGATCGAAGGAAACGTACGCGACCGGCCCCTGTCCCCTGTGTCATGAATCATGCATCTTTGCCACCCCAGCAGCATCGGGAGCAGGGATCGCGGAGCGAACCGGAGCGACGGGGAAGAGCCCGTGGGAGGTCGATGCCGGGATCTCTCACGCGCGCACTCTCTACCCGTACACAAGGGGGGGGGGGGGGGGCTCTAAGGGGGTTGGGTGAGGACGGATGCCGAGGAGAGCTCGGGCGTCCGACAAATAAACAATGTTATTTGTTCGACCGAGCGCGCCGCTCCATTGAGTCCGGAGTTCGGGGATGGCGAGAGAGGAGCGGGGCGAGATAGAAAGCTGGACGGGGGCCGCGGCGGAGGGAAACGTGCGCGAAGCTTTTCGTCGTCGTAGCTCCGTCCATCACCACCGGGGGAAGGCTCGTTTCTCTTTGGCGCATATAACGTTATATGGTGAACGGGTGGAAGACGGAGATAAAGAAGATGGGGAACAGGGTCGCCAACAAACTCTCCTTTGCCCGACTCCTACGGTTTGGCCCAATACGCTTCTGTCAGCACCAGAGCGGACCTTTGGCTGCTTCCGCCGTTTCTCGCTATGACGCTACATCCTTCTTCTCCCGGTTCCGAAATCGCTGGCTTCGCCGCCGGGACGAAGAACCGAGAGACAGAAACCAAGTGACGAGGACCGGACGTTACGGACACGTTGGGAAAGACCTCTCTCCACCCGCCCGAACAAATAATGATGCTTCGTCCGGCGGCGAAGCTGTACGAATCTCGAGTCGGCGAATTTCCGTGGTCGACGTCACGAAACGCCGAAAGCACGGATATAAGTGGTTCTGCGGCGAACTGCGAAGCGCTGACTGTACGAAAGTTAGTTTGGATTACGAAAAAAATCGTAGAACGGAAAGAAAAGAAAATCCCCGGAATTATATTCTTTTGCGAATACGATGATTTTTTTTTTTTTTTTTTGTATGACACTTTCGTTCTGGATGTTGGGCTGATATTAACATGATTTTTCTTCGTCTCTGTGTTACAGATGAACCGTCCTATTCAAGTGAAGCCGGCGGACAGTGAAAACCGCGGAGGTGAGATAACGATACATATCTATACGATAATATTACTATCGATAACAATATTTTTAACACATGGAATATAATACTTAGGTTATAGGAATTTATCGAAAATTCAAGACGACTCGCAGGCATTATCGTAAGAACTCGTATCCGCATAACTGTATAGTTTCCGATCTGATATCGCGATAGCGTATACCTGTACAATAACACAGTGGTACTCGGAGAGAGTGTAGAAGGTTTGGGGAAGAGGGATTCTCGCTCATTATTCTATGCCAGCCGGGAAAATTTCCCTCGAGAGTAACGAAAGAGATAGAGCGAGGCGGAGATCGGAGAGAGCGGGACCCGAGATATCGTCATTCCCGATCCTCTTGCTCTTTAATATGCCACCGTCTTATAAAAAATTCATTGTATCAAATGTACCGCGCGATAGATAGGTATTTGCATCAAAACGGAGGGTGACTTTATGTTTCAATTTTTATACCCGCGAACCCCTACCTGCTGTAACCGACACGAAAACGCATCCGCAAAGTTTTACAAGCATAGAAACTATTATATGTTTTAATGATTTAAGTTGAATAATCGAACGTGGCGATTTCGCGTTACAAATGACTTCTGGGAATCATCAAAAATTCGAAGAAAAAAAAGCAACTGGACCACCGTTTTTATATATATATAAAAAAGTCATCACGGGATTTCATGAAAAGATCACGCGTTCATGACCAATCCGCGATAGGACACGTCGAGGCGACATGAGAATCAAGAGTGAGGAGAACGACCACTGGAAAGCCGACGATGCGGACGCGTGATGATAAATCCATCGGAACGGAAAACGGATAAAGCCGACTCTCACCGGGTGGTTTGCGCTTAAAGATAGACGGAAATTGATAACGATCATCCGGTTTCGCTGGCGAACGTGTACGTGTGAGCCTCGTTCCTTGTGTGGCCTATTTTCTTTTTTTTTTCTAATTACGACGGGAGGCGTGCTGGTGAGTGTATATCGCACGTGGATCGATTCACACGCTCGACTGGACTTACGCGTTCACTCACCAGCGAGCGCGACAATGTCTAACGATAACTGGGCTGAAAAAAGAATAAGGGCCGAGGGGATGAGATCGGAGATACATCGTTAATCCGAAGCTCGGATAAGCCCTGTTTCGCTGCATCTAACGATCATTGAGCGCGCAGACTGTGACCTCATCAGTGTCCTGCGGGGCGGAAGAACCGGGAGCTAACATGCATGAGAATAAAAAAAAAGCACAAACGCACACTTACTCACACACGTGAATCAGAAGGCTCCCGACGGGGTACATATGGAGTAGCAATCTTGAAACAAGAAGAACGAGAAAACTCGGACAGTTCCGTGAAAGGCGACCGGTCAACCGAGACCCTCTCGCCGAGGTGGAGGGATATGAGAAGAGGCTATGAGGAGCGTCTCCTGGGGAATCCGAGGACGCAATCTGTATGTTACATGCCGCAGATCCCCGCGAAGATCCTGACCGAAACTTGGCCCCGAAGACGTACTACGTGAATATCTCTCACTGATTCCCCGCTGAGACGTCCCTTCCACCTTCCGTCTTGTTTTTCCTTATTCTTCACCTCATCCTCCTGCCGGTCCATCTTCATCCTCTTTTCTTCGCTTTTATGCTGACTCCCTCGTTCACTCTCGGACGATCGGCTATTCCGCCGTTCTCCACTTCGGTATAATAGTATACGCGTTACCTGCTGGCGCATACAACGAGGCTCCACTCTCTTTCTCCCGCTTCCGCCGCAGCTCGGGCGGATGAAGGCCGTTGCCGAGAGATGCCGAAGAGAGTAGACCAAGCAGCCGGAGAGCCATAGCCGAAGCGAGTGTACGCGCACGGGGAGGAGAGGGAACATCCCAGCTACGCCAGGATGGGATCCTAATTCATATGCTAATCTGGAGGAGATGCCATTGTAATCTCCGGTCGCCCGCCTCGACGCGGCCTCCACAAAGCCTCGCCTTGACGCGGATGCGGGCGGAGTGATCCGGCGAGTCTCGCCGTCGACGGCACCCCCGAACCCTGTGCAACATCCCTTTCCTCCTTAGCCTCCCCGCCCGACGAACCCGCTCTTCTGTATACCTATGTAGATTCCCCTGTATCCATATACGTACGGTACAGGGCGGAGGGCCGGGGGAGGGTTCAATCAGGGGTTACTGAACTTTGCCGTAAGCTAGAGTCCGGGTGTACGGTGCACGACACCGACGCCGACGACCGCGAATGGCTTGCCGGACGCTCGAGAGCCGACCCCGTACGTGGAAACGTCAACCGAAACGGCCCCCGAGGTCTGCGCGATATGACCCTGGAAGCCGATCCTGGAGAACGGGGGCAAATTCATTTGGGTCATTTCATTTCGACGTTTATATCACTTAAAAAAAAATGTCTTCTTATTTTACTGAACTTCAGCTCCTTGTGGCGCGCAGAGGGTGTTGGCGAATATAAAGTCTTTTCTCACGTTCGTTCGGTTTTGTGACCACAAAAGCCTTCATTGTTCACGCGAGTACCGTCAGCTCGGGCGGGTCTTTTCGCAGCTCCTCTCTCGCCTCCATCGCATTAATGACCATCCCCCCCTTTACAGGCCATCTCGGAGAAGCCTGCCAGACCGGGCTTAATTGCGTCATTTATAGATCCTCCAGAAGGAAGCCTGAAATGCGAACGGCTGCTCTCTCGCGCTGCCGACAACGGCAACCGTGAGGTGGGGCAACCCTGTGGAACAGCTTTAACGCCGTCTTAAACTCCCGCTACGGAGTAATGTCCTATTAGCAGATACAAAGGATAGGTCGAATTTTAATTGCGACGCGTTACGAGTACTCCCTTTACTTTGCGTTTTCATTCGTCGGGTTTTTTGTTCGTCTTTGCTTTTCTTTTCTTTTTCTCTTTACTTCACGATGGGGGGGCTCGACTCAGCAATTTTCTCCACGAGGGACTTCTCCTCTCTCCTCTCGGTACCGGGAGAATTGCTCGCGAAGGGTGAAACCAGCCAGCCACTACCGCCTGTCCGTACTTTGCGAAATAATCGCCCTTCGCGATCCACCCTGAGAATGAAATATTGGTGTGTCTTCGGGGGGAGGCCGAGCGGGAGGGCAGAGAGAACGCATGGAAAATAAGGAGGTGTCCGACTGTGCAGGGTTTCCCAAGCACGGATTCATCATGAAACAATGTGGCGGTGGGGCCGGAGAACCGGAGGGCGACGACGACGAATAGCGGGTGCGTGTATGATTTCGAAGAGGGGGCGTCCTATCTTGACGAATACTCAGACTGACAGTACGAATCCACTTGGCCCCTATTATCTCCGACTCGCAACCCCTGTTTAATTCTCCGAATTTACCCATTGCCTCCCAGGCCCTCGATCAAATTTACCGTTTTGCTGGTTCCCTTTCTACCGTCGCGGTTGCAAAATGTACCAGGAAAACTAACGTCTTCCCAAGAGAACCGTACGATGGAAGACTTGGTTCTCCATCATTTCCGTGTTTCCGCGATCTTGCCTAGACCAGCAAAGTCCAGCGAGGATCTTGACTGTTGGTCGACCCGCTTGAGAAACAGGCCAGCGGCCAGGCAGCGGTCCGGCGTAGTCTCTCAGTCTGTAGTCGAGATTTGAGAAATTCACGTTGCTCCCGGTACGCCGCGAATGGCACGAAGCCGGGCTCGAAGAGAATCGTAAAGGATAACACGCGAGACAGAGACACGCGATAGAGACGAAAGTTGGACGAACTCCGAGGGCAAGTTCCCTCGACTGGATAAGGTGAGCGGGCCGGAGAGAGGCTGCTCTCTGTACCGGCGCTAGTTGAGCAAGTAGATAAGTTTCGATCCCTCGGCGAGCCACCTTGCCTTCCACCGCCATCACTCGCTTCGTTCCCTCTTGCTCACTGTGTGCCTTATCCATTCCCCGCTCATCTCCGCCTCACGATCCTCCAGCCTCGTCTTCTTCAACCCCCTGAGATAAACGTATCCCGGAGATATCGAGCTATCGCAAAGGATTTGTCGCTGAGTCGTCGAAGTCACCCGCCCGAAGACGCCCGGCCACAATGGAGGGAAAAGCTCAATATAACATGCAGGACGTACTCTCGTTTCCGGCAACGATTAACCCCAAGGACGAAATGTGCCACTTAAATTTTCGATGAAGAAGACAACCGCGAGTACCCCCTGAATCATCGGCTAATTCTTCCTCCGGGCTGAAAAGCCAAAAGTTCGCGATGCTGGGCGTTAAATATTAAAACGCTAATAGCCCTGTCCGTCTGGGAAAATTGTCGGGCTGGTTCTACCGCTCTTATATTCCCGGCGCTGTAACTCGCTTAAAAGTTTTTCATTACCCTGCTTGGTACCGCGGGCAGGGGAACATCGACGGCGACACACAGCGGTGTTTTCCGCGGTTGAGACAATTTCCTGCGGCTTAATTTTGTCTTTCCGCTCTCACCGTGCGCGGCCCATCCGGTCAAAAATAAAAAGCGACACGGGAGAAGCTTCCCCCGAGTACCTCCGGGTCGCTCTGGTAATTAATTCGACCCGCTCGCGTTTCCCACTCGCTGGAATGTTCACCTTCGTGGATATGTCAACGAGGGTATTCATAAGCTTAAAACCTCTGAGAAACGGGTAACTCTGAAAATTGCAGAACGACCATCTCAATCAACGTCTTCGACCCGAACCTACCGGCACCAGCTGGCGGTGGTACCGATCGACTTGATAAAGCCGTGGAGGTCCAAGGCGCCCGGAGCATACACACGAGGATCCAAAAAGCTATTCCGAGAGCGAGAGCCAGGGAGTGTCAGCGACAAGTACGAGAAAGACTTTGGGCAAACGATTTCCGGCGTGCCACGGCACTGGCGCCGAGAAGAGAATGACGACGACTTCGCGATTTAACGTAGGAAGCGAAAGCTGGCTGGGAGAATATCGGGCGCGGAAGAACGAAGAAGAGAGGTCTTAAAGGTTCGCGCGTTAACACTTCGTTCCGGCGACAAAGGACCAATTCCTGGGGCTGCCTCGACGACGACATCTCGACGGGGACAATGGAGAGCGAGGCGAGACGATGAAAAGGGTCCGGACAAGGAGAGCAAAAGGTGAGATCTCCCTGCGCACCGCTGCCACCAGTGCCGAGGCGAGGCTTTCCGTACGTACGGCGACGTCTTCGAGGGGGGGTTTTGGACTCCGATGAAACAGCGGGCCGAGGACGGCCCGGAGAAGGGCCTCGGCAGAAACGACGCTGCAAGTCAGGCGAGAATCTAATTTCCCGAGACAAATCCTTAAATGTGCCCTAGAGCCTTGGCTGAGTGGAGGGTGTTACGCGAACGGCGCCTCGTCCCGGAATGAGCCGTTCGCCCACCCATAGGCCCTCTCCCACCGAGGGGCGAACGTATATCCGACAACCTTTAGCAGCACCGGTATTCACGTTCCCGCGCTTCACGAACCTACCCGCGGCTACCACCCTCCTCGTGAAAAGTTATTACACGCGTACCGAAGAACCACCCAAGCTCGGAGGGCCGAGATATTTCTCTTTTTTTCACAGATGGAAATGAAAATGAACTGTACGATTCGCTTAGGTCTATCTTCTAAGTAGGTTTTTTTTTGCAGGAATCCGTAGATCTAAGAAGATTGGTTATTATGTAAAATTTTAGGATATATCGAGGAATTTTTAAGGATCATTATGTTGAGATAAGAGATTATTAATAATGTTGTTATTGGGGCCAAGATGGCGGAATATC
Organism: Stenichneumon culpator; assembly: GCA_964017025.1. Classification (NCBI taxonomy): domain Eukaryota; kingdom Metazoa; phylum Arthropoda; class Insecta; order Hymenoptera; family Ichneumonidae; genus Stenichneumon; species Stenichneumon culpator. Next base: position 16,101,930 of record OZ024769.1, read on the forward strand.
GACGAACGACACCATGGTTACTTGAGCCCAAAGCCATCTTTGTTTCTGTTCTGTATTCCAGAGTGCATGATGGACGACGGGAGCGCCTGTGCCATCTTCTGGAAGTAGGAGGCACCGGTGGCGGCCGCTGAAGGTAACTTCGACTTCCAGGAGATAGCTAGCTTCCATTCCAAGATACCTTCCGTTCTTCTTCTTCTTCTTCTTCTTCTTCTCCTTCTTCTTCTGCGCGCACCCCCAAAAGTGACGCCGAAGTCGAGGGTTGGGCGATCAAACGAACGAACGAACCAAACCGAACGTACGAATGATCGAACGAGAAAACCGAATGAATAAAAGAGAGAAAAAAAGAGACAAACACGCAAAGAGAAAGAACGAACGAAAACGAGTTACGAAAAAAAAAGAAACGAAAGCGAACTCTACTCCCTCGTCACACGCCATCACCGCAGCCGCATTTGGCCAGCACAGTTTGACGCAACACCTCTATTTTAATTGCTGCTCGCATAAATAGTTCTTTGACCCCTCGTCGGCCGAACAGGCCATTATCCAACTTCCGCATTTCCACTCTGTCGCACGCTGGCTTCCCACTTTCTAATCCAAACCCCAATCGACAAATGATATTCGAATTTACATTAAAAAAAAAAAGAAAAAAGAACCTCTACCGTCACAATTATCGCAAAGACTCGGGGACCAATTTAGACGCAAAGTCGATTAATCGATTCTTATTCAACCCCCCCACCCCCACCCCCTTTTCCCCCTCCACTCGGACACACGGTACGCGCGCCCTTTTCACCTTTTCGAACCCTCTTTTTACACTATGTACGACAACACATAACCGTGGGTGTGCCAGATTTATATCATCAAAGAAAAAAAAACTTGGTGCGTGGGGTTCTCTCTCTGTCTGCGTGACTTGCTCCCGTTTACCAGTAATCTTGCGCGGCTGTGCGTTCCTTACTCTTTTCACCGCCCTTCGACTCAACCGATTCCCGATAATCGTATCATCGGGTCGCGAGACACGGGTTTATTTTTATTTTTTGTATCGTTTTATTTTCACGAATGGACAACTTAAAACTAAATTCTACCTCTCTCGTAATTCCAAAGTATCCCCCGGCCAGCCGGCGAAGCCGATGCTCAATGATTCCCATCGCTCTATTTAAAAAGCTGTGACCATATAGTGGCTCGCTCGTTGGATGTTATATTGTCTCGTTCGTTGTCGATGTGTTTATATAAATATATATATATATATACGTATGTATATCACCTGTGTACATACCTTCTCAATATTATTATTATTATTATTATTGTTATTATTATTATTATCATTACCATTATTATTATTATGTGAGTTTATTACACCTTACTCGTATAACTAGACGTGAACTCGTATAGATGGAAAGTCTGCCGCCCGCCATTCCAAACCCCTCGTCCCCTCATCAATTCTTTCCCTTTCCCGCATTTCCCCCGAAAGCCCATCTCGTGCTCACCGTGATGCACACTCAAATGTTTATACAACATACGGACACAGAGACTTCGACAGACATAGACGTACATGTCAATATTCGTTGTCAATATAGTAACAAAAAAAGAAAATGGGTGTGCACACACGAGTATGGAACAGTGCAGATATTTCTAAGGCTGCGCAAAGTAAAATTATTTAATTTTTTTTTTTCATTTCGACGAGCGAGACGAAACGATCAAAATTTCATTATCAACAAAAATGATTGTAAGTTGATTGAAATTGTAATTAATAGATTAAAAAAAAATCCTAATCAGGCCCTGAGACCGCGTTCATCGCGAGTGCGGACAGCGATCAGAAAAAAAAATGAATAAAAATTTGTCTGTCCGCTGTCGCTGTACCAGGAGGACAGTTAGAAATAGCTGCAGAAAGCCCGAGCATCGCTGTCACGTGTATTGCTCGCGTGTGTCTATATACAAAAACCCTCCGAATTCCACCTGTTTAATCGGCTTGTGGTGTAGGTCGTAGGTTGAAAAGATTTGCTCATTGGTTGGACACTTGTCTTCATTATATATATATTTATATATTTATATACATATGTGTATAAAAATATATACGATTTATGTTTTGTGGCATTATGATTTTTTGGAAAGCCGTTTAATTTTTATTTTATTTAAAAATTTGTCCGTAATACCTATGATATATATATATATATATATTCAATTTGGCCACACACCAGCCGCCTCAGTCATGATGTTAGATGTACGTACGTTGGCGTAACAAAAAAGTATGTGACGTTATTGTATTTTTTGCGCAATTATTGCGAGAGTCGTGTAATCGGGGCGCGTCAGCAGCATAGAAAAAACAAAAAAAAAAATTGCATGCGGGCGCGTCGCGATGCGCCTCCGAGCCCCTCCCTATCGGGTGGTGGATATGCGATTGCTGGTGTACCGTGTAACTATGTCGTTCTCGGTGTTAGCCGCAAGATTTAAATATTACATACATATATCTATATCGTACAATGTTTTACTACCCCCGCCTCAGTTCTATATCGTTTGTTCGTTAATTTTTTTATTTTATTTTTTTATATATCGTTTCTTCAATTCTATCGTACTTTTTTCGTTTGTTTTTTGGACCCTTATAATTATCTTTTAAAAAAAAACCCTGCGCGTTAATAGATTAGGCACGGCGTTCATCTGCACGTCTAACGCAAACGCATTTTCTCTGTTCTCTCTATTCCAAACATGGCCGACCTCCCTATGCAGACAGAAAGCTGTTCGTGGGAATGCTCAGCAAGCAACAGACCGAAGACGATGTTCGACAGTTGTTCACTGCCTTCGGTACAATAGAGGAGTGCACCATATTACGCGGTCCCGACGGTACGAGTAAAGGTGAGTCATTGTTCTTTTTTTCCCTCATTTTTCCTTTTCCATTTTTTAAAATATTTTTTTACATGTATATTTTGTTCCACATCGTATGCGAGAAACATATTAACGAGTACGAGAGGGTTTGCACAGCTGCCCCGTTGAAGTGGAATCGATCGACCCGCGACGATGGAAAATAGAGCGGGCGGGCCGGCTAGGCGAATGCAATTAAATTTCACTTTGAAGCGACGCTCTCCTTCGAGCCTCGGTAATAAGATTTTTGATTCCGAGTCGCGGGACACGACGTAACGCGAGTGGAGCCGTTCGTTCGCCGGAATACTTCACATGCAAACGAAGCGATTTCCTATTATCTAAAACCAAGTAATACGCTCTCTCTGCTTTTGCTTAGGATGTATCGCGCAAGCTTTTCCGGAACTCGCGTCTCCCGCAGAGAAGAAAAGGGTTTTTGAGAGAACCCTCGTTCCTCCCTCCCCCTCCCCTTCCGACTGCCCCCGTAGCGCTGTTTCATTCGCCTTTCGGCTCTTTAATTAAAATAGCGCGAGGAACAAAGTGGAGAGCCTTGCCCCGAGAACGCTACTGTCGGCACTCGAGGCAAAGCGCCATTTAACGCCCCGTCAGAGGTGGATTGTAGGAAATTTCCTTTCCCTTTTCCGTCTGTATCTGCACTTTGCTTTGTCGCCGCTTTCACATACCCCCCAAACCCCTTAACCCGTCTCCCCCACCCCTCCTCTAAACCCCTTCTCTCTGTGTCTCTATGCTACACCTGAATTCGACGTACGCCACGATTTGTACCTCGGAGTCTCTAAGCGTTAATTGCTCTACTACCGTATCCAACCAACCAGCCCACCCCCACCTCCCACCGCGCACTTCTTCGCTCCGCGACTAGGAGAAATTCTATACAACGTGAAAGCTTCCGTCGTCAAGGACCCACCTTTATACACCTGTTTCGAATTATACACCGGCATATATTTGTCGGGTGGAATTTACACTCCAAAGCGCGCTCGTATCACTCCACTCTAACGACGCGTAACCCCTTCGTACGTCCAGAGGCGGAGCATCGAAGAGAAGGGCATTTGACAATTATGACAAAATGAATAAAAAAATAATAATTATGTTAAGTGATTTTTAATGGGTTCGTGGTTTTGTTAAATATACATTAGCGTCAGCATACTAATCGCGGTTCCACTCTTTGAATATGGTATTCATCGAAAAGTAGTACTTAAATTATTATTTAAAAACAGTGATTTTTGGTATTATTGACAACGATATTCCTGATTTACGATGGAATAACGGAATCCCATATTTTGCGGACAAAACATCAAAGCATTGCTTCGCGCCATTGCAGGGCGATAAAAAAAACGTGAAAAAAGGGCGACAAATGGTTAACGATTTTTTTTCCCCAAAATTGAAAAGCCCCAAATTTTGTATTCACCCCCCTCCCCCCCCAATTCGATGTACCTTTAGTTCCAAATTCAAGCAGGACCCCAGTAATCGGTTAAAAAAGAATTCTTTTAGTTCCTGCACACCGAAAGTTTCCTCGGAAAGAGTTCCGCCCATCGAGCTTATCAAAGCTTCTTAATCAAGCCCGTGCGATATTTTCCAATGTTTCTGAACGTAGATTATCTTATATACGAAAAGGTCCCTCGAAATCCTTTGGATGCAGTACACGAAGCGATGCACAGGCGACCAGTGCGGAGTTCGGGCGAATGTTCGCGGCAACTCCGCAGCATACCGAGGGGTGGTCTGTATACGTCAGCAACCGGATAAATGGACGTGCCTCCGTCCGGCGCAGCCTGATCAATTATTCCATACAACGGCTGTTAGGATCCCCGCTAGCTGTACTGCCACGGATATACGCGGGGCTCGGTTCAACTTTCGCACAGGTTGCGCGGAGTGTGCTTGCAGCCTCGGAGACTTCATCACCCCGAGAGTTCCCTCCCTCGCTCCTCCCTCGTCCCGGCTGAAACGCGTTATACCGGGCGAAGGCCGTGACAGCTACCAGTTAGTTTCATAACTAGCTAATCCACCCAGTAATATAGAGATCAACCGAGGCTTTCGTTCAGCGCGATACGGTTATCCTGTACGCCCCAGCCGCGCCCCCTTCGAAATATCGTCGTCGCGCAGATATCCTACCGGAGAACGTACTCGGTCTCTCCCCCATCGTCGAAGAAACTCCGCCGAAAAAAAGAAAGAAGAAATAAGAGGTTCTCGTAATAACAGTAGCTCACAAGCTTTCGCGCTCCTGATGAAAAATTAATTCACATTTCGCGATAGAATGAGAAACTCGGTATTCTCCCCGAGTAAAATACTTGGAGGGTTGGTCCAAAGGAAGCCCGGCCGTGTCGAGAGAGCCTCCTGTTTGTTGGTCGGGGGGCCAGAGGCAAAGCTCCAGAAACACAGAGGAGCCCGAAGGGCGGGGGCTGCAGGAGAGGTCGAAAGAGAGTCGGAAAAGAGGAAGCCCTTAACATCGGGGGGGAAAAAAATATAACGACAAACATCGCGTCCAATTATTTTTTCCCCTCCGTCGTCGCTCTTTATCGTGTTATAGGTGAAAGCCGGAAGGGGGAGCGTTGGGTGGGGCGTGGGTTTCGGTGAGAGGGTTTCCGCGAATGCCACTCGAGGAACTCGAGCCCGGTACGTTCTATTTTCGTTCTCGCCGCTTTCCCTGCTCCTTCGCAAAACAAGCGACCCTCTTCGAGAGTTCCTCGCCGTTCGGTGCCGCCGTCATTCGACTCTCCGGTCAGTAACGGGACTCCTTTCCCAGCGCCGATTTAACGGCACGCGCGAAACGCCGCTTCGATCGTCCACCCCGTCTCCTTCCAGCCCGCAATAATTCACCGTGGGCTTGAGGAGATTGTAAAGTGTTTTTGAATAATGGAAAAAAATATTATTCGCGGGTACCGAGGGTTGACGCCCGGGTAAGCCGGAAGGAGACCGGGAGTTATGTGAGACGTGAAGGGCTGAGCGTAGCCCGACGGAGTTTTCGCGAAGCCCGTGAAACCATCCAGCGGCAAGAGCTTTTATCCGACGAGGGACATATTAATGCGCCGCTCCTCCATGCAACGAGAGAGGACTTGCGGGAACAATTCGGCGCATTAAGTTGTAATAACATCGCTCCCGGGCGCCCCTTTCGCCAGGACTCAGACTCACCTAAGCAGGCCACAGTCGCGCCAGTCCCGCCCTGTACGGTTGCGTAACCCGTTTTGCCGACACCCATTACGGATTACTTTTCGTCCCTTCTTCCTCCGCCCATTAACGAGTTCTTTGACCCGGAAGCGGGCGGTTTTTCAAGTTTCACGTGCTTGGAACTACTTTTTTTTAGAAGAGGTACTTCGGGGGCTATCGGCGATGAGTTCCATCCCCGAGGGACACCGTGACCGTAATCGTCCGAGATAAGAATAGAAAGATATATAGGTTACGATGTAGGGGCAAGGGCAAAACGCGAGCGGAACGGATCCAAGCCCTCCATTTGATAGACTTTTGTTTTATGTACCGTGAAAAAAAGACGCTAAAACATAGTCCATTTTGCCCCAGGCTTCTCATCTTCCCCGATTACCTCCACCGCGAAATGGGCTAACCCACAATGAGCCAAGGGGGCAATATGGGATCTAAGCGCCCAGAAATCTAGGGTAATTTTCCCTTGACAAACGTCTTCGGCTCCGACTTCCCGGTCATTCCAACTCCCGCGAGCATGACGTCAGGTCTGAGTAGGCGTTCCCGGTTCTATCGTTTCTTGTCAGGTGACATCGGGTGTTCCACGCACCGCGGCCAGAA